>CM053793.1:299068441-300268441 GCA_028749045.1 Cupressus sempervirens
GGAAGAGAATGAGATAACAATGAGAGAGAGGGTAGGTGATGAGAGAGAAAGAGATCAGGGATTAGGGATTACTCAAAGAGAGACAACACTTAAGGGTAATAAGTTAGGACAGAGAGAGAGAGAGAGTGGTTAGGAGTTAGTTAAAGTTAAAGAATGTGAGAGGTTAGAAGTTAGTAAGAGAGATACCTTAGGATTTATTTAGTTAGTTTTTTAGTGTGTTATGTGTGTTTGAGAGGGAGAGAATTAACAATATGTTAGCATTCATGTTTACCTATTGATTACGCATTTGGAAAACAATGACTACCTATTTTAGATTATACTTAATTTAAATTGATGAAAAATAAAATTTTGATGAAAAAGGATTGATTTATATATATTATGTTGTAGATATATTCAATATCTTTCCAACACATTTTGAACGGAGTCAATCAGACTTTGCATGTGAATGTTATGGCTATTGGAGTAAAACCTACTGTTATTGCATACATGTCTCTAATAGAAATAATGGTAAAGATAATTATAGTCTTACTTTTCTTAATGCTGATGTATAAATATTCAAATACAATCTTTAATGGCCAATGGTGACACTGTGTACTTTGAAAATGTAGGTTAAAGAATGATCTTGGGACTACAGATATGTTAGTACTTGATATTGCATTATCTCCAAGTTTGGTGAGCATATATATCATATAGAAGAGACATGATCCTACATGGTAATGATTCATACTGTAAGCTCTGATTAGTTAAGGATAACAAGCCCAATACTTGACACAAAAATACAACAACCCCAATTTATTATAGAACATTTATAGATATAGGATATTATAAGAATATATATTAACCCACACAATTATATATATACAAATAGAAATAAATAAATAAATAAATATAATCAAAGAGTTTAACCTTCAAGATTACATCTCATATTTTATCCAATAGAAGCTATAAAACATTAACACTCTCTCTTAGCTAGGGAGGATAAACATACAGTCATATACTTCAATTCAAGAATATCGTTGATGAAAAGATATTCAACATTTTGATATCATAGTTGATATCATGAGTATTGGCCTCCCAGAATATTGACATCCAATATTTGCCAAGTGCTTAATTTAAGGTGTGATATTACATTTGACATCATGAGTAATGGTCTCCCAGAATATCATATGATATTCACCATTTACTCAAAAATAAGGTTTTGATATCACATATGATATCAAAAGTATTGGCCTTCCAAAATATCCAATATATTCACCAAATACTCTGAGTAATGGCCTCCCAGAATGTTGAGATGCAAGACATTCACCATTTACTCAATTTGTTTGATCTCATAATGCAAGTTATTGTAAGATTGTCACCTTACGATAACTTCTCCAAATACAAGTTACATCATTTACAAGTTGTCACTTCCTCATGATGTACACAGGGGTAGGTCCATCATTGTTATATATAAGGATGTTTTCAACTCCCTCTGAATATCAATCATCAGAGATCCTTATAAACTCCCTCTTCCTGTAATAACATTCTCAAATAGAAAGGTAGTGGCACATAGCAACAATGTTTAAAATAAATACACATAGATAACATAGTACAATAATTTGACATTCTAAGACTCCATCTTAGAAATTTTAACATGCTTATCTACTTTAATGAATATATAAAGAGAACTCCCTCTTAATCCATTACTTCATACATGTTAAGGATATTCAAAGTTTCTCTAGAATGGACGTTTCTTAGGATTTGTATCAAAATCACTGATTTTGGCAAAAGTTGCTTCATGTTATAGTCTATCAGGGCATTTGAATGCTGAGTGACCATAGTTGTCACATCTAAAGCATTTCATTTTCAAGTAATCAACATGTCTTCTTTTCCTTTTGAATTTAGGTTTCTTGTTTTTATCAACTTAGATTGTGAGAACCTGAATATCACCTCCAATAGGAATATCACCTTGAGATATTAACATGCCCTCCTCTTGTGTGCAGTCATCCTTTAGTTGAGAAAGTTTAGGAAGCTTTGATCGAGCACTTACCCTTGTCTAAAATATTTCCATGATGATGGAAAACCCTTGAGAGCTATCATTGTTAATTCTTTTTCATTATAAATCTGGCCAATTTTGGAGAGATGGTTTCTTAGTTCTGTTATCCTCATGAAATATGATCCAACATATTCTCCTGTTTTCATTTTAATGTTGGAGAGATTATCTTTCAAGGTTATAATTCTTGTTGTATTGTTTATCTCAAACATTTCTTCAAGTGTTTTAAGAATCTCATGTGCTATGTCTAATTCAGAGATAGTAGGGAGTAGATGATCCCTAACACCATCCACAATTAATTTCATGGCTTTAGTGTTATCTTTTTCCCATTTAATCAATTCATCAATCCCTTTTGGTTGATCAAATTTTTCAATGAATTGTTTGAGATCATTATCTTTTAAGGTTAACTTCACTCGTAATTTCCACGTTGCATAATTTGAATCACCATCAAGTCTATCCTCCACTTTTATACTGCTCACCATTTTGAAGGAAATAAAACTTTGAATATTTTAGGACACTAGAGTAAATTAAATCTAATTGGGATTATCTCTTAAACCTACTCTTATACCATGTTATTGCATACAGGATCTCTGATAGAAATATTGGTAAAGATAATTATAGCCTCACCTTTCTTAATGCTGATGTATAAATCTTTAGATTCAATCTTCAATGGCCAATGTTGACAATGTGTACTTTGAAACTGTAGGTTAAAGAATGATCTTGGGACTGCAAATATGTTAGTACTTGATATTGCATTATCTACAAGTTCGGTGAGCATATATATCATATAGAGTAGACATGATCCCACGTGGTCATGATTCATACCATAAGCTCTAATTAGTTAAGGATAACAAGCCCAATACTTGACACAGTAATACAACAACCCTAATTTATTATAGAACATTTATAGATATAAGATATTATAAGAATATATATTAACCCACACAATTATATAAATAAATAAATAAATGAACAAATATATATATATATATATATATATATATATATAAAATCAAAGAGTTTAATCTTTAAGATCACATCTCATATTTTATCTAATAGAAGCTATAAAACATTAACACTCCCTCTTAGCTAGGGAGGATAAACATACGCTCATATACTTCAATATAAGAATATTGTTGATCAAAAGATATTCAACATTTTGATATCACAGTTGATATCACGAGTATTGGCCTCCCAGAATATCGACATCCAATACTCACCAAGTACTCAATTTAAGGTGTAAAATTACATTTGACATCATGAGTAATGGTCTCCCAGAATATCATATGATATTCACCATTTACTCAAAAATAAGGTTTGATATCACATATGATATCAAGAGTATTGGCCTCCTAAAATATCAAATATATTCACCAAATACTCTGAGTAATGGCCTCTTAGAATGTTGAGATGCAAGACATTCACCATTTACTCAATTTTTTTGATCTCATAATACAAGTTATTGTAAGATCGTCACGTTACAATAACTTCTCCAAATACAAGTTAAATCGTTTGCAAGTCATCACTTCCTCATGATGTACATAGGGGTAGGCCCATCATTGTTATATAGAAGGATGTTTTCAACTCCCTCTGAATATCAATCATCAGAGATCCTTATAAACTCCCTCTTCCTATAATAACATTCTCAAAATAGAAAGGTCATGGCACATAGCAACAATGTTTAAAAATAAATACACATAGATAACATAGTACACAAATTTGATATTCTAAGACTCCATCTTAGAAATTTTAACAAGCTTATTTTACTTCAATGAATATATAAAGAAAACTCCCTCTTAATCCATTACTTCATACATGTTAAGGATATTCAAAGTTTCTTTAGAATGGATGTTTCTCAGGATTCGTATCAAAATCACTAACTTTGGCAAAATTGCTTAATGTTTCAGTCTATCAGGGCATTTGAATGCTGAGTGACCATAGTTGTCACATCTAAAGCATTTCATTTTCTAGTAATCAACATGTCTTCTTTTCCTTTTGAATTTAGGTTTCTTGTTTTTATCATCTTGGGCTATGAGAACCTGAATATCACCTCCAATAGGAATATCACCTTGAGATATTAACACACCCTCCTCTTGTATGTAGTCATCCTTTAGTCGAGAAAGTTTAGGAAGCTTTGATCGAGCACTTACCCCTTCTTTGAAATATTTCCATGATGATGGAAGACCCTTGAGAGCTATCATTGTTAATTCTTTTCATCACAAATTTGGCCAATTTTGGAGAGTTGGTTTCTTAGTTCTGTTATCCTTATGAAATATGAGGCAACAGATTCTCCTATTTTCATTTTTATGTTGGAGAGATTATCTTTCAAGGTTATAATTTTCATTGTATTGTTTATCTCAAACATTTCTTCAAGTGTTTTAAGAATTTCATGTGCTGTGTCTAATTCAAAGATAGTAGGGAGTGGATGACCCCTAACACCATCCACAATAAATTTCATGGCTTTAGTGTTATCTTTTTCCCATTTAATCAATTCATCAGTCCATTTTTGTTGATCATATTTTTCAATGAATTGTTTGAAATCATTATCTTTTAAGGTTAAGTTCATTTATAATTTCCATGCTGCATAATTTGAATCACCATCAAGTCTATCCTCCACTTTTATACCCCTCACCATTTTGAAGGAAACAAAACTTTGAATATTTTAGGGCACTTGAGTAAAATAAATCTAATTGTGATTGTCTCTTAAACCTGGTCTGATACTATGTTATTGCATACATGATCTTTGATAGAAATATTGGTAAAGATAATTACAACCTTACCTTTTGTAATGCTAATGTATAAATCTTCAGATTCAATCTTCAATGGCCAAGTTTGACAATATGTACTTTGAAAGTGTAGGTTAAAGAATGATCTTGGGACTGCAAATATGTTAGTACTTGATATTGCATTGTCTCCAAGTTCAGTGAGCATATATATCATATAGAAGAGACATGATCCTATGTGGTCATGATTCATACTATAAGCTTTTATTAGTCAAGGATAACAAGCCCAATACTTGACACATCAATACAACAACCCCAATTTATTATAGAACATTTACAGATATAGGATATTATAAGAATATATATTAAACCAAACAACTATATATATACAAATATAAATAAATAAATAAATAAATATAATCAAAGAGTTTAATCTTTAAGATTACATCTCATATTTTATCCGATAGAAGCTATAAAACATTAACACCCTCTCTTAGCTAGGGAGGATAAACATACATTCATATACTTCAATACAAGAATATCATAGATCAAAAGATATTCAACATTTTGATATCACAGTTGATATCACGAGTATTGGCCTCCCAGAATATCGACATCCAATATTCACCAAGTACTCAATTTAAGGTGTGATATCACATTTGACATCATGAGTAATGGTCTTCCAGAATATCATATGATATTCACCATTTACTCAAAAATAAGGTTTGATATCACATATGATATCAAGAGTATTGGCCTCCTAGAATATCAAATATATTCACCAAATACTCTGAGTAATGGCCTCCCAGAATGTTGAGATGCAAGACATTCACCATTTACTCAATTTTTTTGATCTCATAATACAAGTTATTGTAAGATCGTCACCTTACAATAACTTCTCCAAATATAAGTTACATCATTTGCAAGTCGTCACTTCCTCATGATGTCCACAGGGGTAGGCCCATCATTGTTATATAGAAGGATGTTTTCAACTCCCTCTGAATATCAATCATTAGAGATCCTTGAAAACTCCCTCTTCATGTAAAAACATTCTCAAAACAGAAAGGTCATGGCGCATAGCAACAATTGTTTAAAAATAAATAGACATAGATAACATAGTACAATAGTTTGATATTCTAAGACTCCATCTTAGAAATTTTAACAAGCTTATTTTACTTCAATGAATATATAAAGAGAACTCCCTCTTAATCCATTACTTCATACATTTTAAGGATATTCAAAGTTTCTCTAGAATGGACGTTTCTCAGGATTTGTATCGAAATCACTGATTTTGGCAAAAGTTGCTTCATGTTATAGTCTATCAGGGCATTTGAATGCTGAGTGACCATAGTTGTCACATCTAAAGCATTTCATTTTCAAGTAATCAACATGTCTTCTTTTCCTTTTGAATTTAGGTTTCTTGTTTTTATCAACTTGGATTGTGAGAACCTGAATATCACCTCCAATAGGAATATCACCTTGAGATATTAACATGCCCTCCTCTTGTGTGCAGTCATCCTTTAGTTGAGAAAGTTTAGGAAGCTTTGATCGAGCACTTACCCCTCGTCTAAAATATTTCTATGATGATGGAAAACCCTTGAGAGCTATCATTGTTAATTCTTTTTCATTATAAATCTAGCCAATTTTGGAGAGTTGGTTTCTTAGTTCTGTTATCCTCATGAAATATGAGCCAACATATTCTCATATTTTCATTTTAATGTTGGAGAGATTATCTTTCAAGGTTATAATTCTCGTTGTATTTTTTATCTCAAACATTTCTTCAAGTGTTTTAAGAATTCCATGTGCTTTGTCTAATTCAGAGATAGTAGGGAGTAGATGATCCCTAACACCATCCACAATTAATTTCATGGCTTTAGTGTTATCTTTTTCCCATTTAATCAATTCACCAGTCCCTTTTGGTTGATCAAAATTTTCAATGAATTTTTGAGATCATTATCTTTTAAGGTTAACTTCATTCGTAATTTCCATGTTGCATAATTTGAATCACCATCAAGTCTATCCTCCACTTTTATACCACTCACCATTTTGAAGGAAACAAAATTTTGAATATTTTAGGGTACTTGTGTAAAATAAATCTAATCAGGATTGTCTCTTAAACCTACTTTGATACCATGTTATTACATACATGATCTCTGATAGAAATATTGGTAAAGATAATTACAACCTTACCTTTCTTAATGCTGATGTATAAATCTTTAGATTCAATCTTCAATGGCCAATGCTGACAATGTGTACTTTGAAACTACAGGTTAAAGAATGATCTTGGGACTGCAAATATTTTAGTACTTGATATTTCATTGTCTCCAAGTTCGGTGAGCATATATATCATATAGAAGAGACATGATCCTACATGGTAATGATTCATATCGTAAGCTTTGATTAGTTAAGGATAACAAGCCCAATACTTGACACAACAATAGAACAACCCCAATTTATTATAGAACATTTATAGATATAGGATATTATAAGAATATATATATTAACCCACACAATTATATTTATACAAATATAAATATCCACACAATTATATATATACAAATATAAATAAATATTATATCTCACACAATTTATTTATATAATAACCCACACAATTATATATTTAGTTATTTTATTTATATATATTAACCCACACAATTATATATATACAAATATAAATAAGAGATTTAATCGGGTTATTTGAATCCTAGAAATTTGATCAGGTTATGGCTTGGTGATAGCATAGGGAAACGACCCAAATGCTTGGGAGACTGTTTTCCCTCTAATTTTTTTTTTCCTTTAGACATTTTCTCATCTTCTAAGATGAATTCTTATTTTTGGCTTCATCAGATTTTCTAATGGTGAAGTGGGTATCTCTAAAATTACTACCATAATATTACAGATCTTCTTAGCTTTCGAACCATATAAATTTTTCTATTTTTGGACAATATTAACAATGCAAACCTTAATTACTTTTACCAATGCCTTGACATTCGTCACAAACATATGTCTACCATTTTTTAATAACTTTTTATATACTTAACCAAATTCAAAATAAATTATATATTATTGTTCCACACTTGATTCTATACACTTTTAAAAAAAACTTTTCATTTTTTATTATTTTGGTGTGCAAGTTATGCTCAACATGTAAACAAGTACCAAAATTTTAGGATGTAATCAGTTCGATAATTCATTAAAAAAATTACTCATTAGAAAATTTCAAAAAATACACAAATTATAGATATGACTCTTAACTATCATCCTACCAAAGGGTTATACAAATACTTAATATAAATATGTTTTTTGTGTTGCACACGAAAATAACTATGTTATATTTTCTAAGAAAATCAGAAACTATTTTTTGTGTGTGTAGGGTTTGACCCACCTAGTCTTGTCCATTTTGTATGAAATCTAGTAGTTTAGAAAGTAGATTTAGAGCACTACAATTTATATATTTTACACATATTATCATTTTGAGTGGATGAACCTCAAATGTCTCCTCCAAGTTTAGATTTACCTAATTTCAGAAAAAAAGTGTCCACTTATACCCTCTTTTTGGACACCATCTTGGTGCACTCAACCACCAAGCATCTCCTACTAGGATAGTTTAGAATAATTGAGAGGGGGGGGGGGGGGGGGGGGGGGGGGGGTTGTGAATCAGTTATCCAAGGTCCAAAACTCCCAATAATACACTTCATTGCTTAACAAAACTCATACATATATCTTGCATGCATCCATTAGATCATTCACAAATTAAACTTGGAGGTTACTTTCCTAGGTCAAAATCACTTTGCCAAAATGTAAACATGAAACACAAGATCATTTATACACATGACATAAGGATTTTACATGGAAACCCAATTTGATAAAAACCACCAGTAACATGGTACTAATTCTCACTCTTCTGAAGTGATGCCCTATGAAAGGCCACCCCTATCAAAGGTTATAATACACACCATTAAATATGATCTGGTTACAGGATTTTATCACCTTGTTAGGAGTGAACCTTGTTAGATGAACTTAGTTCATTCCAATAGAATGTTACCTAGCTAAAGGATTTACAAATCATTGTTAGGTCAACCTTAATCCAAAGGATTTTACCCTAAACTGATACAATGATTAGAAAGTAATAGTAAGGCTTGATCTAATAGCATATCACAACTCACTTGCAGATTATAGATCTTTATTTCAGTCCTCCATTCTGTTTGGCTTCATTCACTTTAGCTCTAATAGCTTGTTCACCCTTTAAGCATTCATCCTCTTAAGCCTTCTTGCTTTGCATGCCAATTGTGGACTCTATAGTTTAGCCACCATATGAAGCAATACCCTAGACTCCTTGTCTTCCTTGGGTTCTTACACATGCCAACTATTTCTTTATGCCTTGCATCCCATTATAAAGAGAATTTAGATATTTTTCTGCTTAATCATAATCATCCATTCTAGGGTTAGGTCAAATTCATTGAATCTTCCCTCTTTTCCATTTAGCTCCCTCTAGAAACTTCCTTCACAATCCTCTTTGAATTTTCTTCAAAATGGTTTACCTTGAATTATGTGCCTCCATCTCATTAGGCTTATCTTCCACATGCTTCACACAATCCAAGAATTTAACTTGTTGGCTCAGATTCATCAATTTCTTGATTTAACTCAAAATGTTGTCACTCAACATTAACTAACATTTAATGCTCAACACACACTATATTGCTCAAAATCATCGAATAGTTCACTCAACACATACTAAACTTTACTAATGCTTGACACCAACTAAAATTTACTCAACATACTCTAAGTTCACTTTGCTCAACTCTAGCTGATTTTGTGCTTGTCTTGTACTATCATTGCTCGACACTAATAGTGCACTTGGTCAAGCTTACCAAACATAATTCTACTTCCTTGTTCTTCTAGACTTAGTTAGCATATCCATCATGTGAAGTCTTAAGTAGATAAAAAAATACACTATATCATCAATGTCTTAACTGATCTTTGTACTCCTTATATATCATAACTCAACCTTTTCTCTAAGTTCTCTTGTTATCTCATTTGATCAAATCCTCTTCATCAATCAAGAGAATGATAGTACTCAAATCAACTAATAAATTGTTTTACCAGTAGGTAGTAGGTTTGACATCAATGACAAAACAATGATTGTAACACATTCTCATACTTACATCAATCTTTTTCAAAAATCTCCCTCTTTAGCATTGATGGCAAACCAATACCAACAAAAATACCAAAAATATTTGTGTATTATTTTCTTTTTCTATCAACAACTTCTTTCTTTTTTATAAGCTACAAAATTCTATTCTGATCAACAAAAAATTCAATTCACTCTTTCTTATGACTCCCTCTTGGCTAGAAAACTTAATCTTCATACCTCCCTCAATATTTCGTCTTGTAGGGATTCTCCTCCCAACTTTCTAACTTTCTCTGATTACTCCCTCTTTTTGATATTAAGGTATCTATCTCTTTGTTTGTACTTATTTCTCCCTCAAGAGTATATCTCCCTCTGAGTTGGTCTCTTTCTAATATTTAGGTATATATCTCTTTGTCTATACTTATTTCTCCCTCAAGAGTATATCTCCCTCTGATTTGGTATTTCATATCCTATCTCCCTCTATATTTCTCCCTCTTTGACAACAATGCCAAAGACTTGTCATATTAATATGCATATATAATCAATTTTAGGTTCTCCCTCTATCACCTTACTTGTGACTAATCTTCAGTTCCAGCTCTTTGATTACTTTAGATAGCTCCTAAAGTAAGATCCACTACATCAATATGTAACATATGCCATTCAACTCAATTGATGCAGGGCACTTTTCATGCTTTTTAAATAACTTTGGATATGGGTATCACCCCTAGTTTACCTCTTAGATACTCATGACCATCCTTAGGTAAAGCTTTTGTGAATATATTAGTCATTTGTTTTTTGGGATTCACATATTCCATCTTTAATTCTTTGTCTTGAACCATCTCTCTCAAGTAATGATACTTGATAGCTATATGTTTAGTCTTTGTGTGCATCACAAGGTTCTTAGATATGTTTATTGGGCTTGTGTTATCACAGTAAAGCATATCAGGTTCAATGATTTCCTCCTTCATACCTTTGAGTATTTGTTTGATCCATACAATATTTGTACTATTTATTGCAGCAACAAGATATTTAGCTTCAGTAGTAGATTGAGTTATGCAATTTTGCTTCTTACTAGTCTCTTTCTCAAGAAAAATGCTCCACCACTTGTACTTTTTCTATCATCAACATTTCCAGTCCAATCAACATTTGTATTGGCTCTCAATTCAAAATTCTCATTTTTCTTGTAGTATAGACCAAAGTCCTCTTTTCTTTTCATAAATCTCATAATTCTCTTAATAACCATCAAATGATTCTCCTTAGGATTTGTAGAAAATATTGCAAAAATCCCAACAACTAATGCAATGTTGTGTCTACTATGAACTACATATTGCAATTTGCCAATCATAGACCTATAAAAAGTTTGGTTCACATCAACAAAATCATCATTATTTGATAGTTTATGTCCTGTCACCATAGGTGTGCTAACATGCTTTGAATCTTGCAATCCAAAAGTTTTCAATATTTCCTTCACATACTTAGAATGAGTGATGTAAATACCATATTGCATTTGATACACTTACAAGCCAACAAAGAATTTAATTTCTCCAAACATGAAAATCTCAAATTCTTACTTCATTTGATCAGCAGATGTCTTGCATAGTATATTTTGTCCTCCAACTATGATATCATCAACAAATATTTCAGCTAGCAAAATACCTTTACAACCTTCAGTCTTCAAGTATAAATTTTTGTTGTCATCAATTCTCTCAAACTCAATCTTCACAAGATAAGTATGGAGTCTCTCATACCATGCTCTAGGTTCTTACTTTAAACCATATAAATCTTCATGTAGTCTACATATCATGTTCTTGTTGTTGGCATCAAAAAATCCTTTAGGTTGTCCAATGTAAACCTCTTCTTCTAATATACCATCTAGAATTGTAGATTTTACATCCATTTGGTAAACTTTGAAACCTTTGTATATAGAGTAAGCAAGCAGAGTTCTTACTCCTTCTAGTCTTGTCATAGGGGTAAAATTTTGTCCATAGTTTATTCCTTCTTCTTGAGAATACCCCTTGAAAACTAGTATTTCTTTATTTTCTGTGACTTCACCATTTTCATCTAACTTGTTTCTGAATACCCACTTGGTTCCAATAACATTCTTGTTCTCTAGTCTAGGTACAAGTGTCCATCTTTTGTTGTTCTCAATTTTCTCAATCTATTCTCTCATGGCTTGACTTCAATCATCACTTTCCAATGCATCCTTAATTGATTTAGGTTCATGCATGCTCAATAGACATGTATCACTTCTCAATTTGTTTCTTGTCATAGGTCTAGCCTTTTTATCTCCAATAATTTTTGTAGCAAGGTGATGTCTTAACATACTTTGACAATCTTAGTTCTACTCTATTTTGTTCAATAAGCCTCTCAACTTCAAAATCAATATGTGCTTCTCGATTAGGTAATTCAACATTTCTTTCATGTGCACCGACCTTATTATCCATATGTACCTCAAATCCATTTTGCAACTCTGCTCCTGGATGTAACTTGATTCCTAAATGCAACTCAACATTCACTGTATGTGACTTGGTAGTCACTGAAACTTCATGTTGTTGATTTGCAACTTGGTTTGCATTATCATTGTCGATCATGTCATCATAGAAATACATAAAATATTTGCAATCATTAGGTTCTTTTACAGGTTCAACTTCATGTACTTCTATTAATTCATCAAACTTCACATTTGCACTTTCTACAACTTTTTCAGTGTTAGTATTTAAACACTTATAAGCTTTAATCCTTGTGGAATATCCTAGGAATATACCTTCTTCACTTTTAGCATCAAATTTTCCATTCCTATTATCCTTAAGAATATAGAACTTGCTTCCAAATACCTTAAATTTTTTTACATTGGGTGAGTATCCATAACATAATTCAAAAGGTGTTGAATAAGTACCTTTCCTGACTTGTACACATTTCAAGGCATAGACAACTATACTTACAACTTCTCTCCAGTATTTCAAAGTAACATTATTCTCCATCATCAATGTTCTAGCATAGTTCATCATAGATCTATTTCTTCTTTCTATAATCTCATTTTGTGGAGAGTTTCTAAGTGTAGAAGTTTGTCTCTTGATTCCTTTGTCATTATGTATAACATCTCAAACTCATTTGATGTAAATTCTCCACCTCTATCAAATCTCAGACATTTCAAGATCTTGCTAGTTTCCTTTTTGACTCTAGACAAGTACCATTTAAACATTTGAAATGCATCATATTTTTTCTTTAAAAAATAACTGTCATCATCTTAAAATAATCATCAACAAATATGATAATGTACTTGTCACCTTTATAGCTTTGCACATTGATTGGTCCACATAGGTTAGTATGAACTAATTCAAGAATTTCTTTTGAAGAACAATTCTTGCTTTTAAAACTTGATTTAGCCATCTTTCCTAACGAACATTGTTTACATATTACATTATCTGGTTTCTTCAATTTTGGTAGACCTCTGACTCTCTTCATCTTACTGATATTGACCAAATTATCAAAATTAACATAACACCATCACATCATCAAATTGTACCACTAGACAAGTAGCATCATTCATGTCAAGGTAAAATAGATTACCTCTAGTTTGATCACCATTGCTGATTAGATCTCTATTGGCATCATAAATTTTGGCTTTTATATTTCTAAATTAAACCTTACAACCAACACTATTAAGTTGTGAGACACTTAGTAAATTCTAATTCAGTCCTTCTACATAATAAGAATTGTCACAAATGATCTTATTTGTCAACTTAATTGATCATTTTCCTTTGATAAGACATGGTGCATCATTCCCAAATCTAACACTATTTCCATCATAATGCACAAGGGAATTGAACTTACTTTTATCTCCAGTCATGTGATTGGAACAACCACTATCAATAATCCATCTGCCACTCTTATTCAAATAAGATACAAGTGTAGTTTCTTTATCTTCATCAGAATCATCCTTCATTGCAACATAGAAAACTTCATCGTCATGATGATTATATTCTTCATTGGATTTCTGTTCAACAATGTAGTAGGATTTCTTTCCTTTGTCTTTGTAGTCTTTATTGTTCTTATATCTTTTTCTTCTAAATTTGTCTCCACTTCTATTGTTCTTCTTCTCTGGCCATCTAGTAGCAATATGACCAACCTCATTATAGTTGAAACATATGATAGGCATCTTACCTTTGTATTTTCCTTTGCCACTGTGAAACCTCCTAGCCAACAATGCTTCAAGTTGATCACTATCATTGGAAACATGTTTGATCGTTATCTTTTTCTTTTCATTAGGTTATTTTAGTGACAACTTAGCTTTGAAAGTAGATTTAACATTTTTAGATTTGAATTTATCAAAATTAGAGAGTTCAAAGGTAGTAAGCATACCTACCAATCCTTTAAAGGTCAGATTAGTGCTAGGGATACATATCAGTTCTTGTATGGAAGAAATTCTAATAACATAGATGGGAAGAAGTGTCCTCAATAATTTTCTCAATACAATATCATCATCAATCTTAACATTAGCTCCTTTTATAGCATTTACAACTTCTTTTATTCTAAAGAAATACTGAACAATGTTCTCACCTTCTTCCATTCTCATATCATCAAACTTACCTCTAAGAATTTCAGATTTGGCTCTCAAAATATTTGTGTCTCCTCCATGTATGGTCTGAAGAGCATCCCACATCTTCTTTGTAGGATCACAGTTCTTGATATCATCAAATTCAGAATAATTTAGGGTAGATGCAATCTCTAACATTACCTAATTGTGCTCTTTCTTCTTTTTAAGATCTAACATGTTAACAGTAATGGTAGTCTATGCATGATCACCAAGTCCTCCTAGATGTAGCTTCATTAAACTTTTTCATGCAAAAAAGTTCTCCTTGTTAAGTTTGGGCACCTCTCTCTTAGGCATTTCAATCTTTAACTTATAACACCTTCAAACTATCTCTCACAAGCAATTAGGCTCTGATACCAATTGTTGGAATAGTTTACAATAAATAAGAGGTAGGTGGGGTGGGGGGTGCAGAGGGAGAGGGTGAATTAGTTATTCAAGGTCCAAAACTCTGAATAATTCTTTTCAGTGCTTAACAAAACTCATACATATATCTACTTATCATGTATCTTGCATGCATCCATTAGATCATTCAAAATTTAAACTTGGAGGGTGTTGTCCAAGCTCAAAATCACTTTGTGGAAATGTAAACATGTAACATAATAGAATTATTCACACATATGCCACAAGGGTTTTACATGGAAACCCAATTTGGGAAAGACCACCAATAACATGCTACTAATTCTCACTCTTTTGAAGTGATGCCCTATTAAAGGTTACAATACACATTGTTAAATGTGACTTGGTTAAAGTATTTTATCACCCTATTAGGAGTGAGCCTTGTTAGAAGACTTAGGTCATTCCATTATAATGCCACCTAGTTAAAGGATTTACAAATGACTGTTCGGTCAACCTTAATCCAAAGGATTTTATCCTAAACTGATAAAATCATTAGAAAGTAATAGTAAGGCTTGATTTGATAACAAATCACAACTCACTTGCAGATTACAAATCTTTGTTTTAGTCCTCAATTCTACTTGGCTTCATTCACTTCAACTCTAATAGCATGTTCACCCTTCAAGCATTCATCCTCTTAAGCCTTTTTTCTTTGCATTCCAATTGCAAACTCTATAGTTCGGCCACCATATGAAGCAACACCCTAGACTCCATGTCTTTCTTAGGTTCTTACACATGCCAACTATTGCTTCATGCCTTGTATCCCCTTATAAAGAGAATTTATATCTTTTAGCACTTAATCACAATCCTCCATTCTAGGATTAGATCAGATTCATTGAATCTTCCCTCTTTTCCATTTAGCTCCCTCTAGAAACTTCCTTCATAATCCTCCTTGAATTTGCCTCAAAATGGTATACCTTGAATTCTATGCCTCCAACTCATCAAGATTATCTTCTACACGCTTCACATAATCCAAGAATTCAACTTGTCGGCTCAAATTCATTGATTTCTTAATTTAACTCAAAATGTTGTCACTCGACATTAACTAACCTCTGATGCTTAACACACATTGTCTTGCTCGACATCCACTAAAAATGCACATGACACATGTAAAGTTTATTGATGCTTAGCACCAACTAAACTTTACTCGCCATACACTAAGTTCACTTTGCTTAGATCCAACTAATTTTCTACTCAGCTTGCACTATCATTGCTCAACACTAATTGTTCACTTGGTCAAGCTTAGTAGACACAATTCTACTTCCTTGTTCTTCTAGATTTAGTTAGTGTATCCATCCTTAGCAACCTTATGTAGATTGTGAGGCCTCACCTCGACCCTTCATAGCCTTAGTTGTTACTTTATCTTTTTGATACTCATGACTCGAGATGTTGAGACATTATCTGATGCTTAGAACATATTATATTATTTCATGCTGTGTGATGTTATTTTCAGATATCTCATGTTTGTCATTTAATGTTTTATGTATATGTATGTTGAAGAACTCAATAAATGTAGGATTGATTCTTCGATTTAAGATATTTTAAATGGTTAAGAATTAAGTAGGATGAAAGAAATCCTAAGTGATGTATGTTCCAATTTATGTGAATTTCTAATACATATACATATATGTACATGTGATTTTACGGGACTACTGATGTGTGCAATGAGTGTGCAGATATTTTAGTCGAGAAACCCTACGGAGGAACATAACTGATCTTTATGTGCTAATTTTTGGAAACCTTATTGTTCGTAATTGAAGTATTGTATTGTGAGATGAATGTATGTATCTTTTTGTGTTTAGTGAATGTTAGTGTTCCTAACTATGTTCTTTTAGTGTCACTTGACACTTGTAAATTTGTTTATGTTCTTCAGTGTGTTGAGTAGGGTTAGTTGTGTAACGTTTGAACCTAAGTTGGTTTAAGTTAGTGTCAGTTTTCTAATTGGCTCTTAATTAAGGTTAGTCATTCCTTAATCTAGATTAGTGCTTAATCTACATTTTAGAGTTGTTAGTTGGTTCTAATTAATTCCTAGCTTTGTTTGGCTCTAAACCTATTCCTAAGGCTTTAAATCATGAAATAATTATACCCAAAGGGTATGGGTATGGTTAGGGGTCTTTTCCAACCCCTAAGCCCCTTTTATTGACTTTTGAGGCCACTCAAAAAGTCTCATTTTGCCTTTGTGCGAAAATTGACTATGGCTATCATGAGTTGCCTCACCTCACCTCCATTTAGTGTTTAACCGTAGTGTGGGTTGAGTTAGGAGCTTCTAGATTTGTAGGTGGGTGAATGTAGTTATTGATCCCTTTGGTGGTTGAGTTTGAGGCTTATTTAGAGGCCCTTCTTGGACTAGTTGAGGCTGTTACCCAATCTCTACATTTAGAGAGGAGTCTTGGAAGATTGGAGCAAGGAAGGGGAAAGCTCTACTCAAACTTTTTCATTGCCATTACCTCTTTGTGAAGGTAGGAATTGTCATCTCTATTGTTTAGATTTCATTCTTGTTTCATGCTTATGCTACCTTGTTGTTGTTTGAATGTTTGTATGTTTGTGGGTATGTTGGGAAGATTTGAAAACCATGTTATTTTGGATGATTTCTTTTCATGTTTATGTTTGAAATTTTGAGATTTTCTTGCATGGGTGTTTTGGTATTACTCACCCTTGGATAGGGAAGAAGTGACCAATTTTGGGAAAGGTCTATTTAGTTGGACTCCAACCAGTGTAGAGTCTCTTCTCAGGATGAGAAGAGGGAGAAAGGGTAGGGGGTTATGGGCCCCTACCTATCAGCACAAACTTTGTATGATTATGGTATGTTGAAATGGAAGAACATAAGTTCTTGGTTTATAGCCCCGATTGGGCATCTATTTGGTGTTGTGCTCGACTTCTCCTGGTTGGAAGAATCCACCTTTCCCTAGTGTTGATTCATTGTGAATCATATAGTGATAACCTTGTGTGAATATGCATGGTTGAATTGTTCTTGCTCATGCTTGTTGTTACCTGATCAGAACTCTGTTCCATCCATGGTTCTAGAAATGTGTTGCAAAAATTGTTATGAATCCCTTGATGAGGGTCATGAAGAAAATTCAATTATATTGTTGAAATTTGGGATTGATATCCTATGTAAATTGGTATTTCAAACTTTGTTGGATTGGCAACGAAGCCAAGTTTTCTTCCTAATTCTTTCCCAACTGAGCCTTTGAATTAGGTTTGCCAATAAAATTGGTGTTTGAGTATAATTGCTTGTCATGTGATTTAATCATAAATTTTAAATTGGATGGATGCACATCAAAATATGATTTCTTATATGTTCAAAAAGAAAATTATGTTAAGGAAAGAAAATAATGGCTATGGTTGATACTGCAATTCAAGAGGTATAGGAGATCAAAAAAATATGGTGTTAATGTGCTACAAACTATTGTATCCATGTTTTAATTCTATTCAAAATATTTACCTTGAGATAAAAAAATATATTTCCTTGTAAATCCATACTAACAAAAATTTTGGCAAAAAAAAAAAAGGTTTGCCCAAGAGCAAAAGCCCTCTAGATTTTGTATAGGCTTGGAAATTAAATCTCTTCTTGTAACAAACAATATTCTTATTTTTAAAAAAATTGGGAGTAAAACAAATAGAAAGAATACATAGAATGTTTATAATAATAAAGATATTGAAAAAAAAAATATCTATATAACATACCATCTCAATTATCCAAAATCTTACCAAATTAACTTTTGGCTTTAACTTCTCCTTGGTAGGCGTCAGTCTTGGTTTGTTTTCTTTTTGAATAAAATGGGTTCATCAAAGTCAAATTGATGATGGGAAGGTGATGTCACTTGTCCCCTATCCCATCATCCCATCTCCATCTTTTCCCTTGGAGCACTCACCTCATTCTTTTATGGAGGATTTATTATGGTTTGAAGTTTTTTCTTGTTAATTTTTTTTCACTTGCAAGTTGGTCTCCCACCCAATCTTGGTTTGCGCTTGGTTTTTCTTGACTTAGGCCTGCGCAGCGCCTTGGGCAGAGTGGCTAGCGCTTAGGGAAGCATAGGGAGGGATGGGATGAGGGGGAGATGTGACGTGGGTCACATCGTTTGGGGTTTGTGTTGGGGTGTAGAGTTAGTTTAGGTGTTAGTAAGTAGGTTAGTATTAGTGTTAGGTTAGTTAGTTTATGTTATGTTAGTTTAGTTTTTTTTTTTTGCTATTTATTAATATTTTTTTAATTAGTTAGTTTTACATGCAATTTTAATTTGTTAGTATAATTAGTTTAATTTTATTAAAGTTTTAAGTGAGTTTAAGTTTTGGTTAATTAGTTTATACTAAAGCTAGATAGTATATGTCAAATTTTAGTTAGTATAGTTTATAATTTATGATTAATTTTAGATTTAAGATAAGTGTTGAAATGTTAGTTTAGGTTTGAAATTTTGTTAGTGTAAGTTGGCTTAGTATGAATGTTTTAATATTAGCGTCTTAGTATGTTCTAGTTTAAAATTAATTAATTCAATCTTAGTATAAATTATAAAATGATAAAATAGTTGGTAGATGTATTATTAAGTAAGTCGAGTGATTAGTCAATAAATGTTAATTTATTTAGCACGCTCTTTTATTGATTAAATGTCAAAAGTTTTAGATTAGAAGTTTGTGAGAAATGTTAATATTGATTGTTTATGATTTTATTATAATTATGTAAGTTTAGTTTTGATGACTATTAGTTATAGTTAAATGTATGATTTATTAACTAAGTAAATTAAGATTAACATTTTATTGTGTTATAATAGTTTATGTTATTTGATTATCGATTGGACTAATATAAAAGAGAATGAAATAGATTTAATTATATGGAGCATCGTTGTTGTTTTGTGTTTTAATTAACTATATTGAATTACTTTATTTTAGTCTTGATTTGAAAGATTTTTTACAAATTAGGTTTAAGTGTGACAGATTAATAAAAGGTTAAGAGGTAGAGATCGTTAGATATTAGTGTTTATGCTTATTTTTTTTTATCTTGTTTAGTTTGTTAATATATGTGTTAAGTTTTAGTTATAATTTTAATTATGGATTAGTTTTAATTTAATGGTAACTTAATTAATATTTAGAGTATCTTTAATTATTAACTTTTAAAAAAAAATAAAAAAATTTGCATGTTTTTGCCTCGTAGTTTGGGCATGACATAGATAAACAATACAATATCATCATTGTCTTAATTGATCTTTGTATTCCTTTTACATATCATAACTCAACCATTCCTCTAGGTTCTCTTGTTACCTCATTTGATCATATCCTCTTCATTAATCAAACAAATGACAGTACTATTATCAACTAAGCAATTGTCTTACCAAAAGGTAGCAGGTTTGATATCAATAACAAAATAATCATTGGAACACATTGTCATACTTACATCAATATTTTCTCAACATCTCCAGTATCAGTTGAGTAGAAGTTTAGAGGAAGCCAAGTTTAGTGATCAAGTGCAAACTAAGTTAGGCCAGGCATTGAAGGATTCAAGTGTTAACTGAGTTAGGTTAGTTACCAAGGGGGTACAATGTAAGCTAAGTCAGGTTGGTTACCAAGGAACTTAGTGGTAACTGAGTGACCCTATTTTAGTATCATTTGACCTATAGAAGAACACTTTTTTTATTTAATTTAAGTCAACTTAGTGGATGTTAATTGTTTATTTGTAAAGGTATTCAAGCCAACTTGACATTGGGTTTCATATATATGAAAGGTCAAGTTGTGGATTGAAAAGAAGAAGTGAAAGAAGATAAGATGTGAATAAATAAGGATATCTAATTAAGAGCAGAACATCCAAAGAGCTACAAAGAATATTCTAATCAAGAAAGATCTAGAGGTTAAGCCAAAACAACAATCTGAATTTTCAAATTAGTTTCTTTATTAATCAGGTCAATCATTGTTACTCTCTAACAATTGTAGCAATGAGGAAATATCTTAATAGAGTTGACTTAACAATCATTTTGTAAATCCTCTAACAAGGTGGTATTTCTAGATTGAAGTGTCTTAAGACCTCTAACAAGGCCACTCCTAATAGGGTGACTCAAAATGTATAACAAGGTCACACATAATAGTGGGTTTTGTAACCTTTAACAAGGTTGGCTCCTAACATGGCTCACTTCATAAAAGTGAAAAGTTGTAACTAGTTGCATTGGTGATTTTTCAAAAATTAGGTTTCTACATTAAATCTTGGTGTTTCACGGGTTCATATTATTTCCTTACTACTTTATCTTTTTGCAACTAAGTTACTAAAGGTTAACACATGTTCATATCTAAAAATTACTTTGTTAACCAAGTTACAGTAAATATCTAGTTCTAACTAAGTTATCCAAGGATTTGAGTTAATAAGAAGTTTTTATTGACATCTAAGGGATTTGGAATTGTTTTAGAGGTAATTGATTCACCCCTCCCCTCTCAGTTACTCCTTTTATATTTCTAACAAATGGTATCAAAGTTGTTGGTGCTTGTAAAAAAGGTTTCAAGGACCTAAGCTAAAGATCAAGACGTCTTATAGAATAGAGATTCGTAAGTTGAATAGAGACAACTTCAAAGCATTGTAGGAACTCATGAAATTACATTTGGGAACTATTGGAGATACATGCCTAACATTCTTGGGGAACCAATATGTGACACCTCTTGATCCTTTGACAATGGATTAGATGGTAGATAAAAAAGTCACAACACAATGATGGTTGATATTGCTTCTACTCTCAATTATTCTGAATTTAATGAAGTCAAATATTATCCTACTACTCATGAAATGTGGAACTAGCTGGAAAAGATATAAGGAGGAGATGACAATGTGATGAGAGCCAAAGAAGCAATTCTAAGAGGCCTATTTGATCAGATGAGAATGATAGAAGATGAAAACATTGCCAAATACAATGAAAGAATCAAAGCAAGTGTAAGTACAATCCAAGTTATAGGAGGAGCAATTGATGATGTGATAGTAGTTAGCAAGGTATTAAGAACTCTTCTTCCTATTTATGCAATTAGAGTTTTAGCTATTCAAGAGATCAAATGTAATCCTAAAAATGATATGACTTTGGATGCACTAGTGGGAAGGTTAACAACTTTTGAGTTGGATAACTTTGACAACTATTTTCTTGGATCTTAGGATATGAATCAACATTCAAAGCCAAACTAACTCTTGGTAGAAAGGGAGGAAACTCAAAATGTAAATAGTCTAAAAATGAAGAAGAAGAAGAATTAGATGATGATCTTGAAGCTATTGAAGCCCTTCTTGCAAGAAGGTTACCAAAAGGCAAAAGTAAATATAAAGGAAAAATTCCATCGATTTGTTTCTCTTATGAAGAAGTTGGTCACATTGTTACAACGTGTCCAAATAAAGAAAACAAAGATGACAGAAAATTCAACAAGTTCAAAGGAAAGAAATATTTCAAAAGCTACAAAGACTACAACGACAAAGGTAAGAAATCTTGTTATATTGCTAAGGAATCTAACAGTGAGGATGAAGATGAAATGGTATATATTTCTATTAAAGATGAGTCAAATGAAAAGATGGAACTTATTTTTCATGTTAGCAAAAATGACATATGGATAATAGATAGTGACTATTCTCATCACATGATTGGTGATAAAAGTAAGTTTGAACACTTGGAGCACTATGATGGTGGAAGTGTTAAATTTGGAAAAAAATGAACCATGTTATGTGAAGGGAAAAGGATGCATTGCATTGACTAATGAACTTAAATGTGACAATGCTTATTAGGTTGAAGGATTGAGACACAATCTTCTAAGTGCGGTACAACTGAACAACATTGGATACAAGGTAGAATTCATGAATGGGAAGGCCAAACTTTTGGATGGTAAAGGAAACCTAGTTGGAACTAGAAATTCAATAAAATGTAATTTATTCTATCTAGATCTCAATGAAAATTCATGCTTTTGGTAGAAATAGAGAAAAGTTGGCTATGGCATAAAAGAATGTGTCACCTAAACTTTTAAAATTTGGTTACTCTAAGTAAGAATAGAAGAGTAAGAAGTATTCCAGATCTAAAGAAACCTAAAATTTCCATATCCAAACAATGTCAGATTGGAAAGATGGGTAAAACTATATTCAAAAGTAAGAATTGCAATACTAAAGAAGTCTTGGAACTAGTTCATACAAATCTTAGTGAACAATAGGCATAGAAAGATATAGTGTAGATAAATATTTCATTTTTTTTGTTGATGATTATTCTAGGATGATGACACTAATGTACTTGAAGGATAAATCTGAAGCTTTTCAAAAGTTCAAGTGGTATTTGACTAGAATTGAAAAAGAAATAGGAAAAAATTTAAAATGTCTAAGGTTAGATAGAGGATGAGAATTCATCTCTAATGAATTCAATGAATTCTACAATGAAAGAGGAATCAAATGATTGTGCAAGAAAACTGATGATAGAGAAAATGTTGCATCCAAATACTAAAAAGAAGCAAACAACACAACAATTCATACCTTAAACCAAGTTCAATAGAAGAAAGGTACAAATCATACACCTTATGAATTATGGTATGGCTATAAACCTTATGTCTATTATTTCAAAGTATTTGGAATCTAATGTTATATCTTGAAAGAGAAAAGAAAAGGAAAATTTGATGCAAAAAGTGATGAAGGCATATTTCTAGGCTATTCCAACAAGAGCAAAGCATATACATGTTTGAATCTTGCTACTCACAAAGTTATAGAGAGTCTACATGTAAAAATTGATGAGTTTGTATAAAAGAGTAAAGAACAAAGTAGTAAGGAACCTAAAGACTACAAAATTTTTGTTTACTTTGAGTCTAATATTTTACCAAAGGTACAAGAAAATGTGATTGTGCAACAACAAATAGCATCACTCTAGTAGTCAACATCACCCAAGTCACCTAAATCTATAGTTCAACCCAAGTTGTAGCCAATGTAACTTGAGTTGTAGCCAGTGCAACCTGATTTGTAGCCAGAGCAACCTAAGTTGGAGACAGCTTGTTAGAAACAATAAAATTGAAATGAACTAAAGTAAAAGAATTATAAATTAATCCAAGAGAGTTTGTGATGAAAATAATTACCATACTTTAAAGAGATTTCCAAGATCAACCCAAGAATAGAGAAATGGATTTTGAAAGGGGAAAGCAAAGAAAATCCCTTGTGAATTATATTAATGAGGCAAATGCCTAAGAATGAAAAGAGAGAGAGAGAGAGAGAGAGAGAGAGAGAGAGAGAGAGAGAGAGAGAGAGAGAGAGAGAGAGAGAGAGACATAATGAGGAGCCATAGTGCTCATTACATGAACTACATCATGATTGTATGTTTAGAATGAGTGAGAAGCATATCTTATAAAGAGATGAGAAGAGGAGTTATTTGTAACTCCCAAGTGAGTGATTGCCACATTCATAAGTGTGTGCATAACAAGTGTCATAATCCTCTTAAGGAGAAATAAACTATTTTCCTTAATAAAGGAATTACAAAAAAGGACTTGTCCTCACATGTGGACTAGAGGACAAACAACTTAAGGGATACCTTGGTTTATCCCATTTAATAAATACAACCAAGGAAAGATTATAAATTCTAACACAATTCAAACTGAGTCCCAAAAAGAGGAACTCAAGTCACATACTGTGGGAACTAACTCTTAGATAGGGGAAACATAGTAGAGTTTAGAGTTTCATAGAACCTTTAAGCATGGTGAACCAAGTGAAACAAGTCCAAAATCTAGGAGAAAGGAACCTATACTTGCTAGATATATTAGAAGGCATCATGGACTTGGGAAAATGATTGGAGATCAGATAGAAGGAACAATGACAAGGAAAAAACTAAAAGGTACATTTCTATGTATTGAATTTGAACCTAGGACTGTTGAAGATGCATTGAATAATAAAAGTTGGATTAAGGTAATAAATGAAGAGATTGAGCATATAGAAAGGAACAATACTTGGACTCTTATTCCTAGACCCAGGTACACAAATATAATTGGTACAAAGTGGGTATTTAGAAACAAATTGGATGAAAATGATGAAGTCTCAAGGAATAAGGCAAGGCTAGTATGAAAATTAGATATGCTCAAGAAGTATATATAGACTATGGAGAAATATTTGCTCCTATTGCTAGAGTTGAAGGGGTCATAACACTGCTTGCATATGCTACATTCAAAGGATTCAAAGTGTATCAAATGGATGTAAAATCAACTTTCTTGAATGGAATTCTAGATGAAGAAGTTTACATTGATCACCTTGAAGGTTTCATTGATCCAAATAAAAGAGACATGGTCTATAAGGTACACAATTCTTTTTATAGTCTAAAACAATCTCCTAGAGCATGGTATGAGAGGCTAAATGGATATTTGGTAAAGATTGATTTTTAGAGAACCAATGATAACAGTAGTCATTATATTAAAGGAACAAAAAATAAGATATTATTAGCTTAGAAATATTTGTGGATGATATATTATTCGCAATTCATGATGACTTATGTAAATCAATCTCTAAAGAAATGAGGAAATAATTTTAAATGTCAATGTTTGGAGAGATAAAATTCATTGTTGGTTTGCAAGTTCATCAAATGAAGGATGGTATTTACCTTAGTGAAAATATAACAAGGAGATATTGAAGACCTTTGGAATGGAAGATTCCAAACTAGTTGGAACACTTATGTCTATTGGACATAAATTATCCAAGAATGATGATTCAAAAGAGGTAAATCAGACTACCTATAGATCTATGATTGAGAAATTTTAGTATGTTGTTCACAAAAGACTTGATATTGCATTAGTAGTTGGTGTAGTTGCAAGGTTTTTGCAAATGCCAAAGAAAATCATATGATGGCAGTCAAAAGATTTATTAGATATCTAAAAAGTACTCAAGACTATGGTCTATGGTACAAGCAAGGAGGAAACCTTGAGTTAAAAGTCTTTATTGATGCAGATTAGGCTAGAAGTGTCGATGACATAAAAGAACTAGTGGAGGAGCATTCTTTCTTGGAAATAGGCTAGTGTCATGGACTAGTAAGGAGAAGAATTGCATCTCTTAGTCTACAAAAGAGATAGAATGTATTGCTGAAATACTTAATTGTTCCAACATAGTCTGGATCAAGTGACTATTATTGGGAATAAAGGAAGAAATCAAGAACCCAGTAGTTATCAACTGTGACAACACTAGTGCAATCAACATATCCAAAAATCTAGTGATGCACTCTAAAACAAAACACATTGCAATCAAGTATCATTTTCTAAGAGAATTATTTCAAAATAAAGACGTTAGATTGGAATATGTAAACACAAAGGAGCAAGTTGTTGACATATTTACCAAACCATTACCTAAGGATCCATTTTTGTATCTTGGAGGAAAGCTAGGGGTCATTACCCTATCTGATGCTCACTAGAGTACATATTAGTGATGCATCAAACTAACTACATTGAAGATCTATCAAGTTGATGCAAAGAAGTTAGAGCTCATTGCATATGAATCAATACATTAGGCACATTATAAATTCATTGTATGAAGTGTTTGAAATTTGATGTCAAAGAGGGAGAGATATAATATGTCATGTATATATCAAAAGAATTAAGGGAGAACTTGATCGAATGGAGTTTGAAGTTGAGATGTCAGAGGGAGAATCTCAGAGGGAGCTCTCATGGATGAAGAATTAGAATGAAACTAAGTATAGTATATTAAATTAAAACAATCTTATAAATCATTTTGATTTCTCTAAGTTTCATTTTCTTATGACATATTGTGTTGCCATCAACACCAAAGAGGGAGATTTTTCAAACAATTATTCAGTTGTATATTGTCATTGATGTCACACAAATGTTACACTCTAATTGAGCATTTCCAGTAGTAATTGGGCATCTCCAATATCACCTGAGCAAAAGTTTAGAAAACACTAAGTTCAATGATCAAGTGAAAACTAAGCTAGGTTGGTCATTGAAGGATTCAAGTGTTAATCGAGTTAGGTTGGTTACCAAAGGGTTTTACTATAAGTCAAGTTAGGTATGTTACCAAGGAACTCAGTGGTAACCAAGTGATCTAGTTTTAGTATTAGCTGACCTACAACATAACATTTTTGTTTATTATTTTGTTTATGTAAGCTAACTTAGTGGATGTTAATTATTTCTTTGTAAAGGTATTTAGGCCGACTTGACATTGGGTTTCATATATATGAAAGAACAAGTTGTGGATTGATATAAATAAAAAAGGATATTTAATTAATAGAAAAATATCCAAATAGTTGCAAAGAATATTCTGATCAGGAGGATCTAGAGGTTAAGCCAGAACAACATTTTGAATCTGTAAATTAGTTGCTTCATTAATCATGTCAATCATTGTTACTTTCTAACAATTGTAACAATGAAAAAATCTCTTAATAGAGTTGACTTAACAATCATTTTGTAAATCCTCTAATAAGGTGGTATTTATAGATTGAAGTATCTTAATACCTCTAACAATGCCACTCCTAATAGGGTGATTCAAATCTTTTAATAATGTCACACCTAATAGTGTGTTTTGTAACCTTTAATAGGGTTAGCTCCTAATAGGGCTCACTTTAGAAGAGTGGAAAGTTATAGCTAGTTGCATTGGTGATTTTTCCAAATTGGTTTTCCACATTAAATCTTAGTGTCTCATGTGTTCATATTATTTTCTTACTACTTTATCTTTCTACAACTAAGTTACTAAAGGTTAACACACATTAATATCTCAAGATTACTTTGTTAACTAAGTTATAGTAAATATCTAGTTCTAACCAAGATGCAAGGATTTAAGTTAATAAGAAGTTTGTATTGACATTTAATGGATTTGAAATTTTTTGACATCTAAGGGATTTGGAATTGTTTTAGTGGTAACTAATTCACCCCTCCACTTTAGTTACTCCTCTTATATTTCCAACAGCCTTGATGGTGGTCAACATCAAAACTAGAGGTAAAAGCCACAATAGGGGGAGAAACAACCATCATAGAAGATCAAAATTAGCTAATCGTTCAAAGTCAAATGAAAGGATAGGAGGAGATTTTTTGTTTTGCGGAAAAAATGGCCACATGAGGAAAGATTGTAGAGGTTATAAAAGGGCACAAGGAGTGCAGGAAAGTGAATCCAACATAGCTTATGACAAAGATGATGGTGTATTGATTTTATCTACAACTGATACCACTTCAGCCTCATGGGTTTTGGATTCCAATGTGTCATTTTGTGCCTCTCTATGTACATAATACTTCTTGAATTATCAAGAAGGTAAGTTCAGTGAAGTATATTTAGGTGATAATAAGGCATGTTAAATAGTAGGTAAAGGTGATATTTTATTGTTTTTGAAAGGAGATGTCAAATGAATATTAAAATATGTCCATCATGTTCCATCACTAAAGAGAAATTTGATTTATGTAAGTCAGTTATATGCACAAGGTTTCCTCACTACTCTAACCGATTCATGGAAAGTCACAAAAGGATCCATGTTAGTTGCAAAAGGAGACATGATTGGGAGTTTATATAATGTCACTATAGAATTTTAACAAATAAATGACTAGGTGACTGAGATATTTAATCACAAGACTAAAAGTTTTAGTCACGTGACTAAAAATGATCAAATTTTAGTAATATTTAGTAATTTCTAAGTGACTAAACAAATGACTAATTTGGTCATCAAGTAAAATCACGAGCTTAGAAAAAGACCAGTGACTAAAATAAATGACTAAGTAACTGGCCACTAATAATTAGTCACCCAAATAAATTACTTGATGATTGATAATCTTTTTAAATTTTATTAATACATTCTTTGAAATTTTTTATAACTTTTGTTACTTATTGAAGTGGATTTTGTCATATCAATACATAATTATCAACTTTCTTGAATGTCCTCTCAACTGATATTGAACTAGAAATGAAGGTTTTTTTTTCTAGAATAAGAAAAGAACTAATTTTTTTCTACATTACTTCATTTTCTAAAATATTTTTTTTACATGAAGCACAATGCACTTATCAAAAAAAAGACTTGGGACGAATCCAAGTTAACATGAATATCGACTACATCAGTATACGACCTTCACATTTCCAATTTGATAAAATTCAATAGCTTAAAATGTTTTGATAGATGGTGGTATCTATGTTTTGAAGACCCCAAATATAAATCAGATCATTTGTTTTATTTTTTGCTAGCCAAAAAAATAATGTTGACCTGACCAAGTAATTGAGATTGTGAAATTTGACCAAATGCAACTACATACCTAATAATAGTAGTATATAAGGTAATAAAGACATCTATGTGCATATTTGGGAGCGTTTTCAAAGATGTTCATTAGCATCCTATACTTCAATACTTATTGTCATTATTTCTCTAACCATATTTAACAATCCTCTATTACACAATAAGGAGATGGTTTGTTGTAATATCTCTTTCTAAAACTAGTTTCACTAATAAAAAATAAAAAAATAAATTTATATATAACTATATATATATTATAAAATAGTATATTATATTTATAATTGTTTATCAAATATAAATATAATACCAATAAGATATATCTTATTAAAATATAATGTAAATATCTATTATATAATATATTTATAACATATTAAAATAAAATTATTAATTCGTGCGAAAGAGAGGCAACCCATGGAATCATTTAGTGCCAATATAAGTTTAAATGGATCAATTAAACTTTGAAATTTTCAGATCATAATAATTATATGAAATGTAAAAAGTGTCTCTTAGGGACCGGGATTCATGACTTGGAGGAAAGCAGCCCTTCATTGACCCACATTAGCATCAATATTGACTATGGGAAGGAGCGAGAACACAAAATAGGAATGAATAGAAAAGAGGAGGATACGAATACACATTTTTAACAAATATGGTAGATGTGAGAGAGGGGATGACCAATAATTAGTGTTGTGATTAATTGGGCACATCGTAGAAACAATGCATACTTACCATCTACAGTTCAAATATTCTGGCATCGAATCACAATACACATGTTGCAATCAATACCATGATTGACTCCAAAGAAATATATTGTGGCATCCACATAAACAATCATGTATATATATCAAATGTTCAGCATAATGATTATAGGGGTCATCATGTTCATTTATCTAAGTGGAGGACATTGAGACATGAAGATCTCAGTAATTTAGTGAAGGAAATGAAGTGCAATCAGCATTGAACGAGAGGGAGGAGTTATTAAAATCATTATCAACAATGGCCATGAGGGGTATTCCTCACCTATGTATCCAATCAACAAAAAAATTCACATTTAATCAGAAGCCAGCCTTCGAGCAGGTATTACAAATGGTAAATTGTCATTGCTCATATGCGTTGTGTAAGATCTTGATGTGAAGAAGTTTTCTTGCATATATTAGTGTTGACCTTGTTTCTCTTTCTTTATTTGAATAGTAAACATTGGATTGTCTCTGAGGATGTTATAATCTTTCTCTAATTGAATTGTATAAATTGTTATATCTTTACATGCTTGTTAGATAAGACTATTTTTAGTTTTTAACTTAATGAAGTTAAGTTGATGCCCATTGTTAAATGTTTAAGAATGTTTTTCTAGCACATTTGGTAGATGTCATCATATTTTTGAATTTTAGAAGCACAATGTGTGAAGTGGAAGCTCCATAAAGATTGAAAATGTTTTTCCAACACATTTGGTAGATGTCATTATATTTGTGGATTATGTTTTTCTAGCACATTTGGTAGATGTCATTATATTTGTGGATTCTACATAATTTCTAAGGTAGTGGCTCCATGAAGTCCACCTGCATCTATACCAATTGCCTGTATTGATGTTGGTGATGAACATTCATTTCCAGAGCTTCCTCTGTAGTGCGTACTTACATTCATATTCATGATATTGTAGATATGAAAGTATTTATTGCTACTAATCATCACTAAAAGTTATAGATTTAGTTGCCTCTTGCAATGGACCACATCTTGGTTCTCATCAAATTGTGTCATCTACTTTGGTTCAATATTTACCATGTCGATGGGCTCTTTGTATATTGAGTTGTTTCATAGTCTATAAGACACAAAGGTACTTACGTACAACAAGAACACTCTCCACTCTCTTAGAGGTGAACCCATCCATTTTAACAAATGTGTGAAGCTATAGGTCAACCAATTTCTCTTAGCAATAAAAAGAGCCATAATATAAGGAAAATGGCATGTAGACATTGCTATTTTGGAGGCCCATATAGTAGCCAATAACTATTAGATATCCCATGCTAAAGTGACCATGTCTATTTAGTATTTGTGATCAACAGTTATAACCATTGTGCCTGCGATAATTTTGATCCACATTACTCCTATCTTTGATGCTTCATGTAGACCACACATTTTCATGAAGGCCATAAGGAGTCCCTTCCTAACCTAATTAACACTAGTGGGAATAACTCTACTTGGTCTTTACACCTACCATTATGAGTTCACCATATATATGACCATCTGTAAAGGTTTATTCAAATTATCCCACCTTTGTTGAAAAAAGTGTTGAAAATGCTTATAATTGAAAGCTCAGGTGGTGATATCTCTTAGAAATAATTACCTTCATTTAGCCAAACATATTATCAATACATTCATAGACCTCCCCAAGGCTAGGTTTGTTACAATCTCCACATTTGGTGACAAAAATAATTGGGGATATAAAGGATGTGATATATCTCACATCCAACCAAAACAAACCATTGGACACAATATTTTTTACCCTCTTCCTATGCCCTATCTTAGACTTCCTCTACCCTAGCTTCATCACACTTGTATCACATTTAGGAGTTTCTGGGATTTCTGACTCTTAAGGATAATCTGCAATAGAACAAAGTACAAAGCAAATTAGGTCTTAACTAGATTGAGGAATTACTTTCCATAAAAGGATTGAAACATCATTGAGAAGGTCGAATCATTGAATTGGGTCTCAACTAGATAGAGGAATTGCTTTCCCAAAAAGGATTGAAACAACATTGAGAAGGTTTGGTTGTTGTAAGTGAACATTTGCACTACCCTTGTGTTCAACACAAAGTTTGTGATCCATTTGATGTCACATTACTGGGGCTGACTTGTAGCTCCTAAAACATTTTCATATTAATAAGTAATAGTAAATAAATATTATTAATAATAATAATGAATTTTATTGATAATAAAATTAACAATAAATCAGTAGATGGATTCTCATCACTATGGATCTATTAATGTTGTCCAAGTATATGAAAGTGACTAAATGTAAGTGACAAGGTGTGAATTTATTGTTTGTCATACTTCTAAACCTCATCTTAATATAAAATCTTCTTCACATTGTTGAGAATTATTGGTGCACCCCAGCTAGGAGTAAAGAAATAATCCTATCTTGCTTTATATTTGCATGTTGAGTTAATATCCAAATGGCACACTGGAAGATAGGTTATGAAATGGCACACTGGAAGATAGGTTATGAACTAGATTTAATGATTGCTTACCTTACTTTTTGCTTGAGGATAAGCAAAATTTGAGTGGGAGAACTATCACATCCTTGAGGTTGAATGGTAGCTCCTAAAATGTTTGAATATTAACATGTAATAATAAATATATTCTAATAACAATATTACTAATAATTTAATGTATTTTTTCTCAGATGACCAAGCTAAGGGCAACAACAATATATATTAAAGCTAGCCAATCAAACATGTTATTAGTCAACCATATTTTACCCTAGATAAGACACCTATGCATACAATACAAAAAATGAAATGGATTATCATCATAAAATGTTAAATGGTAAGTATAAAAAGGTAGTGATAAGGATGCGTAAAAGAGAAACATCAAATTCTATATAAAAAGTAATAATGAAAGATAAAGGGAATAATTTATGGAGCGGTGAATCATCATTAAGACTACTACAGCAATTATATTGTGAAGGGCTTCATTCAATTGTAGGAACAATTATTATTATTTTAAAAGGGCATCATTCTTTCAAGGAATGTCTCTTTTCATAAGAGACATATAACATAAATGGTGATTGTAAATTGTGAGGAGGGGTGATTTTGGAAGATAAATCATAAATATTGCAATTCAACATTGGAGATTATGTAGTTATGAAAGAGCAATACGTAGAATTATGCATCAAATAAATCATATCTATCTACAATGATCTCATTCAAGCATAGATAATGTGAATGTTATGTGTAAATTGACATGAAGTATCAGTTCTTATGATAAGCAGCACGATGGGTTCTAGTGCAGGAGCATCCTGCTTTCTAGTGCCAAAATAGGAATATTAAAATAGGGTATGAGCATCCACGTGGAAAGGAAATTAGATTCTGAATGTTTATTCTTGTGGAAGATAAGTGTAGAAGATGAAGATGAGGGACTAGAATGGTAGGAATCTTCATAACATTGATAAGTAAAGGGGAAATAATGGGGAAATGGGTCATGTTAAAGTGTTTCAACATTTTGTGATGCTACAGAAAGTGTGAAAAAAATATCTAAAGGAAAAGAGAGCAATACTAAAGAAAAATAAATGAGAAGAAGAGAAAATACGAAGAGGTGGTGAGTGCCAATGAGAAGTAAAATAATTAGTCATAATTGTACCATCATTCAAAATAGTAATGATTAGAACCTTGAATGGAGAGAGGTAAAATTTGCATATGAGAGAAATAAGCATGAATCCTAACACAATATGAGTAGTGACTAAGACTACATATATTATACAATTCTTCATTCTTTGAAAGATGGCTAGATTTGTTCAAATAGCATTAGTAATGACATTAAAAATTGATGTAGTAAGAATAATATTAGATGCACATCTAGTGGCATTAGTTGCATTGGCCACATCAATTGAAATGTTGGCCTCTTTCAATACTAGAGAATCAATTATGCAATCTCCAATCATGCTTGATATATGCTTCATCTCTTGAAGTCACTTCACTATATCATATTTATGTTTTGGAAATACCCCTACAAACCCATCAAATTTCTTGATCAATTCATCAATAGGGAGAGTTATAATAAGTTTCATCTTTAGCTCCACCAAGAAAAGTAGATTATGGGTACATATTTACACTCATTTTGACCCTTCTCCAAGTGTTTTTGGAAATACCTACCTGATCCCCTATAATTATCTTCACATTGACACCTTTTTCAAGTGCTCAGAGAATTGTTTTAGAACTATTATGGTGACTAGGGTCAAATAAAGATAGAAAACCAATGAATTGTCATTAACCTCTAGCACTCTCTCATTTCTCTTTTCAAGTACTTTCTCTCTAGCTACAACAAGAGATTGAAGTCTTCATTCAATAAATTTATCAAATATTGAATGCATTGTATATTTATTATCTTGAGTGGATTTTGTGGGAAGCTTTCTTATATCCCAAATTATCTTGGGATATGAGAAGGCCTCATACAAAAGAGGACCCTTCAATAGAAAAAATATTCCACCTAACTAGAAAATAGGTTGTGCTTCCCCATTTGTCTTAAACATATTAGAATGACTTCCCCAGCTTAAGTAGATTCTAATCTCTTCTTCTAAATCAATTGAGTCCCCATCATTATATTGTTTAACATTTTTTACCAAGATATGCTTGACATCAAAGATAAGTGTTTGGGAATTTTTTCACATATACAAAATAAATTGTAATTTCAATCTTAGAAAAAGTTTAAAATGTGAGGGTTATTTATATATAAAAAATAATAAAATAACTAGAAAGAGTCATGCAAAATAAATTATTAAATCCCAGTATGAGGCTCCAATTTCCAATAAGAGGCTCTAATCTTAGATCTCAAAAATTACAATGGGCTAATTATTAAAAATGCATAGTGTCTATTATGTAGGATGGCCTTCCCTAGATCCCCTTGAAGGTCTCCAACAAAATCTGGCTTGAACCTGTGAAAACTCCACTCAAATCTGCAATGATCTTTTTCAATAGATGTGCTCAAATTTGAACTATACCTCTACAAAAATTTTATACCAAGTCTACTCAATACTTAAAACATACACTCACATAACTTGCAAGAATTTCCCATGGAATTATATTGATTTAGCCCTATAAATCTACTCATCAGTATGTTGATCCTCCTTCATAAATCTACTTTTCTCCTACTCTATCTCTATTGCAAATCCTCTCTTGGAAGAGGAAGGATATGCAAATTGAATAAATGATCAAATGATCTCAAAATAACCTTTATTTATAATCCCTATAGTTTCATTTCACCATATTGTTGTAACCTTCAATCATGCTACCCTGCAACAAACAACTTGCTTTTTGTTTATTTGATATATTTGGCCAAAGACATGTGTACATCTTCCTTAAGACTACTAGATCAAATAATGATTATTTTTATATCACATTTAATCATTCTTCAATAGAACATGGTCATCTCTCTTGGAAATGTAAAAATAGATTTAGAAATAAGATAAAATCTTTTTGTCAGGGTCAGTTTGTGAAAAGGGAAAGCATATGAACTTGTAACTAGGTAATATTCAAGTTTATCCATAATTTTCTATCTTTAGATTATATGTCACTGATTATGCTAGAGGCAATTACCTTTAGTGGAGAATATTCAATCCAAATTAAGAAAAAACATAATATTATATTGAAGGTGATGAAGCCAAGTTGTAGAAAAAGAAAATGAAGTTGTCCAATGTTTTTATTAAGCTTTCAAGCTTCCAAATATAAATTATATTTTTCTTTTAAAAGGGGGACATTTATTGATTAGGTTCTCATTACGTTGACTATGTTCTTATATCCTTTAGTCTACTACCTTTGTGTTTTATGAAACATTGACTATAATAGATGTCCCTTATTGATTTCCTTTGAAGATACAAACTGACATACAATGAGAATATTTTAAGCACTATTTTAATATGTAATATATTTTATATTCATTTACTCTAACTTCAACTTTGCAGTTACTTGTTCAATCTAAATGATTTTTTTCATGTTAGACATCACATCTCTCCCCCCTCCCCCCCCCCCAAGATATTCTCCTTCCTATGTTTTAATTTCTATTGTTCTGATTGGATTCAATAGTATCCCTACCACTGGCTTAGATTTCTTAGAATGAGGGGTTTCATAATTTTTCTGATATACACGTGATTTGACATTTAAATATTTTTATGCCATATTCATTTCCCTTTGTGAACTAGATGAGATTTGATTAGAAATCAATGGTTGAAAGATGTTGAAAATGGTGGACAACCATTGCGACAATTTTGACCATCTAATTTGTTAGTTTAATTTCTTTGCATCATTGTTTGAGCCACTTGACAACACTTTGGGAGCACTATTCCCATTAGATGGAGGACTAGGGAAGACTTTCCTATTGTCTTAAATTTTCATTTACCAGAACCAATGGTGATTTGACTTGCCCCAACATGGGAATAGTTTCCCTCTCTCTTGGCAGAGGAAAGAGAACTATGTAAATGCTTTGCCAAAAGATAAGATCTATTGTACATGTTTCTATTAGTGGGAGGTGACTGTATTGTAACCAAATAAATTATTGAAAGGATCAAATACTTGTTTTCCATCCGATTGTTGCAACTCTATTCTATATTACACTATTTATTGAGTCTTTTGAAACTGGCCCTTCCAATCACCTTCACCTATAGAGGGCTAGTGAAAACCCCTAATCTGGTGTAGACATGAGAGATGCTTCTAAAGGCTGTGGAATTAGGCTTCAAAATTTCCCAGTGTTTTTTTTTGGAAATTACAAAATCCTTTTCAAAAAATCCTGCTATTATGGCATTCCATGAGATCACATTTCTTATTAGCATTTCATTTGATAGTTCACATTCTACATTTATGCTTTGAAGTTTGCATACATGTCTACCAGGGTCATTGTAATGATAACATCTAATAAAATTATTTTACCATTTATGCATTGATGGAAGTCAATAGCTTGTTCTATATTTGTAAAAATGGATTCAATGATTCAAAAGAGGGAAAAAAATGGACAACCATTAAAGAGGGAAAAAAATGGACAACCATGAAAGAAATTATGACATTTGATTTTTACGAATGAAAAGGTTGTACTACATATCACATATTTGTACAGTCTACATTGCAGTGCACAAGGCTTTCTCTACTGCAAATCTCACACCGCATCTTGATTTTCCTCTCTAGCATCATTGAAACATGGCTTCTACACTCCTAGATTTTTTCTATATAGGGTGTTGTGGAATGAATTGTAGAATAAAACAAGATGGATATAAGCTTCTTTTCTCATGGATTTTTGGTTCAAAGGGGATCTACAGGATGAATGTAAGGCCTAAAGAAGAAGATATTGGATCAGCCTACTTAGAGATTATTGTAGGAAAGAGGGTTTACAAATGAATTTGAAGGTGTAAAGATGAAGAAATTGGGCATCCTTTTCAAGTGCAGATTTGTGAATACTATTAGCTGTAGGAGCCAAACTAACTTGAATGTCAGCAAAAACAACCAGTCTTTCTATACCAAGAGCATGAGCAACATTAAGAACAAAATCAGCAAGAGATAAATACATATTAGGATGAACAATAGCAACAACAACACCAAAATGAATGTAAGGAAGAAAAACAAAATTCATGCCAATATCAGCATGAACATGACTTACATAAAGAAAATAAAGAGTAGCAAGAGGCAAATTCAAACCTTCATCAGTCAAAGCAAGATCAAAGCTTATACAATGACGGGCAAGGAGAACATCAACACCAAAACCAAGATCAGCAAGGGAAACATCATAATTTAAGAGTAAGGTACATGTGATATTTAAGGTCCTCTCATTGGTGAATGATCAGAAAAATATGTTGTACTTTCTCCAAGAGCTAGGCTAGTCTCTTATTATGTCCTATAGGGCCATTACTTGTATTTTTCACCAATGGTTGAGTCAATTTCTTTTGCACTTTCTATAGTTTTATTCATGTCATCATTTAATAAGTAGTAGATAATTTTCATAGCATGTCAAATTATGATAATTCTATTGGGATTCATCTATGTAGTTTTACTCATTGACTCATGTTTCATGAGTAGTGGATCACCAAAGCCCATGTCTCATGAGAATGAATAGAACTCTTACTACTCATTACATATAGGTAATTCTCATAGAGGGGATGCACAAGGACTTCTAGCTAGGAGGTCACTCATCCAAGTACTAGTACTCTAGCTCACACATGCTTACATACAAAGTTTCCTCCATAGTTAAAATGGCTCTTCTTGCAACCCCATTTGGAAAACTTTTAGAAAGTGTATGAAAAAAGTATTGTTGGGCTATATTTGTGACTATAAGAGATTTTTTAACTTGTATTTGGCATCCATATTTGCTAGTGTTGAATCTATTGTGATTTTGAGTCAAAGATAAACCTAGACCATAGATTAGAAAGGAAACAAAATTACATAACCTTCAAACTTGCTAAAATATCCTAAATAAGCAAAAATAGTCTTTTAGATAGTTGACATTGAATTATAATTTGAATTAGATAAAATTAATATGGATTTGAAAAGAACCTTATGCTAATTATGATTGAGACACAAATACATACACAATTTGTTTTTGATAAGATAAATAGGTTTTAAGGGATCCTGAAACCCATAAGTTTTACAAAAACAAGGCTGATAATAAGCCAAAGAAGCCCAACCAAAATAGAGGTCCAACAGCTAAAAATAAGCTCGAAGGCCCAGCCCAAAACAAAGGCCCACAGAAAGTCCAGAAAATAAACAAACTAAAACAGACTATAGAAAGCCTGTCGAAAAGCCAAAAGCCAGGAAGATGAAAAGACAAAAGACAAGAAAACTAGTCTTTAGTTATCTTCTCCATTTCTTGCATAGTCTAAGCTACCTCAACTATCTTTTGCTACTTCTTTGCCATTTGATCCTGGACCTTCTCCATGCCTTGATCCATACTGGTGAGTGTACTGATTGTGGCCTTGTCATCATCTGGCTTGGCCTTATCCCTGTTTTGTCCTCCCTTCTCCACCAGCAAGCCCTTGTCCTTAAGTTTACCAGCAAGGGATTGGATGTTGTCATTCATCGAACTCAGGAGAGAAATCATCTGACTTTCCAGGTTGTGGTTGTAGTTTTCAAGATTTCTTAATCTCCTTTCATTTAAGCTTTCTCTTTTTTCCTAGTCCTCCTAGCTATCATTACCTATCTTATTCTTAATACTTTCCATCTAGGATACCCTTTCTCTAACTTCCTCCAGCTCATGGAAGAGCCATTTGATTGATCTAAAGTTGTCAATCATACTACTGCAGACATTATTTAGAAGGTTCATTCTAGTCTCCCTTGCGTTGTTCGAGATGGTTAGGATAGCTGGGTCTATGATCTCATTGAGCCTAGGCTACTCCAAGTTGTCCACCAGGATCTAAGGGTACATACACAATTTGTTACCTAACTTGAGAATTTAAAATAAATAATAACTCTCTTTGGTTGGATCTCCTCTTTGGTTAGGCATTTAATCCCATTGACTTCTATCTCCAGCTCTATGGCTGACTTCACCTCTTTTAGACATAGCTTCATCCTTTGGTAAGCTTGTTCCTTTTAGAATCTTTGGTCTCTCTTTTATGAGATGAGATTCACCTCTTTTTAGAGTTGGCATCTTCATCCTTTCAACTTGTATGAATTCACTCTTTTGAGGTGGCATCTGCCATGGCAACAAGTTTCACTTCATTGTTATTGAAAACACTTAGATAATTCAATTGGGACAACTTCATGGGTCCATGCTTTCCCTCCTAATGGTTGCTATCTCTAGCTTCTAAATCTGAGCAATTTTTTTAATCTAGTTTAGGTTGCTTTATTGAAGGCTTCAAATTTTTAAAAAATTTGAGATGATGGAGAAAATTAGTTCATTCAATCAAGTTTTAGTACAACATTTGAGCAATTTGAATCCAGAGATACTTAAATAGGCATTATTTCAGTGATTGGAATCTTGAAACACTTAAAGTGGAATCTTGAAACATAAATGATTTACTATTATTTCATGCACTGACACTCATTTCTAGATAATATAGAAGCATCTAGCAGTAGTCCAACATGTCCTCCCCATCCAAGATTTATGTGGGGAGTTTGTATCCGATGTGGTGTGATGTAACCAAATTTAGATTTAGATTCATGTGCCTTATTTTTATCAAATTCCTATTTTTATATTTTTTGTTGATTAAGGTTCAATAAATGTCAACATCAGGTGTAATGAACACTTTTAGCACCCAACTGAGCATAAGGAACGGGAAATATTTGATCCTTTGGCACCTCCATATGTTGAAAAATGAGTATTTCAAATGATTATGTTTCATAGTTTTTAAAAGATGTAATTTTTTAATGGGGTTTGGTGTTTTTATTTAATGCAAAGGTTTATTTTCTTTACATAAACTGCATAATCATTTGCATCTTTTTTTGAGAAGTTAGCACAAGAAACAATACTTGTGTGTGGCCAAAGTGCTCCAAATTATATTTTATAAGAGACTATCACTACAATAATTTAGAGAAGTGTAATTGACATGAAATATAATTTTTAAATGCTTGAACAAAAGAATTTAAAATAGTTGAAATTTTATTGATAAAGATTTAGATTATTATTTTTCATAATAGCTAAAATTTGTGTTCTTTAAGAAGAGTATATCATGTTACCATGACCATGATCATGGTAGATCTAATGTTGGGAAGACAAATTTGTCAATTTTTTGCATTATTCTTTAAAGGGTACTAGCTCAATGGAAGAGCACCTGCTTTATAAGTAGGAGTATGGTGGTTCAATTCCATCATGCCCTAATATGACTAAATTAATAATTAAATAAACCACCAAATAAACTATCAAATATATTACCAAATATACTATCATATATATATTGCCAAATATACTACCAAATAAACTACCAAATATAGTATCATATATACTACTCAAAAAACTACCGAATATACTACCATATATACTACCTAAAAAACTACCAAATATATACTACCAAATAAACTACCAAAATTACCAAATAAACTACCAAGTAACATCAATAAATGACTAAATCAATGACCTAATCAATGATTAAAATAGTTTAGTCACAAACGTAGTTGGGAGATAAATATCTGGCAATAAACTACCATTGGTCACGTGATCAAAATTAGTCACATATCTACAAATTTTAGTAGTTTATTTAGTAATATATTGTTGTTTTTGTACTAGTGTGTAGAAACTATCGGTGAAGTGGGGGCTACCATGATAGTTGAAGATAGTAATTTAGAATTATGGCATAATTTAGAATTATGGCATTAAAGGCTTGGCCACATGAGTAAAAAGGGCCTTGTTGTTATGCATTAAAGGGAGCAATTACCAAGGCTCAAATAAGTTGACTTGCAATTTTGTCAACATTGTCTCTATGGAGAAAAAAAAGAAAAGTGGGTCAACTTCTTGAGGATCGGACATGAAAAGAAAGGCACTCCTTTGGCACTATTCTATTCTAATGTGTTCAAACTCGTTGAGGAAAGCTCCATTGGAGGAGCAAACTACTTTCTCACTTTCCAAACACCTAGATGTGAGCATATGAGATTCTTTTTCCCAACCACTCTTCCTCTAGTATGCCAAAATTTAATCAAGAAGGTGTGGATCAAGCTTGATCCAAAATCATAGAGGTGTATCCGTGGGCTATGGTAAAGATAGTTCAGTTTCAAAATTTGGGATCTAGTTGGGAAGAAAATTATTAGGAGTAGAGATGTCGTCTTCAATGAGAACATATTTATGGTTCTCTCAACACAGAAAATGAGAAGGTATTTTTGGCTCTCAACACAAAATAAAATTTTGTGAGTATATTCTATTCTCTATTTTTGATAACAGTAGTAGTAAAAATTTACAAGTTGTTCCTCTAAATAGTGTTTCACCCACACTAGTTTTAGTTCCACCTAGTATATCTTCCCCTTCCACCGATAGTATGTAGAGTCAATCCAACACAAATGGTGATCAAAGACTTGATGAAAATACTCATCACAACATCCCACTACCTCATGCCAAGAAAAAAAATACTCCCAAACCACAGACTTCTTTTAAAAGTGTATTTTTAAATCAAATATTTAAGTTGTATAAAAATTGTTGGGGTTGTGTATGTGTGTGTGTGTGTGCGCGCGCGCGCATGCATGTCTATATATATATATATATAAGCTATCATTTTTGCATCAATAATATTGTCTTACATGCTCATTTCATATTTGTTTCCCCCTTCAATCTTAGTTTATTATCCTTAAATTGATAGTGAGATGTTTCTATAGAGAGCATCATTTTTCTACTAGTGGCATCTTGTTTGCATATGGAAGTCAATTCTTTCCATTAGTGACAATTATTTTTTGATAGCCTCAAAGGTATTTTGGAGCTCCATTTTTCCATTCATGAGAAAATTTGAAAATTTTATTTTTTAGTGGAGTTTATTTTACATGTGAGGAGAATTTTCAGCTTTAGAGGTTTTAGCAAATCGCCTAAAAAATGCACTTGGGTTGTTTGCTACTACTTTTATCGATGGAGGTTGTTACTTTGGCAGGAATGGCTTGCATTTTTGTTTTGTTTGCATGGGCTTCCTATGTTTGGACTACATGTGCCCTTTTTGGTACTACCAGCCTTTTTTAGCTTCAAACTCTCCTATTTGATCTCACTCATAGATTTTGGCATTTGCATGGCTTTATTTTCTCCAAGGCCAGTGCCATATTCATTTGCATGGGCAGTGATATAGATTTGGTATATTTTTGAGGTCTATGAGTTTATTTTTGAGGCTTGTGTTTGGGGTAGAGGACTTAATAATGATGTCATATTATCATTCATTTTTCCAAGGTGTCCCAAAAAACCTTCAAAAAGGTGAGATCAATGGTCTTACAAAAAGTATAGTCATTCTTGTGTACCTGATGTTGCATCACATCATGTGGCTATCTATATAGAAAGAACAAGTAAGGTTGCAAATGCCTAAGGCTAAGAATTGAAGATTGAGGAGAATCCACTTTGTCAAATTTACCTAGGGTGTGATCTCATTCTCACCCTACTTTTTAAATATTGGAGGCTTGCAATGAATTAGACTTGATCCCTCATAGGCTCATTAAAAATATTTCAGCTTCACCAGTAGACTAAGGTCATTAAGAGAAGGTTATAGCTATAAATTTCAAATAACTCATATCCTTCAGAATCCTAAATGGCTCAAAAAAATACACACTAATGACCAATTCCAAAGAGTAAAAATGTTAAATGGTTGGAATTGAGTAACATTTTTAGGGTTTTTACTCCATTTTATTTGTAATGAACCTAGGCTCAACATTTATAATGTCTTCTAATAAATCCCTCCTTTTATCATTTCATTCCCTTATTTTGAGTCTGTACCTAAAAACATGATTTCCTATTTCTATATACACAACTTTTGCATTTAAGATTATCTGCATTTATATAATATTTTATCAAAATTTATTTCACTAATTGTTATATGGACATATTTATTGATTCATATTTATGAATATTTATAAGAGTTTATTTTTCATAAAATTGAATAATCTTAATAATTATTTCAAAAATCCCTATCCCAATACTTTTAGAAATCAAACACAGTGATAAGTAGGAGATATTTTCCACAAAAAATCAAACTGTTATATTGCTATAGGATTTAACTGTGTAGTTTTTGAGTCAAACTAAATGACACATGTCTATGAGTAGTGAATCATACGAATCCATCTCTCATGAAATAAATAGAACACTTAGCACTTAATTGATTTAGGTGATGCTCACATAGGTGAAGCACTGAAACTTCCTAGAAGGTCACCCATCCTAGTACTACTCTAGCTTGAATGCACTTAACTACAAAATTTCCTCAAATGATTTGGTATATATTTTTTTCAAATAATATTTCTCTATTTTATAATTGTTTTTTATTATCCTTAAGCCAAAGTAAAGTTTTATAAAATCCTTAGGTTTGGATTGGGAAAAATCTTGTCTTTATTGATTCTTGGAAACCTTTTTTGTTCCTTGGTAAATCCTAAACATACCTCTATCTAGTTAATCTTTCTAGATTTCCATGTGAATTTGCAAACCCTTTTTGTTCCTAACTTTGTAAATCCTAAACACACCTCTATCTGGTTAATCTTTCTAGATTCCCATGTGAATTTGTAGAGTCAGCTATTTTAAAATTAATTGGCAATACTTTTGGTAATTTTCTTTAGTCTTATCATGCATTAAAAAATGGCAACTATCATGTTAAGATGTGTGTGTTGGTTAATCCAAATAATCGTTTACCTAGAATCTACAACATCAAATCTATAGATGGTCTTTGGAGACAAGGTATCGTTCAAGATCCTGAAGCCTTCAAAAAATCCTCTATTATTATTGATGCTCTATTGTGTTTTAATTTTTAAAGCTCAAATCCTATGAAATCTAATATGGTAAATTCTAATGAGTAGAAAAATTTAATTAAGAAGTGTTTGAATTTATAAACTTTATCTTGGTCTGAGATGTAGTAAGTTCTATTTGAACATGGTCATATCTCTATTTCTTTACCACAATACAAATCTTCTTCTCCTCATCAAGGGAGTTTAAGTATTAAGTCTGCTACTGATAAATCTCTTTCTTTGGCTTCCATAAAATGTAACTCTATAGTGGGAGGTGGCACATCTATTGTTGTTCCCACTTCTCTGAAAGAACTGGGGACTAAGCAGTCCCAAAAAATTGATGATGTGTTAGACCCATCTATTATAGGAAATCGATCTACCTCTGGGGATGTAGATATTGTTGAGGGTCAGGTTGTGTCTATGCAAGTTTCTAATTTGAATATTGTAAGTAAACATGCCAATGAGGAAACTGTTCAAGATAGAGACTCACTAATTAATTCTATTAATGGTAATCTTGCTCCTTTAATTCTGGAATTCCAATTTTTCCTCCTATTAATCATTTTGATTTTTTGTCCAAAGATTTAGATAATTCAAATGATTTGGATGATTTGCATGTTGTTAATAATTCATAGAGCAGGAAGATAAAGACTCTTAATTGATCTATCCCTCATTGAGAATTGTCATCAGATATTAGTTCTCCTATTGACAAAAAAATATGATTTCTCCTGATAAAGAGTTGATTAATAACATCAAGAACATAAATATAGTTAATTTTTTTTTGTGTGGAATTGTCCATTATGAACAAAGTGATTAAGGCTATTGGCATGGATTCGGCTTCTTTTCAGAAAGAATCTTCAATCCTTGTCTCTCCTAGTCCCTTTCAGGTACTCTATCCTTAAATAGATATTAAGTCTAAGATGGATTTTCCTAAAGCTAGTAGGAACATGAATAACCGTCCCATGTATCAAACTCCACTCTATCTCTTTTCTCCATTTTCAATTGGGCAACGTTGGGGTAGAAAACCAAAAAAATAAAAAATCAAACAAGATATTGATGCTAGAATTTAGTCTACCTTTGTTTCCCCTATTAAAGAGAAGTAGGTTTGGTAAGTTTAGTCATCCTTTAACTAGAGCTTTAACTTCTAAGAGGTGCTTGCAACAAGAATTTGTTGGGGAAAAATTCAATCCTTAAAGAACTCATGAGAAGAGAGGAGATGATTTCTTCTCTCAAGGAGTACATGAAAGTTCTTTCATGGAATGTTATGGGTTTAAATGTTACTAACAAGGGATGTTTGATCAAGCATAAGTTAGAGAGAGCCACATTCAATATTGTTTTTGGAATTTTCATTACATACTTTATTTTATATTTCCATAGTAATTATTTATGAGCATATTCATGTGTAAGATGGTTTGTTTGCACAAGCCATGTGATTTCTACCTCATAATAACCCATACTTCCAAGCCTTGAATTTCCTCTAAATCTAGTGAAATGCCTTTTGCAATTTCATCTTTATTTAGTATTTTCTCCACCAGAAGCATGAAGAGTCAATTTCTAAAATCCTAAAGGTTGCACAATGGTACACAATCAAGTCCCCACCATCACTCCTCATTCCCATAGATCTATTAAATCCTATTAAAGGAAACTTTAGGCCATAGGCAATTTTGGTGATCAACAACACTCAAGAAGGGTTGATTGTAGTGGGCCCTTAAGAACCTTTCAATTTTGTGATAATAGACCGAGACCACATTGACATATTATGCCATATTAAAATTTCATGAAATATTCAAATAGTGTGGTAGTTGAACTATTAGAAATTGATTCTTGTCATTTACCTTTGGATAGCTTTTTTGGCATATTAATGACTTTTTTTTCACACTGACAGACTATTTGGAGTAGCATTCAACATGCATAGCATCATTTATTTTAAGAGAGGATTCATAATTTTTTCATTTGGGCATGGATGGAAATTTTCTTCACCATAAAACTCCTTTTAAATGAGAGAAACTAAAAATAATTCAGAAATAGAATTAGAGATTCAAACAAACATTTTATTATTTTTAGTTTCTCTCATTTAAAAGGAGTTTCAAACTACTAATTTTGATGCTCATTTTTCAAACAAACATTTTAATATTATTTTCTTAAACATACAATTTAGAGGGAAATGAAAAAATAAAATAAAAACTAACAAATGAAAGAGGGAACGAATTTTGTGAAGAAAAGTGGAAATTTTTTCAATAAGAAATGCCACTTATTTTGAGACCCCTCATTTTATTCACAACTTATTTTTATTTCATAAACAATAGTTGCTCCAAAATAATAAGAAACAATAATATATTATGGATTTTTTTCACAATTCCAAGTTTCCATGTAAACAACAACTACTTAAGTTTAAGTAGGGAATGCATTTAAGAAACAACACGGAAACATGATATTATAGAATGGTTCACCATAATGGTTACATCTACTCTCCAAACATAACAATTTATTCAATATTTTTAAATACATTATGTACAATAACAACACGATCTTTATAAACAATTAAAAGAGAATTATTGAAACAACCAAGAGCCCAAAGCTATTGAATACAAAAATAATAACCATTAGATTTTACATTCAATAATCTTCCACTTGAAATCATCTCAAATCTATCTAATAGGGGAAAAAAAAATGAAACTTTCATTCTTAGTCCAAATCAACCTCAGAGAAAATATATACGAGACTTTGACTTCATGATATAAATCATCAATGTGATAAATCTATGAATTAATTCTAGTTTCTTCTTTTGACTAATATTTTATGGAAACTATAGAAATTAACCTGAAAGAATAAAATTTTTGAAGTAGAAATAGGTCACTTTCTAAGTTTCATGAGAAAATTATTGTTTTTGGAATTATGATGTAGTTTACTACCAATCTTAAGGTATTCATAGGAAATTCGAGAAACTACTCCAAATGAATTGGTGAGTGTCATTGCAATGAAAATATTGTATGGGAAGACAAGGGAAACAACAAGAAAGACTAGAACCCACCTTTCCTATAAGGGTTGAAAATTAAGATTTTAAAATAAAAGCTCTTATGCTATATTTATAACCAAAGAAATAAAAAAAATAAAGCATAAACAACAAACAACCGATATCAGAATAAAAACCCTATTTTTATTGAATGTGTTGCAATTCTTAAAATACATACTACATTATGAAGAAAAACTAAAACACTTAACCTCGAGTACTGATCAAGGAAGATAATAAAAGATCTTAAACAATAACATGCAAAGAGATTGCATGAAAATAATAGTTTTGCATACTATGCAAACTAATTAAAAAATAATAAAAAATGATGCCTACAAAGCTAACTGCAACATGCAATTTTATTAAGCATGAAATAAATAAAGAAATCTAAATTAATATGACATGCACTAGAACTAAACTCTACAGTGGGATTAATGTATTATGAATGCACCAAACATGCATGACTTCACTTGGGCACTAAGCAGTGGTTGAATGCATACAGTGAGTAGTGCATGCCTATTAAAAAATGTATGCCTTCAATCTCCCCCTGCATGAACAATGGGAATGAGAATGAGTTGATTCCTCAAAGTAGTAAAACTAGATGTAGTGAGAGGTTTGGTGAAGATATCAACAACTTGCTCAAAAGTTGCACATAACTGTAACTCCATTGTACTATTCTAAACCAAATCTTGAATAAAGTGATGATGGATTTTAATGTGCTTCGATCTAGCATGAAACACTGGATTATTGGTCTTTGCAATGGCACTATTGTTATCACAAAAAATAGTTGTAGGATGGTCTTGAAACAAATACAAATCTTCTAGAATCCTTAGAACCCATATCACTTGAAAACTGACTATTATTGCTACAATATACTCTACTTCTGCTAAAGAGAGAGACATAGTTGCTTTTTTCTTACTACTCCATGAAACAATTCTAGAACCAAGTGAGAAAACATAACTAGAGATTGATTTTTGATCTTCCATTGAACCGATCCAATCAAAATCTGTGTAACCAACTAACTCAAACTTATCATTGCAGGAATAATGAATACCAAAATTGTGTGTACTACTCACATACCTTAAGATTCATTTTGTAGCATGCCAATGAGACTCATGTGGAAATTGCATAAATTGAGAGATGAGGCTCATGACATACATAATATCAAGTCTCATTGTAGTAAGGTACATGAGGCTCCCAACCAAACTTCTATATAATGTAGGATCAACATGAGGACTTGGATCATCCTTGGTTAACTTTTCACCAAGGGCTATAGGGGTAGTAACTACCATGTATGACACCATTCTAAACCACTTCAATAAATTAGCAATATACTTGGTTTGAGAAATGGATATACCATTGGGTTTTTTCTGTACCTCTACCCCAAGAAAATAATGCATAAGTCCCATATCTAACATCTCATATGCTTGTTTCATTTCTTCTGTGAATTTCTCCATGAGAGATGGGCTATTGCCTGTAAAAATGAGATCATCAAAATATAGGAAAACAATTAGAATCCCATTACCAACATGATGGATATAAAGGGTTGACTCTAAAGGACTTTGAATGAATCCTTTCTTCAAGAAATAACTATCAATTCATGCATATCAAGCACATGGTGCTTGTTTCAACCTATAGAGAATTTTTTTCAGCTTGTGAACCAAGTCTTGTTTTCCTAAAATTTCATAGCCAATAGGCTGATCCACATAAATATCTTCATCAATATAACTATTTAGGAAAGCTGATTTTACATCCATCTGATAGACTGACCACCTATTTTAAGAAGTAATAGACAATATAATTTTAACTGTATCAAACCTGGCAACTGGAGCAAAAATATTTGAATAGTCTACTCCAAATGTTTGTGTGAAACCCTTGGCAACTAGTCTAGCTTTGTGTCTTCTCACAAAACCATCAACATGATATTTGACCTTGTAAATTCATTTTACACCAATCACCTACTTGTCTTTTGGAAGTGGAACCATTTCCCATGTATCATTTTTCTCAATAGAATGCATCTCTTCATTCATAGCATCAATCCACATTGGTTCTATCACAACTTCTTCATACATAGAAGGTTCAACTTGAATGGAACTTAACAATGCAAAGTTAGCAAATGGATCCATAGTAGAACTCCTTTGATATATTCATTTAAACTTCATACCTTTTGTGAGGAACATGGATGGGATTGTGAGTGTGAATTTTCACTTGAAGAGGAACTCAATGAACTTGGTGGACTTGGGCTTGAGCTTCCACTTGATCTTGTGGGGAGAGGACCCATAATGAATGGTGTAGATTGTTGAACTTCTTTCTTTCATTTCCATACTCCCTCTTCATTAAAATTACATCTTGACTAATAATCCATTTCTTTGTGTCAAGTTCATAAAATTTATATCCTTTGGTGGAATCTGAATACCCCACAAAGATACAAAGTTGGGATTTGGCATCCAAATTTTTCCTCATTTGAACAGGAACATGAACATATGCAAGGAAACCAAATACATGAAAGTGAGATAGTGAGGGCTTTTATCCACTCTAGGCTTCCTTTGGAGTGATATTCAAAAGCACTTTTGTTGGGCTTTGATTCAAAATATAAATTGTGGTTGCCAAAACAACTCCCCAAAAAGAATTTGGAATGTTCTTAAACTTTAACATACTTCGTGCCATCTCCAAAATGGTACAGTTATTTCTTTCTTCAATACCATTCTATTGGGGGTAAAGGCTATCATAAGTTGTCTTTGAATGCCATGAATGTCACAAAAATAAGCACACTCTTTGGAGATGAATTCTCCCCCTCTATCTATTCTGAGTATTTTAACGGAATACCCACTTTTCTTTCTTTCCATAGCTATAAAATGCTTGAAGCATCCAAGTGCTTAAGAATTATACTTAAGAAAATAAACCCATGTGTGGCATGATAAGTCATCAATAAAGGTAAAAAAAAAAAAACTCTTACCCAAGGATTCCTCTAGTGTTAGAATGCACAAGCTCTAGAGGAGAATTTTCCTTCCATGACTTGTTCACCAGAAAAATTTCTTGATGTTGCTTACCAAGAGCACACCCTGAACAAACTTCTTCTTTTTTCCTAAATGTTAGGAAGTCCTCTCATCATGTCCTTTTTATGAAGCAAACTTAAGCCCTAAAAATGCAAATGACCATACCTTTGATTCCATAACCATGAATCATTTGTGGTTCCCTTAAGAGCATGCATATTAGTGGAAAAAAAAAGTGAGAGGAAACAATATATTCTCTTTCATACAAGTCCTTCCTACAAGATGGCAGATAGCTGATTTATCAAAAAAATTGTAGTAGTTATCCTCAAAAAAAACTTTATAATTTTTTGCTACAAGCTGCCTAATACTCAAAAGGTTATGTTGTAATTTGGGCACATGCAAGGTGTCATGAATATACAAAATTTCCCCTTGCTTAGTTTTCACTGCAAGGGCACCTTTTTCCATAACATCAACCTCATCATCATCACCAAATTTGACTTGAATTTTCATAGATTCATCTAATTTGACAAAGAGATTAGATTTTCCTATCATATGATTTGAGCACCCACTATAAAGAAACCATACATCCTTCTTAGGTTCTTTTTCCAAACTGCATGTAAAGAACATGGAGTTCTTTGCATCTTCAAGAGATTCTTCAGTATAGTTGGTTCTTGAATTATTCAAAACATATTTTTTCTTTCTACATTCAAATTCATAGTGTCCATACCTTTCATAATATCTACACTGGATGCTTCTTCGATCATTAGAACCCCTTCTTCTTCCTTGGTTATTTCCTCTTCCTTTTCCTCTATCACTTCCTCTTGATGTAGATGACTCCCCTTGAGTTTTGTTTGATTGAAAAGGGGTTGCAGTTTTTGCTTCAATTTTGACTGTAGATTGGAAGGCTTGCACTAGATTCTCTGTTGAGTGTTGCATGCGCTCTTCATGCAATTGAAAAGAACCTATCAACTCTTCAATTTTCAAGGTAGATGTATCTTTAATTTTTTCAATGGCTATGACCACTAGATCAAGCTTTGGAGGAAGAGATCTTAGAATCTTCTCTATAAACTTTTTATCTATGATATTTTCCCCTTGAGTTACAAGATGATTGATAGTTGTTTGAGCTCTCATAATAAACTTATGAGTAGAATTAAATTCTCTCATCCTTAAATTTTTTAAATCTCTTCGAAGCATTTGAAGTCTCACTATTCTTATCTTGTTAGATCCTTGGTATGTTGTTTGAAGGGTTTACCATGCATTTTTTGACTTTTTCATACTAGCTATAAGACATAAAATAGACATATCCAATGCAATTTGAATTAAGAAAAGAGCTCAATTATCCTTCTTCCTGTCTTCTTTCAACTAATTCTTTTGAGCCCATGTTAAGGAATTTAAAGCGTTTAGGTTTGTAGGCTTAGTGTATGCTCCTTCTACTAATTCCCAAAGTTCTCTAGATAATAGTAGGGTCTTCATCTTGATACTCCAATATTCATAGTTGTCTCTAGAAAATAGTGGAAGCTAGAATGAAAAGTTGACACCATTTTCCATTCTAAAAGATCTTAGAGAAAACCACTACTCTACCTATAAGAGAACAATATTCTACAACCTTCTCTGATACTGATTGAAGATCTTAAAATAAAATCTCTCAGGCTATATTGATAACCAAAGAAAAAAAAAGCATAAACAACAAACAATCAAAATTAGAAAAATCCCTATTTTTATTGAATGTGTTACAATTTTGAAAATACAAAATACATTATAAAGAAAGATCAAAACACTTAACCTTGACTACTAATCAAGGAAGATAATAAAAAATCCTAAAAAATAACATGCAAAGAGATTGCATGAAAATAATAGTTTTGCACACGATGTAATAATTAAAAATAGTGCCTACAAAGCTAACTGCAACATGCAATTTTATTAAGCATGAAATAAATAAATAAATAAATCTAAATTAAGATGACATGCACTAGAACTGAGCTCTATGATGGGATTAACGCATTGTGAATGAATCAAACATGCACGACTTTACTTGGGCCCTAAGTGGTGGTTGAATGCATGCTGTGAGCTATGCATGCCTATTAAAAAATGCATGTCATCAGATAAATAGGTCGAGTAATAAAATAAAAAAGAACTAGGAAATGAGGGAAAGGATCATGATGGTAGAAACATAAATAATTTAGTTGATAGGCTTCTCCATAAGAGACTTTAGTTTGAAAATTCGATAGTGTTACATCATAACATTGAAAAAATAGTGTCATCATGAATTTAGACAAGTCTGTGTGTGTGCCAGTATGTTTACAACTCACCAAAGTTCTAGATTATGGTAAAAGTAGGTTTTGAAGGAACCCCTAAACCCAATAACAACTAGAGAAAAGATAAACCATTAAAAACCACTTGGAAAAATAATCCTAAGACCAAATACAAAATTAGGTTTTATAGGGACCTGAAACCACAAACATAGTCCAATAAAAGAACCCAGGTTTTACAGGGACCTGGAACCACAAATATAGTTTAGACCAAAACCTAGAACCATGTAGTACATCTAGAAAAAAGGACCAGAATAGGAAAAAAATACCCAAAGCTACTAATGTAGCTCCGTAATCATCTTGATAGCCTCCTTACCAATTGCAATAGTATCCTTGATGGAATCACCAGCCAAAGTAGAAACATCTTTCAGGGCTTTCTTCCTCGAGCTCTGCCTTGTTCTTTTGCTTGGACCTTCGAAAGATATAATTTCTTCATTAGCTCTTTTTCCAAGGCTCGCAGCTATAGTACATATACTAGATGTGACCTATTCCATCCTTGTTCCACTTCCCTTGATATGCATTCAGAGATTTTGCTCATAGTTTTTGAGTTTATTAGGAATATCTCCCATTTTCTCTTCTGATTGGTTGATTTTGGCACGGTCTATGTCCTAGATGTGTTGTAGAGTTTTCAATTTCTTCTTTAGCCCCATCAATTCATTATAAATCCATGAATCAACATAGAGAATGTAGTTAGATTTGAGCTTGGTAGAATGCAGGAAGGAAAGCTTAGTTTCCCTTTATAGAGAATCACTAGTACCTTTTGCAATCTCATGAGGAGGGGAGCCAACCTTGTCTACATGTTCCTCCCTATCCATCTGTTCCTCCTCAATCTCAATAGGATTCTAATTCTAAGCAAGGTCCTCCTTATCTTGACCTCTAATCTTCATAGTAGGTGAGGTAGGTTTAACCATTTGATCCTCCTCTCTCATATCAACAAGATTCTCAATAAGTTTATCTTTTTCCTTAACACCTCCACCAGAAATAGTCTGAATGTCCTCCTTATCAGAGTTACTCTGTTATGAATTTCTTTCATTGTCTTTCTCCTTCCCTTTCTCATTTTTTCCTTTGGTCTCTGGATATCCTTCCAAATTTGAACTAAAATTCCCAACATCCATACCATCCTCTTCCTCATAGATATCATTCTTTGAGCTTTCAGTATTCTCAGACTCAGAAACCTCTTCCATAATTTGTTTTTGAGTATTAGAAGGTTTACATTTGAGAACCTTCTCTTTTCCTTTTACACTATCCTCCTTAATGATTTTTTATTGATAACCCTTATGTTTTTTAGAAGGGGTGGAGGATATAGATTTATTTTTACAATAACCCTATATGAGAAGAATTAGAACTTCATGCAAAATAGGACAAGACTCCTTCTTCCTATGAGCATGCAAACTTTGAAGCAAAGAAAATTGCAGATAGAAAGGGAAAGAAAGTCTATCCTTATGCCTAAAATGATTGAGAAAAACAAAATGAAATTTATGAACCCTTTTATTTCTACTATCAAGGATGAAATACTCATGGATACAACATAGCACATCTCACCAAATTTCTTTTATTTGTTTCACATCAAAGAAATCTCTATTCTTTTCCAATTGTTTCTCCTTAGCATCCGTCTGTAGAAATTTTTTGTAGGCAACATTAGAGATACTGGTTTTTTTGGTGTACTTAATGCCAGCCAAAGTTGTCCAATGAATTTTCCAAAATAGCAGGTCAATGATCCAACAACTACTACATGAACTAGATGCCTCAAATGATCAAGCCTATGGTTTATATCATGGCTGCAGACTATGTTAGACACCATGCATGATCTTCCTTACCTTTAGAAAATATTAGAATGTACATGGAGCTGCTATTGACTGCTCTTTTCAAGCTCAATCCAATTTATCTTGTCTAAGAATGAATTACAATATAGAATTTTGTCATCTTTGTTAACCCACATGTCATGTACGCCATCAGTGAAGTTGTATTGGTGAGAAAATTGGATCCACATAAACATTTATAATCCAAATCAAAATGAATCCTAAAATCACAACATCGTTGCCATTAATAATTTACTAATGTAGATTAGATCTCTCTATAATACATGCAAATCCCTTAGAATTAATGGTGACAAAAAAAAAAATTACACATTAGATCTAGGTTGTTTATATTCTCTATTTTTAAATATTCTTTAAGACCATGAAGAAACCTACAACCATAGATAAATAAGAAAGCTTTGGTAAGGAAGAAGACATCAGATAGTTGGGGGCTACTAAAGCCCACATAAGATCAATTAGTCCTATTTGTTTGTTGGAGATATATGAGGTCATACTTGTAATCAAAGAAAATATTTTGGTGTATTTTCTTCAAATCAGCTATATTCATTATTAAGTTGATAGGTTTATTTTTATTGGGCTTGCCATTGGAATGTTGTGACATTCTAGTGGTGTTGGATGCTTGAAAAAGGATTCACCGACTAGTTTTCCTATGTTTGTGTCATGCATGAGAGACTTAGATTTGATGATGAGTTGGTCCATTTTTTTGGAGGAACTACCAAAGAGTAGAGTAAACTTGGCACATGAAAACACTTACTTACCAGTTGTTCTCCATATCAACAATTGACTAATTCTAAGTTATTTTGCTAGGTTTTTCTTTTATTCGTGACTATAGATTTTGGAGGATAACATTATTAATAGATTTTTTTCATTGTGTGGAAATTTATGAAAGGGACATGTTAATCTCCATCAAAAAAAGTACCAAGGACAAAATAAAGTCAAACTCTTTTTTTTTCCAGATTCACAAAAACATAGTATTTTTTTCCATTTTTTTGTTTTTTTCAACTACAAACTATACAAATCATGAAGATCAAATGTTGGAATTTTCAAAGAAAATCATGATGTTTTTGATCTTTTGAAAATTGGTCAACTATATAGTTTTGATGGAGGATGGCCACATCCTTTATGAAATAGTTAAATATGGTATAGATATTATTTGAAGTAGTGAATTTTAGTCTTCATCAATATTCCAATATTTCTATTGTAGAGATTTATTAAAGCTTGCTCCTGAAATGTTCTCACTTTTGGGCATTGTCGGATGCCACTGTTAGCATTGGAAATATTGTGCAAAAAAATTCAAACAAAAATATATTTATTTAAAAGCTTGCCTATTGTGTGCATCCTTTTTGCAGTAACACTCGGATTTTGTGTCAATTTCCTGAGGTCATGTCAAAAAATAGCCATCATCCTTCCAAGGAAATGAAATTGGAGTATATAACATAATAGGAGCTCTAAAATATCAAAATATCATAGTAGGTATTCCCACAGATAGTATAGTTGGAAGGAGTCTATGTTGGAAATATGAGACATGAAAGGTTATTGAGAGGGGGAGTGAATGAGCAACCAATAAAACTTCAACTTATTTCACCAATTAATCCTTCATAAAATATTATGATCTAATTGCATACATGAAAGAATGAAATAGTAGAATATTCATAACACTTTGACACAAGATATGGTGACCCAAAAACCTTCTAAATAGAAAGTAAAACTAGTGTGGGGATGATACCCACAAGCTTTAATATTGTAGTATAAAGTTAGCCATTAAGGCTTGCAATTGATTACTTCTGATGATCTGCCCTATTAGGAGCAATAAGGAATGCTAAGTCCACCTTATGAAAGGATTTACAAAACATACAATAAAGTATGCACTAAATGAAGAGATTTGAAGAAGGCTATTAATGTTGACATTTAGTCAAGTTTTTTTATTAGTGACAACATTTATTTAGATTTTGTATGGCTACCAAGCTTAATGATTAGGTTACAATGTTTTCCATGTACTTTGGTAGCCACCAAGCACTATAGTTCAACCCATACAGTTAAGTGGTTATAGAGCTTTGCAGTTTCTACTGAGTTAATAGCTTATGCCAAGTGAAGCTAGTGTAGTCCTGGTAAATAGGTAATGTAGTTTATACCAAGTTACATAGTATCTATCAAGTCACCAGTGTATACCAAGTTCAAAACTACATTGAAGTGATTAGTATGGACCAAGCTTCTACTTCTATTGAGTGCATGATGATGCCAAGTAATGATAGTGGATGTCGTATATCAGAACTTCACCAAGTCAATTTTTAGAACCCGAGTATTTACATTTGGGCCAAATTTGTAATATTGGTGTTAACTTGTGTAATGGCCAACTTTGTAATTATGGGAATCAAATTGATATGTATGTGTGTGTGTGTGTGTGTGTGTGTGTGTGTGTGTGTGTGTGTGTGTGTGTGTGTGTGTGTGTGTGTGTGTGTGTGTGTGTGTGTGTGTGTGTGTGTGTGTGTGTGTGTGTGTGTGTAATATATTGTATCACATCCAAGTGTGAGATTGTATGAAAGTTATATGAAAAGGAAACATGTGAATGTGAATTAGTAGTAGAATAAGTGTATTCTAAGGCCATATCAGGAGTAGCAAAGTTATATCTATCACATAAAGGTGATCAGTACTTTAAGGGATCTCAATCAGCAATTCAATTGTAAGTCAAAGATCTACTATTTCATCTTAACAAGTGAATCAACTTCAAATCCTTTTGCAAGGTAGACTTAACAATATTTTCTTAAATCTCTTTATCGAGTGCATACTTCATTGTATGTTTGTAAAACCTCTAACAAGGTGGACCTAGTAGTCCTAATTGCTCCTAATAGGGTAGATCACCAGAAGTGATCAATGTAAGCCTTAACCAACTAACTTTATGCTACAATATTGAAGTTTTGTGGGTATCATCCCCACCCCAATTTTACTTTCTACTTGGAAGGTTTATGGGTCACCAAATATTGTGTTCAAAGTGTTTTATGCTTTTAGTTTCTCATGCATGCAATAGTTCAGATTTATTAATGGTAATTGAATTTTTGCAATTAAGGTTTGAATTTGTTAAAAGATTTTTAAGGTTACTGATTCACCCCTCCCCTCTTAGTAACCTAGCTAGTCTTGAATATTTTCAACAATCGGTATCAAAGATTTGTGGTTCTCAGGATAAAGTTTGACAGCTTGAGCAAAGATCAAGGACAATGGAGATATTTAGACTTGACAAAGCCATTGACAATAAAAAGCTAGATCTAGAAATGGCCATAGCTCAACTCAAGAAAGAAAAGGAGCATCTTTCCTAATCTCTAAGAAGAAGAAAGGAACTTGCAGGTTAGATGAATAACCATCAGTATATTGAAGAGAAGATTGAAGGTTTTCTCCCTTCAAGTAGTTCAAATGAAGCAAATGATGCAATCAAAGAACTCCTAGAAAAGAATGGTTCCCTACAAGAGGAGGTAAGGAAATTGAAAAGAGAAAGAGAAATTCAATCAATAAGATTATGTGAAATCTTGGAATAGACAAATAAGGCAAAATAAGACTTGGATGGAAGGATCAATGAAATTCAAAATCAATCCCTTCAGCAAGAAGACCTTGTTGATCAACTCTCCAATGCAAATGAAGAAATCATGAGCCTGAGATCTAAAAATTAAAGGATAAGGAATGATCTAAACTCTAAAATACAAATCAATGAAAGATTAAGGAATGATCCAAATTCTAAAAAGCAACTCAATGAAAGGATAATGATATCCCAAACATATATGGATCAATTAAATCAGTAGAATGAGTAGAATCTCTATATACAAAAGGATAAAGCAGGAATTGGATACAAAGAAGAAGGCGAGTCCTCCAGACAAGGTGCATAAAAGAATCAAAAACCTACTTGTAATCACTGTGGTAAGATAGGTCATACATCAAACAAATGTTGGAGTAATGGAAAAGCTAAATTCAATGGAAAATGCTACAACTATAGTCAGCATGATCATAGAGCTAATGAAGTCAAAGAGGAACCAAATTTTGAGGGCAAGTGTCACAAATGCAAGAAACAAGGGCACAAGGCATCTGAATGCAGATCTAAGTCATTCAATCCAACAGAACAAATTGTAAAGGCAATATTTAGTTGGGACTACAAAACTTGGTGTAGATGTCATTACTGTGGAGAATATGGACACATTGGCATGAATTATGTTAAACATCACATGAGAAGAAAGGATATCACCATAAGATGTTACACATGTACTGAACTTGGTCATATAGCTAAGATTTGCTTAAACATAGATAGGATTGAAGATGAAAAGAAAGCAAAATTAAATAACATTAGGAAGTAGATGAGATAGCAATGGATTCCTAAATCTAGTGAGCATGTAAGTTCAAGTGCTGATAGTCATGTCACTCAAGAAGTGGGTGACTCTACCATTTCCAATTAAGTTCTTAAGGAAGAACTGGAACTGCATTATCAAGGTCACATCTTAATAGTTCCAATTGAAAGAGGTAAAGATCCAAATTAATATTCAAGATAAAAAAGGATCATTAGTGAGATCGGTAACAATTATCATTGTGTTGACTACTCTACCGAGAAAAGTCAGGAGTAGCATGAATATGTTTGGTTGCCAAGTTGCGAAACCTTTACCAAGCAATCTGTATAGATAGTGGATGACAAGCTATCACAAACATGTCATCATAACTAACCATTGTACTGAGAATTAATGGGAAGTTTTATTAAAAGAGAAGGAAATTGACTTTATTTTCACTGAGAATTCAAGTATTATTGCGAACAGAGTGATTTGCAGAGCATCCAAGAAACTTTGAACAGAATTTGCAGTGAATTTTTTTGAAGATTTTCTCAACTTACCAAGTTATCATGGCATCCAATAGTAGGAACAAGGTGGAGAAAGGGTCTAAGATGTTGGCACAAGGCATTCAATGGAAATCTCCTAACTTCAAACTTGTGCCAGTGATCACCAAAACCCTTGACTCAAATGGAGCACAATCATAGATCCCACCAAAGGTACTTCTCATAAATGATATCAAAACTCATTTTAAATGTGCAATTCAGGAGATAGGAACCCTTGAAATGGATAATGCCCTAGGTGAACTATATGTGGACAAAATTCTCAAGCCCAAGCACAAACATTTGGAAGAGAAAAGCTTAACTCATATTCCTCACCTGCCTCAGAGCTTCCAAATTAAATGGATTAGGTATATACTGAGCCAAGTTAATAATGGTCAACTATGGCTTGAGCAACTAGTTTTGATCATGAAGAAAATGATCCATCATATCATATCACTGGCCTCCCAATGCTTAATAAAGTGAAAACCACTAAAATCCTAGGTCGAGCTGAATTATAGAAGAAAACCCTAGCTCAATGGGGTGACAGATGAATGAAAATTAGTAGTGTGACTAATGCAGAACTGAAATTTGGCATCCATGTGATAACACACAAGATTTATAGTTTGAGTTGACTTAATAGTGTGTCATGTGAAGCAGTTGACTTGGCTTTCAAGGACATGAAGAATAATCTATCTTATGACCTAGTAGATTTTTTGTTGAAACAATTGAACAAAAACATGGAAAGCATTAGGACTTCAAAGAATAAACCATGCAAATTTGGTTGATTGTTGACATGTTTTTTTCTACGTACAAAAGTTTTTCCCTTCTAAAGGTATGATTGTATGGAGAAAAGATGTGCCGATCTTGTATTAGATTAATGAATATATCATTGAAATGGGTGAAAATTTTGTCAGTATCATGGATAACTATTTTGAAATCTTCAAGGAAAAGATGAATAATAGATTCAAGATACCAAAGAAGTTGTTTGAAGACTACAAGGATGATGTTTTCTTTATGGTAGACAATGACAGAGTCTACATCCAGGCAATAAGACCCAGAGTTGTGTGGGTAAAACCTCTTCCATATGAGGTAAACATTGATGAGAATAAGGACATCATTGAAGCTTTGATGAATGAGCCCATACATCCAAAGGCACCCTACTTTGGAACTTATGAAGAGGAAAAAGAAAGAATTGAACTTGACATCAAGCTTCCACAAGTAGTAAACAAAGGTAAGAGGAGGATATCAAAATTGAAAATAGCAAGCATCCCTCTTATGTTGATCGAAGGTAAAGGAGAAGATGTGGAAGAAATAAAGGATGAAGAGGAATTAGAAAAGGAAGAAGAGCCTATAAGAAAGAAAGGCAAGGAGATCATCACCAAGCCACCAAAGCCATCCACAATAGTTTTTACAAGGAGATCCAAGAAGAAAGTAGGAAAAAAATGTAGTGATGTAATCTTCAACCGACCTCCTCCTACATTTCAAGAAAGGCTCGAGGTGCTAAGAGTAGGTACTAGTGTACATAATTTCAAAGCACTCAAGTATGAGATAAGGACTCCAATATAATAGAAAGAAGTTAAAGATTTGGTTATGAAGAAGATGGGGAAATGGATATTCTCTCCAGACCAGCTGGCATCACAAGTCCCTACAATTTTGTTAGATAAGATCAAGGTAAGATCAGAGAACACCAAGTAGACTGTAAAATACATATTTGCACAAACATTAAGACAGCTAGTACCCACCTTGACTGATGTAGAAGTAAAAAAGGCATTAAAAGACAATGAGAGAAAAATGACTTTAAAGTTTAACACTTGTCTAGTCTTGATGAAAGATATAGAATATGTTGTGAAGAATGCTACAAAAACATGGGGAAATGTATTCCATCTTCACAAGCCAAGTGAATATCCTATTGAAATCAAAGATGATGATGAAGATAGTGATAAAGATGAAGATAATAATGAAGAATTCACTCAATTTGTCACAATTGATATAGCTGATTATCAGGAGCTAATGAAGGATGATGAAGAAGAAAAAGAGGAAGAAGCTACAGAGGAAGCCAACCAAGAAGAAGAGATAGACCTAGTCAAGATAGCCATGGCTATTATTGCCTCACCAACAAAACTTGCAACATCATCAAGCTCAGAGATAGCTTTAACAAATTTGATTGTGACAACTATTGATAAATCAAATGTACAATCACTCCTTGCTACCTCTTAGGTCAGAACATCACTAATAGAAGTGTCTACCACTTCATCTACTAAGCTACAACATCCTTCAGTTATTGAGTCAACATCAATAATGGATACATAATGTTCTACAATTTTGAGCTTCTTAGCAATAAGTATAGTTTTGAATTCTATAGTGTTGGAAACCTTAGTTGTGCATACTTCTATAAGTACTTTAGTTGTAAATGCTTTTGTCAGTACTTCAGTTGCAAACATTTCAGTTTTGAGTAGTTTGGTAAATACATCAATTTTGGATTTAGTAAGTACTCCAGTTGGTATTCAATTAGCAGGCACTGTACAAATGTTCACTGCTAGCCCTACTATTTCCACTATTGTTTCTATTCTAGATTCTAAAGCATTAACTTCAAGGACAGTTGAACCTAAAGTTCAATCGAGTACAAGATTATTGATTAGTGGAAAGGAAATAGAAGAGGATAGAGACTTGGATGAGGAAATTGAAATTCCAAAATGGGACTTTGATAATATCTCTATGGATCAAATGCATATAGCTGGTCATCTCCTCCAAAAGGAGGAAAAGCATAAGAAATTAAGAGAAGAGAGAGATCGAGAATATAAGATTATTGAGGATGCAGAGAACATTTTGGCTAAGGCTATAGGTGTTGAAGTTGATACTTCTCAATACATTTTGTTACAATTAGAAGGAGAAATTATTAAGTCCAATGAAGATTCCAGTGGTCAAGAAAAATTGATTAAGAAAGTAGAAACAAATTTTGATAACAAAGTGCTTGAGCACATTGCTCAACAAATAGCTATCCAACAAGTAGAGCTTTCTTCAATTTTGACAAGTCTTGAAACCTCTTGCATAAATGTAACATCACTTTTTGCAAAGTTGTGTGATATTACAGAGTATACAAAGGAAATAAAGAGAAAATTGAATAATATTGATGAAGATCTAATGGCTAGTGCAAAGCAATTGTAACTTGATTCTAGTTCAAGCTCTACACATCATATGAAGATCAGATTCTTATTAGATATGTAGGCAGAGTTGTTGAGAGAAGAAGCAAGGATCTGGTCCACCCTCATAGATATTTAGAATATTATCCTTCCCATCATGGATACAATGTAGAAGCACATTGTCTACTCCAAAACATTGATCCATGACGACAACTTCTCCATTGCAGATCACATGATTGAACTCTCTATAGAAGTGCAATTTGTTCTACAAATGTGCAAAATTTTGCAAGACAATTGGGATAAGACCTTAACTCTCATTCTTAAGGTAGATTCTAATTTTCTCTCACATTTTGGTGTCTCCATGTAAATAGGTTGTGTATAAATCTTTGGCATTATTATCAAAAAGGGGGAGAGACACTTGTATATACTAAAGGGAGAGAGACATTGTAAATACAAAGAGGGAGAGATATTATACTAGGAGAGACACTTAGTATGCCAATATACCTAACATAATATGTACATTATATTGGGGAGAATCATGCAAGAGAAAGTATATATAGTAGAGTTACAAAGAAATTTTTTGAAAAATCTCAAAAGTGGCATACCATACCGAGCTAAGTATCACACTATGTTGTATATAAGTTTTGGCTGATAAGTGCTTTTTTCACTGATGCCAAATGGGGAGATTTTTAACATTCAGTCAAGTTTTTTATTAGTGACAACATTTATTTAGATTCTATATGGCTACCAAGCTCAATGATTAGTTTATAGTGTTTTCCATGTACTTCAATAGCCATCAAGCACTACAGTTCAACCCATGTAGTTCAGTGGTTACCAAGCTTTGTAGTTTCTATCGAGTTGATGGCTTATATCAAGCGAAGCTAGTGTTAACTAAATTGAATGAAGATTAGTGTTTATCGAGTGTAGTCATGATAAATAGGTAATGTAGTTTATATTGAGTTACACAATATCTACCGAGTCACCAGTGTATAATGAGTTCAAAACTACATTGAAGTGATTAGTATGGACTAAGCTTCTACTTCTACTAAGTACATGATGATGCCAAGTAATGATAGTGGACATCATGTATCAAAACTTCGCCAAGTCAATTTTTAGAACTTGAGTATCTACATTTGGGCCAACTTTGTAATTATGGGAATTGGATTGATATATATATATATATATATATATATATATATATATATATATATATATATATATATATATATATATATATATATATATATATATATATATATATATATATATATATATATATATATATATATATATATATATATATATATATATATATATATATATATATATATATATATATATATATATATATATATATAATGTAATGTATTGTATCACATCCAAGTGTGAGATTGTATGAAAGTTATATGAAAAGGAAACATGTGAATGTGAATTAGCAATAGAGTAAGTGTATTGTAAGGCCATATTAGGAGAAAAAAAGTTATATCTATCACATAAAGGTGATTAGTACTTCAAGGGATCTGAATCAACAATTCAGTTGTAAGTCAAAGATCTACTGTTTCATCCTAATAGGTGAATCAACTTCAAATCCTTTTGTAAGGTAGACTTAAGAGTCTTTTCTTAAATCTCTTGACCAAGTGCATACTTCATTGTATGTTTGTAAAACATCTAAAAAGGTGGACCTAGTAGTCCTAATTGCTCCTAATGGGGAAAATCATCAAAAGTGATCAATGCAAGCCTTAACCAGCCAACTTTACACTACAGTATTAAAGTTGTGTGGCTATCATCCCCACCCTAGTTTTACTTTCTATTTGGAAGGTTTCTGTGTCACCAAATATCGTGTTCAAAGTGTTTTATGCTTTTAGTTTCTCATGCATGTAGTAGTTTAGATTTATTAATGGTAATTGAATTATTGCAATTAAGGTTTGAATTTGTTAAAAGGTTTTTAAGTTTACTGATTCACCCTTCCCCTCTCAGTAACCTAGCTATTCTTGAATATTTCCAACAATTAAGTCTACCCAATTAAAGGAATTGACTAATGCACCTAATAGGATGAACTAGTGGCTGATCTCTAATCTACAACTTTGATTTGTTGGTTGAGATTCCTTTGAAATATAAAGATTACCTTGATGTGATAGATAAATCTTTGTTGTCCCTTATACTACTTGTAGCCTTCTTAATTCACACCTTTGCTCATTATATGCTTACACTTCTTATTTAGATATGATATAATACATTACATATATATATATATCAATCCAAAACATAATTCATCAAAGTCAGCTACAACATAGATGTCCATCAGGTTCACAAAGTCAGCTCAACTGTTGGCACCGAGGTTCTGAAGACAAACTCGGTGAGGTTCTGATACTCGACAACCATTGTCAACACTTAGTATTGTCATGCTCTTGGTAGACATAGAAGCTTAATTCATACTAATCACTTCTAAATAGATTGAACTCAGTCAACACTTGTGACTTTGTGAACACTACAAAAATTGGCATATAAACTAAATCACTTAGTTGACACTCCTTGGCTCGGTCAACACTAGATTCACATCACTGATACTGCAAACTCAGTAGACACTAGAGAACATGGTTGACACTATGAAACTCAGTTAATACTATGAAGCTTGGTTTGTACTATCATTAATCAACTTGGTAGATACTATTCAATGTGAAATAAATGTAGATTCTAAAATTCGATAGCAACTGTAGAACTCGATAGTGACTGGATTACTCGGTTAACACTACAAACTGCCAAATAAGCTCGATAGTAGTTTAACCAATTGGATAAGTGTGAGTTAGTAATAAACAAACAAACTTGACCTTAATGTCAACAATCTCCCTCTTTGGCATTAGTGACAAAAACACTTATCAATCCAAAATTGGATATTCAAAATTCTCAGGTCAAAACATTCTTATTATCTCCATCATGTGTCTTCAACTCGGTAACATACTCTATTTTTGAGATTTTCCAAAATTTCTTTTGTAAAAGATGTTTTTTGATTATCTGTACATGTATTTTTATAATATTATGCTACTCCCCCATACATATATCACAATAATCTTCATATATACATTCATCTTATATTATACTTCTCTTCAATATATATACATACTTCTCCCCCCTTTTTGATATAAATGCCAAAGGTGTATACTACATGTTGATTCCAAAATGTGACAAGAAGTTAGAATGTACCTTAAAAATCAATGCCATTGTCTTGTCCCAATTTTCTTGTAAGACCTTGCTTGCATGAAATGTAATCTGTACTTCTTCTGATAACTCTATAATGTGATCAATTGTGGAGAAGTTATTTTCATGGATGAGTGTCTTGGCATGTGCAATGTGTTTCTCTAATGCATCCTTGTTTGGGATAATTATGGGTTGGATGTCTACAAGTGTGGCCCTTGTCCAAGCTTCTTCCCTTAATAATTATTCTTGCAAAGTTGTTAGATATCTGATCTTTGAATAGTGAGCAGAACTATAGCTTGGGTCAAGTGACAATTGGTGTGCACTTGCCTTCAAGTCTTAATCTATCTTAGATAATTTATCTTTGATTCATTGGGTGAAGATACATGTATCACACAACTTGATAAATAATGAAGTTACATTATTTTCAGAAGTTTCCAATGAAGTGAGAATAGTAGACAATTATACTTGATTTATTGCAATTTTCTGAGCCACTTGTTCCAATACCTTGTTCTCAAATTTCCTCTCTACTCTTTGTAGCAACTTTTCTTGTCCATTCAGATCATCATTGAATTTCTAGACAACTTCTGCTAACTGAACCAAAATAGGTTGTGAACTATCAACCTCAATACTTAGTGCATCTACAAATATGTTCTTTACATCTTCAAGCACTTGGTTTTCTTTGCTTTTCTCTTCTCTATCTTTTTTTGCTTAACTCTCTCTTGCAATAATTCAACCATGATGTTCATTTGATCAAGATTTAGAGTGGAGATATCCCAATTCAGGATAACTATATCCTCATCTAGATCAATATCTTATTCTTTACCTTTATCCTTATTTGAAACTTTAGTACTCGGTTGAGACTTGTTCTCAATTGTCCTTGTACCTATTATATGTACACTTGGAATAGTAACAATAGTAGAAATAGAGGGGCTAGCAACAAAAGAAGATATTACACTAAATAATAGAAATACCTTATTGCTGCATAGCCAAATCTGATAATTGTGGAGGCACTTTTTTCTCAGTAGATGAAGTGTTGATCATTTAGTTCAATAAAATACTCAGTTGAATAGGTGTAAAGATTGGTTGGGTGCTTGGTGTTACAGTGGTTGAGATGACCAAATTAGTAGAATCTTTCTTAGAGCTTGATGGCACTAAATTTTTTCTCAAAGAGTGAGGAAATGAGGCCATTACTTCTGCTACAATTTTCTCTGGGTTAGTTTCCTCAATACTCTAAATCTCAGGGAGATTCTCCTCTATGGCTTCCCATTCTTCCTCCTCATCATCCAGATTTACATCATCTTTTGTTTCCACATCTTCTTCATGATCATTTCCATCATCTTCCTTCTCATCTTCATCATCTTTATCACTAACATGAACAACAAAGTCACTCAAGTGATGTAGGTCATAAATGTTCTTCCATGTGGTAGTAGTTGTCTTCACCACATATTCTATGTCTTTCATTAGCACAAGACATGTATTGAACTTAAGAGTGAGCTTTTCCTCATTTTTCTTCATGGAATCTTTCACCTCTTTGTCACTAAGACTCAACATGATTTTCCTTAAAGTCTATTCATATATGTCATTTGCAATTTTCTTAACATTTTCCCATCTTGGCTTGATTGCTTGCATAAGCTCATTTTGAATTTTCTATACAAGTTGATCAGGAGAGTACGTCCATTTACCTAATTTTGACATTATCAAATCTTCAACTTTCTTTTTCTCATCTACATTCCTAGTTTCATATCTGAGTGCTTTGAAGTTTTCCATTCTAGTTCCTCTTTCTATTTCATTTAAATTTTCTTGGAATGTAGGTGGAGGCTTTTTGAAAATAATTTCCTCAGCATCCTCCTCACCTAACTTCAATTTCTTTCTAGATCTTGATGCTCTTCTTGTGAATACAATAGTAGATGACCTTGTAGGTATAGTTATGATAACTTTATCTTTCTTCCTTATTGTCTCTTCTTCCTTAGACTTTTTTTCTTTAGCTTCATCCTCTATTTGATCTTCTTCCATATCATCTTCTTTTCCTTCAGTCAATAGGAGAGTAGAACTTGCTTGCCTCAATTTTGTTATCCTCTTCTTTCCTTTGTTAACTTCTTGAGGAAGCTTAATTTCAAGTTCTATTCTTTCCTTGGCTTCTTTACAGGTACCAAAATATATGGCCTTGGGATCCACAGGTTCATTCAACAGTGATTCAATGATATCTTAGTCTCATCAATGTTAACCTGATAGCTTAGAGACTTAACCCACACCACTCTAGGTATGACTTCTTGAATGTACAGTTTGTCACAGTCTACCATGAAACAAATATCATCCTTGTAATCTTCTACAATTTTCTTTGGTATTCTATATCTACTATTCATATTTTCCTTGAATGAATCAAAATAGTTATCCATGATACTAACAAAATTTTCACCCCATCTTTGCTATATATTCATTAATCTGATATAGCATGGGTACATCTTTTCTTCATACAATTGTGCCTTTATAAGGGATATTTTTTTTTCACATAGAAGAATAAACAAGTTAAAAGTGAACCAAACCCACATGGATTTTTCTTTGAAGTCCTGATGCTCTCCATGTTCTTTTTGAATTAATTTAGCATTAACTTGGCAAGGTTGAAGGACATGTTGTTATTCACTACCTTGAGAGCTAGATCAATAGCCTCACATAACACACTATTAAGAGGAATGAAGTTGTAGATCTTACAAGAAATCATATAAATTCTATATTTTAGCTCCATGTTAGTTACATTGATGATCTTCATTCCTCTTCCATCCCACTCAATAAGAGTCTTGCTTTCTAGTTCTACCTGACTTAGGGTTTTGGTAGTCTCGGCTTTGTTCAACATTGGGAGCCTTGTGATTCTATGAATCATTTTCTTTGTGATTTGAATAGGCTGCTCCAACCATTCGTACACATTATGTACATGACTAAGGATAAACCTGATCTATTTTATCTAAAAATCTTAGGGCATATGCAGAATGCATGTTAAACCTCTTGTCTCCAAATGTTGATGCTTAGGCTTCAACACACCATTCACACATAACTTCTTAAGAGGCCCATCCATCTCTATGTTTCCAAGTTCTTGTATTGAAAAAAAAATATGAATGGATATTGTGAATAAGTAATACCTTGGGTGGAATCTATGATTGAGCTCTAGTTGGGTCAAGTGCTTCTGTAATTGCCAGACTCAACTTGAAGTTTGGTGCCTTCTAATTGATTCCACAAACCAACATCTCAGATCCTTTCCTATTTTTTCTATTGGAAGATTCCATGCTCAATAGGGTTTATAAAAACATGAAAATATTCAACAATAAACACACAAATCTCTTGGAAGAACAGAAATTGCTCTTTGCAAATAGCTCTCTAAAATTCATGGTGAAAAATGACTTTGATTTCCTTCCTTTTAACATATTTCACTTTATAAATGCCATAAATGCTTGGTACATTTTCTTATTTAGTGATAGAATATCTTCCACCCAGTTCAAACTTAATACTCTGTAGAGTCATTCATAGCTCGGTGTCCACACAATGTTTCAATGTATTTCAACCTCGCTCGATAGGGTCTTGCAACCTAACCTAGCTCAGTAAGGTCTTGAATTTCCTCAATCACTCAATGATCCCTTTGCATCTTTAATTTTGATATGGATCTCTTCTTCTTGCTAGCTAGAATTGATGTGAGATGTTTACTTCAGAGTCTCAGTTCTAGTTATTCCTATGGTAATCCAAGTTGAGATGCTTGAGTCACCCAACTCTTGAGTGACATCTGCTTCATGACTCAGACTTGCATTTCAGAAGATTTTGAAATCCATTGCTACCTCATCTTCTTTATGATATTTTCATCTCTATTTTTCCTTTCATCCTCAACTCTTCCAGTGTTCATATAGTTCTTGTCTATGTGTCCAAGTTCTATGCAAATAAAACATCCTCTAGTGGTGTCTCTTTTCCTCATGTGATATTTCATACAATTTTCTCCAATGTGCCCAAATTCTCCACAATAGTGGCATCTACAACATGTGTTGTAGTCTCCTCCAAATATATATTTTAGAATTTTCTCTATTGGATTCAATAGCTTGGTTTTGCATTCAGAAGATGTTTGTCCTTGTTTCTTGCACTTGTGACATTTACCTTCAAACTTAGGTTTCTCCTTGCATTCATTTTCTCTATGACCATGCTTATTGCAATTGTAACACTTTCTATTGAATTTTACTTTACTATTACTCCAACATTTATTTTATGTATTACCTAACTTACATAATTATTGCAATTAGGCCTTTGATTCTTTTGAGCTCCTTGCTTGGATGATTCACCTTCTTTTGTGTATCCTATTTCAGCTTTGCCTTTGTGTCTATACTGACTTTTCTCATCAATTGATTAATGTCTTCTTGAGATATCAACATTCTTTCATTGGTTTTCTTTTTAGTATTTAGATCATTCTACAATCTTTCATTCTCTAATCTTAGATTCATGATTTCTTTATTTGCATTATTAAGCTAATCAATGAAGTTTGCCCGCTGAAGGGATAGATGTTGAATTTCATTGTTCTTTTCTTTTGTCTCTTGTTTGGGTTTGTCTTTTTCTTCCATGACTTCACATAGCCTTACTAACTAGATTTCTTGTTCTTTTTTCATCTTTCTAACTTATTCTTGAAGATTGTAATTATTTTCTAATAAGTCTTTGATTGCTTCATTAGCTTCATCTAAATTTCTTTTTGGATAGATATCCTCAATTTTTTCTTTAGTGTAGAGATTCTCATTCAGTTGTACTACAAGATCTTTTCTTATTTTCAATGATTAAGAGAGTTACTCCTTTTCTTTCTTTAGTTGACCAATGGATAATTTCAAATCCAACTTTTCATTGTCAATAGCCTTATCTAGCCTATATAAAAGATATTTTCTTCTTTTCAATGATTAAGAGAGTTACTCCTTTTCTTTCTTTAGTTGACAAATGGATAATTTCAAATCCAACTTTTCATTGTCAATAGCTTTATCTAGCCTATATATACCTCCATTGCCTCTTCTCTTTGCTCAAACTTCTAAAATTTTTCTCAGAGAACCACAAAGCTTTGATACCAATTATTGGGAATATGAGGTAGGCAAGGTTACTGGGGGCGAGGGAATTAGGAACTAATAAAAATTCAACTTATTTCACCAATCAATCCTTCATAAAACATTTTGATCTAATTGCATGCATGAAAGAATGAAAGCAATAAAACATTCATAACACTTTGACACAAGATATGGTGACCCAAAAACCTTCCAAATAGAAAGTAAAATTGGGGTGGGGATGATATCACAAGCTTTAGTACTATGGTATAAAGTTGGCTAGTTAAGACTTACAATTGATCACTTATGATGATCTTCCCTATTAGGAGCAATAAGGACTACTAAGTCCACCTTGTGAAAGGATTTACAAAACATATAATGAAGTATGCACTCAGTAAAGAGATTTGAAAAAGACTATTAAGTCTACCCTATTAAAGGATTTGACTAATGCACCTATTAGGATGAACCGATGGCTGATCTCTAATCTGTAACTTTGATTTGCTAGTTGAGATTCCTTTGAAATCATATATAGATCACCTTGCAATGATAGATAAATCTTTGTTGTTGCTTATACTTATTGTAGCCCTCTTAACTCATAGTTCTACTTATCATATGCTTACACTTCTTATTTGGATATGATACAATACATTAGATATATCAATCCAAAACATAATTCATCAAAGTCAGCTACAACATAGATTTCCATCAGGATCACAAAGTTGACTCAACTACATCTAGCACTCGGGCTCTGAAGAAAAACTTGGTAAGGTTTTGATACTTAGAAACTATTGTCAACACTCAGCATCATCATGCTCTCGGTAGACATAGAATCTCAATTCATACTAATCAGTTCCAAGTAGCCTGAACTCAATTAACACTTGTGACCTGGTAAACACTATGAAACTTAGTATATAAACTAAATCACTTGGTTGACACTCCTTGGCCCGATCAACACTAGATTCACATCATTGATATTGTGAACTCAATAAACACTGGAGAACATGGTTGACACTGTGCAACTCAGTTAATATTATGAAGCTACTCTATTTGCACTATCACTGATCAACTTGGTAGATATTGCTCAATGTGAACTAAATGTAGATATTGAAACTTGGTAGCAACTATAGAACTCGGTAGTGACTAGATTGTTCGATTAACACAAAAAACTTCTAGATAAGCTCAGTAGTAGTTTAACCAATTGACTAAGTGTGAGTCACTAACAAACAAACTTGACCTTAATGTTAACAATCTATTATAGCATACGTGAGTGATCATTGCCACTAAATCTATTTGCTTCTCTCACACTTACGTTGAATCATATCAATATAGATAATGATACTAGATACAACTTTATTTTTAATTTCCTTTTGGACATCTTAAAATAAGAATTGGGCTTATTATCAGTCAAGTTGAGGATTAGGGTCGCAAAGCGAAAACAATGTTAAGAGTGATGAGGAAACCCCTATGCACTCTATCAATCTTTAAAAAGCATTAGATCTGATATATAGAAAGAGGATATTAAGAACAAATGAAAGGTGACAAACTAAAGAATCTCAAGTTCAAGCAGGAAACCAATGGAATTTTTTAATCAACCTATTCAAATTTGTGACAAAATGTATGAATGTAATGTTTCTTCCCAAAGTATTGCCTAATTTTGATCATGTGAAGAGTAGGAATTACATAACCTAATTCAAAAATATAACCCATTTAAAGTAAGGAAAAAGTGCCAACTGAGGAGCGACTATGAATATAACATGCCATTTTTCACTTCATGATTCTTCAAAGTTGCATCTTTTGAGACCACTAGTTAGTGATGTATATGATGTACTACCACAACTTCTCCAATATTTTCCCCCAAAAGCATGTACTACCATACAATGAAAATAATACCACAGAGGTGGGTGGCAAGCATGGTGGATGCAGAGTCCACCATTTTACAAAATCCATAGACCAGATACACAACTTTTGTTTGGATGTATAATTTGTTAGAAGTTCTATAGAATAACTGAAGGGGGGGTGAATTAGTTAGTTAAGGTCTAAATGTCCAATTCTAACTTTTCACTAAGTATAGTGAGCCCATTCAACCATTCATTCATCCAAGCATAATCTTTCCTATTTAGTAAGTTACTGTAAATACACATGCAAGTATAACACATAAAAAGATCAACATATAACATAGTGATTTATGTGGAAAACCAATTTGGGAGAAATCACCAGTAACATGCTACTCAATTCTCACTCTTCTGAAGTGATGCCCTATGAAAAGCCTGTCCTGTTAAAGGCTTACAACACACTATTAAATGCAACCTTGTTAGAGGATTTATCCACCCTATTAGAAGTGGGCCTGGTTAGAGGACTTTAGAGCATTCACTTGGAATGTCACCCTATTAAAGGATTTACAAATGACTATTAAACCAAACTAAGTCTATAGGATTTTCATACACCTTAACTAATACAATTGTAGACACCTAAAAAACCTTTAGAAAATAAAGTATTTTTATTTTTAAAAAAAATTCTTGATGACATCATCATTAATTAATTAATTAATTATTTAATTAATTTATTTATTTTTATGCCATTAAATCCCTTTATCTTAATTAAAAATATTTAATTAAGAAATCCCTCCCAAAAATGTTTAAATTTATTTAAACATTATTTCCTTATTTATTAATTATTTAATTAATAAATTGACCAAAAATCCCAAAATAAATAAATAATTTATTTTTTTCCCAAATGTTGGCCAATTTCTTTAAGACCAATAACCTCTTCCAGAATCTTCTAATCCTTCTTTAATTTCGATTAAAGGCTAATCCCATCATTTCCTACCCCTAATCCCAACTCAAAATATTTAATTAAGATTAAATATTAATCCTCATGTTTATTAAAAAAGTTTTAATAAATATCTCCTCAACCCAAACCCTTGAAATAAATAAAACTTTATTTATTTAATAAAATCTTATCCTAAGAAGTTCTAGACTCTTCTATAAAGTCTTCATCCTCATCCTAGGAAATTCTAGACTATTCTAGAAAGTCTTTATCCTCATCCAAAGTCTAGACTCTTCTAGAAGATGTCTTTAAACCTAATCCTAATCCCCTCCTAACCTTATCACATTCCTTAAACATGGGTTAAAACTTACTAACCCAAGCCAAAGTTAACAAATATCTCCTCCTTCACCCACCCTCATTAAATGCCATCCACTTGCCTATCCCTAAGCTAATCCTAAACCATCCTAATCCATCCTCTAATCATTTGTACAATCCTAAGCAAGCTTAAAACCCTCCTAATCAAGCCCAAGTCGAAATTGCTCTCATCTCCCTCAAAATATCTCAACCATAAAACTTTATGAAGTCCACTAGGCCAGAAATGACCCTTCCAAGCCTTTTTATTGCTCTTACAAGCCATTATGAGGGTCTTTATGAAGATTTTATCCCTTGAGCCTCCTTTTTTGACTCATCCTTCCCCTTTCCTCCATCCTCTCACCATGTGACATGTGTCACTCCTTGATTGGTTGTAAGGAAGCACAATCCATGTGCTCTCCTCTCATGCAATCTTAGCCCTGCATGAGCTTTTTCCCATCCTTACATCTTAGACCTCAACCCCTCAAGCCTCTTGCCTATAAATTGGATCCTTCCCCTTTACAAAATAATACAATCCATGAAGTAAAGTCATAATGCCATTTTGAGAAGCCATTTTACATCAAAACCATACACTCACACCCAAATTCCAACTCCATTTGAAGCCCTTTTTGAAGCATAAAGCTTGAGCATACATCCTATCTATTTAGACAAAGCTACTCCACAAGAGAGCTTCTCATTGAGAGAGCCCATTAATGGCTCATATTCTCAATTGAGAGCTCATCTTAGTCTATCTTGAATTTTATGAATTTTTTTTAGTTTGTAGAAGCTTTATTTAAATTTGGTTTCTATTAGCATACTAACATTGCTCATATACATTTTGGCATGCCCGGTGGGACCCCGCATGGGTCATCTTTATTAGCTTTTTTTAGTCAAGTTCTGTATGTCATTTGCTGATTTTGGCTAATTTTACTTGTTTATGTGATTGGTAGGATTGTATAAATTGGTTTTGTAGGTCCACATGAGCATGAAAAAGACAAAGGAACTCATAATCTATCTCATAGTGTTTGCAGATTTTTCAAGCTTATAGGTGGACAAAGAACTTGGAATTCTTCTTCCTCTTCTTGTCTATATTCTTCTTATTCCATCTACTTCTTCTTCTTCTTCTTGTGGGAGATCTTGGCCATTTTTTTTTTAAGGAAGCAAAATCATACACACTTCTTTTTAGTGCTTAAAATGAACCCCTAAATCATACTTAAATCCATTGAAAAATTAAAAATTTGCAAAAAAGAAAAAAAATTTTAACAAGTGAAACTAAACCAATCTAATCATTTGCATCCTTGCAACATCAAGGTTTTAGATGCATTCATGCAAAGTTAGGAACACTTCATTTTTGGGAATTTAAAAAGAACTTCAAGTTTCCATTTCAAAAGGTTCAAAATCAACACTAAGTGCACACAAAAATCTAAATCAAACTCAAAGCATCAATCAAGGATAAAATGAACCTCATTTGAAAATATTTTAAAGTTCTTTTAAAAATCTCATGAAAACTAAGATTCCTAAAACTTTTGTTATTTGTTCCAAACAAATGTCTTGTTGCAAAATCTTGAATGTTTCTTAGGTTTTTCATGCATCAAAACAATCTAGGAATATCATTTTTGGGCTTAAAACATGCAAACTAGAACACAAAATCTTGAATGAAAACAAAAGTCCAAAGAGTCATTTTCACTTTTGAGTCCAAAACAATCTTGAATGATCTAAGGTTTAAACAAAGCACTTCAAAGTTCTTAAAAAAACACACAAAATCTCAATCTTGAATGCTCAAAGGAAAAAACTTGAATGTTTAATCACTTGTCTTTGAATGCATGTTGCTAAACACACTCTTGAATGCCATGGATTAAAATCAAATTTTCCTTGAATGCATGATTAAAAAAACAAATCCAATCTTGAATGCCAAGGATCAATTAACCATTGCAATATCAAACACTTCATTTGGAGCTTTTAAAATTGAACAAAACAAATCTCTTTTCCACATGCAATTTAGGCAAAGTTTGATTTTTGGACATTTAAGAAACTTCATTAAGTTAAATACAAATTTGCAAAAATCAATTTGAGTAGTTCCTTGGACTCACCTCTTTTCTAATCACCCATCAATTCAACCATTGGTTGCAATTTCAGCACCATTTATGGGGATGGGTCTACTTGAAAAAGGTGTTAAATGTTCCACAATCTAACTCACTCACTTAGTCTTTGAACTTTTCCTATAACTTTATCAAAATTTTTAAATGACCAAAACTCTAGATTAAATCGATCACACTTCAAGTTTGGGCACTAAAATTGAACAACTATTGACGTGGAGGGCCTCTGGGCGTGCGCTTGACAAAATCGAGTCTCACACATCTTTGCTTTGGGCTTAAAAAAAAATCACACCAACTCTTGAATGCCTTAAAGAAAAATCAATCGATACTTGACGTGGAGGGCCTCCGAGCGCACGGGTTTACCTTCTTGTTGACCCTAAATCTTCTTCTTGTTTGCATTCTTCGATCAATTTTATTTTTGTCGAGGCTTCAAAGTTGGAATAAACATTGTATCTTAAACATGAGTGCTTGCAAAGTCTAGATCAGAAAACTTAAGCATCAGTTGGTAAAAGAACAAGCGTGTTTTTTAGCCCAAGATCATCCAAGTCTTCTCTCCCCTTGTCGTCTTTCAAGGCCATCTTGGGTGCATAAGATTAGGATCTAAAATCTTGTCTTAGCTTTTTAGGAGGCCTGCTTGGGGATTTCATCACCCCTTGGGATGACCTCAACTCTAGCGTTTCGACGGAGTATAAAGATCGGGAGGTGAATACAAAGAAACCTCTCTTGGGATCAAAATTTTGTCACTCAGGCTAAGCCTCAAGGAACTTTATACCCTTGAGAAGTGAAAGAGGAGAAGTGGGTTACCGCTCCTCTCGGCTGTGTGACATCTTTTTGGTTTCATCTACAAATTTGGGCCTCACGTCGAGCTAAACCAAATTTCATCCTTGTAGAAAGCTTCCTAAGATGTTGGTGTGTTTGACATGCTTGCTCAAAACTTTTGTCTTCTTGTTTGTTCATAGCTTTTGAATGAATGTTTGCCAATTTTGGTCGAAATCCCAAAAAAGCAGAAATCTCCCAACTCAAGGCATACTTAGTGTAGTCATTGCCTTATCAGAAAATCATCCAAGCTCCCCCGATGCAACTGAATCTATCTAGTTCTTTGCCTTAGAACAATCCCAAATCCAAAGTCCATCCAAATCATCCCCCTAGCCAGCTAGCAACCCAATCCAAAATCACCCAAGCCTTTAAAGAGTTGTTGTCACTTTGCTAGATTTTGCTATCCAATCAATCCTACCAATCAACCAATCTCACCAAGGTTATCCCTTTGACAGAGCATTGTCTAGGGTAATCCAGCTTTGTCACTTGTATCCCTAATCACCTTGAGCTAAAGGTTGGGATCCACAAGTGGTCAATCTCGTGTCATGCCATAGGATCACTAGTCTATCCTTAAGTTGACATAATCACGATGAATCCTGCACATAGGAAAGCAAAACTCTCACTTTTTGATAGCATACCCTTGAAGTCTTCCACCCACAAGAAAGCCAAAAATCTCTAGCCAATCCTCCTTAGGTCTGTCATACAGCTTTGACTCTCCCTAGGAAATCTTTCATCAGCCAATCCAAAATCTATGCTTTATCCAAATCCAACCATGAGCTTTTGTGTTCATCCATACGCAAGACCCCATCCCCATCAAACTCATCATCAAAGCATTAAGTACCAATCCTATCATGATGTGTTTGGTCGCATTGTACTTGCTCCTGCCACCTCCTATTCCAATGATGATGAAAATCTTGTTGACTATGACGGGTATATTGAAAGCCTTAGAAACATTCCCCCAAGCATCCCCCAAAATTCAAGAGTTATTCCAAACTATCTAGTCATGCCATCCGATATTCCAGCTTCCCCTCCATCACCCCATCAACCAAGCTTCCAATCTTCCACCCCCATCACACTAGCTATTCCTGTCAATCCACCTCCACATTCGACACACGAGTCTCCAAGGAATCTCCTAGAGGAAATACAAGAAAAGTTGCCTCCAACAGTCGATAAGCCATGTCATCTAATCCAACCATGTGAAGTAGTCAGTGATGAAGCTTTCCCATCTATAATATCACCTCCATCTCCCATAGCTATCATCCCCATACCATCTATCAAATTGCTTAAAATCCTTCCACTTCCCACAAGCATCAAAATCCCACCACCTATCAAATCCTTCCAAATCCTATCCACATTGCCTCCAAGCATTTCCCAAATCTCTCGTAATGACCCTTATGCATCCATCTTCTACTCACCCATCTCCACTACTGAATCTCCCATCTATCCATCCCCTGCCTTTGAAGAATCCATCCCTTCACCTCCTATCGCACCATCCACTCCAAACCAATCCTATCAAGATCCTGCCCAAAAGTATGTTGACATCCCCCAAAGCATAAATGAAGATATCATCGTACCATGTCTTCCATCCATAGTGCAGTCACCATCTCCTCCATCTCCAAAACCTCAAGCCATATCTCCTCCACTACAAGATATCTTGTCATCCCAGCAGCTACATCAAGATCCTATCCTTCCATCTCCCCCACTCCATGCTTCCATCTTACCACCTATCCAAGCTATTCCACCATCTATGATCTACCCTCTTAGTTCACTTACATTCATCCACGGTGGCCCTCTCTCAGTAGAAGAATTAAGAACAGTATCTCCCCATTGCAATACACCTAATAAATCACTTCTACCATTTTTTGCAAGAAAAAAGTTTCCTCAGCTTGTTCAAATGCTCAATCAATGGCATTATCAAGATCAAGGTTTAGGACCACAAGAGCAAGGAATCAGAGAGCCTATTATTGCACAAAAAAAATAGGATTTCATGGTCTTGGATATGTATCCAAAGGCTCACCATCTAAAGGTGTTGGAACACCACACCCCCAAACCAAGCCTATCTCCAAGCCCACCATGCCAACCTCCCATCACTCCTTTAATAAATCTTATGTCATCCCCCCTCCACCATCTTTGCAACCCAAAACAACCTACCATATCCCCCCTTCATCCGCTAAATCCATTTTGGGTCCTTATGTCCCAAAATCTACCATCCTCCATTCTCCTATCAGCCATCATAAAAATCCTATTCCATCCATTTCTATGCAAGATCAACAGAGGCACATATCAGGGCACATCATCCATCATCATCCCCCTACATGCTCTTTCATCTCCTCTCCATCTCACAAAGCTTCTCCTAACCATCTTCCCAAAGCTTACCACAACAATGTGAATGCCAACTTCAAAATGCATAAAGCTAAAAATCCACATCCTAGGCAATCATATGTCTATTCTAAAAGACATACTCCAAAAAGGCAAAATCAAATCAAAGAATGCAAAACAATGCAAAAGCCTATGAAAAGAAAATCCAAAACCATGTGGATCCCAAAGAAAAAAGTTGAAACCCAATGCATAATGGCATCCATCATTGCTAATCCCCCATCTAGTGACTCATGTCCCCCATCAACTAACTCCATATTGGGTGCCCATATCCCCAAGCACGCTTCCACAAATCCTCCATCACGCTCGCATCTACCATCTATCCCCCATATGCTCTTTTCACACCCGTTCCAACATGTGCCAATGTTGCTCTTGCAAGCATCCCCATCTCATGCTCCTTTCTAGCATTTTCATCCCTCCATCTCTTGCCATCAATCCAATCTAATCCGATCTATTGCATAAATCACAGATCTGGTGTACCAAATGCTAGCAAAAAAATTGAACATTCCAACAGCCAGTGAAAAATCCCAAAAAAAAAGCCAAAATAGCTGAAGAAAGCGAAAATCATTCTAGCTAAGTCCAAAGTCAAAAAGTCAAAAAAGAAAAGAAAAATAAAGCGTCCACTGGTGAAAACCCTGCAATTCGAGCACCTTGGACAAGCACCATGATGAAAACTTGGCAAACAAGCGTCATGCGTAATCCCACCATCCCCAGCTTAGCCTATCACCCTCATGCTTTTGGTCATCTCTTGACATCCAACTCCATCTTCCAATCTATCCACCTATCCTCCATCCTCCAGCTTCCATCTCACACCATCCACTAATCTTATGCAGCTTCAGCCAATCATCTTAGCTATCATCCATCTCCCTAGCCCCTTCAGCTTTTTCCATCCTAGCTTCAATCCTATCACATCCATCATAAGAACTCCTTCCACATGTTATCTTCTGCTTGGGGGCACTATATTCCTTGGAGATCTTTTCTTGTCCATCCTCCCTTGTCATTGGTATCTAAGCTCTAGGCTATCCTCATGCAAACCCAATGTCATCTCTTTATATCCATCATAATCCTAGCTATCTACCATCCTATCCAGCCATCTCATCCTGCTCTGCTAGCTATCCTTGGTCACAAAATCTATCATCATCATTGGATGCATCCTGCCAAATCCATATCTTTTTCTATCACCCCACCCTTAGCTTTCACATCTTGCACAACATTGAACCATCCCGCTATCTTATCATCCTGAGCTTTTGCTTGCTTGTAACTATCTTGGTCTGTTAGCTTGTACCATATCTTGATTAGCTCACTTGTAAATATCTTGATCTATCAGCTTGTACATCCTCTTTAGCTTAGTACCATTGCATCTATCCAGCGTTCGTGTCATTTCCTCCTTGATCAGCATCTTGCACACATCCCACATCTTGGTTAGCTATTCCAATGCATCCTTTAGCTAGATTTCCTATCACCAAAGTGTTATCTTTCTTAGTTAAGCTTGCCAGATGCATCACTCATCCAAATCCACCAGCTTTGGTGCTCTCCTATAGTTCCTTGCAGGATATAGCTTTCCTCATGTTTGATCTTGGTCTGTTAGTACCTTGTCCTACCCATCTTGTTGGCAAACGACTCTCTTTTAAATTTTCACTTTCTTTTGATTTGGGATCTTCCCTTTTGGGTCTTGAAGTATCTTTTCCAAGAAATCTCCTTGTTCCCTCCTCAAGGTTGCCATGATCTTCCATATCATGGTATGCTGTGAATGGGGCAATTAGAGCGTAAAGGTCTTGATCAGTTCTTTCATTTATTTTTCTTTTCTGCTTGTGAGTTCTCCAGTACCGTTTCCACGCTGCTTCCTCTAAGATTCATGTGTGATGCTGGGGCAATCCTTGCATGTTTGTTTTGAGTTAGTTTGTCAGTCCTTTGGATGGTTGGTGAAAAGACCTTGATGTTCTTGGTAACCTTGGCAATTAACCAACAGTCCTATAGCAAATCTAGTGCTCAACTACATGGTGGTACTTCTCTTTGAAGTATCCCCCCTGCTCAAAAAGCTTCAATGGTTTTCCTTCATCTCTATTATCCCCCATCAATATCCAGCATCTGTCTCTCCTACCCCAGCTTATGCATCAGTATCTCTTTGAATCACTCCTCACCTTTAGCTTTAGGGATCCACAATCCTAGTCTTAGGGATCCACCAATCCAAATCAATCCACCAAACCTCATCTTTCGAGATCCACAATCCTAGTCCTAGGGATCCCCAAAACCCATCTTCCACCAATTTGACTCTTTGAAATCCTGTTGCATCAGCTTTATAATCCCCTCATCCATCTCCCAATCCTGGATTCCTTTTATAGTGCTCCACTCCTTCATCCTCTGCAGTCCCTGAGATCTTAAGCTTGCTTCCTCTTGTGCCTCTGATTCTCCCTTTATCATTCTCCCATAGTGAGAGTTTGAGCTAACCAAACCTCTTCTCTTAAGAAAATTTGAGTTTTCTTGCTCATCTCAGATTTTTGTACTTTTCAAGAAGTCGTTGAGCCTCGCTTTCTCTCCCCATCGCCTTCTTGAGGGGGCATCTCACAGTCCATTCTCTCCTCTTCTGCTCTAGCCTTGGGCATCTTATTTTATTATCTTTGATGTCATGCCACTTGCGGCATCACATCAAAGAGGGGCAAAATGTAGACACCTAAAAAACCTTTAGAAAATAAAGTATTTTTATTTTTTTTAAAAATTCCTGATGACATCATCATTAATTAATTAATTAATTAATTTATTTTTATGCCATTAAATCCCTTTATCTTAATTAAAAATATTTAATTAAAAAATCCCTCCCAAAAAAGTTTAAATCTTATTTAAACATTATTTCCTTATTTATTAATTATTTAATTAATAAATTGACCAAAAAACCCAAAATAAATAAAAAATTTATTTTTTGCCCAAAACTTGGCCAATTTCCTTAAGACCACTAACCTCTTCCAAAATCTTCTAATCCTTCTTTAATTTTAATTAAAGGCTAATCCCATCATTTCCTACCCCTAATCCCAACTCAAAATATTTAATTAAGATTAAATATTAATCCTCATGTTTATTAAAAAAGTTTTAATAAATATCTCCTCAACCCAAACCCTTGAAATAAATAAAACTTTATTTATTTCATAAAATCTTATCCTAAGAAGTTCTAGACTCTTCTAGAAAGTCTTCATCCTCATCCTAGGAAATTCTAGACTATTCTAGAAAGTCTTTATCTTCATCCAAAGTCTAGACTCTTCTAGAAGATGTCTTTAAACCTAATCCTAATCCCCTCTTAACCTTGTCACATTCCCTAAACATGGGTTAAAACTTACTAACCCAAGCCAAAGTTAACAAATATCTCCTCTTTCACCCACCCTCATTAAATGCCATCCACTTGCCTATCCCTAAGGTAATCCTAGACCATCCTAATCCATCCTCTAATCATTTGCACAAGCCTAAGCAAGCTTAAAACCCTCCTAATCAAGCCCAAGTCGAAAGTTCTCTCATCTCCCTCAAAATATCTCAACCATAAAACTTTATGAAGTCCACTAGGCCATAAATGACCCTTCCAAGCCCTTTTATTGCTCTTACAAGCCATTATGAGGGTCTTTATGAAGATTTTATCCCTTGAGCCTCCTTTGTTGACTCATCCTTCCCCTTTCCTCCATCCTCTCACCATGTGACATGTGTCACTCCTTGATTGGTTGTAAGGAAGCACAATCCATGTGCTCTCCTCTCATGCAATCTTAGCCCTCCATGAGCTTTTTCCCATCCTTGCATCTTAGCCCTCAATCCCTCAAGCCTCTTGCCTATAAATTGGATCCTTCCCCTTTGCAAAATAATACAATCCATGAAGTAAAGTCATAATGCCATTTTGAGAAGCCATTTTACATCAAAGCCATACACTCACACCCAAATTCCAACTCTATTTGAAGCCCTTTTTGAAGCGTAAAGCTTGAGCATACATCCTATCTATTTAGACAAAGCTACTCCACAAGAGAGCTTCTCATTGAGAGAGCCCATTAATGGCTCATATTCTCAATTGAGAGCTCATCTTAGTCTATCTTGAAGTTTATGAATTTTATTTAGTTTGTAGAAGCTTTATTTAAATTTTGTTTCTATTAGCATACTAACATTGCTCATATACATTTTGGCACGCCTGGTGGGACCCCGCATGGGTCATCTTTATTAGCTTTTTTTAGTCAAGTTTTGTATGTCATTTGCTGATTTTGGCTAATTTTACTTGTTTTTGTGATTGGTAGGATTTTATAAATTGGTTTTGTAGGTCCACATGAGCATGAAGAAGACAAAGGAACTCATAATCTATCTCATAGTGTTTGCAGATTTTTCAAGCTTATAGGTGGACAAAGAACTTGGAATTCTTCTTCCTTTTCTTGTTTATATTCTTCTTATTCCATCTACTTCTTCTTCTTCTTCTTGTGGGAGATCTTGGCCATTTTTTTTTAAGGAAGCAAAATCATACACACTTCTTTTTAATGCTTAAAATGAACCCCCAAATCATACTTAAATCCATTGAAAAATTAAAAATTTGCAAAAAAGAAAAAATCTTTTAACAAGTGAAACTAAACCAATCTAATCATTTGCATCCTTGCAACATCAAGGTTTTAGATGCATTCATGCAAAGTTAGGAACACTTCATTTTTGGGAATTTAAAAAGAACTTCAAGTTTCCATTTCAAAAGGTTCAAAATCAACACTAAGTGCACACTAAAATCTAAATCAAACTCAAAGCATCAATCAAGGATAAAATGAACCTCATTTGAAAATATTTTAAAGTTCTTTTAAAAATATTATGAAAACTAAGAGTCCTAAAACTTTAGTTATTTGTTCCAAACAAATGTCTTGTTGCAAAATCTTGAATGTTTCTTAGGTTTTTCATCCATCAAAACAATCTAGGAATATCATTTTTGGGCTTAAAACATGCAAACTAGAACACAAAATCTTGAATGAAAACAAAAGTCCAAAGAGTCATTTTCACTTTTGAGTTCAAAACAATCTTGAATGATCTAAGGTTTAAACAAAGCACTTTAAATTTCTTAAAAAAATACACAAAATCTCAATCTTGAATGCTCAAAGGAAAAAACTTGAATGTTTAATCACTTGTCTTTGAATGCATGTTGCTAAACACACTCTTGAATTCCATGGATTAAAATCAAATTTTCCTTGAATGCATGATTAAGAAAACAAATCCAATCTTGAATGCCAAGGATCAATTAACCATTGCAATATCAAACACTTCATTTGGAGCTTTTAAAATTGAACAAAACAAATCTCTTTTCCACATGCAATTTAGGCAAAGTTTGATTTTTGGACATTTAAGAAACTTCATTAAGTTAAATACAAATTTGCAAAAATCAATTTGAGTAGTTCCTTGGACTCACCTCTTTTCTAATCACCCATCAATTCAACCATTGGTTGCAATCTCAGCACCATTTATGGGGATGGGTCTACTTGAAAAAGGTGTTAAATGTTCCACAATTATAACTCACTCACTTGGTCTTTGAACTTTTTCTTTAACTTTATCAAAAATTTTAAATGACCAAAACTCTAGATTAAATTGATCACACTTCAAGTTTGGGCACTAAAATTGAACAACTATTGACATGGAGGGCCTCTGGGCGCGCGCTTGACAAAATCGAGTCTCACACATCTTTGCTTTGGGCTTAAAACAAAATCACACCAACTCTTGAATGCCTTAAAGAAAAATCAATCGATACTTGACATGGAGGGCCTCCGGGTGCACGGGTTTACCTTCTTGTTGACCCTAACTCTTCTTCTTGTTTGCATTCTTCGATCAATTTTATTTTTGTCGACGCTTCAAAGGTTGAATAAACATTGTATCTTAAACATGAGTGCTTGCAAAGTCTAGATCAGAAAACTTAAGCGTCAGTTGGTAAAAGAACAAGCGTGTTTTTTAGCCCAAGATCATCCAAGTCCTCTCTCCCCTTGTCATCTTTCAAGGCCATCTTGGGTGCATAAGATTAGGATCTAAAATCTTGTCTTAGCTTTTTAGGAGGCCTGCTTGGGGATTTCATCACCCCTTGGGACGACCTCAACTCCAGCATTCCGGGGGAGTATAAAGATCGGGAGGTGAATCCAAAGACACCTCTCTTGGGATCAAAATTTTGTCACTCGAGCTAAGCCTCAAGGAACTTTATACCCTTGAGAAATGAAAGAGGAGAAGTGGGTTATCGCTCCTCTCGGTTGTGTGACATCTTTTAGGTTTCATCTATAGATTTGGGCCTCACGTACCTTGTGTTTATCGAGGACTCCCTAGCTAAACCAAATTTCATCCTTGTAGAAAGCTTCCTAAGATGTTGGTGTGTTTGATGTGCTTGCTCAAAACTTTTGTCTTCTTGTTTGTTCATAGCTTTTGAATGAATGTTTGCCAATTTTGGGTGAAATCTCGGAAAAGCAGAAATCTCCCAACTCAAGGCATACTTAGCGTAGTCACTTCTTAAATAGAAGCTCTAGGATTTCTTTTCTCGCTTGATTCTTCCCTCTTTACTTTCAACTTGCATGGATTAGGTAGGATTCATTGCATCTAATCCATATTTTGTTTAATCTAGAAACTTGAAGAATCCACTTGAATTCACCCAAAAATGGTTTTTATAGAATTTTGTGCCACCAACTCATCATCCTTATCTTCCATATCTTTCACAAAATTCTAGGCAATGACTATGTCAGCTCAGATTTGGTGATCTTTTTACTTTTCTAATAATGCAGTAGCTCAGCACTATTAAAAATTGGCACTCGACACATACTATGTTTCTCAGTATCAACTATGTTTTTCTTGATGCTCGGCACCTGAAGATCACTTGACACCAAGATTTTCTTGATGCTTGGCACCTAATCTTCACTTGGCACCTGAAGATCACTTGACATACACTGAGAATTTTCCTAATGCTCGGCTCCAACTAAGAATTTGCTCAGCTTCAACTAACTTGCTTGGCTTCTACTAAAGATCTTAGTTTAAGCTTTGTAGTCAACCTTGTTATAACGTCTTCCTCCAATGTTTCTAAGTGTGACCAACCTCTGTATCTTTGAGTATGTTATCCATACATCATTTAACCATTGTCTTAACTGATCCTTGCACTTTATTTTAATATTATAACTCAACCTTTCCCTTAGGTACTCTTGTTACATCTTGTTGGTCAAATCCTCTTCATCAATCAACTAAGTGATATTACTTAGATCTTATAAGCAAATATCATTCCTACAAATAGCAAGTTTGACATCAATGACAAAAAAATGAATGAAAACAACAATCTTCCTTCTTTACATCAATCTCCCTCTTTGATCTTCATCAATGAGCTTTTCAATCAGATTTCCAACATAATTCACTTGCAAAAACATCATACCAAATATAAAGATAGAAATGATCATCATAACTATGTAGAACATCCATGTTTTTGGATTAGCAAGCAACAACAACATAATATATAGTATCTAATTTGAGTAGTTCAGCAACAAGCAACAGGTAAAGTGACAGTTAGGGGATTTGAAGGCAATATACATTGGGTTTATTAATTAACATTCTCTGCTTTTGTAATGTTTGTGGTTATGTTTCCTTCTCGCTATAGAAGTCCCTCAGTAAATGTTGCTAGTTTTGAAATATTGTTTGCTATGAAATTATCAACTGCATAAATATGTACCAAGATAAGCTAAAAGCTTTTGAGCTACCTTTTTAAGGGTGCTTACTTCCCCTAGTTAAAAATCATATTATTTTAACAAATTATATTATTGCATAAATCTTATTTATTATATTTAATAATTAAAAAATTAATTGTTGAATAAATATTTTTTATTTATGATGTTTAATTGTTATTTATCTTTTATTTAAAAAAAGAAAGAAGATTAGATGTAGAATTATTATTTTATAGTATTGTAAATCTATTAGTAAGTTAATATTAAAATTATATATAGAAAGATCAATTTAAATAATCAATAAATAAATATTTTTTGTTTTGATTTTAAAATTTAATCATAATTTACAAGCATTTGAAGAGTTATTATATTTTAATATTATTATTTTTAAATATTAATTAAGATATGTGAAATCATTTAATTCTTTTAAGATGAAAGGATTTATATTAATAATAAAACTATAATATATGGAGAAAAATAATAGTAAAAGTAATAATAAAGGTGCAATATGATATATATGTGTATCATGCATATATATGATATGAAAGCAAATAAAATAAGATAGTACATTGATTGTGGTGGAATAAAGCATCATAGAAAAATTTGGAGGGATTTTCTACAATTGAATTTTAACAAAGAATGCATTTAAGATAATAATAAAGTTTTAGAATACAAATTATTTCAAAACAAAGGTTTAATTGATTTTCTTATCAACAAAATTTAGTAAATGCAAGATGATAGCTACTATAGGATAGAGTAGATCATATAAAAAATAAATAGAGGGTTGGGTGAGAGAGAATCATAGTTCACAAGAGAGACAATCCATATATTACACCCTACACCCTTTAGAATAGTAGGGTTAATTTTAAATGGTTTCTTTAAACACACTGAAAAATGAATAATTGCATATTAAATCACTACTTTATAATAAAGTCTATTGAGTATTGTGATGGGGTGTCTTGAAATACATATGTTCATATAAATGTAATGAATTTTTATTGACCTACCCCTTGATAATATTATTTTAAATATATAAAAGTATTCAGCTAATCCTTGCTTCTTCAAAAGTGCAAGTGCTAGTCATCCTCTATAAAAAAAAAATTTAAAAAATTTATGGAGTTATTTTTATTTGTAATAATACCTTGGTATACTTTATTATTTTAATTATAATATGTTAATAAAATAATGTTATAATTTTTGTTAGTTTAAAGAATAATTTTGAGAACTGAGTGTCAATACACTTAACCATTTTTCCACTAAACAATGCCGAACAAACAGTAGGTGCTGAGTGTTAACAAGTGCCAAGTAACAGTAGGTGCCAAGTGTTAACAAGTGTCGAGTGTTAACAAGTGCCGAGTAACAGTAGGTGCCGAGTGATATAGTTTTGTTTAGGAGCCGAGCTATCTAGGAAATAGCATGTGCCGGGCATCAGCAATGCTTCAAGAGCCGAGTAACTTAGGATATCAACATAAGAGTTTGTGATTGCACAAAATATGATGTAAACTATTTTTGTAGCCAACATAAGATAAATCTCTAAAGATATAGAGATAAGAATGAATCTTTTACATTTCCTATGCAATTTGCATGTAGCCAATTGGAAAACTTGGTAAGGCATGCAACCAATCAACAAAAGACAAGTATTGAGCGAGAAATTGAGATTCAATGTGGATCGTAGATCCATATCTAACCCTAAGTCTTCGAAGTCTTTTTAAGGAAGACGAAAGGTTCATTGAAAGAAGATGAGAGGAGTAGAGCAGCAATTCATTAATCAGTTGATCAAAAAAAGCAAGGTAGACAAACAGAAATCAGATCTTAGAGGATCAAAATTAGAGAAAGAGCTAGAACAAGTTCTTGCATTCAGTAATCAAGGATTGCAAACAATCAGGTTTATAATACCTAATACTCTCTTACCATTGTATTAGAAAGAAAATCCTATTTAGATAGGTTGGCTTAACAGCTATTTGTAGATCCTTATCAAAAGTTGATTAAATCCTTTAACAGGGTGACACTTCATGTTAAGTGTTTGAAATTCTTTAAACAGGTCACTATTGACATAGTGTAAAGCCTTTAACAGGGCAGACCATTAGAAGTGGTTGAACAATATTGCTGCAGTAATTTTTGTGGGTATCATCCCCACCCCATTTTTACCTTCTTATTCTTGGAGGGTTTCTGGGTTACCAAATTCCAGTGTTATGTGTTGTTGATGCATGTATTTAGTTTCATGTTTACTTGATGTATTTACATGTATGCAATTTACTTCCACCTAAAAGTTTTATTGGCTAAAGTGTGATACTTATGATTCACACACCCCCCTCATAACTACTCTTTCCATATTTGAATATTCCAAAAATTGGTATCAGAGCCAACCTAGGTTCTCACAAGGAAAAGCCTAATAGCTTGGAGGAAAAGATCTGAAGATGGAAGCTTTCAAACTTGGAAAGATCATTGAAAATCAGATGATAGATGTGAAACTTGCTCTGCATAGCTTGGAGGAATTCAAAAACAAGTTGAGAAATTTATCAAAAAATAGGAAGGATCTAGCCATTGCCGAAAATGAGACAAACTACAAGAAGATTGATACCACCAACATATTTTCCAACGGAGACACTAAAGAGTTTGATGCAGCAATAGTAGAACTAATGGAGAAAAACAAAGTTCAAACAGAGGAGATAAGATCTCTCAAGATGGAACATGAATCACAAGCCATAATGATATGTGAAATTACTAAACAAAAGAAAAGAGCAGTTGATGATAAGGTCATGATGGAAAATGAAAAAAGAAATCTTGCAAACAAACTTGAAGAAAAATGTACTGAATTGACAAGGATCTCAAACATGCAGATGGATACACTTGCCCAAATGATGAACCTTCATCATGAACTCAATGTGAAAGATATTGAGATCTCTACTTTGAAGATGCAAAATGAATTAAATAGAGAAAAAGAGGTGGCAGAGAATCTCAACAAGTCAAGTGAAGCCATCAAATATTTTGAGCAATTACTAAAATCCCCAAGATCAACCCATGATACATCAGGACTTGGATACAACAACACTGAAGTTGGAGAATCATCAAAGAGTGCAGAACAAAGAAGCGATAAAGGTAAAAATGTTAAACCTACATGTCATTTTTGTGGAAAGAAAGGACATACATCTAATGTTTGTAGAAGCAAGAATGCCCATCAACATGATAAACCTAAAAGTATAAATCGTTGTCATAAATGCAAGAACCAAGATCATCAAGCATATGAATGCAGAACCAAAACTACTAAGACATCAAGATTTGAGGGTCACTGTCATAATTGCAAAAAATATGGACATAGAGCTTTTGAATGTAGATAAAAGCCTATGTGGACATTAAATCAACTAGCAAAGACATCAAACCATGAATTTTGGGATTACAACACCAGGTATAGTTGTCACTATTGTCAAGAATATGGACATACACTCTAGAATTGCATAAGAATGCATTTCAGGGGAAACTATAAAAGATGGTTGAATCAAACTACATGTTTCAATTGCTTAAAAACTAGTCATATCAGCAAGAATTGCCCAACAAGGTCAAAGGCATCAAGTTCTGAGTTCAACAATGGAAAGGCAAAGATAGATGTTGGACATATCAGAAGTAAAATGAATAAGACATGGAAGAAGAAAGATGAGTATAGCACATCAAGTGCAGAGATCACTTCACCTAATAGGTCAAGTGATCACACTTCATCAAATTAAGCAAGAATAAGTGTGTGGGATTGATAAACCAAGTTACATCATACATTAGTCCCAAGACATAGAAGAACTGCAAAATCAGCATAAGCAAAGATGCTAAGTCAAAATTGAGAATTTTGCAAGATCTTTCAAAGTTGTCTTCAGGTGCCGAGTTGCTAACAACAACTGAGTTGATAGATGATGCCGAGTTGTGAAATATCAATAGGAGCCGAGTCATGTTGAAACCCTTCAGGTGTCAAGTAGACAGTTGTCAGCGCACTAAGCATTAATTACTTTGTTTTGAAGGGTACATAAATTTGATTTTCGATCATTTTCCCACCATTCAAATGAGAAGCAAAATCGAGAAGAGCGGAGAAGATCAAGGTCAGCTCAGAAGCCATTTGTGAAGATTTCAACAGTGATTCAGGACAAGTTTCATCGATTTGAGGTATTTTATTTAAGTGCCAAGCTACGTAGAATTTATAAAATTGTTTAAATCGTAAACCCTAGTTTGGAAAACAATGGCATCTGGGTCAGGAACCACTAAGGGTAGAGAGAGTCATGAAATACAGCTAGTTAGCAATGAAGTTAAACAACCTAAATTCAAGCCCATTCCAGAAGTAGCATACAAGAATGATCCCGCAGGCGCATTATCAGTTATTCCTGATAAATTTGTTATGGTCCAAGATGTTTGCAAATGTTATAACTGCAAAATTGGAGCCATAGGAGATTTAGAGATCTATAATGCATATGACAAGCTATGTGAGAACAAAAGACTGAAAGATGAGTTCTCAATAATAGAAAGAAAAGGATTAACGAAAACCCTAGAATTTTTGATTATTTTCAAAATTGAATGGGTATGGATAGTTTTGAGCAAAATACACGATGGAGCCTTTTGGTTAGAGTTAGGGCCAGTAAAATTCACCAAGAAAACTGTTCATAGGGTTACTGGTATTCCAACCCTAGATCGGCCAAAGACCCTGCGAAGTGACAAAAGGGAAGTAATAGAGAAAAACACAGGTGCTAAATGGAATAATAGAGGAATGACTATTGACACAGTCACAGATCCCCTACTAGATTTTGCTATGAGAATCATTTCACACAAATTCTATCAATCAAGCAAGTTAAACAGTGTACCTTGTATAACATTTGATGTTGCATACAAGATAATTAAAAAGGATCACACTTATGATCTAGCGGAGCTCATGTTTCAACAGATTAATGAAAATCTAGGAGCTATAAGGAAGAGCAAGGGAGCTCAGTGAAAATTTGGATAAGTTTTGGTGTACATAATTTTCTATTTGATGAAAGAATTCCTTCTGTAGGTAAGGTAAGATGGAGGCTAGACAAAACAATTGTTGAAAAAATCAATGGATACATTGAACAGATGGGTGAAAATTTTGATGCCCAAATGACTAGTTACTTTGAGGACTTCAAAAAGTCCATGAAACAAAGAATGAGGATTCCAGTCTCATTGACTAAGAAATATGAAAAGGACATTTGTTTTCTTGTAGATATAGATTATACCTATATACAAGCCATTATACCTAGAGTAAGATGGCTTAGGCCACTAGGTTATGAACTTGATATTGATCAAGCTTCTGCAGTGATAACAACCCTCCTTGCAGAAGAAGCTGATAAAAATGCAAAAGCTTTTGGAACCTATGATGTTGTTAAATCAAGGGTGATAATAGATTTGAAGACTGCTTCTGCAGTAAATAAGAAAGAAAAAATGGTGAGACAAATCAAGAGAAAATTTGGTGTTGAAGAAGAAGGAACAACAGAAGAGGAAGGAAAGGACATTGAAGAAGAGGGAGATAAACCTCAAGGTCTGACTCAAGGGTTAGGAGAAGATAAAGAGGAAAGTGTCGAGGAAGAAAAAGCCAAGGAAGCACAAGTTAAAGGAAAAGCCACAACTCCTCCTGCTACTCAATCCAAGGGAAAGAAAGTAGCTGTTCCTGCACCAAAGAGACCTACCACAAGGGTTGCAGCACAAAAATCCCAAGAGGAGGAAAAAGGAAAGAAGAAAGACTCAAAGAAGACTACTGTCGAGTCTAAGAAAAGAAAATTTATTGCCCAGCTTGAAACAGATGAGGAGAAGACAGATTCAGAGGACAACAGTCAATTTCAAGTGGTAAGACACAAACCTCAGACTGTTGTTGATAAATTATGTTCAAAAATTAGGAATGATGATTTGAAAGGTTTAAAGAACCTAAATTTTTCTAAGCTCACCAAAGAAGAGAAAAATAAATTAGAGGAATCTGTGTATGTTATGATGGCCGAATATAAGCACACACCTCTAGAATTAGATGAATAAATGCCTAAAGAATTGTACAAAATTGTAGAAGATAAATGGCATTTTTGTTTACAAATGGAAAGGGAGATAAGGGAGTCAACATTAGCTAGACTATTGCCTGATTTGTCTAGAGATCAAGTAAAAAATGCAGTAAAAAGTCATAATAATAGATTCACTCCCAAGCATAGAGCATTCGGCATATTATAGAATAAAATCGAAGAGGTAGTTACAAAATCCACAAGATTGTGGAAAATAGTTTACAAGAAAATAGAAGATGTGTATAATGAAGAATTTAAGGCAGAGGCAAGCACCAAGATAAGAGAAAAGAAGGTGTCAAGAACTAAGGAAAAAGAGAACGAACAAGTGGAGAAGAAAAGTGAAGAAGAAAAGGAAGAAAAGGAACATACAGAGGAGAAAGAGGAAGAGAAAGATACAACTGAGCCACAAGATCAAAGTATGCAAGACACACAGGTATCTCCTCCTAGTCCTCCTCATGCCACCATCACACCTACAGATATTATAAAAATAAAAGATTTTATAGACACTTCAAATCCAAACATCAAATCCATTAACTGCAGAGGATTTAGAAATCCTTGACCAATCATCACTAGTAGCAAAATTAAGTTCAAATCCTATATTGGTTAGTGTTGATGAATTACAGAATCCAGAAGTTAAAACAAAGATAGTCAAGTTAAAAGCATAAGTACCACCCTCGACCATACAAACTACTGGTCTTCTATTTCTTCCACCACCACCTCCACCAAGTGTAGTCACTTATACACTTCAAATGCTGAGCACAACAACAAGGGAAATAAAAGAAACATCTAAACAACCAACAAGTTCAACCCCACCTAGCGATCATAAAAGGGATACTCAAGCTGAAGAAAAAGATGAGACAAAGAAGAAGGAGGAGTCTGCAATACAAACACTGGTTGCATTACCAAAATCTGGTACTCCAACACAAACTCTTCAGCAGCCGAGCACAGATGGGTTATAGCTACAAATTAGGACACCAGGCTCGAGCTCATCAAAGGAAGTCAGGAAACTTCACTACGGAGTTCCTGAGCTTGATGAAGAAATAAAGATCCCATATTATGAATCTAGCACTCTCACTGAAGAGAAGATCAATGAAATTTAGAGTGCATTGGACAAAAGAAGGAGACACGAAGCACTAAGAAAAGAACAAAAGCATAAGCTTACCTTGAATGAAATCAAAGACATATTCATAGAAGCTTTCTGCTTACAATCCCCAGATGAGTCAAGACCAATTATAGAGAAACTATCTGATATAATTGACCAGGTGACTAGTGAAGACCAGGAAACAAACTCCAGATTGCTTGAATGGTCAGAAAGGAAGTTCCAAGGCAAGGTAAATAATAAAATATCCAGTGATATAGCACTGTCACAAGAAGAACTGGCAAAGAAAATTAAAATCATTAAAATTGTACTAGGAAACATCTTTTCCCTGTACAACAAGTTGTGTGATTTTTCCACATTCACACAGGACACTAGCCAAAAAATACTAAGCTTGGAGAACAATCTGAAGATTTCTAGCATTCAACTCCCCACAAATCTAGCTCAGAGTGAGAAACATTTTCCCAATCGCTTCACACACAAAGAGAGTTAGCTATCTTAGCAGCAGAGGAGGCAACCACAAAAGCTAAATTGATGCAAATTCAATCCTCAATAACTCCTCATTTGGAACTACTTCACAAGGAGTAGATAAATGCAGAAACAATCCTCAAGAAAGACCCCAATCTTTCTTCATCTGATGGACTTGTACACCTAGTAGCAGAGATTGCCATCCAACATAAGTCATTGGATGTCGCACTAGCAAATTGGGATGCAGCTCTGAAGATACTCCTTGAAGTAAATAGTACATTTTTGGCCAAGTATGGCATTTTTTTGTAAGACCCTTGACATAAGTGTCAAAAAGGGGGAGAATAAGTATGGGAGATTTTTTTTTTGAGTGATAAGAAGAGGTGATAAGTATGCTAAAAGGGAGAGAATAAGTATGGGGAAGTTAAGTACAGGAATGAAATGATAAGTATGCTAAAAGGGGGAGATAGAAAATTTTGGGATAGCAAATTTTGGGAGACTTTTTTTTTGACAAGTTTTGATTAGTTAGAATGCAGAAACAAGATAGAAATCACTGAGTGTACATACAGGATCAACTAACAAGGACTCATAAGGATGTTAGTTAAGTGTTTTTGCCACTCATGTCAAAAGGGGAGATTGTTAGTTTAAAGAATAATTTTGACAACTAAGTGTCAATACACTTAACCATTTTTCCACTAAACAATGCCGAAAAAACAGTAGGTGCCGAGTGTTAACAAGTGCCAAGTGTTAACAAGTGTCAAGTAACAGTAGGTGTCGAGTGTTAACAAGTGCTGAGTAACACTAGGTGCCGAGTGATATAGTTTTGTTTAGGAGCCGAGCTATCCAAGAAACAACATGTGCCAAGCATCAGCAATGCTTCAAGAGCCGAGTAACTTAGGATATTAGCATAAGAGTTTGTGATTGCACAAAATATGATGTAAACTATTTTTGTAGCCGACATAAGATAAATCTCGAAAGATATAAAGATAAGAATGAATCTTTTACATTTGCTATGCAATTTGCATGCAGCCAATTGGAAAACTTGGTAAGGCATGCAACCAATCAGAAAAAGACAAGTATTGAGCGGGAAATTGAGATTCAATGTGGATCATAGATCCATATCTAACCCTAAGTCTTTGAAGTCTTTTTAAGGAAGATGAAAGGTTCATTGAAAGAAGTTGAGAGGAGTAGAGCAACAATTCATTAATCAGTTGATCAGAAAAAGCAAGGTAGACAAATAGAAATCAGATCTCAGAGGATCAAAATTAGAGAAAGAGCCAGAACAAGTTCCTGCATTCAGTAATCAAGGATTGCAAACAATCAGGTTTATAATACCTAATACTCTCTTACCATTGTATTAGAAAGAAAATCCTATGTAGATACGTTGGCTTAACAACTATTTGTAGATCCTTATCAAAAGGTGATTAAATCCTTTAATAGGGTGACACTTCATGTTAAGTGTTTGAAATCCTTTAAATAGGTCACTATTGACATAGTGTAAAGCCTTTAACAGGGAAGACAATCAAAAGTGGTTGAACAATATTGCTGCAATAATTTTTGTGGGTATCATCCCCACCCCAATTTTACCTTCTTATTCCTGGAGGGTTTCTGGGTTACCAAATTCTAGCGTTATGTGTTGTTGATGCATGTATTTAGTTTCATGTTCACTTGATGTATTTACATGTATGCGATTTACTTCCACCTAAAAGTTTTATTGGCTAAAGTGTGATACTTATGATTCACCCCCCCCCCCCCCCCCCCCCCCCTCATAAGTACTCTTTCCATATTTGAATATTCCAAAAAAAATTAATTATTTTTATTTTACCATAATAATTTATAATTATTAAATATATAATAAATTAATAATATTATATTAATATTATTAGTAGGGTTCAGAATTAGAATTAATATCATTTTTAATAAAGAAATAAGAAGAGGAGAGAGGGCAGTGTGTAGAATAAGAGATAGAATGACAAAGACATGTAAGGTGATAGATAGTCTATAGATATCTATATAGAGAGGATCAAAGAGAAACAAATAAAATATAATATAGATAATGAAAGGTGAATAATAAAGAGGGGTAAGATAAATAGGGATAGGAACAAAGAAATGAGTGTATGTTTGTAGAAGAAAGATATAAAGGAAAGTATAGGGACGCACATAAGGAAAGTGTGTGTATTAAAGAGAGACATATTAATATATAAAAAAGATATAGAAATATAAACTAAGATGGAGAGGAGAGATAGAGACGAAGTGAAAGAAACAATTTTGAATTATTGATTCCAAATAGCTATGTTGTCTATTTAGTATAGGAAATAATAATTAGAGGGAGAGATAATTATAATGAAAGTGAAAGAGAGTGAGGAGGCAAGGGAAGTGAGTAAGATGAATAATATAAGAGAAAAAGAGAGATAGAGAGTTGAAAAAGGATATGGAAGTGTAGGGATAGACAATGTATAGAAAAAATAGAGTATCAATACATAGGAGTAAAATGTAAAGAGGTGTAAGATAAGATAAAGAAAAAAAGATGGGATAGGAAAGTAGATAGGGATAGTGTATGAATATAATTTAAGAACACCATAAAAAATATACAATACCATTATTTTAACCCTTGCACCCTTCAAAGGTGCAATTGTTAGTTATATCCACTCCAATCTATTAGGGTAGTTAAGCCAATAGGCTTATTCCTACTAACATTGCCATCAAAATTGTTTGATATTTTGGGATAGTCAAATGTTGTAAAATAGGAATTTAAGAGTTAAAATATTGTCTAAAAAAAGTTTTATCATGGATCCTTCATGGGCACGTTGGCATAGATCTTCTATTGGCATGTTGGATTCTTCTGACAGTGATGCACGAGAATGCCACGTAGAAAAATAAAATGAAAAGGGGTTTTTTTAATTATCGTTTATCAGATTTGGTTTTGTTGTATATAATAGGTTTTGTGTTATATCCAGGTTTCCCAAGCTTCTCATTGTCTAATATAATGAGAATTCCATTCCAAAATCTAGAATATGTGTTGTAGTCTTAGCCCTAATCCATCAAATCTTTGTAAACACCAATAATAATAAAATAAATCAAGGTATTTCAGAGGTCATTTGAAAAAATAAATATTGATTAAAATTAAGAAGATTATAAATGTGTTTTATGAGAGCCAAAAGTAGTAGATGCCATTAGAAATAGCAATATCAACACATATACATTCAACATTTCTATAGTAGGACTCAAGTGCACCCAGTCAAGTGAATAAGTTCGCTTATATTCACCATTTGTTCATTCACTAGCTCTACATGGATGAATAAGGGATTCCTATTGAACTGAATATATTTGACACCTATGGACCATCCATAATAGACTCACATTCACAATTCAATTGTATATGCCATACTAAATAAATATTTGTAAAGCTAGGTCCATGCCGACTCACCTTTAAGAAAGAACCAGACTGACTAACTTGCCTGCATTGATCCAACAATTTGACTCACTTGAATATATCTATCTATCTTATTACATCATAATTAGACTCACTTTGAAGCAAGCAATTTATTTATTTTTCGAATCTATTAGAGTAATTAGATATTTTCTAATTAACTCTAGTCTACTTAAGCTAAACATTAGGCATCTAATAATTAATTTATTTTTATTAATTATTATGATGCAACCTAGGTCAGACCATTTTTAGTGCTTCAATCTCCTTTATAAGGATGATCTCTCATTGTAAACATTTCATTGAGAAAAAAGATTAATTTATTGTAGATTATATGAATCTTCTTTTTTTCTCATCAAGAATGTCTCATCTATGGATCTAGCATTTTATGCCTCCCTAGCTTTTTGCTTCTCTCTTTTGTAATAGGTGTTTGCATGCAGGTGATTCTTGGGAGCTATGGGGTTGATCACTCATCAAATTCAACATTTTATTAGAGTTCTAGATCTTCATGCCCCTATTCTGTTCATGATAGATTTGGCATTGGTTTTCAGATCTAAGCTTTTAACAAAATTTTTATTGGATCTAGGGGGTCACTATTTTAGGAGCACTTCAAGCCCAAAATAGACATCACCGTTGAGCTCAAAGTGCTTCAAAACCCTCATTTCCATATAAAGTACATCAAGTTTGGATGTAGTTAAAGTCATAGGAAATTTCTTTTTGTATCCAAGTCATTTTGACCTAGACACACAAAATGAGGTGAGAATTTTTCTTTTCGTGAGAATTATTTTAACAAGCATAATTTGTTTTGTGTAGACTGGTTTGATTTTTTTGCCATATCATGCTCTCTTTTACTTGTGCATGATGGTCTTTTCTAGTGGTATTTTTAACCATATGCACAAGGTACATGACCCAAGGTCAGAGATAATAAAAGTGTCACTTTTTTAATTGGTGTTAGTCTTTGTACAATAGTGCATACACACACCAAATTGCAGATTTTTTTGACATGAATGCCCACTCCTGATGTCAAAATCCCTTGCTTAGTAAATTTGTTTTCGACTACCAATTTCTCCATCCTTTAACCTTGGTGAGAAACATTATTTGGGAGGTTGCACTTATCTTCATCTCCTATGGTGCCTCTTTTTATGGCTCATCCACCCTGTAAATGGTCAAAAATCAACTCCTATTCAGCCTGGCTACTATTCCCTCCATTGACACTTGGTTATTTGGTTTCGCTTCCGCCTTGGCTTCATTCTGGGTGGTAGTTTTGAGCAATGTAGTGATTTACAACTTTGACACTAGACATACATTGGTTGAAGGTCAGAGTTATGACCATGTCTACTACCTGAGTACTATCCTCTGGATTGCATGCCCCTATTAGTGTTGACTACACTTAAATCCACCTATAGATCACATTTTTGGAGGGGCATTCTTTGTTTGGGAGACATGATGGGACAACACATTCATTGGAATTTAGTATATTGCTCCTTCCATGTGTTGTGACCTTGATTATGCAACCTTGGATTTCATCCCATGATTGGTGGGTTTGATTATGAGAGCTCATAGTGTTTTGCACTCTACATCATTGGCGACTTATATTGTTGGGATTCTATGATAGTTGTTGCTAAAATTTGGGGATTCCTACACCAAATGTTTTTGGAATTAGTGTTAGAGTTGACTTTGGAGCTCAATGCCACTATTAATTGATTTAACCTTATGCATCATGTCTCTCTTAGTGTACATATTTTTGGGCATTCTTTTTGGAGAGCCATGTCAGCAATAACCTTTGCATAAGACTATTTTTTTACCTCATTGATTGGCAGCTCATTGTTCCTTGTTTGTGTGGGCTCCATGCATTTATGATCCTTATAGTTGTAAGGGAGAAGGTTTTAGAGGAGACTACCATGTTCATATTCAGTAGAGGTGTTGATCCCCATAAATTAGTCCTTTGTCTATGCCAAGTTCTCTGAGTTTGCTCCAGTCATTTTTTGGTGAAGCACTTTCTTTTTGTGATGTGTTGGGTGGTGATTTTGCATTGTTTATGGCATTTTTTTTTCCTTTACAACCATGTCACCATGCCCCCATGATGTTTTGTAAAGCTCTATGTTTGGAGCACACTTTATGAAGGTGTGGATTTCCTTTAAAGACTAACATGTCAATGTGGACCTTTGGTTATGGATCCACAATCAAGTCACATTTTTTTCCTCTTTGGTGGTTTGGTCTCCAGGAACCAAGATGGCACTAATGGTGGAGTTTTGTTTTTCACTTGGTTCATGGATTTCCTTTCAGTTTTGGAAAATTTTGACACGTAGCATTCTTTTTTGGCCACCATTTTTTAATCTAGCATTGGCCCTTTGTCCAGCATTATGTTTCTGGTGGTGGGAAATTTTTTTTGATAGGGGTCATTTTATGGCATTTTTTTGCCTCAACAAATATTTTCCCATCAAATGTGGGCTCGTTACTTGCTGACATCAGTACCACATCAACATTGCATCACCACTTCCTGTCACCTTCTCAGCCTCTATTTGGACCTACCTTCACTTTTTTTCTCATATCTCAGGCATACGAACTCTGTTTTCCACAAACAAGATATCATTAAAAAGTTGGTTCCAAGGTCATCATAGTTGTAGAGTTCATTTTTAGTTTTGATGCATTTTTTATGGCTTTTTCTACTGTCAAATTTAGGAGTTCCTTTTTGCACTCCAGGAGACATATCTTGAACATCCGATCTCCAATTTGGAAATTCTTTGTATTGTTGGAAAGATCTTTTCATGCTCTTTCTAGCGATTCTAGTTGTTTTTCCAGATTTTGCTCTAGGCACATTCTATTTAGTCTTTTGCATTTTTGCATTCTGGTAGATATCTTGGCTATTTCAGGTCCAGGGATCGATTTTCTTACTTTAGATGATTTGTCATGACTTGTACTATCTACTATATTAGTCTTATGTCTCTTCTATTCTATTTTGACATCATTTGTATGCATTCTTGCAAATGCACTAGGATAAAGTACCATATTGCATGTACATTTTTGTTTCACTTGTTTGCCTTGTTTTTCCTTCTAATTCGAGCAATGTCATCTGAAGACAGTCACATAGATTATTGTATTCTTGGGATTTATTATATCTTGTGCCTTATTGTACATGCATAAATTTGATAAAGTACCATGGGGGGTTGATGTTTTGCCTTTGTTTGTCATCTTCCTTTGCCTAATGAGTTTCCCTTCCATGACATTAACCTTATGATGTGTCTGAGATTGATCACCTGAGTACACACATATGTACTCTTTTGTGCATTTTGATCATGGTTCCTTGACATGCACTTCTTTTGTCCCACTTTCTAGTTTCTTGTCACCTCGCCCTTGTTTGCATTAGGGGGGCTCTTCTATTGTTTATCATGATTCCTTGGTTTTATTGATCAACTCTTTAGGCTTTGATGTTTCACATCATCTATATTTTTGAGCTCAGTTGTTTGCCTTTGTGTGCCTCCTGATTTGATGCAGATTACAGTCTTCTCTACCTATTCAAGTCCTATCTCAATGGAGGTTCTTCATATCAATAGTTACTTTTTGAATGATCTTTGTAGCTTCTACATTCTTCAACAATTTTCTTCACAATCATCTCTTCTTCCTATCTTCTGGGACATTCCCTAGTTTGGAGGCTTCTTCATCATTCACTAGTTTCTTTCAACATGTTTTCCATCTCTTTTTGGAGTAGAGTTTTTTCACATGTGGTTTTGTCTATTTCTCATCATTTTAGAGATTTGGTTGTGCTTGGGTACCTCACAAGGCCTTATTTTTCGGGACCCATTTTCTACTTTTAGTAGTAGTTTCTAGGTTTTTAGCTACTCCCTAAGATTATGTTAAGGGGGCTATTAGAGTAATTAGATATTTTCTAATTAACTCTAGTCTACTTAAGTGAAACTTTAGGCATCTAATAATTAATTATTTTTATTAATTATTATGATCCAAGCTAGATTAGACCTTTTTAGGATTTCGATCTCCTTTATAAGGACAATCTCTCATTGTAAATATTTAATTGAGAATTGAGATTAATTCATTGTAGATTATAGAAATCTTCTTTTTTTCTCATCAAGAATGTCTCATCTATGGATCTGGCATTTTTTGCCTCCATAGATTTTTGCTTCTCTTTTCTGTAATAGGTGTTTGCATGTAGGTGATTCTTGGGAGTTGTGGGGTTGATTGTTCATCAACTTCAACTTAATTTGAATTGGACAACAAGTTTTAGATATGTCAACTCCAAAATAATTAATCTTAATTTTTGGTTAGAGGCAATGAGAACTAACCTATACAACTTATGTAGATGTGATGGTATCTACAAAGCTGCATAGATAAATTAATTTGGGGTTTGTACATAGTTTCTATTTTTTTGGATTAAGGTAAAAATAGGTTTTATAGGGACTTGAAACCCAATAGTCAATACATAATATATGAAAGTATAAGATTCTATATGAAAGTCTGTGCTAGAAACAAAATAAACTTTTAACAAATCCAACACACTCCAAAACCAACAACCAAAAAAAATCTAAGGAGGCAAACTAATAGAAAAAAAAAACTAGAAAGGCACCTAGGTTAGCCCTCTAAGAGCTTTGGAAACCTAAATCTCAGTAATCTTGACAATGTCCTCCATGGTCTTGGAACCAACCTTGATCTTCCTTTTGTTGCATCTTCGGTTGAGCACCTATCATTTTGCATGATGTTGAATGATAGGGATCCTTGCGAATTTCTCTCTTCAAAAGATGATGGAGGACCAACTCAAAGGTTCTGGGCAATCTTGCAACCTACTAAAATCTACTCAATTGAAGATAAATTTGTATGTTCTTGAGGAGGCCTTTGCTAGTTTAAACCAATTTTGAATAATCTTTTTGATCTGTAGCTATAAATGAAAATTAACCACAAAAGAGAATCTATATTTTTGCATTTTTTGTTTTATGATCAATGCAATTTATCAATGCAACTATATGAGTTCATATTTTAACCAAGTGTTAGAAAAAAATTGAACAAAGATAGGGTAATGAGACAATAAAGAAAATAACTTGAAAGGGAAATTCCTAATGGATATAAACCACGGTAACAATATTTCTGTGAATTAAATTATCAAAAGAATTGGATAGGAAACCAATGAAATTAGGAGTATCACTTCTTGAACTCCACTAATGCAATCATCGATGGGAACTCAATATATAAAGTCAAATATGTTTCATGTTCTATCAAATCAAAAGGCCATGGAAAGTGTGCTCATGCGAGACAAAATACTATGCAAGAATAATAGATGATCCTTCCTCCAATTTTTTATGTCAGCAGAACTTGTTAACATGTGGAAAACATCAAAACTAAAATATCACACAATCACAACAACACAATAAAACCATTGGCTTCATTATTATTCATGAACATGCATTCACAAAAATAATACACTCTACCAAGAATAACTACACTTAGAATGAGAGCACCAATAACATATATTATTACATCAAAATAATGGCCTAGAGTACATAGTACATCCATGTATTTATAAGAAATCATCTCCTCCCTTTGTGTTAGGAGTGAAAGTTCTTAAAATGTAAACTTATGCTAAGCATTAATAAAAACAAATCAAATTATATACAACTTGACTCTAGAAGAATATTCTACAAGATGTCTTCACTGATCTTTCATTACATTATCTGTCCAAAGAAAACATTTTGGTGGTAAAGGATGTGGAAAGGGATGAAATTGAGTTCATTACCAAGACACTAAATTGTTTACCCATTGCTAATATTGAACACTTTAGGGAGGAGAAATTGGGGCATACTAATTTGGTTGAAGAGGTTTTGACCAATGGCATTGACATGGATTGGGCAATCCAAAACTTATATGCATTTTTCATAAAGTCCTATATCCCCAATCTATCACACAATCTTTTTCTATATCAAGTAACAATTTTGAATTAGCAATAGTTGTTGCTATTGCAAGTTTTTGTATAGAATCTGAGGAAGCCCTAGCTACAACCATCAGACCTTTAATTGAGGTTCTAATTTTACTTTTATTGGTACATGTAAAACTTGCTTTTGGAAGACACTAGTTTTGAGAAGCTGCTACCAAGTTTAAAATTATTTGACATCGGTTCTAATTGCAAGAGATGCTTCTAGGACTGGCATGTATACAACATTATTGGTGTTTGTTTTGTTAAAATTATTTCGTACTTGTTACATATATAATGCATTTTGATCCATGAGGCTAATAATGAATGTATTTCACTTGGTGTGCTAATTCATTAAGTTAAGCACCCAATTTTGCATTTCAAATCATGATTTATCTATATTGGGCTTAATAATTGGTACAATAGCCTAGAAAATTCATCGTTTAACATTCATTAACAATATAACATAAACACATAACATTCAATAACATGTGAAATAAGGTATTTAAACATGATTCAACCAATTATGATTTAAGTTTGGATCACCTACCTAATATATACATGGTTAAGTGCTAACTAACTATGTCCAAGGTGTTTGTACATTGGAGGCATACTCTGCCGACCATACCACCTACATACCTATATACATAGGCTCAAGACCCTTGAACTACTCACTCTAACAAATAAATAGTTATGGTTTCTAATTATTTTGATGTAGTTGTATTCCTATAACCACTGGTGAGCTTTGCTCACCTAATACAATTCTTCTCCATCATAGGCCTACTCAGGAAAATTAGGCAGTTTTCTATAATTACAATCCTATAATACCCGAATGCAACCTTTGTCTTGTAGTTTATAGTTAAAGTAAGGTTAAACTATATACATCCTAACTCACTCCTTGTATAGTTATGTTTAAAAGCTTGTGACAATAATCAATGGGTCTAAATAGACCAGTCAAGTTAATGCTAGCTGGGAACAACTATTTGTTCATTTTATTGTACCTAATCTAATGACAAATCTACAAGAATTTGTAATCAACTTAGCTAATCAGCAAGTTCTACACCAATTGAACTAGGTTATGTCTTGTCACTTAGCACCCGTTGAGTGAGTTTCATTATTTTATTATTTGGATTCTAGAATATGTATGCAGTTGGAACAATTTTCTATTGTGCTAATATGTAATAAGAAAGTTTAAAAATATGTCTCTGTATATATAAATACTACAAGTTATGCATTTTGTCATGTATTGCATCTACATTTTCTTTACCATTTCTTAAGTTATAAGAGTTTTTCAAGGTTGGGAACCACTTTAATATCCTTTACATGGTTTAGAGGTAATGTCATTGTGGAAGTGAGAATAACTTCAATGAAGAGTTGAGTGTAAGGAGTTACTACCGTGAACTTTCAATAACATGTGAAATAAGGTATTTAAACATGCATCAACCAATTATGATTTAATTTTGGATCACCTACCTAATTAGTTTGGAATTTTATTCTCACCAAAAATTAAAAAATGTAAAAATAACTGTGCTAAAAAGAACATAAAAAGATGATTATCGTAAAAAGATGATTATCATAAAAAGATGATTATCGTGCACAATCAATTTTTTTAGCTCTTTTGGCACAATTGTTGTTACAATTTTTTGGCTCAATCTCCAACTGGCTAGTATGTGTTTTAAAAAATTATTCTTGGACTGTGAGTCAGGAAAAAGAGAAATATCAAACTTGGAAAAGTTGTACATAAATGCAATTAATTTTTAAACTTCAATTTTATAAACTTACAAAGAGAACCATAGAATTATAAGAAACTATTATGGTTTGTACTATTTGAAAATTATAGTTACAAGTGATAAAGTTATATACATTTGATTCAGAGAGTGCAAATAATGGAAATGAAGTATTGCTAAAGGTGCAAGCTCAATTGCCCCCCCTGATGTGGTCAAGTAGAGAATAGTTACATACATACATACATACATACATACATGGTTATGTGCTGCCTAAGTATGTCCAAGGCATCTGCACACTAGAGACATACTCCACCTACCAAGCTGCCTACATACCCATATACACAAGATCAAGACCCTTGAACTACTCACTCTAATGAATATGTAGTTTTGGTTTCTAATTGTTTTGATGTGGTTGTATTCGTATAACCACTAGTGAGCTTTATTCACCTAATGAAACTCTTTTCCATCATACACCCACTTGGGCGAATCAGACAATTTTCTATAATTACAATCTTGTAATACCCTAGGGATCACAAGGGCACGACAACAAAATCCTAGGTCTCCACTAATCTCCACAATCCACAAGATCTCTCTATATATACATACATACACACACATACATACATATATGCATACATACATATACATACATACATATGTATACATACATATATATACACATACTTACATACATACATACATCTGCATATGCAATTTTATCACCTTGGAAGGCATTTGATTAGAAATATGGAAAAGTTGCAAAAATTGTCAAAATGTTGTCATGTAACAAATATTGTTTTTGAGAAACTTTTTTTGCAAATTTGGAAGGTCAACAGTCAGAGTTTTGTTTTGATTGAACAAGTAGGAATGAATATGTAAGGTCAAGAGATATGGCCTATAGATGAATGTTCTTCAACCTAGGAAAGGGTTGGAGTTGATATGTATGGATATCTCATGTGCATCACTATCAACTTGAGTAGGAACATAGGAAGACTCAACCATGTTATTGAGTTCATGTGAAATAGATGCCACCTCATGATAAAAATTGTTTTTACAAAAATAAAAATAAAAGTCATACCTTGGTTACATGTTTTCAACATTTGTAATGGGCTAGGCCATGATTTTAATTTGATCCATTTTGTGATCAACGTGAATTCTTAATGGTGTACTATGTGCCTCCTCTTGATCCAAGGCTTTTTTTTCTTCTTTAGGGATACCACATGATGATTGATTTTTACATTGATTTTGATGAGTTGTAGTTCACAATTTATGAATGATTATCATAAATTAGAGATTTATTTGATGCAATAATGTTTGTTTCCAAACAAGTAATCAAGGAAACAATATTTAAGCAGTAAAATAGTCAACATATAGATTTAAAATGAATATTTTCCTTCTATTCTAAAGAAGATATCACTTTGTGTAAAGGAAATGAATGTTGCTATATAATTATTCAGACTTAAATAAGATAAAGATTATGACAAATATATTAGGTAGTGGACATGAAGCTAAAGTGATGACAACACTAAATGACATATACAAGTGACTATTTGGGAGTGACAATTAAAACAACACACCTGTGTATGACATAAATACATAGTTTGAATAACCTCACAATCATCATCAAATACATAGATATCCATGTTGGTGTTGAAAATGATTGGAAGAGTAAACATTTATAGTCAAGAACGAGACAATTATATTCAATAATGTCGTCGATGCTCCAAGACAATGATATAAAGACAAAGACAAGATTTTGAATAAATAATTCATATATAATATTAGAAAATGGAATAATGTTGCCATATCATGTTAGGAAGATAATTTAAAATTAAATAAAAAGTCTGATAATCCAAAATATAGAGTTGTAACAGGGGTAGAACAAACAATCGTGATTCCAATGATGGATAAAAGCACAAACTTGTGTCACCATTTTACAAAGGAAAAGGCTAACAAAAGTATAGTTGTTCACCTTCAATGACATAAAACTAGTATTATTATTTAGAATTTGAAAATGAAGTAAACTAATGAAATGTATAGAAATGGATGAATTTTAGGATTATAAATTTTAATAATTATTTGGAATAGGAAATTATATATTTTCCTATTTTTTAAAGATAACTTTTAGTTGCTAAAAAATGATGGAAATTAGGGGTCTAGTTCCCACCACAAAACTACATGGAAATAAACTCATTTCCCTTTGATCTTATCTTATGTTATAGATAACATACGTAGCTAGAACAATCAAAAATAAAAATTGGCTTTAGACATATATTTTCTCTTTTATAACGATTCAAATTTCAACTTATTCAAATCGATAGTTTTCATCTCCCACCACATTTTTCAAAATAAATCTATTCCCTGCAAAATAAAAATTCTAGATTCTGGAAGAGGACTCTCTCCTCTATAATTTTATATAATTTTAAATTTTTTAAAATATGATTTAATATTTTTTTCTTTCTCAAAATTGACATCTTCTCGAGTGTTAAATATGTACTTGTAAAACTTTTTAATTATAATATACTATATCTAATTAAAACATTATGAACTCTACATGAGAGTATTCTTGAGTTTGAGATCTATAAAATGGTGTTTACATGATATTAAAAAAATATCATAACAAATAGTAAGAGTTATTGAAATGTCAGTTTTATGAAATAATTGTATTTCTTTAGTAAATAGATACTAACTAGTATAAAGCATGCATTTAACAGACACTTCCAATTGGAAAAGTGTGAGACCACATATAACTTAGCTAGAATAAATTTATCAAGATCATATGTTTGAAAAAAATTGTTTTTTAGATAGAAATACTCAAATTTAGTCATTTTGATAAGTCAGCCTAAAAGGTGACACAACTTTGTACTTTTACCTTGATACATCTAAAGGAGGTTTGAATATTCATGAAATAGAATAGTGACTTACTGGTTGGCTAAGAAATGAGATACTAGTGTTTGAGTTCAAAATAAATGTCACAAATAAGGTTGTTTTGTATTCTCAAGAAACTATTTTGTAGAATGCTATGTTCTCTTCACCATTCAACACCCAATTTCCAAGAGACAAGTTCCATAATTCCTATGTCATCTCATATTGTAAAGAACTATAGCCTTTGTCTCTCTAGATTTTGTGCCTAAATAGGCCACATTTCAATACAATATTTTTATAGTTTGTAACTTTCCATTTAAAAGAGTTGACAATGCTTTTTGTTTCTTCCATTTAAAGCTCTTTAAGTTTTATAAAGGTCTATAACATATGTGCATTTCTTACAAACAAGGTACTAGATAGTTTAATGGCTGATGTATGTTGGTATTCTCTTTTGTTGGAGTCATCAAAGTTGAAGGCACAACTATGTTCAAAGTGGAAAAGAAACATGGACATGTAAAAGAAAGGATAAAAAATAGGAATAAGGAAGCCTTTGGAGAAATATTCTAAATGAAAGTGGAAACCCAAAATGATCTTAAAATATGGAGGATCAAATTTAAGAAGAGGGCTACACTAAACATCTAATAAATTCTAAGAATGACATTCTAGTCAATACCACAACATAACATCTAAAGAGTAAATATTCTGAAGGAAAAGATCGATAGATTTATGATTTAAGGCCAAAGATAGAAATACTATATATTTCCATATGATATCTCTTAAGCATAAGGTAAAAAATAGAATAAATAGCATTTAGCATGACAAAGAAAAGTTAGATAAGGATCAAGATATGAAGGAAGAAATGGTGGGGTATTTCTCTAATCTTTTATTGATTGACAATAATTTAAACTCTCTTGATCAAAATGATCTTATCACTTGTATTCCTTCTATAATTGTTGATATTTTGAATAATTTTTTTAGTTCTATCCTATCCTCCAAAGTAATTAAGGAAGCAACATTCTCATTTGAAGGAGAGAACTCCCCTTGGCTGGGTGATTTCCCTATGCTCTTTTTCCACAAGTTTTGGCATATTGTTTCTAAGAAAGTCTCTAATTTTGTCAAAGAATTATTTAGCACTCAATCTCTACTCGAGGAAATGAATTGTACATTTGTTTCCCTTATTTAGAATAAACCAAGAGCTAATTTTGTTGATGGATTTAACACAATTATCCTTTGCAACTTGTTATAGAATATTATTTCTAAAGTACTAACTTTGAGGTTGTTGACTCTTCTCCCAAAAATTATCTATGTCCAACAAATAGGTTTTGTTATTAGAATAAAAAATTGGGATTCAATCATTATTGTCTAAGAGAAAATCCACTCACTAGAAGTCTCAAACAAACAAGGTTTTTAAATGAAATTGAATTTCTCAAAATCTTATGATAGGTTTGATTGGGGATTTTTGTGCAAAGTTTTAAAGGTTTTTGGTTTTAGTTAGAAATTCATTAAATTGTTTTTTTCTACATTGTCTACTATTGTGTTGATGAATGACACATCTTCTAATTTCTTCAAAGCTTCATTTGGTATCAAAAAAGGTGATACCATTTCTCCTATCTTTTTTTATATCATGGTGGAACCTTTGGGTAGATGTATTGGAAGATTTGTTCAGGATGGAAAGATTTAGGGTCTCCAACATTTGTCTAAATTTTCTCCTTATTCCTACAAGAAAATTTTTGATGACACTATCATGATGTGAATGGATTTTATCAAAGAGGCAAAAAAAATTAAAAATATCTCTTTCTTCCTATACTTAATTCTATGGGCCAAAGTATCAATTGGACTAAAAGTTCCATTTTCTTTATTAATATTCCAGAAGAGCAACAAGAAAGCATATCTAAAATCCTTGAAATTGTAAGATTGATTTTTTTCCTTTTTCTTATCTTGGTCTCCCATTAAGGATCAAGCCTTTTAATTCTTTTTGGAATTCCATTATTGAAAAAATTAATAGCAAGTTGACTGGTTAGAAAGGATCCCTTTTAAGTCAAGTTGAGAAAATCCAACTTTTGAAGTCTATTCACCAAAATATGCATGTGTATGCATTAAGCCTTTTCTCTATTCTTGCTAAGTATGCTAATATAACTAAAAAATCTAGGGGAAGTTTCTTTGGATGGACACAAAGGACAAGGAACTCATTTTTGTTAGTGTCTTAGGAAAATGCCTGCAAACCAATTAAGAAGGGATGTATTGGCATCAACACTATCTGAATGATTAACAAATTTCTTCTCTTTGAACAAGTTTAGAGAATATTTGATGAGGAAAAATAATGGAACTCTCTAATTAAGAAAAAGTATGTCTTTGTAGCTCCTAACCTTAAGGATTACCTCTATTTAGATGTTTGGATTAATGGTTACTAGATCTAGAATATTATCCACAAAGATAAGAATATGTTAAGAAAGGAAAAAGATAGAATCTTGGTAATGGAAGGAGGATCAAGTTTAGGGATGATTGTTGGATTATGGATAATCCTATTTTTGAAGATCCTATATTCTTCCAGCATGCTTTAAGATGCAAGAATTTACTAGGGATTGAAGTTAGAAACTACTAGAGAAATAATGAATGAATTATACTTGAGGATTTGAATCCTGCTCTTCCTCCTATTAACTAAAATCCAAATTTCTATTTTACTAGATTGAGTCTTAATGATAATATGTTAAGAAATCACAATTTTGATGGAAGGTTCTTTGTTTCCTCTATTTTATCTATGAATTTTAAAGACTTTGAGAGTTCATTTTGTTCTAAAGCTTGGATTAACTCTCTAATTCCTAAAATAAATATCTTTTGCTAATTGTTCTTCCAAAATAAGGTATTGACTACTGAAAATTTATGCAAGAAAGACTTTACTCTTCCTAATCGATCATGGGCAATATATATGATTTCGTCATTTTTTCAATTAAATATGTTTGGACTGCTATTCTTTAGCCCAAATGGCCCTATGTGGGAAAATATTACTTATTTTTGCCTTGATGAAATTCATGAATCCTTTCAATGATTTTTCCATGTTTGCTCATTTCTCGAGATGCTTTGTTCAATAGCCTTGGAAAAACATTTTAATCTACTTTAAGGGTACAATAGTGTCTCGTTCTATTTGTTGAATCAATTTTCAAGTTTTAACGTAAGTGTACATTTCAAGCCTCAAGGTCAATTTTCTTAAGGAAATTTATGTCTTTTCTAGTCTTGGGTCTAACAAAATTCATGGTCCAACAAATTTCATGGTCTAACAAATTTTGCCAACTACACGCTTATTAGATTTTGTCTTCATAATATCATGCAAGTTTATAACCAATCCCTAGAGTCTAGTGAACCATCATTAGTTTTATTATTCATCTCAAAACCCTAATTGATCACTATAGGGCTTTTATTGTATTCTAATAATATTTACATGCCAAAGAGATTCAATCTCATTCAAGGGTATCTCTAACAACCAGTCTATAAAGACAAGGGTATCTCATTCAAGGGTATCTCTAACAGCCAATCTATAAAGACACCAAAGATGTGGAGAAATAATAAGCCTTACAAATTATTTTGTGAAAACCCTTACCTTCAACGATGATCTATAAAAATCTTCATGAATCCTCCCTCCTACCCACACTCTGCCACGTGAATAAATAAAGTTTCACTTCTCTTTTTTTTTGTTTATATCCCTGATAACGTCAAAACTTTGATGCAAACTTAATTGTCATCAAAATTACAATGTTATTAGGATCATATTTTTAAAAAAATGAAATTGACAAGCCAAACTAGCCTATCATAAAAAATCTTGGTTGAAAATGACCCCTAAATGTACTAGTGAGTTATGTGATTGTACTGCAACTTTCTTAGAGAGAGAATCCAAACTTATATTGATCAAAGTTCAACACAACGTAATAAAAAAACTTAAAGAATCTTATTTTATGAAGGTATAGGTAGTTTTATATTTTTTTAAATAAAATTTAATAAGTAGTAATTATTTAAAATTAATTTAGTATATTTGTAGATTGTAAATGAGTACAATTGTTTATAGCTATTATTCTAAACTTATGGGTAGTAACATTAAACAAATATTGTTTTGCCTTTTGGGTAGTATGGAGGCATGTTGTGGGATATGACATGTGCACCTTTTAAAGTGTGGTCTCATACCTACTTAAGATGCTCCAATGACCATGAACTACAACCACCTAAAAAATGTCTCTAGATGTTATTTGCTATGGATACCAATAAGTTGCACAACCTTAATTAAAGTTAAAAAAAACCAAATTACATGAGGTACAATTGAGGCACTATTTGAACATATAAAATTTATTAATGACCTTTTAATTATCACTTTTTAGGGTTTTCTTAAGTTAGCAATTAGGTGTTGATTGAGTAAAAAGTAAAAGATAGTCATAGCATCAAGGTAAGTGGTGCTAGTCCCCTATGAAGAAATCATCAAAACACAAGTATAGTAGATGAAAAAATCTACATGTTTCATTAAAGTGGTTGGTTTCTTAAATATGAAAGATAGATCATTCAAGTGTTTTATAAGATGCAATATGCATGTTTTAATTTTTTTTTTGATTTTTACATCAGAAATTGTTTAGGAAATGATTTTACTTTCAATATTTTAAGTTTTTCTTTCTTTCTAAAATGATAAATATCATAATTTAATTATTTTAAATAAAATTACAATATATAGATTTCAAGAAATTTGTAAAATTTAAGAAACTTTTTAAAATTATAATAAATTTATTTTGAAAATGAGTATAAACATAATTTCATGTGAAATAGATGAGAGGAAATTTATTTAATGATGAAACTATTTTTTATTTTACTTTAAAAAAAACACCCAAGAGCCTTTTTAAGTTGATGACGAAATCTTGGAAGTAAAGAATAGAATAGTCAAAATATTAACACTACAAGAATGCTTGACAATGAAAGAACATTAAAGAAACATGTTTGAAGATTAATTTTTATGAAGTTAGAAATTTTAATCTATGAATAATAAATTACTTTAAGAAATATGAAAATAATTGAGAAAAATAAATTTAAAGATAAAGAATGAAAATTCTTGTATTTTGATGAACTTTTTTATTTTTATAGATAGTAAAAGTATAGTTTTCATCATGAATTTATTATATAGTATAATGAACTTTTATAGCTTACAAAAAATTCATTTATACTATGAAAAAATATCTAGATAATGAAAAATATATCTACACTGTGATAAAGTTATCAAAAGAATAAGAATCAAATCATTTAGTAAGTGCAATCAACTTTTCATTAATTAATCGAGAAGGTTTATCCTTAGGCTTGACAAAATAATTGACCATCTTTAAAAAATGATAAATAAGGGTTAGAAGAATGTCTTCAACATGAAAGGGTTGTTTGGGTATCATATAGGAAAGAACTAGAATCAAGATTTAGTTGTTTTAATAGATTTTTGGAAATAGATAAAAGACTAGAGGGAAAATATTGTTGCATCCACTTCTTGTATTACTTCCATGTTAATTGCATTAGGTAGTAGGAAATTTTCCTTTACCAAAGGTTGGTTTGTCCTCATGAGATTTCCACTCAATACAACCTTGAGATTTAATTGATTCTTTATTTCTATTTTATAAGAATATTTATCTATTTTTAGTTTCATACTTAAGCTTTCCAATATTGAGGACATTTACAAATGGCGACTAATCACAAGTAGCTCAATGTTATATAAAAAAAATTGTAATAACCTTGGCTATAAAAAATCTAACACTTACTCCTACAATCATCCCTATTGAGAAAATTATATTCATTGAAACCAAGGTCACTTTTGATAACACCATTTCAATATGGTAGAAATGGATTAGGCCCATCATTCTTGGTTTAATGTCATCTTCAACAAAACTAAGTCTACAAAAGCCTATGATTGTATAAAATGGTTTTTCATTCTAGCTATGTTGGGTGCTCTTGGATTTGAGTTTTATTTCCTCAAATCTATGAAGATTTTTTTGGGGGATTCCTTTACATTCATCACCATTCATGGTCATTAGTCTCTAGCCTTTGTAATCTACCATTACATTCATGAGGGTTAACATCTAGCTTCCTCTTTATATTCTCTAATAATTCAATGCTTTGGATATCTTCTAGAAAACTTTACTTCATAGGTCATGAGGATCTCCTTGTTTAATTTAATTTTCAAGCTAGTTAATGTTCATTTTACTCATGATTATTTCCTTACTTTAGATGAAGAGGAGAAGAAAACAAAGAGGCCCTTCAATGTCTTGACAACTTTTTTTTGGCTTTTCGCTCTACTACTTAGTGATTTAAAGCTTAGTGCTCTCTTGGTTATACTATTAATTCTCTAATATGGATGGAAGTGGTTTGGGAATGGTGAAGTCTAGCAATTTCTAGGAATCTCTATTTCTTTGCAAGCCACTCTTGTGGACCTTTGAAAAATAGTCTTTCCAAGAATTGAGAATAAGATTTCTCATCTAGACTAATACCAAACTAGACTCTAGCTTGTTGGTAAATTCCACATATTCTCTAAAAATCTCATAGCCAACTATGTCCATATTCTTCTTGCCAAAATCCCTTTATGATCTTTTTTTTTTTAAATTAGAAAATCTATCCAAAATTTATATGGGCTTTTTTCAAAAGATCATAGGGTCTTTAATAGGATTATCTCATAATTTTGGTGTCTCTCATGTGACTCTAGTACTCTTGTGCTCCTCTCAATCTAATGATATAGATAAGGTCATCTCTCTTGTAGGTAGGTGAAAGGTAACAGTCTCACAATGCCATTGCTCACATAAAGTTGTCACTATAGCCATGTAGGTCCATGTATGGGGCAACCTCGCTAAGTAGTCAAGTCTGATGCCCTCAATCCTCACCCAATATACAATTGTCAATAGGTCTCCTACATGTAGCACCACTACGCATGATACCAAGGCATCCAACAACCACTGCACACCAAAAAACCACTCAGATATCAGTATTCTTTGTCATATTTTAATTCCCATAGCTTCCCACCCAACCCCTATCTTTCTCTATATTTTTTCCCAAAACCTACGTTCTCGTGAACGCGTTCCTGCAAAACTTACGCCTCACAATCCCATGGAGATATGTTCTTGTAGGATTGCACCTTTGACCTTTTCATTCCTTCACTAGTTTGACTTGCATTCCCACAAACGCATTCCTGTGACCCCTAAAACATAGTGACCCCACAGATATGTGTTCCTGTAGGATTGCCTCGTTGACCCTTATCCTCCCCTGACCTGTTTGACTAGCGTTCCCACATGCGCATTCCTCTGTGATCTTACTCTAGCGATCCCATAGACCCTTGTTCTCATGAGATCATATTTTAGCCTTTCTTTCCCCTGGTCAACCCTATCCCATTCTTATTTTGACCTCATCCCTACTATGGGATTATGTCTATATTTTTGTTCGTGAGACTATGAACCCACCTATCTACCCTTATCCCTACATAAAATTAATGCCCAAAAGTCACGATCCTTCCATAACTATTTTTTGAACTAATTTTTCCTCTTGCCCTAGCTACTTTTGTGAGATTGCGATCCCCTTGATCTCGCATGCATTCTCGCCATAACCGAAGTCTGCGAGATTATTTTTTTACTTTCGCAAGAATGCTATAACCAATGCAAAACCAAAATGAAAAGGAAGTTTTTGACCCTACCAAATGATCAAGTATCTATCATACTTGCACTTGTTGCACCACATCAGATCGATGATTCTTTTGTCTAATAGCTGCCATCGTAGAATCCAACTCAGAGCTCTTGGTAACTATATCTCCTCATCCATCTGAAAGAAAATGACCCCTACTCACCCTCTTTTAATCACTTATAGCCCCACCCGGTGCCATAGCTACCTCTATAGGTCCTCCAACAACCCCCTATTGTCCACCACCCTTCTTTCTCTTTTTTCCCTATTTTCCACTCTTCCATGTCCTCCTATCCCCCACAAGCTTACTAATTTTTTTTCAAAAAGCTATCGTGCCTCGTAATCTTTCTCTGCCACCTTCTTGAGGGGGCATCACTTAGTCCATTCTCTCCTCTTCTACCTAAAATAGGGGCAACCATGTTGCTTCAAAAAGGATTCTTCATGTCATTTATATTTGAACTTATTTGAAATAGTCTTTTTTCAACACTATGTCAAAGAGGGGCAAAATGTAGACACCTAAATCTGATTACATCAATAGGTAATCATATTTAGTCATCTCTTAGGACATTATTGATTGAATATTTACTATTTAATTAATCAATCATCATCTGCTAGTTAATTTATTTATTTAATTAACTGTAGTCCAATTGATAAAATCAAATGATTACCCAAAATCAATTTATCAATTAAATCCCTATTCCTCTATTAAATTTAATAAATTCTCAAATCTATTCAACTTAATTCTATCCCCCCATTTTATTAAATAAATTATTTAATAAAATATCTAAAATCCTAAAAGTCTTCCTCAACCCTATCCTAACCCCTAATTCAACTCATTCACCCATACTATCCTCACTTAGCCACCTAACTAACCCATCCCATCAAAGCTAAATCACTTACCCCCTAACCCCTTTTCTAAGCTAATCCTAATCCCCCTCCTAAACATGTGCACAAATTTAAGCAAGGGTTAAGACTTGCTAACCCAAGCCAAAATCAACAAACTCAACCACACCTCTTAGATCCTAATCAATATCTCTTACACCTCTTACACCTACCTTAATGACTCTTACATCCCTCTTACATACTCAATCTCCTCATTACTCCTTTGACCAACCCATATCCTAACCTCTCACACTCATCCTCCTTGTGACAAGTGTCACCTCCCTATTGGTGCTAAATAGGCATAATCCATGTGCTCTCTTCTCCTTGCATCCTAGCCCTCTCTCACCATTTTTCCATCCTTGCATCTTGACCATCCATCTCTCTACCCCTTGGCCTATAAATGAAACCCTCTCCCTTCATAAAAATCATCCACCTTTCATGCAATGTTATAATGTTATTTTGAGAGCTTGAAAACTACCAAAATACCATTATAATGTTGAAATACCTCCATGACCCCATTGTTGAAACCATCATTTATGCACACCATCCATCCACTTGAAGCTTGAGCACAATCATGAGCACAAATATCTACTTATTAGGGACAAATCCAATTCATCATGGGTTATACCATTAGGAGCCTACCATTCTTGGTTTGCTTCCTTTGGTGGTGATAACCATATTCATCCTATCATAAGTGTTTTTCTTTTTTACTTGTGTGAATGCTTTAATAGATTAGTATTCAATTTGCACTACTAGATAATAGGTGTTACATTTTGGTACACTTGGTGGTGTAGACACCTAAAAATCCTTTAAAAAATAAAGTATTTTTATTTTTTGAAAAAATACCTGATGACATCATCATTTATTAATTAATTATTTAATTAATTAATTAATTAATTTTTATGCCATTAAATCCCTTTATCTTAATTAAAAATATTTAATTAAGGAATCCCTCCCAAAAATGTTTCAATCTTATTTAAACATTATTTCCTTATTTATTAATTATTTAATTAATAAATTGACCAAAAATCCTAAAATAAATAAAAAAATTTATTTTTTGCCCAAAACTTGGCCAATCTTCTTGAGACCAATAACCTCTTCCAAAATCTTCTTATCCTTCTTTAATTTCAATTAAAGGCTAATCCCATCATTTCCTACCCCTAATCCCAACTCAAAATATTTAATTAAGATTAAATATTAATCCTCATGTTTATTAATTTTTTTTTAATAAATATCTCCTCAACCCAAACCCTTGAAATAAATAAAACTTTATTTATTTCCTAAAAATCTAATTTATCCTCATCCTAAGAAGTTCTAGACTCTTCTAGAAAGTCTTCATCCTCATCCTAGGAAATTCTAGACTATTCTAAAAAGTCTTTATCCTCATCCAAAGTCTAGACTCTTCTAGAAGATGTCTTTAAACCTAATCCTAATCCCCTCCTAACCTTGTCACATTCTCTAAACATGGGTTAAAACTTACTAACCCAAGCCAAAGTTAACAAATATCTCCTCCTTCACCCACCCTCATTAAATGCCATCCACTTGCCTATCCCTAAGCTAATCCTAAACCATCCTAATCCATCCTCTAATCATTTGCACAAGCCTAAGCAAGCTTAAAACCTTCCTAATCAAGTCCAAGTCGAAATTGCTCTCATCTCCCTCAAAATATCTCAACCATAAAACTTTATGAAGTCCACTAGGTCATAAATGACTCTTACAAGCCCTTTTATTGCTCTTACAAGTCATTATGAGGGTCTTTATGAAGATTTTATCCCTTGAGCCTCCTTTGTTGACTCATCCTTCCCCTTTCCTCCATCCTCTCACCATGTGACATGTGTCACTCCTTGATTGGCTATAAGGAAGCACAATCCATGTGCTCTCCTCTAATGCAATCTAAGCCCTTCATGAGCTTTTTCCCATCCTTGCATCTTAGCCCTCAATCCCTCAAGCCTCTTGCCTATAAATTGGATCCTTCCCCTTTACAAAATAACACAATCCATGAAGTAAAGTTATAATGCTATTTTGAGAGCCAAATCCATACTAAAGCCATCTATCCACACCAAAAATCCACAATCATCCATTGAAGCCTTTGGAAGCATATTGAGCATACATCCTATCCATTTAGATAAAGCTACTCAACAAGAGAGCTTCTTATTGAGAGAGTCCATTAATGGCTCATATTCTCAATTGAGAGCTCATCTTAGTCTATCTTGAAGTTTATGAATTTTGTTTAATTTGTAGAAGCTTTATTTAAATTTGGTTTCTATTAGCATACTAACATTGCTCATATACATTTTGGCATGCCCGGTGGGACCCTGCATGGGTCATCTTCATTATCTTTTTTAGTCAAGTTTTGTATGTCATTTTCTAATTTTGGCTAATTTTACTTGTTTTTGTGATTGGTAGAATTGTATAAATTGGTTTTGTAGGTCCACATGAGCATGAAGAAGACAAATGAACTCATAATCTATCTTATAGTGTTTGCAGATTTTTCAAGCTTATAGGTGGACAAAGAACTTGAAATTCTTCTTCCTCTTCTTGTCTATATTCTTCTTATTCCATCTACTTCTTCTTCTTCTTCTTGTGGGAGATCTTGGCCATTTTTTTTTAAGGAAGCAAAATCATACACACTTCTTTCTAGTGCTTAAAATGAACCCCCAAATCATACTTAAATCCATTAAAAACTAAAAATTTGCAAAAAAAAAAAAAGCCTTTTAACAAGTAAAACTAAACCAATCTAATCATTTGCATGCTTGCAACATCAAGGTTTTAGATGCATTCATGCAAAGTTAGGAAGACTTCATTTTTTGGAATTTAAAAAGAACTTCAAGTTTCCATTTCAAAAGGTTCAAAATCAACACTAAGTGCACACTAAAATCTAAATCAAACTCAAAGCATCAATCAAGGATAAAATGAACCTCATTTGCAAATATGTTAAAGTTCTTTTAAAAATCTCATGAAAACTAAGAGTCCTAAAAAGCTCTTTTATTTTTTCCAAACAAATGTCTTGTTGCAAAATCTTGAATGTTTCTTAGGTTTTTCATGCATCAAAACAATCTAGGAATATCATTTTTGGGCTTAAAATATGCAAACTAGAACACAAAAGCTTGAATGGAAACCAAAGTCCAAAGAGTCATTTCCACTTTTGAGTCCAAAACAATCTTGAATGATCTAAGGTTAAAAAAAAGCACTTCAAAGTTCTTAAAATAGCACACAAAATCTCAATCTTGAATGCTCAAAGGAAAAAACTTGAATGTTTAATCACTTGTCTTTGAATGCATGTTGCTAAAATCACTCTTGAGTGCCATGGATTAAAATCAAAGTTTGTTTTTTTATGAATGCATGATTAAAAAAACAAATCCAATCTTGAATGCCATAGATCAAATAATCATCTTTTGGAGCATAAAAAGAATCTACATTTTTGTAATCTTTTAAGTTATAAAAACAAATAAAAATGCTTTGAGTGAGTTTGTCATTGGACTCATCCTCTTTAATCACCCATCAATTTAACCATTGGTTGCAATCTCAGTGCCATCTATGGGGATGGGTCCACCTAAGAGGGTATTAAGTGCTCCACGCAAATCAAACTCCACTCACTTGGGTTTTTAGTGGTTTTTCTAAGTTAGAAAATTCCTTGAATGCGCATTAATCTCACTCACACTTCATTTGAGAACTAAAATTGAACAACTATTGACGTGGAGGGCCTTCGGGCGGGCGCTTGAAATCAAATCTCACACACCTTTGTTTTGGGCTTAAAATAAACTCACACTCAATCTTGAATGCCTTAAAGAAAAATCAATCGATACTTGACGTGGAGGGCCTCCGGGCACATGGGTTTACCTTCTTCTTGACCCTAACTCTTCTTCTTGTTTGCATTCTTCGATCAATTTTATTTTTGTCAATGCTTCAAAGTTGAAATAAACATTGTATCTTAAACATGAGTGCTTGCAAATTCTAGATCAGAAAACTTAAGCGTCAGTTGGTAAAAGAACAAGCGTGTTTTTTAGCCCAAGATCATCCAAGTCTTCTCTCCCCTTGTCGTCTTTCGAGGCCATCTTGGGTGCATAAGATTAGGATCCAAAATCTTGTCTTAGCTTTCTAGGAGGCCTGCTTGGGGATTTCATCACCCCTTGGGACGACCTCAACTCCAGCGTTCCGGCAAAGTATAAAAATTGGGAGGTGAATCCAAAGACACCTCTCTTGGGATCAAAATTTTGTCACTCAGGCTAAGCCTCAAGGAACTTTATACCCTTGAGAAGTGAAAGAGGAGAAGTGGGTTACCGCTCCTCTCGGCTGTGTGACATCTTTTTGGTTTCATCTACAGATTTGGGCCTCACGTACCTTTTGTATATCGAGGACTCCCTAGCTAAACCAAATTTCATCCTTGTAGAAAGCTTCCTAAGATGTTGGTGTGTTTGACGTGCTTGCTGAAAACTTTTGTCTGCTTGTTTGTTCATAGCTTTTGAATGAATGTTTGCCAATTTTGGTCGAAATCCCAGAAAAGCAGAAATCTTCCAACTCAAGGCATACTTAGCGTAGTCACTGCCTTATCAAAATATCATCCAAGCTCCCCCGATGCAACCGAATCTATCTAGTGCTTTGCCTTAGAACAATCCCAAATCCAATGTCCATCCAAATCATCCCCCCAGCCAGCTAGCAACCCAATCCAAAATCACCCAAGCCTTTAAAGAGTTGTTGTCACTTTGCTAGATTTTGCTATCCAATCAATCCTACCAATCAACCAATCTCACCAAGGTTATCCCTTTGACAGAGCATTGTCTAGGGTAATCCAGCTTTGTCACTTGTATCCCTCATCACCTTGAGCTAAAGGTTGGGATCCACAAGTGATCAAACTCGTGTCATGCCATAGGATCACTAGTCTATCCTTAAGTTGACACAATCACCACGAATCCTGCACATAGGAAAGCAAAACTCTCACTTTTTAATAGCGTACCCTTGAAGTCTTCCACCCACAAGAAAGCCAAAAATCTGCAGCCAATCCTCCTTAGGTCTGTCATACAGCTTTGACTCTCCCTAGGAAATCCTTCATCAGCCAATCCAAAATCTGCGCTTAATCCAAATCCAACCATGAGCTTCCGTGTTCATCCATATGCAAGACCCCATCCCCATCAAACTCATCATCAAAGCATGAAGTACCAATCCTATCATGATGTGTTTGGTCGCATTGTCCTTGCTCCCACCACCTCTTATTCCAATGATGATGAAAATCTTGTTGACTATGACGGGTATATTGAAAGCCTTAGAAACATTCCCTCAAGCATCCCCCAAAATCCAAGAGTTATTCCAAACTATCTAGTCATGGCAACCGATATTCCAGCTTCCCCTCCATCACCCCATCAACCAAGCTTCCAATCTTCCACCCCCATCACACTAGTTATTCCTGTCAATCCACCTCCACCTTCGACACACGAGTCTCCAAGGAATCTCCTAGAGAAAATACAAGAAAAGTTGCCTCCAACAGTTGATAAGCCATGTCATCTAATCCAACCATGTGAAGTAGTCAGTGATGAAGCTTCCCCATCTATAATATCACCTCCATCTCCCATAGCTATCATCCCCATACCATCCATCAAATTGCTTAAAATCCTTCCACTTCCCGCAAGCATCAAAATCCCACCACCTATAAAATCCTTCCAAATCCTATCCACATCACCTCCAAGCATTTCCCAAATCTCTCGTAATGACCCTTATGCATCCATCTTCTACTCACCCATCTCCACTACTGAATCTCCCATTTATCCATCCGCTGCCTTTAAAGAATCCATCCCTTCACCTCCTATCGCACCATCCACTCCAAACCAATCCTATCAAGATCCTGCCCAAAAGCATGTTGACATCCCCCAAAGCATAAATGAAGATATCATCGTACCATGTCTTCCATCCATAGTGCAGTCACCATCTCCTCCATGTCCAAAACCTCAAGCCATATCTCCTCCACTACAAGATATCTTGTCATCCCACCAGCTACATCAAGATCCTATCCTTCCATCTCCCTCACTCCATGCTTCCATCTTACCACCTATCCAAGCTATTCCACCATCTATAATCTACCCTCTTGGTTTTCTTACATTCATCCACGATGGCCCTCTCTCAGTAGAAGAATTAAGAACAGTATCTCCCCATTGCAATACACCTAATAAATCACTTCTACCATTTTCTGCAAGCAAAAAGTTTCCTCAGCTTGTTCAAATGCTCAATCAATGGCATTATCAAGGTCAAGGTTTAGGACCACAAGAGCAAGGAATCAGAGAGCCTATTATTGTAATAAAAAATCTAGGATTTCATGGGCTTGGATATGTATCCAAAGGCTCACCATCTAAAGGTGTTGGTACACCACACCCCCAAACCAAGCCTATCTCTAAGCCCACCATGCCAGCCTCCCATCACTCCTTCAAGAAATCTTATGTCATCCCCCCTCCACCATCTTTGCAACCCAAAACAACCTACCATATCCCCCTTTCATCCGCTAAATCCATTTTGGGTCCCTATGTCCCAAAATCTACCATCCTCCATCCTCCATCCTCCTATCAGCCATCATAAAAATCCTATTCCATCCATTTCTATGCAAGATCAAAAAAGGCACATATTAGGGCACATCATCCATCATCATCTCCCTACATGCTCTTTCATGTCCTCTCCATCTCACAAAGCTTCTCCTAACCATCTTCCCAAAGCTTACCACAACAATGTGAATGCCAACTTCAAAATGCATAAAGCTAAAAATCCACATCCTAGGCAATCATATGTCTATTCTAAAAGACATACTCCAAAAAGGCAAAATCCAATCAAAGAATGCAAAACAATGCAAAAGCCTATGAAAAGAAAATCCAAAACCATGTGGATCCCCAAGAAAAAAGTTGAAACCCAATGCATAATGGCATCCATGATTGCTAATCCCCCATCTAGTGACTCATGTCCCCCATCTCCTAACTCCATCTTGGGTGCCTATATCCCCAAGCACGCTTCCAAAAATCCTCCATCACGCCCGCATCTACCATCTATCCCCCATATGCTCTTTTCACACCCGTTCCAACATGTGCCAATGTTGCTCTTGCAAGCATCCCCATCTCATGCTCCTTTCCAGCATTTTCATCCCTCCATCTCCTACCATAAATCCCATCTAATCCGATCTATTGCATAAATCACACATCTGGTGTACCAACAGCTAGCAACAAAATTGAACATTCCAACAGCCAGTGAAAAATCCCAAAAAAGCCAAAATAGCTGAAGAAAGCCAAAATCATTCCAGCTAAGTCCAAAGTCAAAAAGTCAAAAAAGAAAAGAAAAATAAAGCGTCCACTGATGAAAACTTGGCAATTCAAGTGCCTTGGACAAGTACCATGATGAAAACTTGGCAAACAAGCATCATGCATAATCCCACCATCCCTAGCTTAGCCTATCACCCTCATGCTTTTGGTCATCTCTTGACATCCAACTTCATCTTCCAATCTATCCACCTATCCTCCATCCTCTAGCTTCCATCTCACACCATCCACTTATCTCCTATAGCTTTAGCCAACCATCCCAGCTATCATCCATCTCCCTAGCCGCTTCAGCTTTTTCCATCCTAGCTTCAATCCTATCACATCCATCATAAGACCTCCTTCCGCATGTTATCTTCTGATTGGGGGCACTATATTCCTTGGAGATCTTGTCTTTTCCATCCTCCCTTGTCATTAGTATCTAGCTCTAGGCTATCCTCATGCAAACCCAATGTCATCTCTTTATATCCATCATAATCCTAGCTATCTACCATCCTATCCAGCCATCTCATCCTGCTCCTCTAGCTATCCTTGGTCACAAAATCTCTCATCATCATTGGATGCATCCTGCCAAATCCATATCTTTCGCTATCACCCCACCCTTAGCTTTCACATCTTGCACAACATCGAACCATCCCGCTATCCTATCATCCTGAGCTTTTGCCTACTTGTAACTATCTTGGTCCGTTAGCTTGTACCATATCTTGATTAGCTCACTTGTAAATATCTTGGTCTGTCAGCTTGTACATCCTCTTTAGCTTAGTACCATTGTATCTATCCAGCGTTCGTGTTAGTTCATCCTTGATCAGCATCTTGCACACATCGCACAACCCTTGGTTAGCTATTCCAATGCATCCTTTAGCTAGATTTCCTATCACCAAAGTGTTATCTTTCTTAGTTCAGCTTGCCAAACGCATCACTCATCCAAATCCACCAGCTTAGGTGCTCTCTGATAGGTCCTTGCAGGATATAGCTTTCCTCATGTCTGATCTTGGTCCGTTAGTACCTCGTCCTACCCATCTCGTTGGCAAATGGTTCTCTTTTGGATTTTCACTTTCTTTTGATTTGGGCTCTTCCCTATTGGGTCTTGAAATATATTTTCCAAGCAATCTCCTTGTTCCCTCCTCAAGGTTGCCATGATCTTCCATATCATGGTATACTGTGAATGGGGCAATCAGAGCGTAAGGTCTTGATCATGTCTTTTGCTTATTTTCTGTTTTGCTTGTGGGTTACCCAGTGTTGTTTCCACACTGCTTCCTCTGGGATTCATGTGTGATACTGGGGCAATCCTTGCGTGTTTGTTTTGAGTCAGTTTGTCAGTCCTCTGGACAGTTGGTGAAAAGGCCTTGATGTTCTTGGTAACCTTGGCAATTAACCAATAGTCCTATAGCAAATCTAGTGCTCAACTACATGGTGGTACTTCTCTTTGAAGTCTCCCCCCACTCAAAAAGCTTCAATGGTTTCCCTTGATCTCCATTATCCCCCATCCATATCCAGCATCCGTCTCTCCTACCCCAGCTTATGCATCAGTATCTCTTTGAATCGCTCCTCACCTTTAGCTTTAGGGATCCACAATCCTAGTCTTTGGGATCCACCAATCCAAATCAATCCACCAAGCCTCATCTTTCGAGATCCACAATCCTAGTCCTAGGGATCTCCGAAACCCATCTTCCACCAATCTGACTCTTTGAAATCCTGTTGCATCAGCTTTTTTAATCCCCTCATTCATCTCCCCATCCTAGATTCCTTTTATAGCGCTCCACTCTTTCATCCTCTGCAATCCCTAAGATCTTAAGCTTACTTCCTCTTGTGCCTCTGATTCTCCCTTTATCATTCTCCCGTAGTGAGAGTTTGAGCTAACCAAACCTCTTCTCTTAAGCAAATCTAAGTCTTCTTGCTCATCTTGAATTCTTGTACTTTTCAAGAAGTCGTTGAGCCTCGCTTTCTCTCCCCACCGCCTTCTTGAGGGGGCATCTCATAGTCCATTCTCTCCTCTTCTACTCTAGCCTTGAGCATCTTATTTTCTTATCTTTAATGTCATGCCACTTGCGGCATCACATCAAAGAGGGGCAAAATGTAGACACCTAAAAATCCTTTAAAAAATAAAGTATTTTTATTTTTTGAAAAAATACCTGATGACATCATCATTTATTAACTAATTATTTAATTAATTAATTAATTAATTTTTATGCCATTAAATCCCTTTATCTTAATTAAAAATATTTAATTAAGGAATCCCTCCCAAAAATGTTTAAATCTTATTTAAACATTATTTCCTTATTTATTAATTATTTAATTAATAAATTGACCAAAAATCCTAAAATAAATTAAAAAATTTATTTTTTGCCCAAAACTTGGCCAATCTTCTTGAGACCAATAACCTCTTCCAAAATCTGCTAATCCTTCTTTAATTTCGATTAAAGACTAATCCCATCATTTCCTACCCCTAATCCCAACTCAAAATATTTAATTAAGATTAAATATTAATCCTCATGTTTATTAAAAAAGTTTTAATAAATATCTCCTCAACCCAAACCCTTGAAATAAATAAAACTTTATTTATTTCCTAAAAATCTAATTTATCCTCATCCTAAGAAGTTCTAGACTCTTTTAGAAAGTCTTCATCCTCATCCTAGGAAATTCTAGACTATTCTAGAAAGTCTTTATCCTCATCCAAAGTCTAGACTCTTCTAGAAGATGTCTTTAAACCTAATCCTAATCCCCTCCTAGCCTTGTCACATTTTCTAAACATGGGTTAAAACTTACTAACCCAAGCCAAAGTTAACAAATATCTCCTCCTTCACCCACCCTTATTAAATGCCATCCACTTGCCTATCCCTAAGCTAATCCTAAACCATCCTAATCCATCCTCTAATCATTTGCACAAGCCTAAGCAAGCTTAAAACCTTCCTAATCAAGTCCAAGTCGAAATTGCTCTCATCTCCCTCAAAATATCTCAACCATAAAACTTTATGAAGTCCACTAGGTCATAAATGACTCTTACAAGCCCTTTTATTGCTCTTACAAGTCATTATGAGGGTCTTTATGAAGATTTTATCCCTTGAGCCTCCTTTGTTGACTCATCCTTCCCCTTTCCTCCATCCTCTCACCATGTGACATGTGTCACTCCTTGATTGGCTATAAGGAAGCACAATCCATGTGCTCTCCTCTCATGCAATCTAAGCCCTTCATGAGCTTTTTCCCATCCTTGCATCTTAGCCCTCAATCCCTCAAGCCTCTTGCCTATAAATTGGATCCTTCCCCTTTGCAAAATAACACAATCCATGAAGTAAAGTTATAATGCTATTTTGAGAGCCAAATCCATACTAAAGCCATCTATCCACACCAAAAATCCACAATCATCCATTGAAGCCTTTGGAAGCATATTGAGCATACATCCTATCCATTTAGATAAAGCTACTCAACAAGAGAGCTTCTTATTGAGAGAGTCCATTAATGGCTCATATTCTCAATTGAGAGCTCATCTTAGTCTATCTTGAAGTTTATGAATTTTGTTTAGTTTGTAGAAGCTTTATTTAAATTTGGTTTCTATTAGCATACTAACATTTCTCATATACAGGTGGGACCCCACATTTAGGTCAATCTTATCATGTTCTTTAGTTTTTTATGATAAACTAACCAAAATAACCTTTTATGCTTGTGGGTTTTTGCAGGTGGTTTGCTAACATTGTTGTAGGTACACAAGTCAATCTTTGGGAAATGTGCTCTTGGCCATCTGAACATTTTTAAATTTTAACCACTTCAAAACCCCTTTTATTCACAATCCTGCAATCCCAGGAGTAGCTATACACCTTCAAGAATGTGAACCTGCAACTGCAAGTTCACAGTTTATCACTATTCATCCTTTCATGTGCCCCAAACTAGCTCAGCATCTCCACCATACTTCTTCCCACGAGAACTCCAGCATCTACTTGTGGGATCACTGTTCATTACCTGTAGGAGCGTGACTTCCAGTTAGTCAAACCTTTGAAACCAACTTTAACTATTGACTAGTCAAACTTGTTGAAAAACTTGTTTGTAGGAACACTGATAAAACCTCCTGCGGGATTGCCTGTTATTTTCCTTTTTTTCACCAGTCCCTGTACCTCAATCCCATGATTTTTAGCCTCATTCCTGTGATCATGGGATTGCAACCTGAACCCATGGGTTTGCAGATTTGATTGTTTTGCAGAAAAAATTGATATTTTTCTAATGCAGGTATTCTTGGGAGCAGAACACTAACTTTTTTACTATAGGTTTTTACCACAATAACTATCTTTTAAGGCTTCAAATTGAGAAAATCCCTTATTTTTTTGGAATGAATGATTAAATCTTTTAGAATGTCTCGCTTCAATTGGAATGTTTGAAATAACTTAAGTAAAAAACTCACTCTTGAATGATAACAGCTTAAAATTAATCAATGTGATGAACATTTCATTTAAGTGTTTAAGAACATTATGTGCAAACATTTCGATTTTGGTGCTTAAAATAAATTTCATCAGATCTTGAATGCCCTAAAGTTAAAAAATTCTTATTCCCTCCTATTTAAAGCTTCCATGCTTGACTTCCATTTTGTTGACTTGATTCATTTTGTTGACGACATTGTGAAGTTGGAACAAACCTTTGTATGTTAATCATGCATGTCTTTGAAATCATAAAATAGAGCACTAAGGCATCCAAATAGTAATGAATCCAATGTCTTGCATGTTTTGAGTTTGTGCCTTTTAGCACATCTTTGACTTCCTTTCATGCAAAGTAAGACCATTTAAAATACGTGATGCATGTATCGAAGTTGTTAGAAAGACCATTTGTAACAACCTAAGAGTGCTTCTAGCGAGTTCATCCACCTCTAGGAAGCACTTCCTCTTTGGTGAGAAGCTCAAACTAGTAAAAAGTCTGGCCAGTATATAAATGAGGGGAAAGGTAAACTTTCTCGCTGTATCTCATACAACTTCAGGCAATGTGTTTCTGGGGGTAGCCTTTGGTCGAAAAACTTCCCCATGATTTCAACATGTTTGGAATATATTCTTAAGTGGATCACATACATAACAACCATTTGGAGGGACTCAATAGACCCATTTACAACCCTTTTAGTCAAAAGTATCTCACTTTTTTCCATGGTATGTTCATTCACAGTGCAAGGGAAATAACATCCCTCAACATTACTCACCATTGTGCTCCCCTGGTAGAGGCATAAGGCCACTTGGGTTTCATCTCCAAAGGTCATTGTTCCCATAGAAGGGGAATTTTTATTTGCCATGCCTTGAAGATTCTTTGATGTGTATCATTTGTTGATCGACTCCTGTATTGACTCACTTCTTTGATGAGAGGGACATATTGAACTAGAATCAGGAGACACCAAGTTGTGGGCCATTGAATAGCATATTGAAATAAAAAAATTGACCTTAGGGATAAAGTGTGTGTTTTAATTGTCTTACTTGTGCTCAAGACTTGTGGAAAACATTTGTAAAACATACACAATTTTGTGGTTACTATCAAAAATCCTTTTGCTAAAGAGATCCTCTGTTTGTCTTTCTCAAAGTTGCTTTGTCCTTTGAGAATCTATTTGCTCACAAAAACCCTCATATCAAAGAAATTCCACCTTTTTTATCTCAAAAAGCAATTGTTAGCAAGTCCATTTGCAACAAACTATTTGTCTTATTAGTCCAAACTTCCTCTTTGTCAAAAAAGTTATCCTTATTCCCTCATAAAAACAAAAAAATCACTGAAGCAAATCCTAGTTACCAATCCTTTTTCTTTGGTCCAAAGTTTTTACTTTTTCAAAATACCCTTATTACCCATCCTACTTGACCAAAAATAACACGTATTGCCTTTCAAAAACTCCATCTTTGCATATACAAAGTAGTTGTTAGCAAGTCCATTCGCAACAATGTTTTGCCTTCTTGATTTATCCTTACCTATACTTGTTATCTAAAAACCCATAAAATACCCAACAAAATCTAGTTGCAAACAACCTTTTTCCATTTACCTAAAAAGTTTCTCTTTCCAAACTATTCTTGTTATCTACACTACTTGACTGAAAATATCACATTTTTCCCTTGACCAAAGTTTGTTAGCAAGTTCATTTGCAACAAAACTTAAAGTCAAAGCTTGGCTTGCTTCACTCAAACCTTTCCATTGTTGAAGAAACTTTAGCTATTTCTCAATTGATTTGTGTTTCCAACCCAAGGTCCAAAAGGTATACTTAGAGTAGTCATTACCTCTAAAACTCCACAATTGTGATCAAAATCCCTTGGAAATATCTCATGTCAGGCCATCCCAAGACTAAGATAAAAAAGGCTAAACTTTTACAAATACTAGTTTACAAGGAAATAGAAGCAAAACAAAAGAAATACATCCCCAACCTGAGGATTTCCAAACTAGATCAAATTGAGAAAGACGGTGTAGAGATAGCATTACAAACTGATTGGGACTACAAAATCTAGAATCTAAATCTCCAACATGGTGTTAATCAGAGCCTTATCAACAATTCTAGTGTTACTCATTCTAATTAGGTCCTCCTTCTTTCCACACACACTTGTGTACTTATAGGTTTAGTCTCTTATTTAGAAACCTCACTACCACACACAAAGATTTCAAAATAAGATCACCTCCTCCCATATTAGGTTTTCAAAGAAGAATCCTCCACATGCATTATTAAAACCTAGCATCTCCCAACATTTCCTCACTTATTTAGAAAAATTTAGCATCATCTATCCAACCATCATAGTTATCCTTGAAACTCAACACTTTTTGGAAATAGGTTTTCATTTGTGTCCCACATCACCTTGAGCTAAAGGTTAGGGCTAAACATTTCATATCACGATCATATTTTCACAAACATATTTAGGAGAAACACAACTTACTTCACTTAGCACCATATCATCTAGACTCCTAAAGTACCCTATACACTTAGCATCATCCTTAGAAAAAATATCCTTTAATGTCACCCACCACACATTTTGGTAAGAACACATGGAAAGAGAAAGACATGGATCCTAGTCATAGTAGTAGCACATCTCAAGCTTAGTTGTATCTTGTAGTTTCCACGATGCCACTAGATCCAACACCACAAATCCTAGAAGGAATAGGTTCCTCCATAGATATTGATGCTTTCATGAACCAACCTGGTCATGCCACCATTGTAAATGCCATCATAGATCAAAACAAGGAAACCATCATGGCAAATTTCTTAAGGGATAATGTTGGTACCTTTGACTTTGGGTGCCCACCACCTATTGACATTTTAGATCCTACACACCGTCTACAGGGTCATTCGTCCTTAATGAGCCTTTCTCTTCACTCAACAAAGGGTATCAACCACCTAAGACATAACCTACAAACCCAAATATACCCTCAACCCAAGTGACTGCCCTCATTCAATAAAACACCCATCCCATTCTAACTCAAACCTTAGTACATACTACATCTAAACCAACCCCAAGTATATTATCTGCATCTACTTCTACCACTCATTTTTTTGTTTCACTAAATCCTCCATTTGCATCCAGAAACACTACCTTTTTGCTTCCACCTCACATCACACTAGTCCATTTACTACTCACATGTCGCCACTAGGGCCAAATACCTCATCTTTCATCCCACCCAACATCACTATCAACCCCTTTGTAGCTAGGAAAAGCTCTTCAGCCACATTTCCTTTGGGACCTTGGAATGTTGCTATGACATAGGGCCCTACCACTAGCCTTCCCGCTAGCACTACATCCATGTCCACAACGTAAGAACTTTCATCCATCACTTCACAAAGCTATTCACTACCACCCCTTACCAACTACTTTTCTATGCCACCCTTGGGCAATAGCCAAAACACCCCACCACTAAAATTACTTGTTGTGAACACTCTATGATAGATTAATTACCTTGCACCTATTCATAATCAATCATTTTCTCAAGTAGGAGCACAACCACATATATTGGAAAAGGTATATATTCCCAAAGCATGGCTCAAGCATTACCAACATTACCACCCTTTTAGTTGTAGCCTTCATGCCAATAGTATGCTTAGGTATCCATGCATAACTATCTCATAGGGCAACAACCTGATACTTATCCTCCGCACCAACAAACTTCTCAATAGATGCAACAGTATGCACAAACCACATTCCAACAACCCGTAGCATCCATCCCACCAGCTATGCAACCTATCTTTTCACAGATGCCATATGGAAATTAGGTTTTCCTGTATCAACCTTTAGCACCTATCATGTACCCTACATTGGGGGCACCTAGACTAGGGGCATCCACTTCCCCACCTATAAACTCTGAATGGGAAGAGATGAAAAATGCTCTCAAAACCCTCAAAGATGGGACATACTCCAAAACTTTTAAATTTGAGAATGATTGCCCATATCCATTTGACAAAATCATAACAATGACACCATTTCCTAAACATTTTGAGATCCTCAAGTTTGACAACTTAGAGGGAATAGTGATCTAGTAACACATGTTAAGGAATTCTATATGCATTGTCAAGAGGTGGCCTATAATGATGAGTTTCTCATGTTGCTCTTTCCAAAAAGCTTAGGAGGACTAGTCCTAGAATGGTTTTGTCATATCCCTCAAGGCATTATTAAAACTTTTGTTGATCTTTTTGAAGCGTTTGTGGCTCAATACACCCATCTTATTGAAATTGAATTATCTATAGTGGACATAGTTCATACTAAGCAGAAAGGAGGAGAAATCCTTGCAGAATACCTATAATGTTGGCAAATCCTCACAACTATGATCTCATGTACCATCCTCGAATGTCACCTTGTCAAAATGTTCATAAAAAATGCGCATCCTATCCTTTGCCCATCACATGGTTATGAACTATTTGCAAACATACAAGGACATTAAGGAAAAGGGGATGGGACTTGAACAAGGCCTCATTAAGGATGGTGTCATCAAAATTTACAAGGAAAACACCCAAGACCAAGGTCCCAACAATGACAAAACCCAATATTGGAATGAAAATAAAAATACGGTGATAGATGGCACCACCAACACCCGAAAAGTTCATATCGTTGGGGTAGCTATGAATATTCCCACCACATTTTGTCAACAACAACCTTATCAAAAACCCCCTGTATATCAACAACTACCTATGCAGACCAATCAACAAGTACCTGCTCATCATAATCAAACCAATGCCATCACACTTTCAGTAGGTGCTAAACCCCGTGTTTAGAGACACCCACATGCATACACCCCATTGGGGGAACCTCTTGATGTAATATTTGAAAAACTAGCCAAAGATAACCTTGTTTGGTATCCATGAACACAACCTTTGGACCCCAATCAGTTGAGAGCATCTTAATATAGAGATAATGAGTTCTATAAATTCCATCATGTCAAAGCACACAACATCCTTAAATGCATGCAACTCAAGGATTATGTCAGGGACCTTATTGACCAGAAAGAGATCACAGTGGGGGCACAAACTTCAACTAATGCAGGATTGATGATATATCAAAACCCTTTCCCTCCTCATAACACAAACATAGGAAAAGAACCTACAAACACTCCTGTCAACAAACTAAATAATGTTCAAACTAAACAAGGTGATAACTGAGATAAGTCTCAAAACTACATCTCAACATATCTAGACTATGGGAGCCTCATCAGCTACATTTCCCAAGTTGAGCCATCTATCAATGTTATAAACATCAAAGGCCTAGATACCCAATGTGTAGTTACTGCTCGCCGAGCTCAACTCAATATAGTTGGCCCACCTATGCCTACACCATCAGGACCACCTCCATCTAGAGCACCTTTATCAGGATCATCCTCACTAGGACCATAGTATAATATACACCTTGGAAACACACTAGCTCAAATTTCCATTCTCTGTCTCTTACGAACAAGCCTACTATACCAAGAGATCCTTGATAGTACTCTACATGAGTCACATATCCCCACTAACATAAATGCCACCGAGTTCCACAACTTTAGTTTTCCATCTTTCTACATCATGTGCTTTATCCTTCAAAAACACTGACATCACAATAGTTGAACCCAATCATATCCTTCCACTTTGCATAATTGTCATGGTTTCTAACTTTGTAGTCAAATGGGTCATGATAGATTATGGATCGACTTTGAATCTATGTACTTTAAAATTCATCAAATAGGAAGGATACATTGAGGTAAACATCATTAATGAGGTCATTACTATCAAAGTATATGACAACTTGGAGTGCACCATTGAAGGAACCATCTTACTACCTATAAGAGTTGGCCCTGCCACTCAAGAAATAGTTTGTCATGTGGTTGATCTTAACCTTCCATATAACATCCTCCTTGGCCACCCATGGATTCATTCCATGAAGGCCATTCCATCCACATATCATCAGTGCATCAAATTTCTACATAATGGCACTGAGGTAACCATCCATGCAGATCCTGAACCTTGTGCTTACTGCAATGTAGTCAAATCTTCATACACCAACCATTGTCCTGGAATCAAAATTGGCCACACTACTACTAGTTCCTCTGGCACCTGCCATGATCTAGATACCATTTTAGCCTCCACTCTTTCCACGGTTAAGATCAAGTACCAAGGTTGTGGTGAATACAGTCTCATAGATTCTTTTGCTATTACCGTTCTACCAATTGATCCACATATTAGAGGGTACCCAACCTATCAGATACCTAGACCATATGCTACCCCTTAGATCAAATAGATTGGATCTACCACATTTCTTACAAATAATATCCTCGATGGAGAGAAAAATGCTCTTGACATCAATACATGGTTGTACAAAGAACCAACTCCAAAAATTAAAGAAATTTTTGATCATTTCAAACAAAAATACCCATGGTCTCATCACCTTGCTATTGAACAATGGGATTATCAAGAAGGTGGTCTAGGCCACCTAGAGTCAAGCATCAGGCAGCCTGCGGAAGCATACAAAGAAAAGAAAAACAAATGCTTAGGCTATGGACTCCTCATGACTGGGGGCACTATGAAGAAAGGCCATGCCTTCACAAATACCCAAAACAACCTTGTTGAGGTCAAAGACATTCCTGAGGAAGTAGAATAGAAATCCTACGAAGATATTTTCCTTGATGAGATTATTTTAGGAGCATTTGTGCTCTCTCAATTATCCCTAAATCTTATAGACCTACCCCTCGCTCAACCTGAACTCATTGATTGGGAGCAACCAAGTGTTGTTCATGTTGAGAAATTCTCTATTGAGCATAAACACCACATAAATGACTGCCACCACCATTGACATATTTCTACAAACTGGATCTAGCAGGTTACTTTGGGGAGGAGGAAATCTTCAGTCACAAAATTGAAATGAAAAAGAAAACAAAAGAGAAAAAAAGAAAAAGCAAAACATCCTCTAGTGAAAACTCCTCTAGAGCGCCATTGGATGACTCAAAAAATGAAATAAAAATAAAGGATGTATCTGACGGCGAAAACCTCTCAGAGGTGCCCAAAGATGGAGATTTCATCCTCTCCCCATAGGAGCATCGGCCACCCATATCTTCAGTCTTGACGAAAGAAACTTGACCAGTCAATATCAGTTTGATGAAGATACCACACATCACATACATTGTAGCATCTCTACCACCTGAGTAGGTAGATCTTCTCATTGAGGTCCTTTGTGAAAATGTTGGTCACTTTGCATGGTCTTATCAAGACATGCTGTGGTTGGACCCTAAGTTAGTAGTACAACATTTGGCTGTGGATCCAAAGGTGCACCCCAAAGTTGCTTTATTAGTTAAAGTGGAGCTAGAAAAGTTGCTAGAGGAAAAAATTATTCGCCTAATAGATTATTCCAAATGGATTTCCAACATGGTACCTATTACCAAGCCTTATGGTGATATCAGAATCTACACAAACTTTAGAGATCTCAACAATGCTTGTCCAAAGGATGACTTTCCATTACCAAATATTGACATGATTGTTGATCTCACTACAAGTCATGAGCTCTTGTCACTAATGGATGGTTTCTCTAGATACAACCAAATTTAGATAGTAGAGGAGGACTAACATAAAATGGAATTTACTACACCTTGGGGAACATTCTACTATAACATGATGCCATTTGAGCTAAAGAACACAGGGGCAACATATCAGTGTGCCATGACGGTCATCTTCCATGACCTAATCCATAAGACTCTTGAGGGTCATGTGGATGATATTTTAGTAAAGTCCCTTAATGCTCTTGATCACTTATCTCATCTTGAGGAAGTGTTTGATCAATTGGCTAAATATCATCTCATGCTCAATCCTAAGAAATGTGCCTTCGGCGTCACCTCCATAAAGCTCTTGGGATTCATTGTATCACGATGAGGTATTGAGATTGATCCTAAAAAGGTCAAAGCCATCATGGATATGTCTCCTCCTAAGGCACTCAAGCACCTTCATTCTCGTCAAGGAAAACTTCAATTAGTTAGACAGTTCATCTCCCAGCTCATTGATAAATGCCAACTATTTACACATCTACTCAAGAAAGATCAGAACTTTAAATGGGACCCTGCTTTCCATCACAATTTTGAGCTCATTAAGAAATACTTGGCTAATTTCCCTATTTTGGTTCCTCTGGTTGTGGAGCATCCACTTACCTTATACATCACAACTACTCCCATAGCATTAGCTTCTCTCTAGCACAACTTGATGATACAAGAAAGGAAAGAGCTATTTATTACATCAGTCATACCTTAGTGGGATATGAGCTCAATTACGCGCTAATGGAGAAAGCTTTCTTAGCTATGGTATTTGCCACCCAGAAGTTGCATCACTACATGTTGAGTCACATTGTGCAGCTAATCTCAAAGATTGGTCCATTGAAATATATGTTATCTCACACAGTACTCATAGGATGCTTGGAAAAATGGGTTATGCTTCTTAATGAGTTTGACATTCACTATATTGACAGAAAATCCATCAAAGGCCAAGCTATTATAGATCACTTGGCAGATGCAACCTTGGTGGTAGACCACCCCCTTATTATGGAGTTCCCAAATGAACACCTCTGTTTGATAGAAGAACAACCATCCTGGAAGTTATACTCTGATGGCTCCTACACATCTCATGGCTCCAGTGCGGGCATACTCTTGGTCATACCTCAAGGAGATTAGATTCCTAAATCTTTCAAGCTATAGTTTTAGTGTACCAATAACATCTTAGAGTATGAAGCCCTTGTTGCAAGGCTCAAGATCACAATTGAATGGAATATCATGGAGCTACAAGTCTATGGTGATTCTTAGCTTATCATCAAACAAGCCTTGAATAAATATTAGACCAAGGATGACAAGCTGCTACTCTACAAGGAGTTGGTTGATCAATTAAAGGAACACTTTACTCAACTGCAGTTCATACAGATACCTAGACTACGAAATAGAGTAGTAGATGCCATGGCTACTATTGGTTCTCTCTTGGAAATATCGCGTAAAGCTACGTAATATGAATTCTTGGTCGAGTAGCTACACAAATCTACATATGAGAATGATGAGTCAACATGAGCACACATCTTGGTTGGTCCCCAATCCCCATGGCACCACAATATTCATGCTTACCTACTAAATGGTATCATATCTCCCCATCTCACATGAACCCAATGCCAGAACCTTATTTGCAGAGCTTCCCATTATACTATCATCGCCCAAACCCTATATTGTTTTGGCTATCATGATACTCTCTCTCAATGTTTAGACCAAAATGAGGCTACAATGGCTCTCAAAGAAGTACACATAAAACTTTGTGGTACTCACACGAGTGAGATATTTCAAGCTAAGAAAATCCTACGGGGAGGATATTATTGGCCGACTCTAGAGCATGATGCATGCAACTTTGTAAAATGATGTCTACCCTGTCAACAACATGCTAATTTAATCCGAGCCCCAACTCAAGATCTACAACCTATTGTGCCAGCATGGCCATTTACATGTTGGGGGTTTGACCTTGTTGGTGTTATCGCACCTCTCTCTTTAGAAGGACACAAGTGGATAATCATCACCACTGATTATTTCACTAAGTGGGTCGAAGTAGTTCCCCTTGTCATTACCATAGGATTTCAAGTGTCCAAATTCATCCTATATCATATCATATGTCACTTTGGCATCCCAACTACCATTTTTACTAACCATGGAGGTAATTTTGAAAACCTAAATATGGAGGAGCTATGCAGTTCCCTTCGCATCCATCGCCACTTTTCTAGCCCATACTTCCCACAAGGTAATGGTCAGCCAGAGGCAACTAGTAAAACCCTACTTAAAATCCTCAAGAAAGTTGTCGATGATTTCAACCGTGATTAGCATTTATAAATCAATCCTACCCTATGGGCATACTGCACGTAATTTCATACATCCACTGACACAACCTCATACTCCTTGGTTTATGGTGCTGAAGTAGTATTACCTATTTAGGTTGAACTACCCTCCCTTCACATTTCTCTACAAGGCCAGATATTTGATAAAGATTACAGAGTGGCTTGACTAACTCAACTTGGTCTACTTGATGAAAAAAGGCGATAGGCCTATGATCACCTCATGGTCTACCAGAATTGCCTCAAGCACAATTTCAATAGGAAGGTTCATCTGCACAAATTTCAAGAAGGTGACGTGGTCCTCAAAGAAAACATGAAGTTTTAGACTAACCGAGAAAAGAAAAGCAAGTTTGAGCCCACACGGCTTGGTCCTTACGTGGTCTTGGCATCTTTTGGCTCAGGAGCCTATCAGCTATCTACAATTGAAGGTGAAGTCCTAAATGATCCTACCAACATCATTCACCCGTTGAAATTCTATGCTTGAAAACAAAATTCTCAAATCAAAAATAGGTAAGGAAAAACAAGTGTACAATGGTGAAAACTTGGCAATTCAAGCACCTTGGATAGGTCCCTGGTGAAAACATAGCAAATAGGTGCCAGGTGTACTTAGCCTTTTTATTATCTATCATTGACACCCATCTCCCACATCACCACTCCATATCACATCACCCATCTCCCCATTTTTCCAAGGTGTTCCTCATAGTTTTACTATTTGTCATCCAACCATGCCTTGCCACATCACCCTCTAGCACTTCACACTTTGCAACATCCCACTTAACCCTTGTATTATAGCATCCCATGTATCATACCTGATGTACTCTACCACTGTACTCTACCACATGTATCTTATTAGGTGTTTTTCATCCTTGTACTTTACCATATGTATCCTACTCAACAGGTCATACTCTATGTATCATATCCTTTTACTAACACTTGTATCCTATGTATCTTAATCTTGTAAATATAGCAATATCATAATCCTTGTAACAAATTGTGCTTTCAATATCACACCCCTATAAAAAAACTTGTATTATAACAATTCTATCTCCTCACCCTAAGCTTTCCCCCATCATATACATACCTACTATTGTGTTTTATAATATGTTCTCGAGTTCCCAATCATTGTATAGTCATACTTGTATATCTTATTTAGGTCTTATTGTGACACCTTGTGTCCCTAGCTCATCATCTACAGAAAGATGTCATTATCCCCTTTTGTCGATATCCTACATGTCCTCATCTTAAAGTCCTTTCCAAGTATCTCTTCTTTGTTTTCCATCCTGTTAGTAACCCATCAATTTGATCTCTTTAGCAAAAGGTTACTTTTTTGCACTTGTTTTCTTTCCTTGCAAATCTTTGGTTTTTGTATATTTTGATTGATCACTTCCATGTGATTTTAGTTGTTTCATCCTCAAGGTCGCCATGATCATTTCATATCATGGTGTGTTTTGACTGGGGCAACTTAAAGGCATGGTTTCGATCGTGGTCTTTTTATATTTGTGAGTCAGTCAAATATCACCCTTGCATATTTCAACCATGTTTTCATTTTTGATAACATGTGCATTTGGGTGATATTGTTTGCTTGTGGATCCCCCAGCATCATTCCTACACTAATATCTTTGAGACTAATGTGTGATGCTGGGGCAATCCTTGCATGCTTGTTTGAGTTAGTCCTATGTAATATTGGGAAAAGGCCTTGATGTTCTTCGTAACCTTGGTAGATCCCTAATATTCCTATATCAAATAAAGTGCTCACACTACATAGTGGTACTTCCTCATGAAGTACCCCATGCTCAAGCTTCCCATGCACCTCACATATATTTTCTTGTTAATTTCCTTCCATTTCCTATCATAACCCATGATATCCTTTACATCACCTATCTCTTTTAAACTTTAGCTTTTTCCACTATTAGAATCTTTCAGCTCAAATCATCAAACATTGACATTTGTTTTCATTATCCTATTCTCACATCTTCTCTTCTCTTAGGCTACAATTTCACCATCATCATGATGTGATCCCTATCATAATTCACTATCCTAGCTCTAACCTCTACTATGCTCCTAACTACGAGTTTTTTGGTCACTCATGTTCCAACATCATTCTCCTTAGAGTAAGTATCTCCTATGTTTTACAATCACTTTTTATATCATAGATCACTATCCTAATTCAAGCATTGGTTATCCTATTCCTCTATCATAGTTTGTCCTGTATCTCCTAGAATCTAGCATGTTGTACTATCATAAGCTTGTATCCTCTTATCATACCTCAGATCTCTCTTATATCCTAGCATTCAATCTTTCACTTCACATATGTTATCCTCACACACTTATCATAAATCTTTGATGTATCTTTTAGATTGTGTCCATTTTTAGCATATCATAAATTTCCCATTTTCATTTTAGTGTGGTAGTTCATCATTAGTTTGTGATTCATTTTAGTGTGATAGTTCATCATTAGTTTGTGATTCATTTTAGTGTGATAGTTCATCATTCATTTGTGATTCATTTTAGTATGATAGTTCATCATTAGATTATAATTCATTTTAGTATGATAGTTCATCATTAGATTGTGATTCATTTTAGTGTGATAGTTCATCATTAGATTGTGATTCATTTTAGTGTGATAGTTCATCATTAGATTGTGATTCATTTTAGTGTTCTAGTTCATCATTACTTTGTGATTCATTTTCGTGTGTTAGTTCATCATTAGTTTGAGATTCATGTTAGTATGGTAGTTCATCCTTAGTTTGTGATTCATTTTAGACTTGTAATTCATCCTTTTTTTGTGATTCATTTCAAAACATTCTAATTCATCTTTTATTTTGTTTTACTCTGTGTTCACATATCATAAATCTCATGTTTATCCTTTACATTATGTTCATTTTAAATATCATAAATCTCCTATTTATCCTTTAGTTGGTGATTCATTTTATATTTGTCTCTTCTCTTTTAGTTTGTGTTCATTTGAGTACTATATAAAAATTCTCCTCATCATACAATAGCATATGAAAACATATAAAAGGAAATCACATCATCAAGGATCACATAAAAACATATCACATCATGTCTAAAATATCATAAGGCAAATCACATCATCAATGATCACATCAAAATATATCACATCACATCTGCAATATCATAGAGGAAATCACATCACATCATATCCACACTATGATAGCAAATCACATCATAAACATATCGCATCATATTTACACTATAATAGAAAATTACATCCTGCATCATAAACTGTCAGCAAAATCATATCTCTCATCATATATCATATCTTGCATCATAAACTATCAGAAAAATCATATCTCTCATCACATATCATATCCTACATCACAAACCATCAGCAATATCATCAAAAATCACATCTTGCATATCAAACATATTAGTCTCTCAGCTACATCTAAACATACATCATTACCATACTCATACCCTCATAAGTCCATAAACACATATCCTGCCCCAAAGAATGATTAGCTCTCTCTATATATATCTCCTCCAAAATGAATCAATGAAAGAATAAAAGAATATAGTCGATCAAAATCCAAATATACAGTGTCCATATCATGCAAATCAATCATATCAATACATCAGGTCTGCACTTGCAAAAATCCATCGCCTGGTAGATCAAAATCATAAAATATCATAAACCTGCATATCACTGATCCTCCTCCTCTACTGCCTCCTCACCATGAGACTTATAGGTAGCCCTCTCTCTCCCTGGCACTACTGGTGGTGGAGGTGGTAGCCTCATCTGTCCTCCTCCTATGCCCGAGCTCTCTGCCTCATCCCTCCTCCCACTAACCCCCATATCTCACCGGTGGCTCTGCCTTGTCCTATGGCTATGCAATATGTGTTGAGACCCTCTTGTCCTCTGTGAGCCCCCAGTGCTCCATCCACTCTCCCCCCCTCCCTACATACCTATATGGGTCCCAGCTATCCCTGACTGTGTCAGCCATCTATAATGCTCTATCTGATCTGTTAGGACCACTACATGGTACCTACCCTGGTAGAATCCCGCTCTCTCTCTTAGATTCTCCACCTCAGTCCACAACCTCCTCATCTCATCCATCCTTCCACCCACTACAACATTATTCTCTTAGGGTCACCACCTCCACCACGAATCTCTCCTACTCCTGCTGAATGACATCTAGCCTCGCTTGTGTAGCCTGCCTCTCTAGGCTCACCACATCTAGCCTCCCCACCTTAATACCTACCATGTCTGCCTAGCCCTATGCTACATCTCACTTCTACCACAGCTAATCTTGCTCTATCCTGAGCTAATCTCGCTCTTGCTATGTGTTGCGAAGTAGTTGGCTAGTCATATCATGAGTCTGCTATAGTGAGGTGTAATGGGTTGCCCATCCACCACCCCCTACTAGCCTCTATGGCCCCTGGCCCCCTCCCCCTATGGCCTCCTCTCCTTTTCTCTCTCCTCTCCACTTCTCGCTCACTCTACCCTCCTATCCTTTGCTCTCTCCTCTCCTCCTCTCTCTGGCTGAGCTCCTCTCTCCTACTTCCCTACCCTCTACTTCTACTGAGTTGGCCCCTCCTCCTGAGACATCACCTCTACCCACTATAGTAGCCCTCTGGCTACATACCTCCCCTACCTTGCCACCTGGGCTAACTTCCTCACCACCACCACTACCCTCGACACCTGTGCCTGGCCTATTGGTCTCGACCGCTGAAACCCATCCTGGTAGTCCTGAGTGGAGCCCACATCTGCCACCCCATAAAACTAGTCCCACTGCTATGGCTCTAACTCTAGCCACACCTGCAACAAACCTGTTGGTGCTAAAAATTGCATGGTCAATTTTTGAGCACCATAGAGAAATTAAGACCTATAAATGCATATGTACTTGGTTGTACTCGACTATCAGTATGAGGCCTAAATGGTGTTCAATGTTTCTAACACCCTCCATTTAGCATGTCTGCATGTTCCATGAAGTTAAAACATATTTCGAGATGCTTGGCGAAGTCCTATCTTGAGCATTTCCCAATCTGCATTTTACCCGTGTCAGACAACGATAAGAGGCCTTGTTTGTAAATGAATATCTCGCACCTAGAAATGTTTTGTGATTCACCACTTTGGGAGTGTCTAGTGTCCATATCCGAGAACCTATGTTTCAGATTTTGAGTCATTTTGAGTTTGTTTGATTAGGTTTTGAATCCCTCAAAGTTGGTCAGTTACTATTTTCATGCTTTTGCAAATTGCACATAATTCTGGAAAGCCCTGTTTGACGTATTGTAATTTTGACCCAGTTGACCTAAATCTTGAAATTATTTTTGCATTGCATTGTAGACATCAGAGACTTGTTATGTTCAAGTTTCAGCTCATGAGAATCTGTTTGATTAGTTTTCAAACGCGATTCCAAACGTAATTTCTTAAGTTTTACTGGTGTCAGTATTTGCAGATTGATTAGCAGCCCTATTCGTGACATTATAACTCCTAATCTATGATTGGTCAAGTCAAATGGATTGCATTCCTGTGTTGTCCTCTAAAAATACTTCAAGTGTTTCAGTTTGCAAGTCATGACGAATCAATCTTCACACTTTACCAGGGTCATTCTATTCACAAAAAATGATATTTTACTGATGTCTTCTATCCTACAAATCCAGGTAGCCAATTTTGCGCCCTCGCCAATTTTTCCCTATGATTCGTCATGAGCCTAAATTATATAATCATACTCTCCACATGAAAATCTACCAGTTCCCCAGTTTTCATTAACTCATGTGCCCGTTTGTCCAATTTTCCAGGCCATTTCCAAACGCACTTTCCAGTTTTCTAACATGTTTATCTGTAGGTAAATTTAAGTTGGCAACTTCAGAGGTCAATATTTTTTGACCCCAAATTTTTCGTGAGATGAGATTCAACACGGTGCAAGTGTGTGGTACAGAGATTTAGTGTGCCAGATTTCAGAGCTTGGTCAGTTGTCTAAGTCAATTTTCAAAGGAAGTCAACAGGCCTCTTGACATCAAAAGTGATAGTTTGCAGAATGCTAGTAAAATGAGTTTTAAATGTTGTTTCAGTGATTGAACTTGATTTTAGATCAATTCAAAGGCGATCAACAGATCAGTTTGAAGGCTCAATTGTCCGAAAACGAAAATTTTTAGCCGGACCCACTTTGGGGTCCGACTGATTTCTCCAGTTTGATAAAACATGAAGGATATTGTTTCAAATGGAGACTGATATTGAAAAGAGCATAACATCTTGCATAAAGAACAAAGTAGCAGCATTGCCTTCAAACAATTAGATTGATATCATGAAATCTTATTGCAAACATTCATTCTCCCTTCTAACCTTGAGTGTGCCTCTTAAAGCTCATCGTTGCCCAATGCATACATTGAAAAGAATTAGAGCTCAAAGATTAGAAGTAACCAATGTCTGTCAACATACAGTCAATGAAGAACATGATAAGTAGCTTTATCATGTCGTAGTCCGTGTAACAAGAAGATTTAACGTCATAGAAGCCGCTGTTTGAATGAAAGATCATGCATGCAAGATATAATCTCAATAGACTATGTGAAAGAAGCCCCTAAAATGTATGGATATGATCCATTTTGGTATTTAGAGTCTGCAGAAGGCCCATTTCATAGGGATGGTGTATAACTGGAGATCCTTAATTATCTTCCCCTAATTTTAACCACTCTTTGACAAATTAATTAATTTGATCAAGTTCCATCGATTTCCCCTTGATAAGTTGTCAAAATAATTGCCTAGGTTTCATCCCCTTGTTTGTATACTTTCAATGTCCTCCATTATTGGTAGGTGTACCTCTTATAGGAACCCGAATTGGGGCACAGAGCCCAAATTCAGTGCAGACTATAATTCTTGCGTATTTCCCAGATTGCATTAGAGGCCATGCTTTTTTCATTATGGGAGAAGTCAGTAGATCCAGTGGGATAAGAGATTGAAGCCTTGCGATTCATCCTAGGGTTATCAAATTGCAAATATGAGTCCGTTGGGTGCATTTCTTTCACAAAGTTATAATCTTAGCATATAAATTCCACGTTGAAAAGCAAGGAGGCAGCGGCAAGCACCTTTAGAGAGGGCCCCAATCAAAGGCAAAAACAAAGAACCCTCCACGCAAGCAAAGCCACAGGAGGCAGAAGAATGAACTCCAACAAGTTTTGAGGGGAATATCTGCAGCAGGGCAGGCATGTCAGGTACAGAATCGCACGAAGAAAATTGCCGCCCACATTTTCAAAGGGAGAATCCAAAGACAAATCTGCATTAAAAGAAAGATGCTATATGAACAAAGCTAGAGCAGCATTGAAAAAAGAAGCGGAGCAAGCATCTTTGTGAAAAGAGGTTATAGTTAGAAGATTACAAGATATCATAATGAAGAGCTCTGCCCACGTCTGCAGGAATCCACGCCAAAGAATAGTACATCCCACGCATTGAGAAGACATAGCAAATATTAAAGTAGGCTCCATGCTGGTTAAAAGAAGGAGCCTGCAAGCTTTCAAAGTATAGGGAATAGTAATTTCACATATATCCCACATTCTTTGCGGAGACATTTTTGAAGTTGTTTGAAATCCAATACAGCACTGTATTTAAAATGAATTGAAGAAGCAACTTTTTGAAAGGCCGCAGCTTGTAAGTTGGCCCTATACATGGCACTAGTGGATGACATCAATAGGGAGGAAATGCAAAATTTTAAACAAAAGTGCATTAACGTTGATGTGGCGTCAAAAACCAAGATACGACCAGATGAGGACACGTGTCTGGATCAAACGGTGCTCGCTTCCCCGTAATATGAAGTTGTGCCTGGTTTTAAAAATGCGAGAAAACGGGCTAATGACATGTGGAAATTAGGTCTCGCACACGTAGTGATGTGGCGCAAACGACCAATTACAGACAAAGGCATAGGATGCTGCCATGTGGCAGATCTGACGCATTTCACATTTTCGCAAAATGAAGATGCTCGATGGTTAAATAATGCAGGAATGCGGGTAGTTGACACGTGGCGACGGAGAAAGCAGAGGAGCATTTTTCAAATCGACTTTCTGGGAGTTTTTGAGAGGCTAGATATGCACTCCAATATACCACCAAAATTGAGAAGATCTAAATTTTCCAAATATGAGGTCAATTTTTGCACAGGTAGCAGTCTGTTTGAGCTACAAGAGAATTTGTCTCAGGTACCTGAATTGCAACCATATTCAGAATAGGAAGTTCAAATTTGATTTTTTGTCAAGGTAATGACCCGAATATCAGTAAAAGGCAATGGAAATGCAGTTAGGGTTGAATTTGTTCAAATTTACTCAGTAAAAACTCATTTTCACTGGCATTTTCATAAGGCAGATCAAATACTTTGTTGACTCAAAAGGGTTTCATCATTTCAACAGAGATATTTTGCAAGTTAGTAATAGAAATGATGAAACAAGATCAGATCGGAATGGGATATGGAAGGAAGAAGTTATTCAGTTACAGAGGATTGCATTTCAAATGGACGCTTGTCACTTGAAGATCAGATCCAAGATTCTTTCCTTTGCTTAATCTTTCTATCTTTCATTCTTTCGAGAGGTTCTAGTTTTTTGTGACTGTGAGACCATTGTTGGTTGGAAATCTTCAATCCTTCTGGGAGACCACTTTGTTGTATCCAGATCTGTGAGTCCACCTTCATTCTTCAGCATTTTTCTCTCATGCGAACAGCATGTGTAAAGATAATACAGATAGTTCTGAGATGTTAGGTTGTTTCATGTTTTGATTTCTTGCACCTGAATGTATATTTCCAAAGAAAATGAATTCATATGAGCAATAGTTTCACTAGCTTCATTCTATTTCTTGTCTCCTGTCTTAGCAATCTGTATGTCTTATGTGGTTTTGGAACAAAGATCTGAGACCCATTTGCATCCCTTTCAGGTTGTATGTTTGATGTATTTTGTTGTTGGTCCAAAGGGCCAAGTAAATGCTTGATATGTTTAACAAGGTTGTTGGTTACTTGAGAAGGATATTTTGTAAGAATGAGATCTGAATGAACATTGATGTCTGAATCACAAGGTGATTAGATAGATCTGATGTCTGGGTATACAGAATATGTCCTAATGTCACAGATGTATGTTTTCAATTCATGGAATTGCCCAATGGATTAGGCACTGATCAGAGATAGGATCATTAGGTATTGCTGCATGTTTGAGGATTTGTTGAACATCAGCATCAATAATCAATGCTTTTCCCTTTCATGTTGAAGAGCTATAATAGAATGCCCTCACTCAACTTATGAGGTTCGTAGATCTACATTTAGCTACTGTAGATTGATGTTATTTCATGAGTTATCAGGAGAAATAAGGGTTTTATTTGCTTCACAAAAAAATTCACTGTATGCTTTGATAATTGGTACCATATAAAGAATCTATAGGTCTACCCACCTAGGTTTTGTAGAACCTGAAGATAAAGAAGGGTCTAGCCTTATAGTTGGCCTGGTGTCTGAATGGGCATGTTGAAAATGAGATTTAGCTACCCCTAGATGTGTTTTGTTCTCATCAGGGTAATTGAAAATCGGTAACATTTTCAAACACCAACAAAACCCTCTCTCCATAATGCTAGCCCATACATAGATACTGGCTCGTGAGTCAGCCGCTGATACTAGTTCAGCTCCCTTAGAGCTATTTGTCACCATCCAAATTGCTGTAGGACCTTTTTTAGCTGGTATTGCTCAACAATGTACTCCCACTACCCAAAAATGAATCAAGGAGATATGGTATATGGTAGCTACTACCCCTCCTCTGCCCATGGCCCTAGACCCATGTATTGTCTCCACACCATTGTCATCATCTCATCAATTTGGACTCTCCAATAGTCCACCTCCTTTGTATGGTGGTATGTATGTGGCTCCACCTAGCTATAGGCCATTGGCTCCTCTACTTTCTTTTCTTGTCGACCAATGGGCCCAAATATGGCAATATACTCCCATGCCCATACCTATAGTAAAGTAGGAAACCTTATGCTCCTCCCCTATCGGTCAGTGCCCTAGTACACTATCTGGTGTAAATCTTTGTACAACTCAGCTAGCATCAATGATCCCCATGCAGCTGAGACTCTTGCATCTACTATGTACATAATCACCGGGATCAGCACAAGTGTCACTCACATCCCTCCTATATTTGGGGCAATATAGCTAGAAATAAGCCCACAATGTAGAAATAAATGCATCACTCAGGTGCCACTCAATCCAGATGCTCGTCTAATGCAAACTATCCCCTTTGGATCTGATATGCCACCCCAGGCCCAACCAATCTCTGCACTGCAGCCTCTACTGTCATCTCTCTAGTTGTCATCGCTAGCATCCCCCATACTACTAGTCTCAAAATCTAGTATACATCCTCCAGTGTCATGGTCATCCTTGCTGTAAGCAAGTGAAAGGTAGCGATCTCGCTATGCAACCACTCGCATAAAGTTGTCACCATAGCCACATAGGTCTATGTATGGGGCAACCTTGCTAAGTAATTGAATCTGATGCCCTCAATCCTCACCCAATCTATGGTTGTCAATAGGTCTCCTGCATGTAGCACCATTGCTCGCCACTCGCGTGATACCAAGGCATCCAGTGACCACTGCACACCAAAAAACCACTTAGATATCAATATTCTTTGTCATATTTTACTTCCCATAGCTTCCCACCCAACCTCTATCTTTTTCTATGTTTTTTCTCAAAACCCACACTCCCGTGATCCTTACCCCTCACGATCTTGTGGAGATATGTTCCCATGGGATTATACCTTTGACCTTTCCATTCCTTTTCCAATTTGAATTGCATTCTTGCAAACATGTTCCTATGACTCCTAAAACATAGTGATCCTACAGATATGTGTTCCTGTGGGATTGCCCCATTGACCCTTGCCCTCCCTTGACCCGTTTGACTAGTGTTCCGCATGCACATTCCCACGTGATCGTACCCTGGTGATCTTGAGGACCCTTGTTTTTGCAAGATTGTGTTTTACCCTTTCTTTCCCTTGGTCAACCATATCTTGTCTCGCATTGATCCCATCCCTATCGCGCGATTGCGCCCCTGCAGGGTTATTTGCATTTTCCTTGGTGGGACCATGATCTTACCTGTCTACCCTCATCCCCATGTCAAATTCATTGACCAAAGTCACGATCTTACCATAACTTTTTTCCCAAACTAATTTTTCCCCTCGCCCTAGCTACTTTTGCAGGATTGCGATCCCCCCAATCCCACATGCGTTCCCGCTGGAACCGAGTCCATGGGATTGCATCTCCGCTTTCACGAGAATGCTATAGCTAATGCAAAAACCAAAATGACAAGGAGGTTTTTGACCCTACTGAGTGATCGGGCATCCACCATACTCACACCCGTCACACCACATCACATCGATGCTCTAGTCATCCAATAACTGTCATCGTAGAATCTAACTCAGAGCTCCTGGCAACTATATCTCCTCATCCATCTGAAAGAAAATGACCCCTTCTTGCCCTCTTCCAGCCACTTATAGGCCTCCCCTAGTGTCCTAGCTGCCTCTTTAGGTCCTCTATCAATCCCTTATTGACCACCACCCTTCTTTTTCCTCCCTTCTTTCTCTTTTTTCCTTGTTTTTCCCTCTTCCATGTCCTCCTATCCCCCACAGGCTTACTACAAATTTTTCAAGAAGCTATCGTGCCTCATATTCTTTCCCCACCATCTTCTTGAGAGGGCATCACCTAGTCCATTCTCTCCTCTTCTACTCAAAATTGGGGCAACCATGTTTCTTCAAAAGGAATTCTTCATGTCGTTTATATTTGAACTTCTTTGAAATAGTGTTGTTTCAACACTATGTCAAAGAGGGGAAAAATGTAGACACCTAAATCTGATTACATCAATAGGTAATCATATTTAGTCATCTCCTAGGACATTATTGATTGAATATTTACTATTTAATTAATCAATCATCATCACCTAGTTAATTAGTTAATTTAATTAACTATAGTCCAATTGATAAAATCAAATGATCACCCAAAATCAATTTATTGATTAAATCCCTATACCTCTATTTAATTTAATAAATCCTCAAATCTATTTAACTTAATTTCATACCCCCATTTTATTAAATAAATCATTTAATAAAATATCTAAAATCCTAAAAGCCTTCCTAAACCCTATCCTAACTCCTAATCCAACCCATTCACCCATACTATCCTCACTTAGCCACCTAACTAACCCATCCCATCAAAGCTAAATCACTTAACCCCTAACCCCCCTTCTAAGCTAATCCTAATCCCCCTCCTAAATATGTGCAAAAATTTAAGCAAGGGTTAAGACTTGCTAACCCAAGTCAAAGTCAACAAACTCAACCACAACTCTTACATCCTTATCAATATCTCTTACACCTCTTACACCTCCCTTAATGACTCTTACATCCCTTTTACATAATCAACCTCCCTCATTACTCCTTTGACCAATCCATATCCTATCCTCTAACACTCATCCTCCTTGTGACAGGTGTCACCTTCCTATTGGTGCTAAATAAGCACAATTCATGTGCTCTCTTCTCCTTGCATCCTAGCCCTTCCTCACCATTTTTCCATCCTTGCATCCTGACTATCTATCTCTCTACCCCTTGGCCTATAAATGAAACCCTCTCCCTTCACAAAAATCATCAACCTTTCATGAAATGTTATAATGCTATTTTCAGAGCTTGAAAACTACCAAAATACCATTATAATGTTGAAATACCTCCATGACCCCATTGTTGAAACCATCCTTTATGCACACCATCCATCCACTTGAAGCTTGAGCACAATCGTGAGCACACATATCTACTTATCAGGGATGAATCTAATTCATCATGGGTTATACCATTAGGAGCCTACCATTCTTGGTTTGCTTCCTTTGGTGGTGATAACCATATTCATCCTATCATAAGTGTTTTCCTTTTTTAGTTGTGTGAATGCTTTAATAGATTAGTATTCAATTTTCCCTACTAGGTAATAGGTGTTACAGTTTGCAATTGGGTTCTTTTTGTTCTATCTACTACTACTTTTATTGATGAGGGTCTTAATTATTTTGGCAGGAGTGGCTTGTATTTTTTTTTTCTTGCATGGGCTTTCTATGTTTAGACTATAACTCTCCAACCTTTTATCTTAATGTTGTGCCCTTTCTGGTAGCCTTGGCTTCAAAATCTATGCTAAGAGTTGAGGACTGACATCTATGTATTCCATCAAATTCATCTACAACATTATATATTTTTAATTTTAGTTTTTATATTAGAGTGTTACATTCAACAAGACTTGTTCTTTGATAGGCTCATTAAGAACCTTTTAGTTTCACTAGTAGACCAAGATCCATCAACATTTTGATTTGCATGTAGCACTATTTTTAACTTGGTAGTTGAAGTTCTTTTAAGCACATAGTTCTCCTTCACATATCGATGATTGTTTCTCTATATCAATGGTGTTCTTTTATATCGATACACTTCTATAGAGTGGTTTCCATAATTCATAATAGCATCTATTTTGTGAGATTAGTTTGGGACTTATGTGCTTGACACGGGTGGAAATGTCTACATCAACAACTCCTATTAAATAAAGAGTAACTATAAAGAATTCAAAAATAGAACTAGAGATTCAAAGAACAATAAATAAAACATAATGGCTTTAATGTTTCATGATAAATAGCTATATCTACTCTTGAAGCAAGCCAATATATTAGCTCTTTATAGATAATCATAAGAACAATATCCAGAATATGAAGAGGTGATATATATGGATTAAGGTAAAAATAGACTTTACAGGGAACTAAAACCCATAAAGTATTAGATTACAAAAGTTGCATGAAAAAGTCCAAAAGAAGAACTATGCTTTAAAAAATAAATCCCTACAACACATCTAGCAAACTAGTGACCAAAACCATCATAGAACTAAAAAATAAGACAAATAGAGAGCTTATAACCCTAACCTAAACCAGCTCCTTAAGAGCTTTAAAACTTCCTAGAACTCCCTCAAATCAAGATCTTCAAAGTCTTCAAAGTCGAGATTGGCATCTTCCTGTTAAGTCTTCCCCTTGTCCTTTTCCCTAGACCATCATCATCATCCTTTTGATCTTTATCTTTATTGGTGAGGTCAATATTAAGCTCAGTGCCCTCAATTTCCATCTTGCCTTTGTCATTTAAGATGTTTAAAGTGGAAGAATGAACTCTTCGATTGCTCTCCTTTAGTTTTTTATTAATTCTACCCTCTAGATCTTTCATTTGAATTAGAATGTTATCATAGTTACACTCGTTCCTTTTCCTTGCCTCCATTCCATTTTGTAACTTATCCTCTAGGGTTTCCATCTTCTTTCTGATGGATAGAAACTCATTAAAGACCATATTGTTAATCGCTAAGGATAAATCAACATTTTCCTTAGCTCTGTTAAGTAAATCCATCAGGTTCAAAGAAAACATATGATCTTGATACAAATAACCTTTCTTGTCATTTCCAGGATGTGCTTCCTCATATATAGAGGCATAGTACCTAACAATGTTAAAGATGAGAGCCTCCTTTTTGTCCTCACTCTACTTACTTTTAATCTCTTGAAACTTTTTATCCTTTTTTTTTGACAGACCACCTATGTTCTTCTTAGATTTGGCAATGGTGAGAGAAGATTTCTTCTTCTTAACAAAGGAAAACTCCTTACTTGCATCCTCTATCTCTATACCTTAAGCATTGTCTTCCCAAGGGTCAAAATCCCCATCTCCCTATGAATCAACCAAATAGGCTTCCTCTTTATCACTCATACCCATCCTAGAATTATTATTATCAACACCTTTACCAAACCCTAGGGATTTCCTCTTACTCCTGTAACCCCCATCCTAATTAACTCTTAGACCTAACTTAGGGATTCTAGCCCTACAATGCTCTACAAAGAGAAGGATAAGTCCTTCATAAAGAATGGGGTGAGAATTTTTTTTCTAATGATTAACCACACTATAATTCAAAGACTTCAAAATATAAGAGGGGAAAGAAATTTTATCCCCATATTAGAAATGATTAAGGAAGACAAAGTTAAAACAGTGAACTCTTTTCTTTCTGCCATCTAAAGTAAAGTAGGCCCTAACACAACTTAGGGCATACCTCCAAATATACAAAGTCTTTGTAGGTATATAAAGTTTGTTTTGGGTTTCACATTCAACAGTATCCCACTTAAAACTCAAATAGAGTACTATAAAGAATAATATCTTCTATATTTCCATTCTTAATATTTTATTTGTATCCACCTAGATCAATCATTCTCTCATCCTAAATAGTTGTACTACCTCCACCACTTTCTTCTTTCATTTTGACTTTAAATTCTTCCTCAATGGCCATTACTATCTCCACCCTATCAAGAATAAAACTTGCAAGAAATCTACTCTGAAGATCTCTATGATTGACATTTTGTAGCCTTTTCAAATTTACATCCTCTATACTCTCCCCAAAACTCTTCTTAGAAGTCTTTTCAATGACACCAAGAATTATATCTTATAATATAAAGAATTTATATTCTTCAAATAACATTTTATTTTTTATACTACCTAAACTATAAATTATATAATTTGAAGTACGTTAAATTATATAATATTTTTAACAAAATTTAATTATTTGATTTTTGCATCAATATACAATGAATGATATTTTATGAATTTTTATATGAACTTATTTTCTAAAGCATAAGTAATCTTTTAAAAGATTACCCATCCTAATTATCAGGCCAAAGGCATACCTTTCTATATCTATCTTTTTTAATTATTAGGCCGAAAGCACATCTTTTCTCAACTCCCTCTTTTTCCATCTATGACTGGAGGTGTGCCTTAGGAGGGATCGGCTTAAACATCACACACTAAGCTCAATTCCTAGATTAAAAGTATTAAATAGTCAAAGTTGACTTTATGATAGGACCAACCGTGTTTGTCCATTTCTTCCCACCCCTTGGCAGCTTCTTGTATCCTAGAACACCTGTTCTTTCAAGAGGTTGCACGCTAACTCACCACAGTGTTGGAAGTTATACAGATTAAGGTCAAACATCTAGTTATTTAAGTCTTCAGACATACTTTTGCTAGTCCAAGTGGGACGTAAAAAGGGGTTATGCTTCCATCTAAAATTTATTTTTATTTTTCCTCTCTGTTATTTTTCCCAAAAGATCCTACTGTTATTTTGATAGCTAAGGGGTAAATTTCCACATTACTTTACAATCTTCTGCCTTGCCTCTTTCTTGAGTGGTGGTGCTCTGTTTCCCTCACATGCTCTATTTCCCTCCATCTTATAAATATGAGCATTTGAATTCAGGGCAACCTTCCTATCTCTTGTGCCAAACACAACTTCACGATCTTCATCAGATGGCTAGCCAACTTTATTAAATAGATTAGCTTCTCTAGATAGAATCTAAATATAATCTAACACAACCATATATTTTTTCCTCTAAAGATCTCTTGTGCTAACCAAAAATTTGTGATCTTTATCAGTCGACTGGCCAAGATTATCAAACAGATTAACTTCTGCTAATTTGTAGGCAGAGTCCAAAGATCATCCAACACAATTAGAGATTTTTCCCCGTCTGAAGATGATTATTTCATACCCAAATACTTTCTTGACCAGTGTTCATAGCAAAATTTATAGGCAATCGTTATCGAAATCAGCTAAGCCACAAGATCCAATAAAAAAAATGGAAAACTGTAGGCCTCGAAGTCTATTTGGATTACTTTGTTTATCCATAATATGGTGCATTCATCAACCATCGAGGCCCTGACGTGAATCAACCCCTAGCTTTAGCACTGTACGAATTACTTGAAGAAAATGACTGCTGCATTTGTATAATGTGCATATATTTGTATAAAATGAGGAAACATTGTATCTGATATAATCCGAACAGTTAATAAAAAGATATTGTCCTGCTATTACTATGGTTGTATCATATAACTGTTCCTTTTGCTGGGAATGACTTTCCCATAGATAAACTCCAATAAAGTATTTTTACCCCATTTAATGTCTCTAATTTTAGGAATTTGGATCTTCAATATTGCAATTTGACATACTCTATTTTATTGCTATATTATGCATAACATGCTGATAGTCTAGATAGGGCATTTAGAAGTACATGTTTTTCAATATGCATTTTCACTTTTCATGCAAAGCTTGCATGTTAACCTTTCTAATCCTAGTTTTGAAGTGTGAAATATTTTTAGGTCTTGTTGGATAGTGTTGTTAATTTTCCCTCAGTAGAAATTAACAAACACAATACTATTAAGAAGTTTAGGATTTACATAAATATGGAGAGCTTCAAACGTAAAATCATCAACATGGTTAAAATTGGACAATTAAATGTTTGAGATCTTTTATCAAACATTTCATATGCCTAATTTTTATTAATCAAAATTGGGTCTTGTTCATTTCCTGTATACTTTAATAATGGCAAATTGCTGCAATATTACAATTCTGCAAAATGTTTGTTCATCGCTAATCATTGGTAACTATTTCTCATATTTACTAAGTTTTAGTTTTTAAATATGATGTTTAGGCAAAGGATGGCCATACTATTAAGAAGTTTAGGATTTACATAAACATGGAGAGCTTCAAATGTAAAAACTGTCAACATGGTTTAAATTAGACATCTAAATGTTCAAGACCTTTTGTCTAACATCTAATTTCTATTAATCACATCTGGGTCTGCAATGTTCATTTCCAATATACATTAATATTTGCAAAATTGTTGCACTATTACAATTCTGCTAAATGTTTGTACATTACTCGTCATTGGTAACTATTTCCCATATTTTGTTCTACAAAAGTTTGCTGCAATATTAATAGCATAGAAGAAACCATTGGTGTACAATCCAAATTCTACGTACCAAAAGGTACACATTAAATGTATTTACTTGTGCTATGTCTAATAATTAGACTACATTTATCTCTTGGCTGATAGAGAAGATCAATTTGTTATTCTAAAATGAGTACTCTGTTATTAGTGAAAGCAAATTTTGCTTCCATATACTTGTCATTCTATTTGTATTAAGTTTTAGTTCTTAAATATGTTGTTTAGGCAAAGGATGACTATCATTAAACACATAAGGAGAAAATGTACCCGTGATCCTTCACAAGTAACGACAACCAATGCTTTGTTCGAATATTATGATTACTCCCAAATAAAAATGTATGAGAGATGATGAAACTATAAATAGTGCGTTGAAGAGGATTGTGCACGAAAGACATGAGTGGACACCTCATGTTAGGTCCGAGGTCAAAGCTACGTTGCTGAGGGAAAACCCGCATAGATGCCTCAAATAGTAGAATAGAGAAGCTTGGAAGGGATCTAGCTAGAAAGAACACTGAGAGAAACAAAATTTGACATATAAGGGAATACAAATGCAAGCTTAGAAATGGCCTCCTTATTAATAATGTAAAACAACTTTTGTAGTGTTATGTAAATACGAGTATCAATTTGTGTTATGTCCATCAATGTTTGCAACTTATAAATAATTATCATACATGGCTGAACAATTAAACTACTCCATTTGTGTTATATCCATCAATGTATGCAACTTATAAACAATTATCCCACATGGCTAAAAAATTAAACTATTATATTCTAGTCTACTAATAAGATCTGTGGGAGCTTCATTTCGAATGCTTTTCAATATCTAGAACATCAGAATTTGGAAAAAACATTTAGTAGTCATTTGAGATTAATAGAGATTGAACCTTAGACACCGAAGACTCATGACTAATCCTACTCTCCTTAGTTATTATTGCCCATTTCTCAAGAAACTAAAGAGAATCACAAAGATTATACATTTTGTTTGCACATTTTCTCTAACATTAAAAGGCTTCTCTTTTGAGTGTTTTGAAGTACAATAAAGCTTACAACAATATTTGCTGATGTTCATCCTCATTGTGCACATAACGCTCATGGCCTACCTAAAATATTTATGAAGTTCAAAATACAATTAAGTATATAGAAAAATCTAATGGTATTCATCCTCATCATGCAGGCAGTGCTCATGGTCCGACTCAAATATTTATGCATACATTTATGCAATTTCTTCCATGCTATTAGTGGTCGTTCCATTATCTGTAATAAGTTCTTCTCTCAGAATGAATGAGAGGAATGTTTTTCATGGGACTAAACTTTTCGACAAGGGTTCATTTTCCTCATGAGTGGAATGATGGTCCCTCTATGAGCTAAATCTCTCATTTTTGTTATTATTACTGCTTAGTTTTTGTATAGCTTCCAGTAATACCTTATTGGAGTTTTCAATCCTTTCAAATCTCTCATTAGTCTATTCTATAAAGTTCCTTACTTCTTGTGCTAGTTCCCTTGCCATTATTCTTTAAGGTATGACGAATGCATGGGCTAACCAATTCTACAAGAAGGTAGGATTATGCTTTGATACCACTGTAATGTCCCCACCATTAGGGTTACATTAGAATCCATAATAACTATAAAAAATTGATACTATCACAATAAATCTAATTAGACATTTCATATTTTAACACTCAAATATTGTCCACCAAGTTGCCTTGGATTATATTATTGCATTATATGGAATGCCCTCCACTAGGTTATACCTAGACCAAATTATGACATTTGTAATGAATGCCCTCCACCAAGATAGACTTGGATCATTCTCCACCAAGAAAAATTGGATCAAACTGTGACATCCATACAAAATTCCCTCCACCAAGTTATTCTTGGATCAATCACCACAAAGTCCAATTGGATCATAATATGATACTCATAATGAGTGTCCTCCACCAAGTTTATACTTGGATCATTCTATGACATTTATAATAAATGCCCTCCACCAAGCTAGGCTTGGGTAATGATATCATATTCATTCTCTCTTTCATTACTTTTGGTGATGTATACGTATTAAACTTTGATAATATTTGCAACTTAAATTCTTAACATTAAAGATATCTAATTAGTAATTTATATCTTAATTACTAATCACGGTATTGTTAGAATTCTTTAGAATAACTGAGAGGGGGGGTGTGAATCAATTATTCAAGGTACAAATGTACAAATAAAACTTTTTACTTAGCTTTGTGAACCAATTAAACATTCATATCTGTGTATGCATCCAAGCTTATCACTAAAACTTGTAGGTTATTATTAAATCAACTTGCAACAATATAAACATGAAAAATAAAGATTCATCAACATATTTGATATAGTGATTTAATGTGGAAACAAAATTTGAGAAAAACCACTAGTAACATGCTACTCCTTTTTCACTCTTCTAAAGTGATGCCCTGTGAAAGGCCAACCATGTTAACGGTTACAACACACTATTAAATGTGACTCGGTTAAGGGATTTCAACCACCCTATTAGAATTGAGCTTGGTTAGAGGACTTTAGGCCATTCACTTGGAATGCCACCATATTAAAGGATTTTCTAATGATTGTTAAGTCAACCTTAGTCCAAAGGATTTTAATCTAAACTAATATAATTGCTAGAGAGTAATAGTAGAGCTTTGATCTGATACAACTTACAACTTATCTTGCAGATTTCATATCACAATTCAATCCTCAATTCTACTTGGCTTTCATTCTTTGTAGCTCTGACAACTTGTTCACCCTTTAAGCATATATCTCCTTAAGTCTTCTTGATTGGTACACCAATGCAGTCACTTATTGTGGTCACTTGATGATGTAGAGTCCTTGACTCTCTGTCTCTGTTCTTTCTTGGTCTTTTCTGACCTTCTCAATATCTCCCCCTTCAAAATTTTGATTCATGACCAGACATTCCTTAAATAGGAAATTAGAATACTTTGTCACTTTTTTTTCCATCATCCATTTAAGGGTTTTGGATGAATTAAGTAGGATACAATGTATGTACCCCATATATTGTCTCTTCTAGAAACATCTCCTAGAATCCATTTGAATTCACCTAGAAACATTTTACCTCAAATTTTTTGCCACCAGCTCATCAATCTTATCTTCCACCTGGTTCACTGGCTTCAGTAAAATAAACTTGTCAGCTCAAATTTGGTGAATCTTTGACTTTTCTAATAATGTAGCAGCTCGGCATTATTAATCTTCTAATGCTCAGCACATACTGCATTGCTTGACATCAACTGCAAGTTCACTTGGCATCAACTAAAATTTACTGATGCACATGAGCACATATTGTGTTGCTCGACATCAAATGCCTTACTCGACCCACACTAGATTTTGCTTTTACTTGATGCCAACTGATTTTTTGCTCAGCTCAAACTAACTTTTCTTGGCACCTAATATCAACTTGGTCAAGCTTGGCAGGCAATCCTTGTTCAATTTGTTCTTCTAAAGTTTTTAAGTTTTGCCAGCCTTTGTAACCTTAAGTAGATTATGAATACATCATTTCATCATTGTCTTAACTTATCCTTGTACTTCATTATGTATCTATAAGTGAACCTTTCCTCTAGGTGCTATTGTTACATCTTATTGATCAAATCCTCTTCATCAATCAACTAAGTAATAGTACTTGAATCTTATAAGAAATTATCTTACCAACAAATAGTAGGTTTGACATTAGTGACAAAACAATGATTGAAACACATTTTTTGCTTTAACAATCTCCCTCTTTCAATAATCTCTTTCAGCAATGATCATTTCAATCATATCTCAACAATATCCTTCTTTGACATTGATGGAAAACCAAACTGATCAACCTAGTCACCTAAGTGGTAAAGCACTTTGTGTCAACCAAATTGACTAGGTTAAAATAGTAAGACAATACCAAAAAGAAAACTTGTATATTTCTCCCTCTATCAATATCTTCCATTAGGCTAAAAAATTCTTTCTTATGACTCCCTCTGAGTTTCTTTCTTGTGACTCCCTCTTAGTTCTCTCTTGTAGCTTCCTCTTATTAGGCAGATTAAGATTTATCCCTTATCATACATGTGTTTACCTCTAATCAACAACATCATAAATTATCTCCCTATAAGATAACAACCTTTGATATACTTCTAGGTGAATATCAGTTTCTAATATTCTTCCCTCTTTGATTTTTCTCCCTAATCTATTTTGGAATCTCCCTCTAATGATGATTAGTCCAATTCAATTTCTTCCTCATGCCCTGTGTCATGCTTTGTCTCCTTCTTAGCTTTTGATCAGCTTCTGCTATTTCTCCCTCTTTGACAACAATGCCAAAGTCATATCATCTTTACATCTTAACATACACATATAGAATTTTTAGTATTTGAAGTTTCTCCCTCTATCACCTTGCTTGTAACTGATTTGGAATTTCAAAAGTTTGATTACTTCAAGCAATACCTAAAGTAAGATCCTTAGCAACAATTTGTGACATTTGGCAATCAACTTATTTGATGCAGGATAGTCCTCATGTTACTTAGACAACCTTTGATAGGGGTATTACCCCTAGTTTACCTCTTAGATATTCATTTTCACCCTTAGGCAATGGTTTTGTGAAGATATCAGCAATTTGTTCCTTTGAGTTGACATACTCAATCTTCACCTCTTTATCTTCAACTAGCTCTCTCAAGTAATGATACTTGATTGCAATGTGCTTTATCTTGGTGTGCATCACTGGATTCTTTGATATATTAATAGAACTAGTGTTATCACAACAAAGTATCACAGGCTTTGTTATTTCTTCCCTCATTCCTTTGAGTAGATGCTTGATCCATACAATGTTTGTGCAGTTTATAGTAGCAACAACATATTTAGCTTCAGCTGTAGACTATGAGTTACAACTCTATTTCTTACTAGTCCATGTAACTAGTCTCTTGCCTAAGAAAAGTGTTGCTCTACTGGTTCTCTTTTTGTCATCTATATTGCCACCCCAGTTAGCGTTAGTGTAGGCTCTCAAATCAAACTTTTCATTCTTCTTGTAGTATAGGCCAAACTCTTTTGTTCCTTTTAAGTATCTCATTATTCTCTTCACTACCATTAAATGATTCTCTCTAGGATTTGCATAGAATCTTGCAACTATTCCTAGAGATAATGCAATATCAGGTCTGCTATGCACAACATTTTGTAGCTTGCCAATCATAGACCTGTATAATGTTTGATTTACTTCAGTAGAATCATTGTTCTTTGATAATTTGTGTCCTGTTATCATAGGTGTGCTTATTGATTTTGAATCTTCTAGTCCAAATGTTTTCAATATTTCCTTGATGTAATTTGACTGAGTGATAAATATGCCACACTTCAGCTGATATACTTGTAGTCCTACAAAGAATTTGATCTCACCAAACATTGACATTTCAAATTCATGTTTCATCTGATTAGAAAAATCCTTGCATAAAGCATCTTGTCCTCCAAATATTATATCATCAACAAAGATTTTAGATAATAGAATATCTTTACCTTTTTTTGTTTTTATGTATAGGTTTTTGTTATCGTCAGTTCTTTCAAATCCAATCTTCACAAGATACTTATAAAGTCTTTCATACCATGCTCTTAGTGCTTGTTTCAAAACATAAAGAGCTTTGTGCAGTTCACATACTATATTCTTATTGTTTTCATCAACAAATCCTTTTAACTATTCTATGTAAACTTATTCTTCTAGTATGCCATTCAGAAATTTAGACTTAACATCCATCTAATAGACTTTGAATCCTTTGTATGCAGCATAAGCAAATAGAGTTCTTACTCCTTTCAATCTTGCAACAGGCACAGATGTCCCCTCATAGTCAATTTCTTCCTCTTGTGCATATCCTTTTCAAACTAGTCTTGCTTTGTTCCTTGCAATTTCACCATTCTCACCTAATTTATTTCTAAATATCCACTTGGTGCCAATCACATTTTTATCTTTTGGTCTAGGAACTAGACTCCAAGTTTTGTTTTTCTCTATCTGCTTGATCTCTTCTTCCATGACTTTGCACCAGTCAACATCTTCTAATGCATCTTTTACTATCTTGGGTTCTTTCATGCTTAGCAAGCTTGATTCACTTCTCAGTCTATTCCTTGTCACTGGTCTAGCATTTTTTTTCCAATGATTTGATCAATAGGATGATGTCTTTTAACATATTTGGATAGTCTTGGCTCAGTTCTTGTTTCTTCATTTTGTCTTTCAACTTTAGAGTCACTATGTATATTTTTGTTAGGTATCTCAACATCTCTTTCATGTATACTAACTTTAGCATCAGAATGTGTAGTTCTTTCATTCTGTAACTTGGTATATGAATGTAGCTTGGTTCCTGCAATTTGGCATTCATAAGCTATGACTTAGTATTTGTTGAAATTTACTACTGGTTTCCAACTTGATTTATAGTTTCCTCTTCAATAGGCATTCCTTTATAGAAATATACAAATTACTTGTATTCTTCTGACTTTTTGATAGGTTCAACATCATGAAGTTCTATATATTCATCAAAATTCACATTTTCACTTTTCACAATTTTGTTAGTGTCAGTATTTAAACACATGTATGCTCTACTTCTTGTGGAGTAGCCAAGGAATATACCTTCTTCACTTATTGCATCAAACTTTTCATTTCTAGTATCTTTAAGAATGTAACATTTTGTCCTAAATACCTTAAAGTATTTTGCATTGGGTGAGTATCCATACTATAATTCAAAAGGCATTGAATGAGTACCTTTCTTGATTTGTACTTGATTTAGGGTATAGACAGTTGTGCTTACAACTTCTCTCTGTTGGATACAATTGACTAATTGTCTGTTGTCTTTAATGTTACACAAATATCATATCAGTTGACAGTTAGTATATTCCAAGCTCACTTGGCCAATAAAGATAGTTTTTTCATTTCTACCAAGTGTTCCTAAGTTTACTCTATGCAAAGACAGTGTCTACCAAGCTCACTCAAGTGTCGAAGGAAGTTATGCAGAAAAGAGTGTTAACCAAGCTCACTAGGTTAACAAAGGAAAGTTGGATAGAATTAGTGTTAACCAAGTTCACTCGGTTGCCAAAGAATCTTTGCAAGTTCATAGTATTAACCAAGCTCCAATTGGTTAACATAGAAAATCACTTTAGAGTTAGTTTCTACCATGTTGGGTTGGCTAACGGAAGATTTTCTTATTTTGGCATGTGAAGCCTAATTAGTTTATCTATTGATTATAGCCAACTATGATGATGAATATTAGTCATTTAAATTTTTATTTGAGCCGACTTGAAAATTTGGAAGGTATAAATAAAAGGTCAAGTTATATGTATGATAGATGAGTGCATTGAATTAAGTAAAAGAGAAAAAGAAGTGAGGAAGCAAACTTAAAGGATAGGTAGGTATCCTTGTGGAGTAGAAAAGTGTTATTCGATCAGGAAGGATCAAATATGAACCAGAACAGAGATCTATAATTAGCAATTTAGTTACATCTCAATAAGGTCATTTCATTGTTACTCTCTAACCATTGTAGCAGTGATCTTAAATCTTTTAACAGAGTTGGTTTAATAGCCATTTGTAAATCCTCTAACAAGGTGACAATTCCATTGATTGTTTCAAGACCTCTTGCAAGGCCACTCCTACCAGGGTGATCAAATCCTCTAACAAGGTCACACCTAACAGTGTGTTTTGTAACCTTAAACAAGGTTGGCTCCTAATAGGGCTCACTTTAGAAGAGTGAAAAATAGTAACTAGTTACATTGGTGGTTTATCCCAAATTGGGTTTCCACGTTAAATCCTAGTGTCTCATGTGTTCATTTCTTTTCTCTCATGCATTCAAATTAAGGTTAAGTAATTACTAATAACATCTAATGGATAGTCAATTACTGAGTTATAGCATTTTTTGAATGTTTACCGAGTATCAGCAGTAATTTGTTTTATCATTCTAGATTTTAATTGTTGACATCTAAGGGATCTGGAAATATTTTAGTGGTATCTAACTCACCACCCCCCCGATTACTCTGATAGTTTCAATAATTCGTATTAGAGCATTTGGTGCTTGCAAAGACATTTTCAAGGGCCTAAGCTAAAGATCAGGATGTCTTACAAAAGAGAGATTTCAAAACTGAATAGAGATAACTTTACAGCATGGCAAAGACTTATGAGGCTTCATCTATCTACCATCAGTGATTTAGGTTTCAAATATCTTGATGAAGAGTATAAAACTCCTACTGGAACATTATCAGTTGAAGATATTGCTAATAAAAAAATCACATCATCATGATGATTGATATTGCATCTACTCTCAGTTATGCTAAATTTGATGAGATCAAAGTCTATAAAACTACTTTTGATATGTGGAACAAATTAAAGGAAATCTATGGAGGAGATGACAATGTAAGAAGAGCCAGAGTAGAGAGCCTTAGAGGAAAATTTGATCAAACAAGGATGAGAGAAGATGAAAATGTTGCAAAATATGTGGAAAGAATCAAGGCTAGTGTTAGTGCAATCAAAGCATCAGGAGGAGAAATCAAAGAAGAAACTATTGTAAGGAAAATTCTCATAACTTTGCTTCCCATCTATGCAATCAAAGTATCTACTATTCAAGAAAAGAGATGTGATTCAAATAACAAATTAGGCTGGATGCCCTAGTAGGAAGATTGACAACTTTTGAATTAGACAACTTTGACAACTATGTTCCTGCTTCCAAAAATATTGAGTTTGCATTTGAAGCTAAACTTTCACTCAAAGAAAAATACAAGAAAATAAAAGACAATCAATTAGAAAGTGAAGAGGAAACTAAGGAAAGTTCTAATAGTGATCTAAAAGTTGTTGAAGCCCTAATTGCAAAGAAATATTCTAGGAGTAGAGGAAAGTACAAAGGTAAAATCTCTCTAATCTATTTTTCATGTGAAGAGATTGGTCACATTGTTGCCAAGTGTCCAAACAAAGAAAGCAAGGATGAGAAGAATAGCCATAAGTACACAGTAAAGAAGGAATCCAAACGTCACAAGTCCTACAAAGACAAAGGTATGAAAATTTGATTTATGGTTAAATATTTTGATAACAATGAAGATGAAATAGTGTACATTGTTGTAAAGAATGAATTTGATGATGAAGGAGATAAGATGAAACTTATCTGTCATGTTAGTAAAAATGATACATAGATCATAGACAGTGGATGTTTACACCATATGATTAGAGATAAAACAAAGTTTAAACATTTTGAACATTATGATAGAAGTAGTGTAAGGTTTGGGAACAATGAACCTTGTTGCATAAAAGGAAAAGGTAGTATCTCATTGACCAATGAACTTGTATGTGACAATGCCTATTGGGTTGAAGGACTAAAACATAATCTACTGAGTGTGCCACAACTGAACAACTTTGGATTCAAGGTAGAATTCATGAATGACAAGTCACGACTGCTTGATGATAGAGGAAATCTAATTGGATCAGGCAAGCAAACAAAAGCTAACCTATTTTATCTTGATCTTGGTGATTTCTCATGTTTTATTGCTCAAGTGGAAGAAATTTGGCTATGACATAGAATACTATGTCATGCAAACTTTGATAACATGATCAAGATAAGAAAAATAAAAAAAGTAAGAGGTATCCCTAGTTTGAAGAAACTAGATGTTGGTTTATGCAAAAGTTGTCAAATTGGCAAAATGAGAAAGACTAATTTTAAGAGAAAAAACTATCAGTTAGAAGATGTCTTGGAAATTATGCATACTGATTTATGTGAACCCATTGGAATAGAAATTTATAGTGGAGAAAAATTCTTCATTCTTGTTGTTGATTTATGTATCTAAAAGAAAAATTAGAAGCTTTTGAGAAATCCAAATGGTATTTGGCAAGAGTAGAAAAAGAAACTGGAAAAAGATTGAAATGATTAAGATCAGACAGAGGTGGTGAATTCATCTCCAATGAATTCAACAATTTCTACATTGAAAGAGGAATCAAAAGACAAGTATCAACCCTTGGTACTCTTGAGCAGAATGGAATAGCTGAAAGAAGAAATAGATCCATCATGGTTTGTGCAAGGATCCTAATGACTAAAAAGAATGTTGCTATAAAATACTGGAAAGAAGCTATCAACATTGCAATTCATACCATGAACCAAGTACAGTTGAAGAAGGACTCAAAAAAAACTCCCTATGAACTATATCTTGAAAGAATCTAGAAAAGGAAAATTTGATGTAAAACATGATGAAGGTATATTCTTAGAATATTCCTATAGAAGCAAAGCATATAAATGTTTGAATTTTTCTACTCCTAAGATCATAGAAAGTGCACATGTGAGAATTGATGAGTTTGAAAAAAATATTGAAGAAGAAAGCAAAAAGGAACCAGGAGATTACAAAAGATTTGTCTACTTCAAGCCTGATACATTATCAAACATCTTTGACAAAAAGGAGAATTCAACTCTTGAGCTCTCCAAATCTCCAATAGTTACTGAGTTGTAGGAAGTGCAAACTGAGTCATAGGGGCCTGAGTCACATTTTGAGGCTACTGACCTAGTGCATACCGAGTCTGAAGAACTTGAGCTACAAATAGAAGGACCTTAACCTAAAGCTGAGATTCAAAATGAAGACAGTGCAATTCACTCAAAAGGCAAAGAACATATATTGGCTAAATATGTCAAGAGGCATCATGCACCTTATCAAACCATTGGAGATAAATTAGAAGGAACAATGACAAGAAGAAAATTGAAAGTACATGTTTACTTGCTTAATTTGAACCTAGAAGTGTTAGAGATGTACTAGAAAATGAAAGTTGGATAGAGGCTATGAATGAAGAAATAGAACAGATAGAAAAGAATACAACTTTGACTCTTGTACCCAGGCATAAAGATAAAAATGTGATTGGTACAAAATGGGTATTCAGAAATAAGCTCAATGAAGATGGAAATGTTTCAAGAAACAAATCAAGATTAGTATGTAAAGGTTATTCTCAAGAAGAAGGTATTGATTATGGTGAGATTTTTGCCTCTGTTGCAAGATTGGAAGGTGGTAAGACTTTGCTTGCATATGCAACTCATAGAGGATTCAAAGTATATCAGATGGATGTTAAATCTACATTCTTAAATAGAATTCTTGATGAGGAAGTCTACATTGAATAGCCAAAAGGTTTTATTGATCCTGACAAAAGGGACATGGTTTGCAAATTGCTCAAAGCACTATATGGTCTCAAACAAGATCCTAGAGCTTGGCATGAGAGATTGCATAACTATTTGATATAGATTGGTTTTCAAAGAACAAATGATAATGATAGTTTGTATATCAAGGAAGGACTAGATAGGAAGATTGTATTGGCAGTAATATTTGTGGATGATACTCTATTTATAGGAAATGGTGACCTATGCAAAGCATTTTTAGAATACATGAATAAAGAATTTGAAATGTCCATATTTGGTGAAATAAAATTCTTTGTTGGATTGTAGATACAGTAGAACATAAATGATATCTTTATCACTCAATCTAAATATATCAAAGAGATACTCAAGAAGTTTGTAATGGAAGATTCAAAACCAATTGGAACCCCCATGCGTACAAGACTTAAACTTACCAGATGATGACTCCAAAGAAGTAGATCAGACCTTATATACATCAATGATTGAGAAATTATAGTATGTGGTACATACAAGGCCTGATATTGCCTTAATAGTTGTGATAGTGGCAAGATTATCATCTAAACCCAAAAAAAACCACATGATGGCAATCAAAAGAATCTTGTGATATCTGAAAAGCACTAAAGACTATGGCTTATGGTACAAACTTGGAGACAATCTAGACTTAGAAGTGTTTACTGATGTTGATTGGGTAGAAAATATTGATGATAGAAAAAGCATTAGTGGTGGAGCTTTCTTTTTTGGTAAAAGATTGGTATCTTGAACAAGCAAGAAGCAAAATTGCACATCTCAATCCATAGAAGAAGAAGAGTATGTGGAAATAGTAGTGAACTGTTCTAACATTGTTGAGTTTAAATAATTGTTGGAAGGAATGAAAGTTGAAATAAAAGAGCCAATAGTCATGTATTTTGATAACGCTAGTACAATCAACATATCGAAGAATTCAGTGATGCATTCCAAAATAAACCATATTGCTATAAAGTATCATTTTGTAAGAGAATTAGTATAGGACAAGAAATCAGAATAGAATATGTGCATACGAAAGAACAAATTGCAGATATATTCACCAAGTCATTACCTATGGATGCATTTTATGTCTAAGAGGTAAGCTAGGGGTCATTCCCTTATCTGAAGCTCACTAAATAAAGTTTAGTGATGCATCAACAGGAACCAAGTTAAAGACAAATTAGTTAATGCAACATAGTCAAGAGCATATTGAAGATGAATTAGTAGTCAAGGTACATTGATACTAATATAGCATGTGTTGTCTTTGGCATGTGTTGTCAAAGAAGGAGAAGTGTGCTGCCATATCTTTCTGAAATTTTGTAGAGGGAGAAGTTTGAAATTTTGTAGAAGGAGAAGTTAAGTAGTTCTTTCATAGAGGGAGGACACTGCAATAAAGAAGAATATTTTTTGTAAAATCTAAGAGGAAGAAACTTTCTAATAGAGGGAGTCTTGTTCTCAAATTTTTTTTTTATTATGCTATGACATGTTCTATTGTCATCAATGCCAAAGAGGGAGATTGTTGGATACAATTGACTAATTGTGTGTTGTCTTTGATGTTACACAAATATCATATCAATTGACAGTTAGTACATGCTAAGCTCACTTGGCTAGTAAAGACAATTTTTTGTGGCTACCGAGCATTCCTAAGTTTACTCTATGCGAAGACAGTGTCTACCGAGCTCACTTGGGTGTTGAAGGAAGTTATGTAGAAAAGGGTGTTAATTGTGCTCACTCAATTAACAAGGAAAAGTTGGACATAATTAGTATTAACCAAGTTCACTCAGTTGCTAAAGAATCTTTGCAAGTTTGCAGTATTAACCAAGCTCATGTTGGTTAACATAGGAAATCACTTCAGAGTTAGTTTCCACTAAGTTGGATCAGCTAAGTGAAGGAATTTTTTATTTTGGCATGTGAAGCTTGATTATTTTATCTATTGATTCTAGCCAAATATGATGATGAGTATTAGTCATTCTAATTTGTATTTGAGCTGACTTGACAATCTGGAGTTATAAATAAAAGGTCAAGTTGTATGTATGATAGGTGAGTGCATTGAATTAAGTAAAAGAGAAAAAAAAAGAGGAAGTGAACTTGAAGGATAGGCAGGTATCTTTGTGGAGCAAAAAAATGTTATTCAATAAAAAAGGATCAAGTATGAACCAAAATAGAGATCTATAATCAATAATTTAGTTGCATCTCAATCATGTCATTTCATTGTTACTTTCTAACCATTGTAGCAATAATCTTAAATCTCTTAATAGAGTTGGTTTAACAACCATTTGTAAATCATTTAACAAGGTTACAATTCCATTGAATTGTTTCAAGACATTTTGCAATGCCACCCCTAATAGGGTGATTAAATCTTCTAACAAGGTCACACCTAACAGTGTGTTTTGTGACCTTTAATAGGGTTGTCTCCTAACAGGGCTCACTTCAAAAGAGTGAAAAATAGTAACTAGTTACATTGGTGTTTTTTTCCCAAATTGAGTTTCCACATTAAATCTTGGTGTCTCATGTGTTAATTTATTTTCTCTCATGCATGCAAATTAAGGTTAAGTAATTTCTAATAACATCTGATGGATAGTTGATTACCGAGTTACAACAACTTCTATATGTTTACTGAGTAACAATAGTAATCAGGTTTATCATTCTAAATTTTAATTGTTGACATCTAAGGGATTTGGAAATATTTTAGTGGTAATTGATTCACCCCCCCACCCCCCCTTAGTAACTCCTATATTTAAAACACTCTCCAATATTTTAGAGCAACATTCTTGTCCATCACAAGTGTCTTGGCACAGTCCATTATTGACCTATTTCTTCTTTTAGTTATTCCAATTTGTGGAGGGGTCCTAGGTGTAGATGTCTATCTTTTGATTCCTCTATCATTATAGAACATTTCAAACTCTTTTTATGTGAATTCTCCTCCTCTATCTGATCTCAAACATTTCAAATTTTTAACTATTTATTTCTCAACTCTTGCTAAGAACCACTTAAACATTTGAAAAGAATTAGATTTTTGTTTAAGAAACATGACTATCATCATTCTAGAATAATCATCTACAAATAACATTATTTACTGATCTCCCTTGTAGATTTTCACTTCTATTGGTCCATACAAGTCAGTATGAACAATCTCTAGTATCTCTTTAGAGTTATAAGTTTTTCTTTTGAAACTTGACTTAGTCATTTTTCCCAGCTGACATTGTTTGCATATCACATTATCAAGCTTTTTAAACTTGGACAATCCTCTAACCTTCTTCATGTTATTGATACTAACAAAGTTATCAAAGTTAACATGACATAATATTTTGTGCCATAGCCACACATCATCAAATTTCACGACAAGACAAGTAGCATCTTCTATATCTAGGTAAAATAGATTGCTTCTAGTTTGATTTCTTTTTCCTATCAATTTCCCATTTGTGTCATATATCTTGGTAGTCTTGCTTCCAAATTTGACTTTGCATCCAAAATTTTTTAGTTGTGACATACTTAATAGATTATAATTTAGTCCTTCAATATAGTAAGCATTATCACAAGAGATTTTATCTATAAGCTTGATGGAACATTTTCCTTTCATCAGACATGGAGCATCATTACCAAACCTAACAGTATTTCCATCATAATAGTTCAAGGTAGCGAACTTACTTTTATCTCCTATCGTGTGATGTAAGAAAACTATCAATGATCCATCTATCATTTTTGTTCATACAAGTCACAAAAGCAGTTGCCTCATCTTCATCTGATTTGTCCTTCATTGCAACATAAACTACTTCATCATCATGTTCATCAGAATTATCCTCCTTAGAAATGTAGCAATTCTTGCCTTGGTCTTTATAATCCTTATTGTCTTTAGTTCTTCTACTTTTGTATTTGTCACTTCCTCTGTAGTTTTTCTTTTTTGGATATCTAATAGCAATATGACCAATTTTATTGCAATTAAAATAAATGATGGGTAACTTACCTTCAAACTTGCCTTTTCCTCTATGGAATCTTCTTTCTAGTAGTGCTTCCAATTGTTCAACATCTTCTTCATTAGTTTCACTATCACTAGATGCATGTTTTATCTTTCTTTTCTTGTTCTTCTTCTTCTCATTAGAATATTTCAATAGCAACTTAGCTTCGAAAGCAGATTCAAGACTATCTAGTTTGTAATTGTCAAAGTTAGATAGCTCAAAAGTAGTAAGTCTACCTACCAGACCTTTAAGAGTTAGATTGTTTCCTAGAATACATCTCAATTCTTGGATTGCTGAAACTATAATGGCATAAATAGGTAGTAGTGTTCTTAAGACTTTTCTTAAAAGAGCATCATCTTCTATATGACTAGTAGCTCCTCTTATTGCACTAACAACTTCTTTTATTCTAGCAACATATTGAGCAATGTTCTCACCTTCTTCCATTTTCATCTCATCAAATTTACCTCTGAGGCTCTCATATTTGGCTCTTTGCACATTTTTGTCTCCTCCATAGATAGTGTTCAATGCATGCTACATCTTCTCTATAGTGTCACATCCCTTGATGTCATCAAATTATGCATAGCTTAGGGCATAGGCAATATCCAACATCACCTGATTGTGTTCTTTCTTCTTCTTCATATCTTCAGCAGCAAGAACTCCAATAGGATCAAATTGTTCAATTGAAATGGTAGATTTTGTGTGATCTTCTATTCCTCCAAGATGCAACTTTATTAGACTTTTCCATGTAGGGAAGTTTTCTTTATTAAGCTTGGGTACTTCTCTTTTGACATCTTGATCTTTGTGCTTTTAGTACCTTCAAACTACTCCTGTTTGTAGATGGCTCTGATACCAATTGTTAGATTTCTTTAGAATAACTGAGAGGAGGGGTGAATTAGTTATTCAAGGTCTAGATGTACAAATAAAACTTTTCACTTAGCTTAGTAAATCCATTAAATATTCATATCTATGTATGCATCCAAGCTTATCACTAAAACTTGTAGGCTACTGCTAAACCAACTTGCAAGAATATAAACATGAAACATAAAGATTCATCAACACACGTGACATAGTGATTTAAACCCAAATTGGGAAAAGTCATTGGTAACGTGCTACTCCTTTTTCACTCTTTTGATGTGATGCCCTATGAAAGGCCAACCCTATTAAAATTTACAACACACATTGTTAAATGTGACTTAGTTAAGGGATTTCAATCACCCTATTAGAAGTGAGCCTGGTTAGAGGACTTTAGGCCATTCACTTGGAATGCCACCCTATTAAAGGATTTTTTGATGACTGTTAAGTCAACCTTAGTCCAAAGGATTTTACTCTAAATTGATACAATTGTTAGAGCGTAATAGTAGAGCTTTGATCTGATACACCTTACAACTTATCTTATAGATTTCATATCACAATTTAGTCCTCAATTCTTCTTGGCTTTCATTCTTTGGAGCTTTGACAACTTGTTCACCCTTCAAGCATATATCTCCTTAATTCTTCTTTCTTGATACACAAATGCAATCACCTATTGTGGTCACCTGACAAAGTAGAGTCCTTAACTCTTTGGCTCTACTCTTTCTTGATCTTCTCTAACCTTCTCAATATCTCCCCCTTCAACATTTTTCTTCAAGACCAAACATTCCTTAAATAGGAAATTAGAATACTTTTCAACTTTGTTCTCCATCATCCATTTTAGGGTTTTGGATGGATTAGGTAGGATACAATGTATCTACCCCATATCTTGTCTCTTCTAGAAACTTCTCCTAGAATCCATTTGAATTCACCTAGAAATGTTTTACCTCAAATTCTATGCCACCATCTCATCAATCTTATCTTCCACTTGGTTCACTGACTTCAAGAAAAAAACTTGTCAACTCAGATTTGGAAAATATTTGACTTTTAAAATAATGCAACAACTTGACATTATTAAACTTCTAATGGTCGACACATACTGCATTGCTCGGTATCAACTGTGAGTTCACTTAGCATAAACTAAAATTTATTGATGCTCGTCGCATACTATATTGCTTGGCATCAATTGTTTTATTCAGAACACACTAGATTTTTCTTTTACTTGGCACCAACTAATTTTCTACTTGGCTTGAACTAAATTTTTTGGGCATTTACTATCAACTCGGTCAAGCTTGGCAGACAATCTTTGTGCAAATTTTTCTTCCAAAGTTTCTAAGTGTTGCCAATCTTTGCAACCTTAAGTAGATTATCAATACACTATTTCATCATTGGCTTAACTAATCCTTGTACTTCATTACATATCCATCACTCAACCTTTCCTCTAGGTGCCACTGTTACATCTTATTGATCAAATCCTCTTCATCAATCAACTAAGTGGTAGTACTTGAATCTTATAAGAAATTTTCTTACCATCAGGTAGCAGGTTTGACATTAGTGAAAAAATAATGATTGAAACACATTTTCTACTTTAACAATCTCCCTCTTTCAATAATCTCTTTCAATAATGATCTCTTCAATTAGATCTCAACAAATATGTAGTCTATAATTTATATCACTTATGCATTACCTCCAATCAGGGGTCTACCCTTCAAAGTGGGAATAACGCAAGCTTCTTACCACCTTTGCCAACTTGTTTGTCAATGCTTATGAACAACTCAATAGTTATGAGATGATGTGGTAGATGGGTCATGGGGATATGATTTTCCCTTTAGTCTTGGTTGTCTGTCCATGTGGTGTGATGTTTAATCAATTGCCTTCTCCCCTATCACAATGATTTGTATTGTGTTTTATAAATCATTGAACCACCTTCAAAAAAATGACCTGTGGTTCTTTAATTTAAATGGTAACGTGTAAGAGAGTGATGGGACCTCAATGTTTGATGCATCTTTCCTATTCTCAAGAAGGACTGTATTACCCATGTACTCCTTGTTTCTAATTCATCTTATGTTCATGGATGGTGCACATAGCTTGGGAAAGATACAGCTATATGTATGATCCACCCATCCGTATTGATTGATATGCCTTTGTCCTCTGATCACTTATGATTGGTTGATGTGTATTGTGAGTACACTATATCTTTCTTCTTTTTATATTGTATAAGGTCTAATTGTAGACTTATTTCTTGAGCTTCCTCTTCCTTCCTGTGCTCTATTTGATAGTTTTCTCTCTCAGCTATTCTACATCTATATGTTGTTCCTCTGATTTAAACACTTGATTTGTGGTCGCTGGGTCATGACCTTTTGACTCCCTTTTATTATATGTAATATTATTTATTAAATATGATTATTAGACTAGTTATGTTATATCATTATTATTTTCTTAACATTCTTTATAATATAAATATTTGTAAGTATTTTCTATTATGGAATATTGATAATAATTTAATATGATTGACTATAAATGGTCAATATATAAATGATAAAAGTAAGATTTGTATGTACATTATCCATATGTTACATATGACAATCATTTATTATTAAATATTACTATATTATGATTATCATATCCATACTATAAATATGATTACATAAAATATAATTCATTCATTTATCCACTGTTATCATTTGTTAATATTTCCTATTTTATATATTAATTCAATATAATATTTATATTATTATATTAATACAAATGACTGACATTATCATGATGGAAAATGATGAAATGAATACATGTGTTTATAGTTAAAAAATAATATTGATATTTCCATTAGTTATATGTCATTATGTGGTTATAACACACATTAATGTTGATTTATAAGCTTGTGACTTGCACTTATACAGAAATGTTGCTTTATGAACTTGCCAAAATCTATACATTTCTGGCACCCTTCTTACATTAGGTCATATACGACAAGGGAAAGTTAAAAGAAACAAGAATAGTGAAAATTTAAAATTCACATGTTTGTGCATAACCATTTGCATTTTTTGAGGCTAAACATATGAATATAACATGGGTCAATTTTAGCATCACACACTATAGCTATCTATGTTTTTTTTGGCTACTAATAATTGGTGACTCTTTTATGATATGTTTTTCCTTGCAGTTTCCCTTTTCTCCTATTAAATAGGTCACAACAAAATATAACATAGATCAAAGTAAACATAATAGAAGGAGTACAGAATTAGGCAAACTTATATCATGTTGATTACCTTTTAACATCAAAACCCAGGGTCATTCTTGTACTTAAGAGGTTGTGCATCATAAAATTAGATTTATAGTATAATGTATTGTACCATTTAGCATTGTAGATGTGATGGAAAATTATTTGGATTCAAACTTGTAGATAAGGTGAATACTATGATACATGTCACGTGCTTCAATGATGTGGAAGAGCAATTTCACAATCTAATTTAATCAGGTACTATTTATGTCACATCTAATGGTTGAACTAAGGTTGCCAATACAAAGCACAACAACTCCACTAATCATTTTGAGCTAGTACTGCATAATTCATATACCATAACTCTATCTACAATAGTAGAAAGTACCATTCCTATGCACTCCTTCAATATGGAGAGCAAAGAATCTTGACAATGTCTACCTATAAATCATGTTATAGATGTCATTGGCATCATGCTAGCTATCAATACTACATCAACCATTCACAAAGTAGATGGTACTAAATGACACAAATACACAATAACTATTATCGATATATCAAATTATACTATTGATATCACCATGTGGGGTAAATTTTGTGATGTTGAGGGCATAAATATTGTAACATCATTGCTACTACCAAACCCTCCAATACTTCTAATCCAATCTACTTGTATTAGATCCTAGTGTGGAAAGGCTCTAGATAGTATAATTACATCTCCAACTGCAATTGTAATAAATCATGATACATTAGAAGCCACTACACTTAGAACATGGTATATTACCACAAAAAGCCTTGACAATGCTCCAAGACCCTTGTCTAGTGCCATCTCAACGACTCTAAACTTTGACAATCCAATCCCTATGCCATCTTTTCTCCATAGAACCATTTTCAAAGAGGAAGTGAAATTTATCAAAGCTACTATAACATAGTTACTGTATATGAGAAATATGTTAGCAAGTAATACTAATCTATTAAAAAACAAAAGCATTAAGTAGCATATAAACCATAACATAAATGAGAGACTAAAGAGGAAACCCCAATTGGAAATGTGAGCCAAATGAATGGACTCTCCCAATGGGATTTAGCTCCTTGCTTGGTAGATGGGTCTAAGGATTGGGATGTATGCTCAAGGTTCCCAAAAACTAGCTTCAATGGAGATGGAAAATGGAAAATTGGTAGCTTTGTGAGCTCTCAATTTGACATTATAAGGGTATGGTTGATGGCTTTTGGCTCTCAAAAGGGCATTATAACTTTAGCTCCAAGATTGTGATGAAATGGCTTGGGAGGGGATTCAATTTATAGGCTAAGGGCTTGAGGGATGGAGGGCTAAGATGGAAGGAAAGATGAAAGCTTAAGGAGGGCTAGGATGCACTCAAAAGGGAGCACATGGATTATGCTTGTTTAGCACCAATTAGGGAGTGACACATGTAACAAGGTGAGTGGATGGAGGAAAGGGGAAGGATGAGTCAACAAAGGAGGCTCAAAGGATAATATATTCATAAAGACCCTTCATTATGGCTTGTAAGAGCTTGTAAGAGTCTTTATGGCTTTTGTAAGAGCATTCAAAGCTTAGTGGTTGGGATATTTTGAGGGGAGTTGGGATTGTTGACTTTCTTTGGCTTAAGAAAGTCTTAAGCTTGCTTAGGGAATGTGACAACATTAGGGGGTGGATTAGGCTTGGGTTTAGGATTAGATTAGGGATGTTAGAGATTTGCAAGTGGATGGCATTCATGAGGGTGGGTGAGTTAGTGACTAAGCTTAGTTAGTATGGGTGGATGGGGTGGATTAGGCTAAAAAGAGGGTTTAGGAATAAGTTAAGGGTTATTAGATTTGAGGGTTTCATTTATCAAATAGGTTTATTTAATAAATGGGGAGTTTGGAATTAGATAGAAGAATAGGATTTAATTGATAAATAATAGGTTATTTGATTTATCAATTAGGACTATAGATGATTAATTAAATTAATCAGCTAGGGGATGGCAAAGGATTAATTAAATAGGAATTTAATTAATGGTGCCTTTAGAGATAACTAAATAGGATTACCAAAGCAATGTAATCAAATTTAGGTGTCTACATTTTGCCCCTCTTTGACATAGTGTTGAGACAACACTATTTCAAAGAAGTTTGAATGAAGACAACACGAGGAAGATGTTTTAGCAACGAGGTTGCCCCAGTCTTGGATAAGAAGAGGAGAGACTAGACTTAGATGATGCCCCCTCAAGAAGGCAGCGGGGAGAGAAATGAGGCTCGACGACTTCTTGAAAAGTACAAGAAATTGAGATGAGCTAAGACACAGGTTGGCAAAGAGAAGGGGCTGAATTAGCTCAAACTCTCACTACGGGAGTATGATAAAGGGAAATCAGGGGCACAAGAGGAAACAAGCTTAAGGCTTTTGGGATTGGGGGGGGGGGGGGGGGATGCAGGAGCAGAGTGCTATAAAAGGAATCCAGGATGGAGAGATGGATGAGGGGATTAAAAAGCTAATGCAACAGGATTTCAAAGAGTCAGATTGGCAGAAGATGGGTTTCGGAGATCCCTAGGACTAGGATTGTGGATCTCAAAAGATGAGGCTTGGTGGATCCCTAAGACTAGGATTTTGGATCCCTAAAGCTAAAGGTGAGGAGTGAATCAAAGAGATACTGATGCATAAGCTGGGGTAGGAGAGACAAATTCTTGATATGGATGGGGGATAATGGAGATGAAGGGAATCCATTGAAGCTTTTTGAGTGGGGGGATACTTCAAAGATAAGTACCACCATTTAGTTGAGCACTAGATTTTTTATAGGACTGTTGGTTAATTGCCAAGGTTACCAAGAACATCAAGGCCTTTTCACCAACTGTCTAGAGGACTAATGGACTGACTCAAAACAAAAATGCAAAGATTGCCCCAGCATCACACATGAATCCTAGAGGAAGAAGCATGGAAACGACACTGGAGAACCCACAAGCAGAAAAGAAAAACAAATGAAAGACCTGATCAAGACCTTATGCTCTAATTGCCCCATTCACAGCATACCATGATATGGAATATTGTGGCAAACTTGAGGAGGGAACAAGGAGATTGCTTGGAAAAGATACTTCAAGACCCAAAAGGGAAGATCCCAAGTCAAAAGAAAGTGAAAATCCAAAAGAGAACTGTTTGCCAACGAGATGGGTAGGACGAGGTACTAACGGACCAAGATCAGACATGAGGAAAGCTATATCCTGCAAGGATCTATTAGAGAGCACCTAAGCTACTAGATTTGGATGAGTGATGCGTCTGGCAAGCTGTACTAAGAAAGATAACACTTTGGTGACAAGAAATCTAGCTAAAGGATGCATTGGAATAGCTAACCAAGGGTTGTGCAATGTGTGCAAGATGTTGATCAAGGACAAACTGACACGAACGCTAGATAGATACAATGGTACTAAGCTAAAGAGGATGTACAGGTTGACGAACCAAGATATGTTACAAATGTACAAGTTTGTTCATGTTTTGGTTTTTTGTGAGATGGAAATGTTTGTGAAGGATGGGATCTCTATAATAGTTGATAGGTGGCTAGGTAGATGGTTTCCGAAAAGCTTAAGGAAAATGGGATTCTTTGTGTGCATGTGATAGGATACAAGCTAGGATACAAGATTATCTACAAGCTGGAGTATGGTACAAGCTTTGGACAAGATTAAGATATACAAGGTATGGTACAAGATTTACAAGGTATAATACAAGCTTTGGTACAAGATTTTACAAGCTGTACAAGAGGTATTTACAAGCTCCATTAGACTTTGGATTTTTGGTTGGAACACCAAGGGAACAAGCAAGTGTTTTATGAGATGGTGGGTGGATGGATGAGGGATAGGATAGTGATAGATAATAGATTAGTCTTAGTACACAAGGTGCCTGAATTACCAAGTTTTCACCAAGGTACCTATCCAAGGTGCTTGAATTGCCAAGTTTTCACCATTGGACGCTTATTTTTCTTTACTATTTTTATTTTTATATTTTTCAAAAGCTGGGTATACCAAGGATCTTCAAGCATAGAACTTCTTGAGATGAATGATGTTAGTAGGATCATTCAAGAGTTCTCCTTCCGGTGTAGATAGCTGATAGGCTCTGGAGCCAAAGGAAGTAGTGACAACATAAGGACCAAGCCATGTAGGTTCAAACTTGCCTTTCTTTTCTCGATCTGCTTGGACTTTCATGTTTTCTTTGAGGACCATGTCACCTAGCTGAAAGTGTCATGGAAGCACCTTCTTATTGAAATTCCTTTTGAGATGAGTTTGATAAACTATGAGATGATCATAGGCTTGTTGTCACTTCTCGTCTAGGAGATCTAGCTTGGTGAGCCGAGCTACTCTGTATTCTTCATCTGATATTTTCCCTTGCAAAGATATGCACAAGGAGGGAAGTTTAACCTCTATAGGTAGTACCGCTTCGGCACCATAGACTAGGGAGTATGGAGTTGTGCCTATGGATGTACAAAAGGAAGTTCGATAGGCCCATAGGGCTGGATTTATTTGTAGGTGCCAATCACAGCCGGAATCATTGACAACTTTCTTTAGGATTTTGAGGAGGGTTTTGTTAGTTGCCTTTGCCTGGCTATTACCTTGTGGGAAATATGGGTTAGAAAAGCGGTGATGGATGCAGAGGGAAGTGCATAATTCTTCCATGTTGAGATTTTCAAAGTTACCTCCGTGGTCAGTGAAGATGGTGGATGGGATGCCGAAGTGGCAAACAATGTGGTATAAGATGAACTTGGAGACCTGAACTCCTGTAGCTGAGATGAGGGGGACTACTTCCACCCATTTAGTGAAATAGTCTGTAGCTGTTATTATCCATTTATGTCCATCAGATGAGAGGAGTGTGATAGTTCCAACTAGATCAAGGCCCCAACAAGCGAAAGGCCAAGGTGGTGCAATAGGTTGTAGATCCTTTGCTGGAGTGTGCACAAGATTTGCATGCTACTGACATGGGAGACACTTTCTAACAAAGTCACAGGAGTCTTCTTCAATGGTAGGCCAATAGTAGCCTACTCTAAGGATTTGTCGTGCTAGGAAAATACCACTCGTGTGGGCACCGAAAAGTCCAGAGTGTACTTTAACACCATCGTGGCCTCGTTTTGGTCTAAACATTGAGAGAGAGTATCGTGATAACCTCGACGATATAGGGTATTGGCTATGATAACATAGCAAGATGATTTTTAGATGAGGTTCTGGCATTGGGTACGTGTGAGGTGAGGGGATATGATACCATCGTTAAGGTAAGCATGAATTTCATGGTACCAAGGGGATTGGGGACCAACCAAGATACAAACATGATTTGAATCCTCATTCGCATAGGCGGGTGTGAGGAGCTGCTCCACTAAAAACTCATACTGTGTAGCTACTTGGGGAATTTCCAAGAGTGAGCCTATAGTAGCCATAGCATTGGCTGCTTTATTCTGTATTTGAGGCACTTGTGTAAACTGAAGCCTTGTAAAGTGTTGGGTTAGCCGATCAACTAGCTCTTTGTAGGGTAATAGCTTTTCATCTTTGGTTTGATATTCATTTAGGGCTTGCTTGATGATGAGTTGAGAATCGCCAAAGATTTGTAACTCAGCAATGTTCCATTCTATAGCTATCTTTAATCCTGCTATGAGGGCCTCATATTCAGCTATATTGTTGGTGCTAGGGAATTGTAGCCTGAAGGCTTTTGGAATGTAATCTCCTTGAGGTGTGACCAACAATATTCCTGCCCCTGATCCATGAGATGTGTATGAACCATCAAAATAAAGTTTCCATGGGGGTTGTTCTTCAATTAGACAGATATGCTCATCTGGAAATTTTGTGATCAATGGATAAGCATCTATTAGAGGTGCATCAGCTAGGTGATCTGCTATAGCTTGCCCTTTGATTTCCTTTCTATCCACATACTGGATGTCAAACTCACTTAGTAGCATAACCCACTTTGCTAGCCAACCTATGAGTGCTGTTCTAGAGAGCATATACTTGAGAGGATCAATCTTAGAGACTAGTTGGATGGTATGACTTAGCATGTAGTGGCGAAGCTTTTGAGTTGAGAAAACAACTGCCAAACAAGCTTTTTCCATAGGAGTGTAATTAAGTTCATAACCAACTAGGGTTCTACTGATGTAGTAGATGGCTCTCTCTCTGCTATAATCATCATGTTGTGCTAGAAGTGCCCCTAGAGCAGTAGGTGTTGCTGATATATACAAGATCAAGGGACGACCAAGAACTGGTGGAACCAAGATAGGGGGATTGGTGAGATACTGCTTGAGATGATTGAAGCTGAGCTGACATAAAGGATCCCACTTGAAGTTCTCATCCTTCTTTAGTAAATGTGAAAATGGTGTACACTTATTTGCAAGCTGGGAGATGAAGCGTCGAATAGATTGAAGCTTTCCCTGAAGAGAACGAAGCTGTTGTAGTGTCTAGGGAGGAGGCATGTCTAAGATAGCCTTGACCTTCTTGGGGTCGATCTCTATACCTTATTTAGAAACTATAAAGCCTAGAAGCTTGCCAGATGTGACCCCAAAGACACATTTCTTGGGATTCAGCATGAGATGATATTTGGCTAACCTATCAAAGACTTTCTCCAGGTCAGCAAGATGATCCATGAAGGTATGAGACTTGACCAAGATATCATCCACATAATCCTCCAAAATGCTATGGATGAGATCATGAAAAATGGCTGTCATAGCTCTTTGATAGGTAGCCCCAGCATTCTTTAGGCCAAAAGGCATCATGTTGTAGCAAAAGGTTCCCCAAGGGGTAGTGAATGTTGTCTTATGCTGATCCTCTTCTGCAATCTTGATCTGATTATACCCAAAAAATCCATTGATGAGTGACAAAATTTCATGTCCAGCTATAAGATCTACAATCATATGTATGTTGGGCAAGGTAAAATCATCTTTTGGACAAGCTTTGTTAAGGTCTCTAAAATCAGTGCAGATTCTGATGTCACCAAAAGGCTTAGTGATAGGGACCATGTTGGAGATCCACTCTGAGTAGTCGATAGGTCAGATAACCTTAGCAGCTAACATTCTTTCTAATTCAGCTTTGACCAATAATACCACCTTGGGGTGCATTTTTCTAAGCTTTTGTCTAATGGGCTTGATCTTTGGATCGACTGCGAGATGGTGAACTACAAGCTTTGGATCCAACCTTGGCATGTCGTGATATGACCATGCAAATTGACCAATGTTCTCTCTTAAGACCTCAAAGAGGAGATCAGCTTGGTCTTGTGATAGGGGTGCAACAATGTGAACAAGCTTAGGGATCTTTGAAGAACCGATGTTGACTTCCCTAGTATCCTCAATTAGAATAGAAGATATCTCTGGTCGATTATCTTTAGGAGGCAATGCTAAATCCTCATGTTCTACTTGTGGCTCTAGATTTCCTTGCTGAGGAGTTCTCTTCACTACCTTAGCTAGTCTTAGATTCACCTTAGTTCCAGTTTTGGGTGTATTGGAACTAGGTTGGTGATTTTCTCCAAAATACCCCTTGGGATCTAGCTTGTAGATATAGGTAGAATCTAGCTTTGTTTTCTTGTGAGGAGTTTCAGCTCCCATGAATCTTAGAATTGCCTCCTCTGATGCAAACTCATCGATGTGTATGACGCTTGGTTGGACCCAATCTATGAGTTGTGGATGGGCGAGTGGTAGGTCAATGAGGTGGATGGATAGTTCTTGGAGAACAGAGTCTCTGAGGGAGATTTGGTCTAGGATATCGTCGTAGGCTCTTTTTTCAACTTCCTCAGGAATGTCTTCAATTTTGACAAGGTCGCGGTGAATGTTCAAAAAAGCGTGACCATTCTCATTGGTGCCCCCAGTTGTGGGTATGCCAAAGCCAAGACCTGACTTCGATTCCCACTTGTGTGCATCGATGGGGCACTGCATGCCTCTTTCTTCTAGTCCTAGACCACCACCTTGATAGTTCTGATGAGCTTATGTTCTTGGGGATACTTTTGGCTAAAGTGATCAAGGCGTGCTTGATTTCTTTGAGGTGCATCCTTATGTAACCATTTGTTGATATTTGGAGTGAGCTCCTCATGAAGAGGGATTTTCGAGGATACAAAGGTTGTTGGGTCAAACTGCTTGTATTGAGGAGGTGGAATCTCCTTAGCTTTGTGATATGTCGGTTGTCCATGGGCATGTGGATCAAGTGGGAGTGCCCCGACAACAAATGCATCTGACAGACTATACTCTCCACAACCTTTGTTATTGATCTTCACGGTAGACAGGGTAGAGGCGAGGATGGTTTCTGGGTCATTATAAGTGTGGGATGAACTGGCGATGGATGTGCCAATATCAATTCCAGGGCAATGGTTTGTATATGAAGCTTCAATTGCATTGCAGTAAGCAAAGGGTTATGGATCGGCATGGATGGTTACCTCAGTGCCTAATGCAAAAATTTGATGCATTGATGGTAAGTGGATGGAATGGCTTTCATGGCATGAATCCATGGGCAATCGAGGAGGATGTTAAATGGTAGGTTTAGATCAATAACATGGTAGAGTGTCTCTTGGATGACTGGCCCAACCTTGATTGGCAACAAAATAGTTCCTTCTATGGTTCTTTCCAAGTTGTCATAAGCTTTGATGGTGATAACCTCACTGATGATATCTGCCTCAGTATACCCAGTTTGTTTTATGAATTTTAGGGTGCAAATATTCAAGGCTGATCCATTATCTATCATTACTCTTTTCACAGTAAAGTTGGATACCATGATGGTTATGCAAAGTGGAAGGGTGTGATCTGGCTCGACCACGGGTATGTCAGTGGGTTTGAACGATAGGGCACATGAGGATGAGAGGTGTCCAACAAGATTATGAAAATTAGTAGCATTGATATCAAAAGGGACACGGGATTCTATGAGAGCACTGTCAAGGATGTTCTTTTACATAGGACTAGTGCGAAGAAGGTCTAAAATGGAGATTTGGGCTGGCATGTTCCCAAGGTGTTCCAAGATATTGTACTGGCTTTTTGATGGAGCTGATGGTGTTGGTGTAATGGGTGGGCTTGCGATGTTAAATCGTGCTCTTTGAGTGGTGACTGCACACTCATTGTTTGGTCCTTGGATATTGATAACATTGACAGAAGGCTCTTTCTCGGATATACAACCTATAAGGCTACCATAGTCTATATAGGATGAAGTGTGGTCATTGTTCTTCCCATGTTGTTGGTTTGGCTGATGGTTGTTGGTGTTGGTTTGGATAGGTGCTCTTCCAGGATTTTGATTGTTGTGAGGAGGAAAAGCATTTTGATAGATCTGTAAGCCTGCATTGGGAGAGGTTTGGGCACCAACAGTGATTTCCTTCCGATCAATGAGGTCCTACACATAGTCTTTCAGTTTCATGCATCTGAGGGTGGTGTGACCGTTTACCCTATGGAACTTGCAATACTCATTGTCCTTGTACCATGCAGCTTTGGATTGGCTTGGATCAATTTGCTAGGTAGGAGGAAATTTGATGAGGTTTTCCTTAGCCAATTTCTCAAAAATGACATCCAATGGCTCACCAAGGGGTGTATAGTTTCTAGGTGCAGGTTGGAATCTGGGTTGTTTCCCTGTAGCTACATTGATGGCATTAGCTTGATTGTTAGACCCTTGAAAGTTGGGTCTTTTATTGTGGTTTTGATAGCTTTGGTTATTCCGTTGTTGGTAGTTGATAGCTTGTTGATTGTTTGTTTGATATGGTGGGTTAGACTAATTTTGGGAAGGACCAACGATATTCACATGTCTAGTGTTAGTAACCCCATCTGTTGCAACATGCTTGTTTTTGTTCCAATACCTAGACTTGTCATTGGAATGTGATTGATTTTGGTTGGCCTCTTTGTAAATCTATACCACACCATCTTTGATGAGTCGTTGCTCAAGGATCATTCCTTTCTCTTTGATATCCTTATAGGTCTGCAAACAATTAATGGTCATGTGGTGAGCCAAGCTGGGATGTGCATTATCAATAAACATTTTTACCACATGGAATTTTGGAAAGGTGCAGGATATGCGGGTGGTAAGGGTTTTCCATCTTTGCAGGTATTCGGCAAGGCTTTCTCCACCTTTTTGCTTGGTGTGGACAAGATCAACTATTGATAGCTCTATTTCAACAAGATGGGCATATTGGGCTACAAATGCCTCAGATAATTCAGCAAAGTTTTTAATTGTGCCATAGGGGATTCTATAAAACCATTCAAGAGCTGGTCCAGCCAAGCTTTTGGGAAAAAGGCGCAAGAGGAAGACATCATGGTATGCCACGTCCTGACAATGCATGTAAAATTCTTTGATATGTGTGCCAGGGTCTCCTTTTCCTCTGAATTTGTCAAATTTGGCTACCTCAAAGTGTTTTGGAAATGGTGTCATGGTAATGGCTCTGTCAAATGGGTAAGGACACACATTCTCAAACTTTAATGTCTTGGGATCATTCCCTTCTTGGATGGCTTTCAGAGCTGTCTTCATTTGCTCCCATTCTGAATTGATAGGTGATGGCTGGGGTGCCCCCAATGTAGGAGTGCTTGAGGTAGGTATGTGCTGGATGGGGCCACTAAATATGGATGGCTATGAGGGATTTGCTGATAGGGATTGTACATTGTTTGGGCAGCTGTATGGTGGATGACAAGTTGCTGAGGGGGAGGTGGCGCATATTGCTGCATGTGCTGCAAGGCTTGCTGTTGATATGGGATTTGAGGTTGGGATTGAGGAGCATAAGCTGGTTGTGGGATAAATGGATTGATTTGTGGGGGTAAGATATAAGATGGTTGTGAGGCTTGGGGAAAGGATCAGGGGGCTTGTGGGGTTTGACCAATATATGTGGATTGTGCCCCCATTTGGGATGGTATCTGCAAATAATTGGTGGTTGGCTGGGGTGGTGGATTACCTCCTAGAAGTGGCATTGAAAAGTAGTTAGTAATTGGAGGTAATGGATTAGTTGGTGGTGGAGGTGGTGGGAATTGAAAGCTTGGGAATGTAACTGATGGGGTTTGATAGCTTTGTGGCTGGATTTGGAAGCTTGGTAGAGTGGTGGCAGGGGCTGGGGTCACTTGGGAGCTTGGTAGAAAATTGGTAGTAGCTTGTGGGGTTTGATAGCTTTGTGGAGTGAGGGTAGTAGCTTGTGGATTTGTGGCTGATGGTATTGAGCTCCCAAGACCTAATGGAAATGATGGGATTGTGCTTTGGGCTATGGTGAACAAGCTGGGGGTGATGAAAGGTTGATTACTTGGCCCCATGGGTGGCATCCCTATTGTATATTGCTGAGGTTGGACAAAGATGCTAGCACTGATTTGGGAGATGGGTGGATTTGGAAGGATGGGTTGGGAAGCAACAGCACCAATAGTGAAGGGGGTGAATGATGAGGTGTGTTGGGTAAAGGGGGTTTGGAGCAGAGAGGTATGAACCAAGAATGGAGTGGTGGTGGCTGGGTTGGCTTGCGGCATGGAGATTTCAACTTGGGTGGATGATGGTATGTTTGGGTTTGTTGGATCATATGGATTGGCTGGAGGCTCTTCTTTTGGCATATATTGAGGATAATTTGGATCATAAGAGCCTATGGGTGGTGGCAGTTGCCCAAACAATGGGTGAGATGGATCTGATAATGGAGGGGGTCTTCCAAAGTCAAAGGTTCCTACATTGTCCCTTCAAAAATTAGCCATGATTGTCTCTTTGTTCTTGTCTATAATGGCGTTTACCAATACTACATTTCCTGGTTGGTTCATGAAAGCTTCAATGTCAGTCGATGATGGCATAGCTTTCTCTGGGCTAAAGGATGGCTAAGTGCTCAAAGGGGGTGAGGCTGTTCGATCTAAATGATAGGGCTCCATTGTTTCTTTCTTCTTGGCTAAGCAAGTGACGGGTGGCATGAAAAATGCTCCTAGGGATGAGATGCAATAATGCTGATGGATGCAAAAGGGGGAAGGCTTCTCTATGCAAATGATTTCCTAGGTTGAGGCAAAGCTATATGACAAAACCTAAGGAGGATTGGGTTGGAGACTCTAACTTCAAAGATATGTTGCCAAAGCACAAAATGTCTATTTTCCTATGTGCAAGCTTGGTGGTGATTGTGTCAACTTAAGGATAGACTGATGATCCTTTAGGAAGAACACAAGATTGACCACTTGTGGATCCCAACCTTTAGCTCAAGGTGATGAGGGAAGACAAGTGACAAAGCTATATTACCCTAGACAAAGCTCTGTCAAAGGGATAACCTTGTTGGTGGGTTTGGAAGATTTTAGGAATGGAAAACTTTTGGCAAGGTGACAACAATTTTGAAAGCTTAGATGTGAAGATTTTGGATTGCTAGCTAGATGGTTTGGTCCTAAATCATATGGATGAGCTAATAATGCTTAAGGGGATAACCTAAGATGGCTGGCTTTTCTACAAAGATGACTCTAAAGTGAAGCTTATCCAAGAAGATGTGGAGAAACAAGGGTGTCTAATCATAGAAATCATGCCTATTTGGTAAGGCATAAGCAGGACTAACTTCTGGATGTTGGCTAAATTTGATGGTGTGCTCTAACCAAGCCTCTTGAAGTGCTTCGTCAGCAACTTTGTCCTCTACTTTGTGGAGTTTGGCAATTCGCGGGCTTGGTGTTATATCCTTTCTCTTGGCTGAAAGTTCTTGGTATGCCTGAGATGGCTTGAGTTTGAATTTGTGAAACTTCTGTTTGGGTTTGGGTTGCTTTGACATGAATTCTTGAATCTGCTTGGCTTTGAGAGACCTTGATTATTTTGCTTCAACTTCTTCAACTTCTGAAATAGGCAGTGACTACGCTAAGTGTGCCCTAAGCTAGGATTGACCAAGTTTGGCAAACATTCATTCAATAAGTAAAATAAAAACAAGCAATAGATAGGAACACCCAGATAGAAGTTTGTGGTTCTCAGAATGTGATACTTGCGCTGAGGAGTGTGTATGTTCTACAAATGTTTTGATAAGTCACTCCAAACACATTAACACCCTAGATAGTTTTCTGCAAGGTTGACAATTGGTTTAGCTAGGGATTCCTCGATATACGTAAGGTACGTGAGGCCCAAATCCATAGATGAGACCAAAAAGATGTCACACAGTCGAGAGGAGCGGTAACCCACTTTTTCTCTTTCACTTCTCAAGGGTATAAAGTTCCTTGAGGCTTAGCCCGAGTGACAAAATCTTGATCCCAAGAGAGGTGTCTTTGGATTCACCTCCTGATCTTTATACTCTGTCGGAACGCTGGAGTTGAGGTCATCCCAAGGGGTGATGAAATCCCCAAGCAGGCCTCCTAAAAAAGAAACAAGGTTTTGGATCCTAATCTTATGCACCCAAGATGGCCTCGAAAGATGACAAGGGGAGAGAAGACTTGGATGACCTTGGGCTAAAAAACATGCTTGTTCTTTTACCAACTGACTCTTATGTGTGCTAATCTAGACTTTGCAAGCACTCATGTTTAAGAGACAATGTTCAATTCCAACTTGAAGTTCCAACAAAAGTAAATCGATTGAAGAATGCAAACAATAAGAAGAGTTAGGGTCAACAAAAACAAACTTGCACGCTCGGAGGCCCTCCACATCAAGTATCGATTAATTTTCTTTAAGGCATTCAAGATTGAGTGTGAGTTTGTTTTAAGCCCAAAACAAAAGTGTGTGAGATTCGATTTCAAGCGCGCACCCAGAGGCTCTCCACGTTAGTAGTTGTTCAATTTTAGTGCCCAAACTTGAAGTGTGATTGATTTAATCTAGAGTTTTGATCATTTAAGAATTTTGATAAAGTTAAAGCAAACGTTCAAAGACCAAGTGAGTGAGTTAGATTGTGGAACATTTAACACCTTTTTCAAGTAGACCCATCCCCATAAATGGCGCTGGGATTGCAACCAATGGTTAATATTTGATGGGTGATTAGAAAAGAGGTGAGTCCAAGGAACTACTCAAATTGATTTTTGTAAATTTGTATTTTAACTTAACAAAGTTTCTCAAATGTCCAAAAATCAAACTTTACCTAGATTGCATGTGAAAAAGAGATTTGTTTTGTTCAATTTTAGAAACTCCAAATGAAGTGTTTGATATTGCAATGGTTAATTGATCCTTGGCATTCAAGATTGGATTTGTTGTTTTAATCATGCATTCAAGAAAAAATTGATTTTAACCCATGGCATTCAAGAGTGTGTTTTTTTAGCAACATTCATTCAATAGAAAATGTGTTTAACCATTCAGGTTCATTCCATGAAAAACCTAAAAAACATGATTAGTCACCCAAAAAGTTGCTCCAACCTGCAATAAGACAAAAAAGAAATTTATTAGTCACCAAAATCTTCAAAAAGGAAAGCTTAACTATGGGAAATTTTTTAAAACTTTTTTTGTTTTTTTTCCTATGCGTAAAAATGCTTAAAATGGTCTAAATCCTACGGAACCACTAAAAGTCAAATTTTGATTTTAAAGAAAAAGTGCAACAGTGACAGGTGAAGATGACAGTTCATCAGGCGCAAATGCCAGACTGCAGAGATGCTAATCTGCGCAGGTGATAGAGGAAGAGGCGGAGACGACAGACTAAGTTGGCGGCGACAGAGATGATAGTTCGTTTGCTAGCGATAGCAGAGACGACAGTCTAGGTTGCAGAGACGACAGTTTGTTTGCTGGCGGCAGCGGAGACGACAGTTTGACTGATGGCAATAGCGGAGATGACAGAGTGGATTTTGAATAAGAAAATTGCCAGGTGGAAATGATGGTTAGAGGTGGAGACGATGATTAAAGCCAGGCAGAGACGCTAAAACGCAGAGACCTTGATTTGCGCAGATGACAGAATTCACTTCGAAGAAGACAGTTTTAGATTCAGAGACGATAGTCGACCAGTCGGAGATGCGGATCTGCAGAGACGACACTGCGCAGAATTTGGTTTAAAACACACGGATTTTCTTCAGAAAAATTTTGAAATTTGATTTTTGAAGCTTCGTTTTTTCTCCCTAATGCTTCCTTTAACCCGCAAGAACAAGATTAAACCCTACAACTCACTCAAATGACAAGAAACATTAGATTATTAGCAAAAAACAATATATAGATAGAAATAGAGGATTAAATGACCCATAGTGGGGTCCCACCGGGCGTGCCAAAATGTATATGAGAAATATGTTAGCAAGTAATACTAATCTATTCAAAAATAAAAGCATTAACTAGCATATAAACCACAACATAAATGAGAGACTAAAGAGGAAACCCCAATTGGAAATATGAGCCAAATGAATAGACTCTCCCAATGGGATTTAGCTCCTTGCTTGGTAGATGGGTCTAAGGATTGGGATGTATGCTCAAGGTTCCCAAAAAATAGCTTCAATGAAGATGAAAAATGACAAATTGGTAGCTTTGTGAGCTCTCAATTTGGCATTATAAGGGTATGGTTGATGGCTTTTGGATCTCAAAAGGGCATTATAACTTTAGCTCCAAGATTGTGATGAAATGGCTTGGGAGGGGATTCAATTTATAGGCTAAGGGCTTGAGGGATGGAGAGCTAAGATGGAAGGAAAGATGAAAGCTTAAGGAGGGCTAGGATGCACTCAAAAGGGAGCACATGGATTGTGCTTGTTTAGCACCAATCAGGGAGTGACACATGTCACAAGGTGAGTGGATGGAGGAAAGTGAAAGGATGAGTCAACAAAGGAGGCTCAAAGGATAATATCTTCATAAAAACCCTTCATTATGGCTTGTAAGAGCTTGTAAGAGTCTTTATGGCTTTTGTAAGAGCATTCAAAGCTTAGTGGTTGGGATATTTTGAGGGGAGTTGGGATTGTTGACTTTCTTTGGCTTAAGAAAGTCTTAAGCTTGCTTAGGGAATGTGACAACATTAGGGGGTGGATTAGGCTTGGGGTTAGGATTAGATTAGGGATGTTAGAGATTTGCAAGTGGATGGCATTCATGAGGGTGGGTGAGTTAGTGACTAAGCTTAGTTAGTATGGGTGTATGGGGTGGATTAGGCTAAAAAGAGGGTTTAGGAATAAGTTAAGGGTTATTAGATTTGAGGGTTTCATTTATCAAATATGTTTATTTAATAAATGGGGAGTTTGGAATTAGATAGAAGAATAGGATTTAATTGATAAATAATAGGTTATTTGATTTATCAATTAGGACTATAGATGATTAATTAAATTAATCAGCTAGGGGATGGCAAAGGATTAATTAAACAGGAATTTAATTAATGATGCCTTTAGAGATAACTAAATAGGATTACCAAAGCAATGTAATCAAATTTAGGTGTCTACAGTTACATCTCAATAACTTCTACTACCTCTCATGCCTATGTGTTGTGGAGAATAAAAATATAAGAAAAAGGTTGTCTAGACCTCTCAGACTCCATTTGAATTCCTAAAGTGTGCTCTAAATGTTCTCAATTATGATTTTAGCAACATGTTAAAAATTGACTTAAAAGATGCAATCGGCAAGCTTAAAAAGGTCATAGCATTCCACAGCCATATAAATTCCTTGTAGGGTATCTTTGTAGAAGACCTCCAACCACTAGTAAATTTGAAGCTACTGTTAGAAATAGATAATACTAAGAGGGGTTGGGGGTAAGGGGGGGTGGGGGCGGATGGGGCCGGGGTGTGGATCTGTATTTTCAATCCTTTTAACCACAACTGAATGTTATTAATCACTTTACCACATTCATAACAAAGTAAACCAATAATGCTGAGTAGTATAAACAACCACACACAAAGAGAGATCATAACACCATGCTTTGTTAACTAGGGAAACCCTAGCAAAGGGAAAACCCTGGTGAGGATGGAACCTACTAGATGATTCACTATATAAAGGATTTGGTTAAGGATATTGACCCTGTTAGGAGTCTATGAAGCATGTATAGTGTCTCGAGTCCCTATTAGGAGACTAGGCCTTGTTAGAAGTCTCAAACCTATTAGGAGTTGCTTCAACCTTGTTAGGAGTTGGTAGATCATATACAAATGTGTGCAAGAAAAGCCCACTTCCCTAACATGCAACTATACAATAAGTTCTTCAAGAAATAAGTATACATACAATATTGAGATACTTGTTGTACTTGACAAATCTTTTGACTAATAATTCTTTCCATAAGAGAAACTCTACACATATCATTCTACAACACATCTCACATAACACTTCTTTACATCATATATCAAAGTATTGCTTTCACTTGTTACTCGTATCTCATCAGATCATATCAACTTCACGATCATTGATCACATATCATTATTATGTTCTTCTTCCTCTTTAAATTCACAAATCAAGTTCTTTACTTATACCAAACATATTGGTAAATTATTCCTTAGTCGGCTCATATAACATCATTAGAGTCAACTTACTAAGAAACTGTAACTCAAAACAATAAAAAAAGTTTTTTAACACATTCTACTAATGTGTTCTATTCTATGCAGTGTCGTCACTACATTAGTAATTCCTTCATAACTCAAACTTGATTGACCATATGGAAATTCACACTGGTATATGTCATTAGTATGATGTCCTACATCTCTGGTTAACTATGTAAGAGAATATTCTAACATAATATTTTGCTATCATCAAATCTGTTATGCTGCTATAATATTGTTTGACATTTAGACAATTTTCCTTCACAAATGACCATGACTAATTTTCTAAGTCCCAAACATGTTGTCATACCAATAAAAAAAAAAAACCATAACATAGTTAAAAAACATCGCATTCATGTTATGAAAAAGTTACATCCCTTATAACTCCTATTACAACTTATTTCTCCCCCTAACAATTAAAATTACAATTTTCCATATATCTCCCCCTTTGACATCAATGACAAAGGTATCAAAAAGAGACTATCAAAATCTGGTAGTTGCATCAAAACTTGGAAAAGAAATCATTGAAATTGGTTTTTAACTGTGCAAAATGTTTCTTCCAACTTTATTTTAGTGCATCGGACACACTGATAAGCACACATAAAGCATATGTGGCTAACTCTATTGTGTTAAGTCTATAGCCACAAACTTTTCATATGAAGATTTTGCTGACAAGAATTCCTCCAATTGATTCTCCAACAATGTTACTTGTGGGAACAAGTGTTATCTTAGAAGAGTGAATTTCTCTTTTTCTGTTTGCAAATCCCTTATGCTATCATGAAGTGTTTGTATTGAGGGCTCAATGGTATCTATCCTCTGATTCTGCTTCAAAAAGTTGTTAGTGACCATCTAAAGCTCAGTGACCTTTTCTTTGATTTGATCATCAAATTCTTGAAGATAATAATATGCCAAGTTGCACTTAGCATAAGCCTATTTTCCTTCATCTATACACTATCTCAATGCTTTAATACATATATTCAAAGTTTCTATATCATTTCTCATATAAGTAAGTTTACCATCATGCTCTATTTGTACTTGAATTGTAGCCACATTTTTTAGTGTTGTGAACTCATCATCAAAATCTTTACACAAAATTGTTGTTCGCTATTGAATATCTGCAGGGGTGTCAATAGGGCTCACTACTTTCTCCATTTTGTCCAAAATTGAAGTCAACATCTTCTCAATTGACTTGACTAATTTCTTCTTCTCAAGAAATTTACTCAAAGAAGATATGAGATTCTTCACTTCATCTTCTTCATCAAATTGAACTACTACTACTACGACTTGGGTAGATGGTGTGGAAGGTGTTATTGCTGCTACTATCAAGCATACACTCAAAGTACCTACTTCACTACTAGATTAAAATTTCTTCGTTGAAGGTGCATCTTCTTCCTTTGGCTCTTGATTCTTTTCTTCTTCATTAGAGCTACTATAGTCCACAATGTTGCCAACAATGTTGGCACCAACTACTTGAATGGGTCCTCTATTTTGTCAACTATCACATTGGTGTTATCTACTTGCATAGATTCACTACCAATGGTGATATGTGGTGAACCACTTGAACTTGGTGTAGATGCTGGTTCAAAATTGTGAAGAGGACTACATGCTGTAGGACTAGCTTCCTGTGTTTGTGCACACTCCTCAAATTCTTTGGGCATAGGACTTACCTTCTCTATTTGTGCTCTTTTCTCTGCCATAGTGCTTTCCTTTCTTGGCTGTGTACTCTTTTCTATCATTGGGCTTTCTTTTTCTGACCATGCACTTCCCTTAGGTATCTTGCTTGCCTTCTGTAGCTGCACACTTTCCTTAGGCATAGTGGACATAAATGTGATTATAGCCTCTTGATTTTCCTTATTAATTCTTCATAATTTCCTCCTATGAATAAAATGGATCTCTTTTTATTCCTTAACAAAGGTGCTATAACTTTCAAAATAACTATTATATCTTCCTCATTATTTATAGAATGCAATTTTCTCACCATATTCATTCTTATTTTTTTGTCTTCATCTATTACTCTTGTTTTTCTATTTCTCAATCTATTATAGAAGTCTCTAGGTATCTATCCTTTTATACTATCAAACCTTTTATCTTTAAGAATCATATTTCTAACTACGATATTTTCTAGTTGTCTCCTATCCATATTATTATACAAATCATAGTATTTATTGAATTGTATAAAATTATTTTTATTAATGATTTCTATGTTAAGATTCTCTACCTTTGGCTTCCATGCTTTTCATCCTTCTAATGTATTAGCTTCTTGATGAACTTGCTTTATTGGTCTATCACCAATTTCTTCTTTAGAATCAGAAAAGCTAATCTGCAAGGTTCTTCTCTTTTTACTTGCGCCACTTGTGGTCTGCTTCACTCTCCTTTTACGAGGGCTTTTGGTCCATTGAGACCTTGTAAAATTTATTATAGGTGATGTTTTTTCAGTCTTTACTGATTTCCTTGGAGGTTTCTACTACGCAATTGCTGCATAAGGCACAGTAGGTGTCTATGCACTTGTCTTGGCATCTGTAACGTCTTTAGTAAGTCCAACCACTGTAATGGGTGTAGGGGTCAATAGCTCAGATTAACCACTAGCCTTCATTTCCATGGCTATCCCATTCACCTCGTCAAATTCCTTTCTATACATTCCTGATTCCTTCAAAATGAAATCAATCACCTTATCAACCTTTTTCTTTGAATTCTTCATTATTTGGCTAGTTTTGATTTATGTCATCTTTTTAGTGTATGTGCCCCATCTAGGACAATTAGAATCAACTTCAAAATAAAGAATTATATGTTCATACCCTTCAATTAATTCCTCACTCATCTGATATCCCATAGGTTCAATGAACTTTACCCGAGGAACTATGACTTCCATGCAAGTGAAATCCATTTTAGTCATGAAACACAATTCATCTTTGTACTTTTCCACTAGTATAGGAGGTATCCTATACCTTTTCTTCAATTTTTTTTGGAAAGACTTCATCATTCTATCAATATCATTATCTCTGATAGTTTTAGGTCTTGATCTATATGTGTGAGTGATTAACTATATTGTACACTCACTTTCATTCTAATTTGTGATACCAAAAAACTTCTTAGTAGCATAGAAAAATATATGTGTCAATAGGGATTCAAACCTAAAGATTGCACTCCTTGATTTCTTGATTTAGAAATGTTATCCAAAAATTGTGTTTGGATAATGTCACACAGATTAACATCTTCACCCTTCATTGCTAGGTAGGTTGCATGAAGAAATCCTATAGGGATTGAACCTATCCTAGATCCATGATTGTAATTACATCCTAAAATCTTAAAAATGAGTCCCACTCCATCATCTTGAATGGTGTTGACTTTCATGTTTCTGCCATCAAAATATTGATTGAGATTTGCCTCAACTATCTTTTGCACATTCTTGATATTCACTGGATTACTTCCTTCATTACTTAGACCTATGACCTTGTGAATTAGGTCATTATCAATACATATGATAGAATCTCATAACCATAGAAAATCACCATGTACTCTACTCAGTATTATTGTTATCCATTCATTCTTTTCAAAATCCATGTAGAACATGTGCTTAACTAGATTAAGTTGTTCTAGGTATCTATGCTTAGGTTTCAATAACAAGTCATTGCTACACATTTTCTCCAAATCCTTATGAATCCATGAATCATCTATGCTTTCAATTTTGCAATGAATACATCTTCTTATATTTTTGATGTGAAGAACATTTTCTAAAACTTGCAAAAATGTTCCAATAGGGTCATCAAGCAAAGAAACAAATGGTGTTTCTTGAAATTGTATCTAGGTCTATTGCTCACATTATAAACTTTTCACCTTGCCATGTCAAAAAGATTATGCTCAACAATTTAGAAAATACCTTAATTTCACATATTAGGGTTTTCGATGACTTTTCGTATCTGTAGACCTCTTTAATTCTTCAAATCTTGCTTCAATCTCGCATTCAAATTTCACACAAATAAATGATATATGCAAATCAACTTGCATCCTTTAAATCTTTTATAATCTATACTTTGCATTAAAAGCATATTTGCCACTAGTTCAATATATTGTCTTTGTATAATAAAGAGGTTAGTCTTCTTATATATCCTTATCCTGATCATATCAGGCAATGCACACTTCACCATAGATTTCTCTCAATGTATACTACATACTATCAACTATGCAACCTTTATACTTTCTCTGACATCAATTATCAATAACTGATAATACTCTGTTTCACTTAGAGTGCTTAATTTTGGTAAAAAGAGTCACAAACAATAAGTGACTTCATTGTCTAGTCAAGTACATCTTTTATAGCTGTATGAGAGCTTTTTAGTTCCTTTTCCTTTACAAATTATTCCTTTAATTCATTTGTCTAGTCCTTCTTTTCTTTCTTCAAACTATCATCATTTCTTCTATTGATCCTTTTGCAATTTTGATTCTTGTTTAGGTCTCTTCTATCCATTTTGCAAAACTTTACTGTGTGTCCAAAGTTATTGCATAGTTGACATACAGGTACATTTCTTTTCTTTTCATTCTATTGGTCATTAGGTGCCTTGTAAGTCATTGCAATATGTCCAAGATTGTTGCATCTATAGCAAACAATTTGTCTTCTTTCTCCACTTTCATTACTGTGCGATCTTCTTTTGTTTCCTACATGGTTAGTGTTCCTATATATCCTACTATTCATGTTATTGCTATCAAATTTAGGTTTCTTAAAATCTACTACATAATGACCATGTCCATCATAATTAAGGCAATAAAACTTTGAAATAGGTTTGAAGGACTTACCTTTGCAATTGACTTTAGTATATTCAGGTTCATCACTCTAGGTATAAGATTCCTTTCCTTTTTTGTCCATATCTTGATCAAATTCTTTAGCTTTCTAAGAGTGAGTAACATTTTCTTTCTCCTTAGACGTATCATCTTAGATCCTCGTTGGCTTCAAGAGTATTAGGTTTTTTTTCTCTCAATAGATTTCTTCACAAATTGTCCAAGAAAGAATCCAAGTCATGTCTTGTCATAACTAGGTCTTTGTGCACATATGTGTTCTTCAATCTTATCACTACTAGTATAAAATTTCTCAAGTTTCTATTTGGTTTTTACCAAATTACCTTTCACAATTGTGTTTTATTTCTCTAATTCTACATGCTCTAACTTAATAGATTCCATTTTAGATGTTACCTTGCTTAACTGGAATCTCAGATCTACATTTTTAGCTTTAATTTCAGAGTCATTCTCCATTTTTCTTAAGACATAGCTTAAGTTCAACTATATTTAACTCATGTTTTAGGATCTCATTTTCTTTCTTCAAATCTACAATATCATCATCACTAATTTCCTTACTAGATCCATTTTGCTTCAAGTCATCTATTTTGTCCTTCAATTGACCAATGTAGGCTTTTGCATTCTTGTATCTATCTTTAAGGCCATCTCTTTCATCTATAAGTAGATCAATCTATTCAAGTGCATCTTCAAGATTCTTCTTCAATTGTTCCACATCCATAGAGATCTTATTCAAGATGTTAAGCTTCTTTTGAATAACCAAGCTCTAATACCAATTGTTAGAAATAGATAATATTAGGGGGTGAATCAGTGTTTTCAATCCTTTTACCACAATTGAATGTTATTAATCACATTACCACATGCATAAGAAAGTAAAATAATAATGCTGAGCAGTATAAACAACCACACACAAAGAGAGATCATAACACCATACTTTTTAAACTAGGGAAACCCTGGCCAAGGGAAAACCCTAGTGGGGATGAAGCCCCCTAGATGATTCATAATATAAAGGATCCAGTTAAGGATATTGACCTTGTTAGGAGTCTATGAAGCATGCATAGTGTCTCAAATCCCTGTTAGGAGAATAGGCCTTGTTAGAAGCCTTAACCCTATCAGGATTTGCTTCAACCCTATTAGGAGTTGGTAAATCATATACAAATGTGTGCAAGAAGAGCCCACTGCCCTAACATACAACTATATAATAAGCTCTTCAAGAAATAAGTATACATACAATACTAAGATACTTGTTGTACTTTGCAAATCTTTTGACTAATAATTCTTTACACAAGAGAGAATTCACACATATCATTTTGCAACATATCTTGCATAACAATGTTTTGCATCATATATTAAAGTATCACATTCACTTGTTACTCTCATTTCACAAGATCATATCAACTTCACAATCATTAATCACACATCATTATTATGTTCTTCTTCCTCTTTAACTTCATAAATTAAGTTCTTTACTTATACCAAATATATTGGTAAATTCTTCCTTAGTTGGCTCATATAACATCATTAGAGTCAGATTACTAAGAAATTGTAACCCAAAACAATAAAACAAGCTGTTGAACACATTCTGCTAATATGCTCTATTCTATGTAGTGTCATCACTACATTACTAATTCCTTCATAACTTGAACTTGATTGGTCATCTAGACATGCACACTGGAATATGTTATTAGTATGATGCCCTGCATCTCTAGTTAACTACGCAAGAGAATATTCTAAGGGAATATTTAGCTATCATCAAATCTATTATGTTGCTTAACATTGTCTGACACTTAGACAATTTTCCTTCACAATGAGCATGACTAATCTGCAAAACAAATATGTTGCCATAAATGACAACCATGTTATCTACCTTATTTGATTGTTTGGACATATTGCCAATGCCTATTTTTCAATGCTTTGTGGTTGAATGTTGGATGCTTCCATGTCAAAAAATAATGTCGCTAGAATTTTGTGAAAAGTTTGACACACTCCATAATTGTTGATTTATCAACAGGATACTCCATCAAAAATCATCCCCATCAATGCAACATGGCAGCATCAGAATGCTAGTTCAAAACATTAAAATATCAAGATATCCGTAGATAATTTGATAGGTTTTTCATAGTGTTGATAGCAAGAAACATCAAAATATTAACTCATGCCAGAGAATATTCAACGGGTTTGTCATACTATCGATGGAAGGCCACGTCAAAATATTGATGACTCCCAAAGATGATTTAATAGTCTTCTCAAACCCTCAAAAATAGACTATGTTAGAATATCAATGACAATTATAACGTTTTAAAAAGAAAAAAGAAAAAAGAAAAAACCTTTATCTGTCAGTTTCCACCATTCAATCTATTGCTCCTTGCAAACACCGGCTTATCTTCCTCACTTCCTCACTCACCATTGCCTAGTGATGAACCTAGAGCATCATTGTAATTTTTGTGTATCAACTTTAGTAAGCCTAAAAACTAAACAAAAAAAAATTATACAAGCATACTTAGCATTCCAAGAAGGTATTTTAACTGTGGAATCTTGGGAAAATGCTTTTTTGTACAAAACCTTGATTTTTAAGGGTTTTAGACCTGTATGGATTGAGAATTACATGACTCTATTCACATATAGAACTTTAGAGCCTCAAAATGGGTATAAAAGATAGCTAAAACAATATGTTGTAATATCCAAAAAATAACTTTTCCAAACCAATCAAAGTGTTAGGAGTTATAGTACAATAAATTGTTGATAAATAGAAAAAGACATAGCAAAATCTTGTACAAAAACTAGTTTCTTGCCTTGATTGATTCAACTAACTCCAAAAATAGATTCCAAGGCCTTTTATGTTCTCTTGGATCAATTATACCCATTCCCAAGTGATTTTTAGGCTCAAAGTTGCATTCTTGCAACATTTTAGTTGTAAAATTGCAATTTTGCACTTCTACTCCTCAAAATTTTTGCTAATTAACCCAAATCACCTAGAAATCATTTAAAACACCTACTTAACCCTAGATAACCTTTCAAAGAAAAATTTGCACAATGACCACTCTTGGTGGCTCAAGACTCCAAAAGTGACTAAGTCCATTAATTAGGGTTCACAAACAAAATGGGTCTAATGAGGCTCAATCTTACAAGATTTGTTGCCTTTAGACCTTATTACATCACAAATTATAATTCACAAAAAACTGACTAAGGTGCTCCTACCCTCAGAAACCCTCGATAGTAAAAACCAACCACACTAAGGAAAGCCACTTTATTGAATAATGGATGAATATTAATTCAAACCTAACAAATGTGAAGTTTGCAAGCTTGAATATTGATTTCCTTTTATAGTATTATAGACTCAGCATTCTTTACTCATAGACTAAGAAGTGTCTTGACTCTTTATGCACTACTAAAAACATGCACAACAATACTCATCTACAAACTACATATGATAAATAACACATACAAGAGTATAAAAAGAGTTTTACACAATTTTCAATATATACATGCACCAATAAAGAGAACAAGAGCTCTTCAATTATCACATCCATAGGAATATAACCCAACAGAAAGATTTCTCAATCGCTTCATGTTGACAACTCTTCCTCAACAACAGTCTCATATACAATGCTACAAGTGCTTCAAATGATACTATATTCTACAAGTAGTAATAGTCAATATCTAATGAAAGACATCACACACACTCATCATACTTGAGAGGCTCATAAATATTTGCACACCCTTCTCAAAATGGAGTAATAAAAAATATAGATGTTATTGTTCAAGATTATAGCTGGGATAGAGATATTTATAGTTTGTAATGTTGTTTGGCTTCTGGATAAAAATTATGTTCTTACAATCGTTATGATGGATCATGGAGTTCGATCCAAAAAGATATACATAGTTTTAATCTAGAAGACTCGTGCATAACTTTATGAGATATTTATTTTTGAAATTTGGAGACCATATTATGTATTCTACTAATTTTAGAATTAGTGTACTTGATTTGAAAAATAAAATATTTCATTTGCTTGGAGTAAATAATCTTTCTCGCATATTCATTTTCTTCTTTTCCACATAGATAAGTTGTTTTTGGTGATCGAATATCACTAAATAATTATCAGAATTGAATCTATCATGACTTCCAGGGATCAAATTGAATTTTCTCTTCTCATATATTAACTATTCAATTCTCTTTTAATTTTATTTTGCTAATTTCCAAAAAATTCTGCAATTTTTTCACCCCATATCTTCAAAAGGTTTGATATTTTTTGTCCTCAAGTTCAAATTTTATCTAATAGTGGAAGAATATGCATGTTTATAAAAGTTGTTCATTTTTTCAGATAGGCATGATGGTTGGGAGTGAAGTTCTAGAACATGTGAAGGGACTCATCAAAGTTCTAGTGGAGTTAAAAAAAAATTTCAAAGTGGATCAATAGATCATAATAAATACAAGAGTACAACTCTGAATGATCCTTCAACATCAAAAGAACTAGTGAGATCATGATACCTATTCAACAATGAACCACTTAGAAGAAAAGTCTTGGCAAAATATGGGAGATTTCTTGAGCTTCATTACCTTTACTAGGACTCAAGTTCCTACATGTTTATTGTCCCAACTAAATATATCCACATTTTCCTCAACACCCAACATATGGCCATTTATTTGAATGTATTTCAGGTAAGATTCATTTGCAGTGGCTCTCTAAAATCATGTTGCTCCCAAAAGTAATTCATCCTGCACAAATCTAATGAATATATATCAGGCATATTCTAATTTTTTTCCATTAGTTAATTTAGAAGGTTTATGCTAGGATATACTTACATGATATCTAGAATAAGAGCAATAAAATGGACAAATGTCAAACTATAATGAATCACTATATTCACCTCTATATTTGTCAGCAAACTTGAAAACCTAGCAACCCATATAGACCATCCCAATGTCACAGTAAGAATTAAGAGAATCAATCAATATTAAGATGATGTTTTTAGAAATCAACTGTATATAATTTATTATACGAAATTTTTCCATGGACAAATATTCTATATAACTGTTGTTGTAACAAAATATAAAGAAAACCTATATAAAAAAAAATACTAAACTATAAAGAAAAGTCACTTTAATAATCATATCTATCACCATACACAAATTCTTCTTAATAAAGATGATACTAGTATTATGGGTGTTTCCTATTGCACTCAATATAATCATTAGAAAAGTGGCAAATGTACACAATATTGATTGAAAACTTGATCAAAAGGCATGAAACATGTCATTTATTTAAAAGATAATCTCTTGAATAACAACACAACAAATTATGAAGAATAGCTAGTTGGACATCATCATCACGCACGTACATTGTATGAACATATGTTGAAAGCCTACAATCTATAGATAACAATGTACATAGTTATGATTTTTTATTTATGTTTTACTGTCTTACTTCCATGGGAAGAGTTTTGCAAGAAAATAAATACAAAATTTTCTTCCCACAAATAAAAGAGTTGGATGATTCAGTAGTAGAAGAGGCTTTTCTTAAATCCAAGAGGAGATATTTTGCAAAGATTAATGACACTCGTTGTGACATAACAGAAGCTGATCCAGATGCATTTATTGATATAATTTATTGGAATTTGCTTGATATTAGAGATGTTGATTGGGCCCATGAATATACATCTGATTCAAAAAATGTAAAGAATTGTACAATGAAAGCCACATGATGGAAAATCTACCAAATTTATATCAAGATATGATAATTTTAGAAAAGGAGTGATATGAAAAGAATAAAAGTTGGTAGAAGGAAAGACCTTTTGGATATGGAAAAATCTACTGTCTTGAAATTCTTGAAACATGTATAGCTATATGCAAGTTTTTAAAAAGTGGACTTGTGGTTAGAAATGTCAATGTTCCATTTAGCCAAGAATGATTTTGGAGTTTATGGGTGGAGCTCAAAATTTGAGAATGAGAAGGAAGTAATATGCTATTGAGTTGTTTTTCCTTTTTAATAAGGATAATTTTTTTTAAATGTACTCTTACAATTTATAGCAATGGTTGATTTCATGGATTCTTGATTATAGATTTAACTTCATTATAGCAAGGAATCAAATAAGTACAAATCATTACCAATGCTTTACTATCTTGTACTTGAAATAATGTGAATTTAAAAAGTAAGGTTGACAATTAAACAAGATTCATAAGAAAGAAATTTAAATTATGATATGCCAAATAAATGGAGTACAATGATATTTATATCATTGTTACTTTTAATTCTAACAAGACATTTAAGTATCTTAAAAATAGAATTGATAAATATTTTCACCTCATTACTCACAATATGTTAGTAGGATAATGAGTTACATTGAGGTCCTCTTCCAATAGTAAGCAAGATGTTGAAATAATTGGTTGATTAAAATAATCTATGGGTGAGCAGTGTCTTTGAGAAAGTAATCAGCCACCCAACAAATGGCATTCCTCACATGTGGGAGATTGTCATCCATTCATCTTCCAACTCCAAAACACTCCACAACAGCATTGTGGTGGTTAATGCCATTGGCAGCCCAAATTTCACATTGTCTCTTGCATCGTAATATCCTCCCATCACAACAACAATGGAAATAAACTATAGAAAAATATCAAAACTACTTTATTTTTAATAGAATAGAGCACCTCAAGCTAAAGAGATATGGTATTTGACATCAAGTATTAGACCATTATCACTTAAAAGGCTTACCCTCTTCATTATTATTGAAGAACAATTATCACAACTTAGTATACTTAAGCTTTTCAAAGAATTTGAATGTACCTTTTCAATAGACCCATCAAAAAGGCTAGAATCTCCTCACCATCTCATTCATTGATCAAGTGTAAGTTTCCCAAAATTTTGGCTTTCAAAGAAAAGAAGAGATTTAGTGAGAGCATCTATGTAGGTATGAGACAAAGAAGAGCCTTACCTAGCATAAACATAGCGCATATTATTGTAATAGTTGGCTTCTATTGTGATAGCAAAAATCAATAAAATTATGACCATAATGCAACTCCCACTTTTGATGCAGGAGCATCTAGTAGTGTAAGGACAATCCTGTATCACCCAAAAATATGCTTAGTGTTAATTTTTGTTTAATGTGTTTCCATTTCTGGATACCCATTTGGGTAAATAAAAAGTTCCAACTCTCATAGTTCCATTATTGGTTCTAGGTTAGAGTTTTTGAGCACCTTCGGATACGTGCCACTACAGAAAATGAGTTATTTTTTAATTGAGCCATAATTATGATGAATTAGAAGGTTTAAGTTAGAGGGATGATTGTAATTGTAATTTAAATCACTCTAGAAAAAGAATCAGGTCAAAAGGCTTTAGGCTAAAAGTACAAAGTTGTGTCACCTTTTAGGTTGACTTATCAAAACGACTGAATTTGAGTATTTCTATCTAAAAATGAATTTTTTTCAAACATATGATCTAGATAAATTCATTGTAGCTAAGTTATATATGTTATCACACTTTTCCAATTGGAAATGTCTATTAAATGCATGTTTTATACTAGTTTGTATCCAATTACTAAAGATAATTATTTCAGAAAACTGACATTTCAATAACTCTTACTATTTGTCATGATATACTTTTAATAACTTGTAAACACCATTTTATAGATCTCAAAGTCAAGAATATTCTCATATAGGGTTTATAGTGTTTTAATTAGATAAAGTATATTATAATTAAAATTTTCTAAAAGCTCAAATTTTAACACTCAAAAAGATGTCAATTTTGAGAAAGAAAAAATATTAAATCATATAAAAAAAATTAAAACTTATATGACATTCTAGAGGAGAGAGTCCTCTTCTAGAATGCATAATTTTTATTCTAGTTAGAATAGATTTTTTTTGGAAAAATGTGGTGGGAGATGAAAACTATCGATTTGAGGTGAGTTGAACTTTAAATGATTATAAAAGTGAAAATATAAGTCTAAATCCAATTTTTATATTTGAATGTTCTAGATATATATGTTATCTAAACTAAACCCCTAATTTTCAGCATTTTTCAGCAACTAAAAAAAAATTATCTAAAGAAATTATGAAAATTTATTAACTCTTATTCTAAGTAATTGTTAAAAAATATAATCCAAAACTTCATCAATTTCTATACATTTCATTAGTTTACTTCATTTTCAAATTCTAAATATTAATACTAGTTTTATATCATTGAATTTGACAATTATACTTTTGTTAGTCTTTTCCTTTACAAAAGGGTGACATAGGTTTGTGTTTTGACCCTTTACGAGTTGAAAGTTATTGCAATTTGAAATTGCTTGGACACCTCCTAAGAGAAATTAAAAGCCAGATTTGAGGCACTAAAAAATCTTGTATAGGCTTGAAAAATGGCAAAAAGCACAGCTGGTTCATAGGCTTATAGAGTGCTTGGAGAGCTTTCTGAAAATGTAAACAGTTTGTCAATCGGAGTCCCAGATCAAAAGTTATGCCTTCTAAAAGTTGGACTACCATTTTTGGATTCTTCTAATTTTACACCAACTTCTAACGTGATTTCTAGGACCTTCTATTTTGGTGGTGCATGCCAAATGGCATATTCTAGAATGTATTCCTAACCCTAAACCTAATTGGGGTTTATTTAAGAACATTTCTATCAATGTAAAGGTAGTTCTTGGTAGAGTTTGGGAGAAGGTACTAGAGGAGGACTTTATCCAAATTTAGACCACATTGTGAGCCCATAGGGCATGTCTTAGAGTCTTTTTTAGTGTTATAGTAGATAACTTCTAATAATAATATTTCCCTTTTCCTCTTGTATTCATTTTGGTCTTGGAGTGTGCCCTCATCATGTGGTATCAAAGTAGGTTTTCTTGAGTGTGTAGACAGAGTGTCGTTTGTAGTTGGACTATGTGGTTGTGGGTTTTGATACAAGAAGATGTCTCCATAGAGGGAGCATGGTGGAAGGGCTAGATTTGTTGCTCCTGAGGTTAGAGCCCTCAAAAGATAAGTCTAGGCATTGCAGGAGGAGATCCACAGAGGGATGAATGTTGATGCAGGCAACGAAAGTGAGGAAGAAAATGAAGAGGAAGGAAATATTGGGAAGGAAGGGGAAGGAGATGGAGAAGTTATAAACTAGGTAGAGGAGAAGCTTTTTAGGGCCATTTCCAAGCTTGGAAAAAGACCTAAAATTGACATCAACACATTTTTAGGAAATCTAAACTTGGATGAGTTGATCAACTAGATCAATGGGCTGGAGGAATATTTTTAGTATGACAATATCAGGGACCCTAATAGGGCTAAGTATACAAAGGGAAAAATGAAAGGCCATGCTAAAATATGGTGGCAAGAGATTTAGTTGGAAAGAAATAGAAGAGGAAAGGAGAAAATCACAAGATGGGATCACATGGTGCACAAACTAAAAAGGCAGTTTATTCCTATTGATTATGAGCTTGATTTTTTCAAGAAGATGCAAGGGTTAAAGCAAGTAGGAAAATCTATCCAGGAATACACAAAGGAGTTTTACTAAGTCCTTATCAAGGTGGGGCATGCAAAAGCAAACAAGAAGGTTTCCCATTACCTTAGTGGGTTAAGACCTAGCATTCAAGAGGAGTTCAGTTTGGTTAGAATTACTAGCATTTAAGAGGCATACTAATTTTCCTTGTGAGTTGAGGAGAAACTAACAAAAATTTTGATGGAAGGAAAGAGGGTGCAGTCAAGGAGGAAGGGGCAGTAATAGGTCATTTGCAAGCCAAAATAAGAACCAAAAGAAAAATGAAGATGTGGGTACTAGCCAAAACTAGAGGAACAAGGGTCTCAACTACTTCTGTGACCAAAAATTTGGAGATTAGAGAGGAAGAGTTAGAGGATGTGGACAAGGTTCATCAAGAGGAGGCTTCTATGCTACCTATTTTCATTGCAATGAAGAAGGTCATCGTGCCTTTGAATGCCCTCAATGCCAAGGAAGGATAGATAGGAGAGATGATAGTCAAGCAAGGGTTTCTCATGTGGATGATGATGCACAATCATTGCATTCAAAGGATATAGAAAGAGGAGATGTTCTAGTTAATGAAAGGGTCTTACTAAGTGGTGAGATTGAACCTAGACAAAGGAGGAGTTTGTTTCATACTAGGTGCAAGTGCAAGGGTAAATGTTGTGATGTGATTATTGATAGTGGAAGAACTAACAACTTGGTGTCAAAGGAGATGGTCTTAAAGCTAAAGCTCAAGAGGGAGAAACACCCCAGACCCTATCGGATTTCTTGGGTGCAAGATGATCATAGGGTCCTAGATAGTGAGGAATGTTTGGTAAAGTTCAAGATTGGGAGTTACCATGACGAGGCTCTCTATGACATCATTCTAATGGATGCCTATAATTTATTATTGGGTAGGTTGTGGTAGTTTGATAGGCATGCTATACATGATGGTCATGCAAATACATACTCTTTGAGAAAGGATGGAGTTTTCCACAAATTGAAGTCCATGATAAAGGAGGGTGGAAAAGTATGTAGTAGTGCTAAAGTATGTCTTGTTGATGGAATAATTTTTTGGATGGCATGATACATCAATAGGTGTGTTATTCTTTGATTCCTAGAAAAGATAAGGAAGGTAGTAGTGAGGTTTAACTTGAAGTTTTAGGTCTATTAAGTGAGTATGGAGATGTCATCTCTAATAATGTTCTAGAAGGGTTGTCACTAGTAAGGCAAATCAATCATCATATAGATTTAGTCCCTAGAGCTAGTTTTCCTAACAAGGCTACTCATAGGATGAATCCTACTAAGATTGAGGAGCTAAAAAAACAAGTTTAGGAGCTATTGAGGAAAGGTTTGATTCGAGAGAGCCTGATTCCATGTGTAGTACTTGCAATGTTGGCACCAAGGAAGGATGGAGAGTGTAGAATGTATACAGACTCTTGTGATACAAATAGAATAATCATCAAGTATCGGTTCCCTTTTCCAAGAATGGATGATTTTATGGATTGTTTGAGTGGAGCTCAGTACTTCAAAAAGATAGATCTCAAGAGTGGCTATCACTAGATATGGATACAAGAGGGAGATGAGTGGAAGACTACATTCAAGCCTAAGGAGGGTTTATATGAGTGGTCAGTCATGCCATTTGGACTTACCAATGCACCAAGCACCTTCATGTGGCTTATGAATGAGGTACTAAAGAAATTCTTGAAAAAATTTGTTATTGTCTATGTGGATGATATTTTGACTTTCAACAAGTCTTTGGATGAACATTTATTTCACATTTGTAGTATCCTTGAAAGTTTGAGGGAAGAGAAATTGTTGATTAATATGAAGAAGTGTAGCTTTGTCAAGAAGGAGTTAGTCTATTTGGGGTTTTTTGTATCAATTGAGGGTCTCAAAATGGACCCAAAGAAGGTAAAGGTCATCTTAGAATGGCCTATTCCAAGGTCTACTACTTAGGTGAGGTCATTTCATTGTCTAGCTAGTTTTTAGATGAAGTTCACTATGAATTTAAATAGCATATGTGCACCCCTAATTGAAATAATGAGAGGGGATAGAAAAGAGTTCAAGTGGACTACATGAGCTACAAGGAGTTTTGAATTTTTGAAGAAGAAGGTGACAGAGCAACCTATGTTGTCACTTCCTAATTTCAAAAAAGTCTTCTAGGTGGATTGCGATGCTAGTGGTAGTGCCATTGGGGTTGTATTGAGCCAAGAAGGTAAACCTATTCCCTATTTTAGTAAAAAATTGAATGATGCAAAAAAGAAGTACTCTATTTATGATCAAGAGTTCTATGAAATCGTTCAAGCCTTGAAGAAATGGAGGCATTATTTTTTGCCAAAATAATTTGTCTTGTATATTGATCATCAAGCATTGCAGTACCTAAATAGCCAAAGTAAATTGAATCAGAGATATTTGAAATGGGTAGAGTTCATGCAAGGCTATACATTTGTACTAGAACATAGAAGTGGAAGGTCTAATAGGGTTACAGATGCAATAAGTAGGAGAAAGTTGTTGCTGACAGTAATGCAGGTTGAAGTGGTTGGGTTTGATGAACTCAAGAAATTGTAACCTAAGGATTTTGATTTTGTAGAGGCATGGAAAGCTTATACTGAATCTATTACTCTAGATAAGATAGGTTGGCTAGATTACATGATTTAGGATGGTATATTGTTCAAGGGAAGTCAATTGTGTATTCTAAGGAGTTCCATGAGGGAAAAATTGATCAAGGAGAAGCACAGTGGAGGAATGGAAAGACATTTGGTTGAGATAAGACCATTTCCAATATTAGAGAACATTATTTTTGGCCTCAATTGTCATAGAATGTGAAGAAGTTTGTGCACAGTTGTCAAGTATGTCAAGAAACCAAAGGATTTAGTCACAATACTAGACTCTATCAGCCATTGCCTATTCCATCGAAGCCTTGGGAGGACATAAGTATGGATTTTTTTCTTGGATTGCCAAGGACACAAAGGGGTAATGACTTAGTATTTGTGGTGATTGATAGGTTTTTCATGATGGCAAATTTCATTCCATACCACAAGACTCATGATGTAGCACATATTACAGATTTGTTTTCTAAAGAGGTGGTGAGGCTACATGGTCTCCCAAAAAGTATTGTTTCTAACAGAAATACTAAATTTGTGGGGTATTTCTAGAGGACTTTGTGGAAGAATTTGAAGATAGAATTGAATTTTAGTTCTACACATCATTCGTAGACTGATGGACAAAATTAAATAGTAAATAGAATTCTAGGAAATTTTTTAAGTTGTTTAGTAGAAGATAAGCCCAAAGGATGGGATTTGATTCTACCTCAAGCAAATTTTTCTTACAATAATTCTATGAACAAAAGTACTGGTAGGTCACCATTCCAAATTGTCTATGGGAGTAGTCCAAGGACTGAACCAAAGCTGAGGAAGATGGAGCAATAAGAGAGGACAAGTGCTGAGGTAGAAGAAATTGTTGAACATGTCAAGAACCTACATGAGGAGGTACATGCACATTTTACTAAGATGAACCAATAATATAAGGCTAGGGTAGATCAAAAGAGAAAACATAAGGAGTTCCAAGTTGGGGATCTGTTTATGGTATACTTGAGAAAGGAATGATTTCTAGTGGGTACCTACAACAAGTTGAAGATGAAGAAATTTGGCCCCTACAAAATTTTGAAGAAACATGATTCAGGGAATGCATATGAGGTGGAGTTACTAGATGGGATTCACATTTCTCCAATTTTCAATGTTGTAGAGTTAACAAAATATCATGATGATGGTGTAGATGAGGAGTTGATGTTGGAGCCATGTCTAATTCCTACTTGTAAGAAGGAAGAGATAGAAGAAATTATAGATATTTGTGTGGGTCAGATTATCAGAAACAAATAGTATGAAGAATACATAGTGAAGTGGAAAGGATGACCAACATAATATTCAACTTGGATATTTGCAATGGAGGTTTCCCATTTGAGTTTTCCTCTACCAACTATAAAGTGACAAGGTCACTTTTCAATCTACCTTGGGTGTCTGATGTAGGAGCATCTAGTGGTGTAAGGGAAATCCTATATCACCCAAAAATATTCTTATTTTTAGTTTCTATTTAATGTTTTTCCATTTTTGGATACCCATTTGGGTCAAATAAAAGTTTCAACTCTCACAGTTCCACTGTTGGTTTTTTGGGTCAGAGCGTTTGAGCACCTTGGGATATGTACCAATGTAAAAAAATGGGTTATTTTGTAATTGAGCAATAATTATGATGATTTAGAGTATGCAAGTTGGAGGGATGATTTTAATTGTAATTTAAAGCACTCCAAAAAAGAATTAGGTCAAAAGGCTTGATGATTTGAAAGTTATTGCAGTTTTAAATTTCTTGGAGACCTCCTAGAGCACTTCAAAGTCAAATTTGTGGCACTAAATGGTCTTGAAAAATAAGGCACTAGAAAATCTGGTCCATAGGCCTATAGAGCACTTGGAGAGCTTTCCAAAAATGTAAACATTTTGTCAATCAAAGTCTTGGATCAAAAGTTATGCCTCCTAGAAGTTGAAGTACCATTTCTCGATTCTTCACATTTTACACCAACTTCTAAAGTGATTTCTAGAACCTTCTATTTTGGTAGTAGATGCCAAATGACATATTATAGAATGTATTCCTAACCCTAAACCTAATTGGAGTTTATTTAAGAACATTTCTAGCATTGTAAAGGCAGTTCTTGGTGGAGTTTGGGAGAAGGTACTAGAGGAGGATTTTCTCTAGATTCAGACCACATTGTAAGCCCATAGGGAATCTCTTAAAGTCTATTTTAAATGTACTAAATGTAATAGCGGATAAATTTTGATAATAATATTTCCCTTCTCCTATTGTGATCATCAACTTTCCATTGCAATCCCCATTTTTTTGACACAATGGATCGGTGGTGGAATCCCTGAGTCACAATGTGGTGATTTATAGAAAAATCAATGAAGATTAAAGTTAGCACAAAGAAAAAAGTGTGTAGTAAACTTTCAACCTAGTCCACCATAGGATGCCACTTGCCTCTAAGCTGAAAGTATTATTTTCTCTCAAATTGATAGGTTTAGTTTGAGCTTCACTTGGTTTCAAGAATCCTTTCATATTCTCTACTTAACAAGGACAACCATGTGAAGATGGAAGCTCATTTGGCCGCTCCCCCCTATAATCACTCTAAATTCCCCATTGAAAACTAAGTAAATATTTCATTCATTCATTTTAGAAGTATATCATAGAATCATTATAATCACATAATATTTATTAACAAGATATACAATTAATTAATACATATAAACATTCATCAATAATTTGTGAAGACATCAATCATTATATTCACATTACATTCATTAACACAATATATAATTCATTAACACCTATAAACATTCATCAATAATTCGTGAACATGTCAATCATTATAGAATCATATAATAATATTCAATAATATTACATAAAATTCATTAATAAGCAACATTCATTAACACAAAATACAATTAATTAATACGTATAAATATTCATCAATAATTTGTGAACACATCAATCATTATATTCACATAACATTCTATAAGAATTTTCCTTAAGGCAAGATTCGCCCAAGATCAGGGAGTACAATTACAAGCACTCAATAGACCAAAGAGTATGATCAATATAAGATTATATTATCTCAAACATATAATCATGTAATGCATGTACATACACACTAGGAGAGCCTGTATATAAAGGCCTCTCAGGAAGCACCTAGAATATCTAGAATGTAATAGGAGATAAGCATGACAAATAAGCATATATGTTCCACAATAAGAGGATAAGTATGATAAGGTTTCTAGAATGTTGTAGACACCATGTGCTCAAATAATGTGCTAACTCCTAAGTGTAGACAACATGTGCATAATTAGAGTACAAACACCTGTGTTGTCAACATGACAACTCACAAGAGTATGCATACTCCTAGGTGACTAATAAATAAATAATAAAATATATGCATTAACCTAAGTAAACTTAAGTAAGTGTAAATAGTAAATAATTATTTACACTAACACCCCCCCTTAAGTGCAACTTAGGGGAATGCCCTTAAGCTTACGAATACTAGGATGAAATTCAAGATGGGTCCTAGCTACTAGGCCATGTTAGGTACCAATGTACATAATGCATATGTAAATGCAATCTCTCATGAAGTGGATAAAGAGGGAAAACATCATGAGAAAAACCCTCCCCCAAAAATAGAGATGAAAAAGACACAATGTATGGATGGATGGAGTAATCAAGACCCCACCATTACGACATACATCAAGTATATACAAGGAGAAAGACAAAACCTCATAAGAGGAAAAAGTCCCCCCAAAAAGGAGAAGGAGATGAGGTAGTCCCCCGCTAAAAGTAGTGTGTTGATTAGTGAGAAATGCTCTAATGTAGAAGCTAATCTATGACCATTGGATGATGGTTCTCCCCTTTGGAAGAAACAATGGCAAAGGTACAAAGGAGATGCATCCTTTGTATGGAAAAGGAATCTCTATGATGAAAAGTGTCTCCAAAACTTGTGTGAGTGTCCCTATGTCAATGCTAATGATGGCTTCCTCCAAAACTATTGAGAAGAAATGTAGTTTGAACAAGGAGTGATGTAGAACCTGTTTCAAAGAACCAACAATCTTCTCAACTCATAAAGAGACCTCCTATAGATGTTGTACATAAGTATCCACAATCATGCCAACCTATAAATATTGATCATGTAAAAAATGGACATGAGGGTCAAATGGAGCCCTCATGACAGCTATAGAAGGATTGTCCTCAGCAAAGAGAAATAGTAGATCATCAAAGAAGTCTTCCAAATCTGTTGTGTGTGACTCCAAGAAGAGAACTGAAATGTCTAGTAATAAGTATCACTTGGAAGACCATGTGTACCTTGTTGTGGTGAAGTAGATGAATCTGTCATTGCGGCAATGAATGAATTAATTTCCTCAAAGAGAAGATGAATATCATCAATAGTGTCTCCCACATCTTCAATGTGAGACTCCATAAATAGGCTTGCAAGGGCAGGAAGGAAGTCATCACATGAAGGTAAAATAGGAAGACATGAAGGGTCCTATTGCACTGAATCTAAAGCATCTGTGGCTGGAACTGGATCAGTAGGAGCAACAAGAGTATCAGGAGGTGGGATCTCTTTTGGAGTTGGAGGAACCATGACTGAAGCCACAAAAGATAGAATGTCATCTGGAAAAGGAGGAGCTATGGGATCTCCATATTTTTTCCAAAGAGCCATCCACATATCATGCGGGTGAATGAGGTTGTTAATGACATGCTTAGTATCAGAACTCATATTCAGGATAATAATATCCAAGATTTTGTAAACAGGTGGTTGTATTTTAGTGTCAGAGATCAATTCATTGGAAAATAAATAAGGAAATACTTTCTTATGCTCACATCTTAAATGATCAATGACTAAAGCAAAAAAAGGGATTTGTGACTTGCAGAAAAATTCAAGAACAAAGATTTCAAACCACTTGCACCAATCTGTAGATCACGAAATTCTACCTCAAAACAAAAAAATTGCTTGCAAAAAGGAGTTTGTATGAGGAAGATATTGCTATTTGAAAATCACTATTATTATTTTTCTTGAATCATGGTCATGCCTCCAAAAATGAAATGGCTCTAGATTTTGCCTCAAATGTCTGATTTGGATGAAACAAAATCTGATTTAGGGGTTTTTTGACCTTCTGAATATGATGCAAATATTTAATTTGCACTAGCAAGCTTTAATCTTCACCTACAAAATATCTCTCCTACAGGCCTGATGGCCAAAAAAAATTTCAGAAAATAATGTAGATCTGAAAAAATAGTAGAGATGTAGATGAAAAAATGTAGATCTAAAAATTAAATGTATAGATCTGAAATGATTATTACCAATTTTGCCTCAATTTTGACTATTGCCCAACATAGGAAAATTTATAGCCAATTCACCAAATCAACATTTCAGATGCAATGGCGAGGTCCACTTTGGCTCTAGACACTCCCAATATCTGCAGATTCTCTAGATTCAAGTTGAGGTGTTGAAGCAACAATGGTCTCAAATAGCTAGTGATGATAATTTTCCTAAGCTCTGATACCATGTAAGAATTTTCCTTAAGGCAAGATTCACCCAAGATCAAGGAGCACAACCACAAGCACTCAATAGACCAAAGAGTATGATCAATATGAGATTATATTATCTCAAGCATATAATCATGTAATGCATGTACATACACACTAGGAGAGCTTGTATATAAAGGCCTCTCAGGAAGCACCTAGAATATCTAGAATGTACTAGGAGATAAGCATGACAACTAAGCACATATCTTCCACAATAAAAAGATAAGCACGATGAGGTGTCTAGAATGTTGTAGAAACCATATCTTCAAATAATGTGTGAAATCCTAAGTGTAGACAACATGTGCATAATTAGAGTGCAAACTCCTGTGTTGTCAACATGACAACTTAGAAGAGTATGCATACTCCTAGGTGACTAATAAATAAATAATAAAATATATGCATTAACCTAAGTAAACTTAAGTAAGTGTAAATAGTAAATACTTATTTACACAAACACATTCATTCATACAAAATATAATTCATTAATACCTACAAACATTCATCAATAATTCGTGAACACATCTATCATTATAATCACATAGCAATATTCAATAAGATAACATTAAATTCATTAATAAGAAACATTCATAAAAATTCATCACCACATTCATCATCAAACAAGGTTTTTAACATTCATTTCTTCATTTATTTTTTATTTTTTTGAAGATAAAGGATAATAAGCACATCATGGCTATCTTTGGCATTCTCTTGTGGCTCTTGTGGTTCTAATCTTATGACATGATGCTTCCTATTCTTTTTTCAAGGACAAGGTTGATATGCCCCTATAATAAGAAATAAATGGGTTTAATCCTAAACATTTGTTTTGATGTACAAGTATTTCATCAATCTAAAGAATATAAGAGGGATTTTTCTTTAGCTTATAGTGCCACATCATATACTCTCACATTTTTTTCAGCCCCAACCTCAACATGCTCAACATGAACATCACACTCTGCATACTCAAAAATTATCACATAAATTTTACACCAATTGCAATTTAAGATGTTAAATTTTATTAATAGTTACATGATTAATTTTCAATAGGAATTAAATAAGAACCTGTATCATTGTGATGCACATAAAGGTCTTTATTATGTGTAGGATCTAGACTTTCATCATCATGAGTAAGATTTGTGCCGGGATTAGTAGGCTGCAATGAAATGTCATGCACACATTGTTATCATTGTTCAAAATTAACATCAAATAGATTATTTCTCATGAAGTTCTCAATTGTTGTCATTAATCATTATGCCTATTTACCTATGTGTGAATTGGTGCACTAGGATCTTCTACATATTTTTGGCTACTAGAATCTATGTGGTGGAAAGAAACCATTTCTTTATAGCCTTGCTTGAAGACAATTTATTTGTCTTCTTCTATGGGCACTACATTAAATTCAATGCCCTACATTTTTTGCATAATATAATCAATATTGGATGTATTTCTTATTTTTAATTTTATATATAAAAAATTTGATATGAAATTTTATATACTACTACTTACAAGGTGTGATTGATTTTTCATATATCCACTAGAGCCAAGATGGTGTTGACCAACCTTCTCTTTCCTAGCTTGTATTTCCTTTGATGTATCCTATAGCCTATATATGTAAACTTTGAAATATGTTAGGAATATGTTAGAATCAGTCATATTCAAATGGGTAAAATTTAATTTGAAAGATATGTATAATAGATACCATATGCATTTACCCATAATAAAGTAGTTGTAAGTTTATTGATATTGCAGAACATTAAAGAGAAAAATAATCATACAATAACTTGATGGACATACATAGTGTGGAAGTACATTTTAACATTTTTCTTAGATGTAATTTTTATAGATTTGTGTTGGTGTCCTATTGTTTGAGTGCTGAAGACTTTGTATTTTTGTTGAATGAAGGGAAAGGTTTTGAACATCTTAGTCATCGAGATTTGATCTACATGTATATATGATACAAAGGAAAGTTTAGGTATACAATTTTGGTGATAAACATTATGATTTGATGTTATTTGAGCCTTGTATTAACAAACAGAATAGGCAATTAATTTTCTAATACTCTAGATTTGTTTTAGAGTTCACCATTATAAGAGAATTGTTAAACGATATACTTATAGATAAAATCTACATGATAACACACATATAGAAGAAGCAATTGGTTTTATCTTTTAGATTGAATATAATATTATAGCGATTATATTTAGGGTTTAATTAATTGGTCTATTTACAATATTAAATATATGTTAGAGACCTAGTCAAGATTGTATTGATATTAGAATCTCAGATCATTTTATTTGGACATAGTTTGTAAGAATTTTTTAATATGAATTGAGACATAATCTAATTTTTAAATAAATTGTAATATAAAAAAGTTGATGCTTAGATTTTAATGTGGTTGGTGCTCAAATAGAGATTATTAAGTTTCTTTGGGTTGGTGCTCAAATAAGGTTGAGGAGTTAATGTTAAGTTTTTGTAAGTGGTGGTTTATGTTCTGAAAGAGTTGATGTTGTTAAGAGGATATGGTCTTGATGATTCCTTAGGGTTGAAACCCTTAAAGCTATATTGGTTTTAGATTTGTGAGGCTAGATTAGGATGATAGATCCTAGTAGCATTACTCATTGTGGTTGAATTCCAACTTTATTCCTTCCAAGTACAAACTAGGTTATGGCTATGAAAGTATGGACCCATATTCCAATCAAGGGCAAGAAGTGTATGACCTAGAAATGATTATAAATGGTAAACTTATACACTGTAATCTCCCCAATTTTTTGTGGTAGTACCATAGAAAGGGGGAAAGGATTTTGGTATGCAAATTATTATAACATATTTAATCTGTAATGCCCCACCAAGGGATCCAAAGAATTAACCTAGAATTACACTAAGTTTGGTAGCATTTTTTTTTTTTAAAATATGAAAGTAAATACCACATATAACTTATACATCATAACGGAAGCAATAGCAATGTCCATCTGAAAGTAAACATAACATACACAACTGATTACATTCTTTAAGGATCCCTTAACATAGAATTACATCTAAATCAACTAACATTATTGAATCCATCTAATATAATCACCACAAGAAATAACAATTATAAGTCCAATGTTTATACATTACATTTCAAATGCTCAATCATCCATTGTACATGTCACAGGGTATGAAAAGCTTAAAAGAATATACATATGTGAGGACATCATCCTATTCTAATCCATGATACATCAAAGTAAAGATAACCACATGATGCACATGATACATCATCATAGAAGATATAAACATCCATCATAAAGATCAAACATAATAAGCTAAGTGCACGGTTCCTCCCAACCGTAAATAGCAACATTAGACCATCGTGGGCCCTAGCCATCCCTCCATGTGTAACATTCCAAATCATCGAAGAGATCATCGGTATTGACATAGTAGGAATGTCACTCGTAACATATGCTATATCATATGTAGAAAGTAATCTAACATTAAAATATAAGCATAAGATAACATCATCTAACATATGCTAATAATCAATAAAAGGATACATATCAACCATCATGAAGGATGCATTAGCCATGATGTCTCAATAGATCTCAAATGATAAGAGTGGAAAAACACTACCCCCCGACCGCTTGGTACCTAAGTGGTCCACTCCCACCGTACTGAGGAGATAATCTCAAGTCCCAAATAGGCTATCCAAAACACATAGCATAAATCTTAATAAGTCCAAGAATCCTAAAATTATACTAACTTAAAGGTTCCATCACAAAATCGATATCTAATCCTAGAGGCACACAAAGACATGTAGGAACCTACCATGCAAGCGGGAAAGTGTCATCACATTTATCACGTACAAGTTATCCTGGCAGTTAGCTAAACTCCATGGGTCCATACTGATCTCATGTGGCCACTAGTATCTTCTCATACTAACAAGGCATACTATGGAATGCAAGGTCACAACCATGCATTCTCTCTACTCCCATCCTAGTCTGTACAAGCACTCGAGGCATGGGCGAGAACCAAAACACTTATCTTTTTAGGTTCATTCAGTGAGTAATTAGGTGTGAATGTTTTCACTTATTAACCAACTTACAATGAGTTACCCTGGCAGCCTCTTAAGGCCCCGACCCCCATTGCAAGCCACTTCCTGAAACTACATGCAGATATCCTACCCTAAGCTCATAGAATCATAAATCTCAAAATCACAAAATATAATCCATAATAAAATCATCAAATATGCATAAAAGCATCAAATCTCCATGAGCAAGCATCCATAGAAAATCATGATCACAACAACTCTCTATTGGCAACTGAAGTATCACTGATAATCAAAAGTATCCATTGGTTCTCAATAACCAAAATATATCTCAATCATATTGATTGAAGACTCCAAAATGGTTGAGTCAAACATGTCACATCATGACATCATCAAGAATAAATCCACATTTCAGTCCCATCATGGAGACTAGAAAAATGACCAAGGATAACTGATCGATGAACCAAAAATGGTTAAGTCAAGTGTCTCATACATAAGAATTCTCAAGTATAACAATCAGAAATTACAAACATTACATAGAGCATTCCATCGCATAACCATGGTTGAGTTTATAAAGATCAAGATTAAAACATCATCATGACATCACAATCACATAACCCCCAAGCCTCTGGTAGACGTCCTATAACTGATCAACACTAGTCAACCCAAAAACTCAAAACAATAGCATAAAGAATACACAATGCAACACATGTTTTGGTTTTGCTAAATTTACAAACTTGAATTTAAATGTAGAGGTCTCAATTTATGTTTCCAAGTTTGGCGAATGAATGGAGGAACATTTTGTACATTTTTCCTAACACATGTATTGTTTTGGATGGATAAAAGCTTTCCTTAATAGTTCTAAAATCCATTTTCCAATTATAATATTTTTTTGAAAACCTCCCCCACCAAACTACCAATTAAATTTCATATACTTTATTTAATAATTTAAAACAATTAAATCTTAATAGTTGAAAACTATTTAAGAGTTCACCATTATAAAAATGAACCTTTGATATAAATCATTTATCAATTATATAATAATTCAAATTTATTAATAACATATTTACATATTACACACACACACACACACACACACACACACACACACACACACACACACAAACATATATATATATATATATATATATATACACATACATATATAAATATATAAATAATTATTAATATTGCATTTTATAAAATTGAATTACAATAATTTTGATTGATACAATATAACATATGAAAATTTAATAACAATGAAAATCAATTTCATATGAAACAACTGTTATACCAACACACATATATAAGTATATGCCATCGACGGTATGCAGGACCCTGCAGTCGCAGGGCTTATGTCGTCAGTGGGTACTGTGTACCCCTACCGTTGTAGTACCTGCGATAGTCGGTACACTATGACCACAGTGGGTATGGAGGCGCGGGTCTCGTCCCCCCCCCCCCACTATTACATATTTCTTCTTTTAAATTGCATAAGCAATTTCATTCGCCGGTTATTATATGCGATTTTGATTTTAACAAAGTTTAACATTTTTTAAAATGTATTCGATCAATGGTATGATATTTGATTTTTAATTAAATAAATAAATATATATGTATATATACATATGTATGCATATATATATAAAGGTATATATGTATATATATGTGTGTGTGTGTGTGTGTGTTGTATATATATATATATACATGCAGAGTTTATCAAATATCATAGCACATAAATATATATATATATATATATATATATATATATATATATATATATATATATAATTGTATATATATATGCATATGTATATGCAGATCCAAAAAATATAAACAGGTATATACATAGTTTATTTAAAAATTCCAAATTTCAGAATTTTTCTATAAACTTTTAATCTCAAATTTATCCAATAATTTATCTAATGGCTTGGCTACAATTTAAACCCTAGCCCCATGTTCTTTTCAAATCTATGCATATGAGATTCTCAAATAAATTTAACTACTCATATTGAGAATGCATACAATTAAAATAGGAAAAATCCTCAAAAGACATATGGAAGACACGAAGAAGACAAGGAATGCAAGCTGCGGAAATAGCATAAGTAAAATCACAAGAATCTACCCAAATTTTGATGCTAATTCGCTCTTCCTTAGAAAACCCGCAGAGCAAGCTCCTCCCTTCTTCAAAGTTCTTGAGTCCTCCAATGCTCCGAATGCTCTCCAAACGCTATGTCTAAGCTTCTAGGAATGCTTGAATATAAAGAGCTCTCAGGAAACACCTAGAATGTCTCTAGAAACAGCTAGAAGGTGTCACCAACTAAGCATGTGTCTTTTCCAACCTTCTAGATGAATCATAAGGTTGTAGACACCATGTGCTTAATTGATGCACTAACCTCCGTGTTGTTGACATATGAGAAATGAAAAGGTGCGTTAACTCCTAGGCAAGCTTATAACTCCAATTTACTTTTTATATAATTTCTATTTAAATTTTTATAATTTTCAATTTAATTTTTATAACTTTTATTATTATTATTAATTTATTACTTTTATTATTATTTTATAATTATTATTAATTTTGAATTCCTAATTTTCTTTTATTTAATTCTTTTTCCTCAATTAATTCTCATTTAATTAATTATAATCAAAATATCAAAGATCATGATATTTTATATTAATTTTCTCAAATAATTTTTTTATTAATTAAATCTATTTTTTAAGACTTAATTAATAGAAAATTCACCATAGACCTCCAAGATAAAATATGAAAACCCATCATAGAGCAATTCACACAAAATTAGTCTAAAGGGTTAAAAATCATGAATTATGTCATCTGACACATTCGATGGGTAAAATATCCAGATACTTGTCCTACCTCACTAGGACAAATGGTTAAGGGTTTGGGATTTGTGCTTGAGAATTTATCTCCCTTCTCTTATCATTGAGATAGTGTAATAGGGTACGCTCATCCTGGCAATTCAGGGAAGTCAATACCTGGTACCTGCAACCTGCAAAAAAACCATGCATGTACATACAATATATATAATGCTAAGCTAAATAGACAATGGTAGGAAGTGGTGCATCGTGTAGATCTCGACTAGCAAGTGACTACGACTCCCTTCCTTAACCACATCAGAAATGCCATACAATAAGAAAACATGCATACCATACACATGCAAGTATGGGCTAAGTATCCATAATAAAACACATGAGATAATAAACCATCTAACTAATCATCATCAATAACTGAAAGCAATGTAATGATCATCATGCATACATGAAATTTAAAGTCTAAACGATCTCATCATATAGCAACTAAATCCATAACATAATGTCTGATAATCTTAAAACAATACCACTAATCCATCAACATAAAGCTAACATAGTCTGATAATAACAACAACAATGTCCAGAAAGATGTGAACAAGGGCAGGCACTACGTAATCAATCCATTACTTAGATCTATCTAAAGCATACAAGGAAATATATAGGAAAATTGCAATCAATGGTAAAAGTAGCAAATGCATCAGCCTCTTAACTAGAGATCACTAATTTGTGCATAATTATATTAATACCACCACACACCTATTTTTGTCATGTGGTGGGTTAATTCTTTATCTCATAGTCTCATCTCTTTTGCATCTTCAATGATTTCATTCCACTCCAGTTGTGGCATCGTAGGAGGATGCTTGTACTTTGGGTTGAGCTTTTGAGCCCTTATGTACTGGTCTATCACAATCTTTAGATGTTTGTAAGCTTTCTTAAGAATTTGGGCTCTATTCAAAATATTTTGACCAAAGAACTCCTCCATAGTTTTTATGAGCTGATCTTTTAATTCAAGGGCTTTCTCATTCCACCTTTTAACAAAAAAACAAAATGTTAGATAAAAAATTAGCTCAAGCTATGTACATTCAATATATTACAACAAATGGATTAATGGAAAAATGTAGCAACCAATTATATCAAGCTATGTACTTTTTGCATAATGTGGGTCCAAATATCTTCAATGTTAAATCATAAACATTGTTGAGGATAGTAGCTGTGATAGCGATCTTTATCTCTAGAAATATGAATGTTATTACTATTATTGTCATCTTCAGCTGAAAAGGACACTTAAAGTTTAATTTGTAATATTATAAATGTAAATGAAATGCGTTATTCACATGCATTGAGGCATGAATATTTGAAGAGTCTTATTTAATTATAGGAGTTATGAGAAACTCAAGAGACCTTTGGTTAGAATATGAAGAGTCTCTTCCACTATTATATATTTGCATCATGCGATAAGCATTGTACACTTGAACATTTCATTATCAATAAAGATATTTTGTGTTTTGTGGCTGGGTTTTTCCCTTCATTCTCAAAGGGTTTTCCCAGGATATTTCTGATGTTCTTTATTTTAGTTTTGTCTCTTTATTATTGCTGGTTATTTCATAGTTTTTGGGCTCTAGTTTCAACATGGTATCAGAGCTAACATATACAGCAATATAGTAGTATCAATGATTTGGGTAGCTAAGAGTATATTTATATATTTTAAGGATTCAGTTGGCATCACTAGTATGAATCTCTGGAAATGGAAAGCAAGTCTTAAGCATTTATTGTAGGAACCTATTATTTGCAAATATTATAATCTATGTCATATAATTTTTGTAGTATCTCAGAAGTCAATAATTTTTTGTAGATTTTCGTGTTTGAGCCCTAGACTAGGTAGTTTCATTTATGTTTTATTTATTGGAAACATCAAGATTATAATCTACCATTGTTCTCATTCAAGGGCCTTTCTTACTATCAAAAGTTCATTAAAAAAAAATCACATTTTATTCTATGGGATCTATGAAGCGTGTACCATGAAATATGTTCATAGATTTGAAACTAATTTTTTTTTTTTTCTAAGATTAATCTAGGGGATTTCAAAATATGTTGACCAACTGATCTCTAGTTGGAAAGTGAGAGATCTAAAAAGTAGCAGCTATGATGAAACTTACAGATTCATGCCCTACACTACGACTGCTCTTGGAAATTTGTTTCTGTGTCTGACTTATGGTTATTTAATGTATTTGGTGGCTAAATATATGGTCGATGGAAGTGAGCTTCTGTTGGAAGCTTTGGGACCTGGTCTCTTCAAAAGCCCACTTTTACTTATTTTTGGAGCAATACATACAAACTAGCGGCACAACCAAATTAGATGCTATCATCTCAAAGATAAGTATTCCTTTAGTTTTATGATATATGTTTCTTTAGCTGGCACTTCCCTCTATCAAAATTCATCTTGTATGTCCATGTGTCATTCTTGTCAGTTTTGATATTCACGGGAGTTAATTCTAAAGATTGGTAATGGTTCATTTATTTTTTTATTTATTTTTTAATGAGCCATACTCTTATTGTGGATGTCACCATTTTTCTTTGTTATTATCTCTTTGTGCCAATTATTTTTTGTTACTCACGGTGTATTTATCTGGCATTTGGTTGTAGTAGAGGAGGTCTCTAATTCTTTAACGACAATTTAATATTTTATTAATATTTTTGTCTTTGTCAAATAATGTCGTCACAGCTATTCACATTGATTTTAATCATGGAAGGGAAAGAGGAAGGAAAAAATAAATATTGAGTTTGAAAAAGGAGCAGAGCATCATTCAATCCATTTCAAGAAGGCGAGTTAGCAGATTTTGGTGATTTAGAGGGTTGTAAGGATTGAAGTCTAGCAATGGCAACTACACCTAATTTAGAATGCTAGATGTATGAATCTCATTACTCGAAAGTGGACATGGTTTTGATATTATTCTTGGAGCTATCGCAGTGGCACATTTAGAGCATGAGCAGCCTCATAAAGGTGGGAAGGTAGAAGCCCATCATGGTGCTCCATGTTGATAAGTAGAAGAGTTACATTGATCTTAGTAAGCATCGTGTCTTTGAGTAAGACTTTCAAACCAGTGTAGAGAGGATTTTTTTGAGGAGTAGAACTCACATCCATGGAGTCACCATCATAGAGGTTGGTTGAAGTTGTTGGATGATAGTTAACTACAACATTATGATTTTATACAATCAAGCAATCAAAGATAAGTTTTTTATTTTCTTGAATTCTTATTATATAACTAGAAATAGCATGTGGGGCTTGAGAAGAGCTCATGTAGTGCATGTAATTGGATGTGTAGATCAAGAAGTTGATATCGTAAAATGTCAGGTGTCCTATGTGAGGATATCTTGCTTGAAAAGTTTGGTAAATTTCCATACAAAAGAGCAATGAAGTGATGAGAGATTAATGCATATCTTTATTTTAAAAAATTTGAAAAAAGAAGAAGAAGAAGTAGATCATTTTCAGAGGCAGTCTTTTTAGCTCTAGAGGGAGTCTTTTTAGGTTGTAGAACAATATGCTTGGTTTATTTCATGTAGTGGTTCTATGAAAGCAACTAGAACGTATATCTGCTGCATATATAACTCTTAGATGGAGCTTATGATTTTTGAGGCAGGTTTTCTTTGTTATCTTCATAATGACTTTAATATTATTGTGATGTTGATTATGTTTAGCATTGATGGTTGATTATAATAATTTCTCTTGGTTGCAAAATGCAACAAGATAAAGATTATAGCTCCAAAGGGAGATGTTGAGCTTTAGAGAGAATTTTTTCACTTTAGAGGGAAGCTTCATAATTATGAGGGAGTGTCTATGGAATCCCCTTCACTCTCATATATGCTTGTGATACTTATGGTAGTTGTAAAATTTGAGACTTAAATGGAACTAAGTTTTTATAATGTTCATTTAAATTCTTGGGTAAATAAATGAGATTGTAAGATCAGCTATGATAACTCTTTCACTATGCGATAGTGAACATCATGTTGAGAGAGTCCATGATGTCATCATGTTGAGAGATTCTATGATGGGAGTTGGATGTCATGTTGAGAGATTCCATGATAGTTCATGTTGAGAGAGTCTATGAACAAAGGCTTAGTTGTGAGTCTTCCAAATCTTTACATGTTGAGTGATTCCATGAATATGATTGATTGTTACAAGTTTCATGTTGAGTGATTCCATGAATGTGATTAATTGTTACAGGGTTCCATGCTGAGTGATTCCATGAATGTGACTGATTCCATGAATGTGATTGTTACAGGTTTTCATGAATCTTATAGAATATATTGTAAGATTTTATCATTAACATTTTGGTCACAGTTTTGTGTGCTAAAGATCTCTCTCTAGCTAAGAGGAAGTGTTGAAGATAGTAGCTGCAATAGAGATCTTTATCTCTAGAAATATGAATATTATTACCGTTATTGTCATCTTCAGCTAAAAAGGACACTTAAATTTTAATTTTTAATATTATAAATGTAAATGACATGTGTTATTCACATGCATTAAGGCATGAATATTTGAAGAGTCTTATTAAATTATAGGAGTTATGAGAAACTCAAGAGACCTTCAATTAGAATATGAAGATTCTCTTCTATTGTTATATATTCGCATCATGCAATAAGCATTGTACACTTGAACATTTCATTATCAATAAAGATATTTTGTGTTGTGTGGCTGGGCTTTTCACTTCATTCTCGAAGAGTTTTCCCAAGATATTTCTAGTGTTCTTTATTTCAGTTTTATCTCTTTATTATTGCTAGTTATTTCATAGTTTTTGGGCTTTAGTTTCAACAAAAAATTCATAAAAAAAATATCATTTCTTGCATGTTCACACCTCCGTGTTCCACTAGTTCAAAATCTACATTCACCAAAGGACAAAAATCCTTTCCCCCTTCAATGTGATCATGTTATCTAAAATCTCTCTAAGCTATTGTGATTAGAGTTCTTCAATTTTGTAAGCCTTTGCATTTTTTGCAAGGACAATAACACTTTTGATCACCATTTATTTTGAACTAAAACCACAATCTAGCAATTGTCACGTTATTTTGTTTTGGGTTCATATTGTTAGGTGTGGACTTTCTTCACAAGAAAATATTTAGGCTATAAATTCATATCAAATATAAACATACAAGCATTAGTTGTATCTTGTATATAATTGATAATAATTAAATAATTAAATACTACTATCTCTTTATTAAAGATGGCATCTAAAAAAATTAAATGAATTATACAATATAAATATTGGCATTAAATTTGAACAATGTTATATATTAGCATTGATTTGAACCAAAAATTTTGTTTATGTATGTTTCCACTTGAAATATGTTGCTACAATAAATGTAAGTAAAGGCATGGATGTTTATGGCAAGATCAATTTAGGATCAAGAAACACTAGGGGTTGGGGGTGAGGGGGCATGAATAAGTGTAATTAGATTTTATTAGATTTTTTAAAAGAAGAAGAGGTATCTCATTCTATCAATTTTATCCAAAATACATTTTTTATGCACAATCACAATGTGATATATGGTTTACTTGTGTGCAAAAACTCAAAAACTTAAAAGGCATCTATTTTTGTGGAAGAAATGAGTAGCTTCCAATCAAAATTAAGGATTACCATCTCAAGTGTATGAGCAATTACTTAACAATGTTATCTTATGAAGATGGATTGCAAATAAAATTCAATGAAATATGTCATAAACCATTTAAGGAACTCATATGCCTTTGAATTCTAGATTACATTTCCGAACTACCAATGGAGTTTGAGAAACTTGAGCATCTCGGTTACTACCATGGCCCTTTCAAGAAAGCCATGATTTTTTATGAGGTAAGATCTTCCCTCTTCAAACCATGTCATTTCAATTAACTTCCATTCATTAAGGAATATAATAACACTTGGCATCCATTAAGATTGTTGTCAAGAATAGGGTTAGAGATTCTAACATGTTCTTCCTAGAGTAACTTTAGCCTATGATCACTTTGAGTGCAACTTAAGGGAGAATGAAAGAACATGCAAAGATAGGTCATTGCTACAAGACCATGTGAGGTACCTATCTATAAAGGAATATTTCAAAAACACCATAAAGAAGAAAAATCCATGGGAAGAAGACCCTCCAAAAGAGAAAGAAGATGAAGAAAATATGCACAAGTGAAAAAGGAAGGAGGAACCTGCATGGAAATTCCATCATCAATGCACAATAATTCTTTCCACCCATTGGAGAGAACAAGAGAAGGTATGCAGGCCCACAATGTATAATCTAATAAATCAATGTTGGATGTTTAAAAAATAATGATGAAAATCAAGAATGTTAAACAATGTTCCTCTTGTTGGGAATAAGAAAAACTATATATATATATATATATATATATATATATATATATATATATATATATATGTGCAAGGTTTCTTTGCATGCCAAATAATAAAATATGGGAAGAAAATCATATAATGTATGATGTCTCTAAACTCTTCTCAAATATTACACAAAAGTCTCAAAACATGAAATGAAAATATGTAATATTGGAACCCCTATAGTGTAAAAGTGGGCCCATATTTTGTGAAATGTCCAAAGTTGGTATAGGGGTTCAAGGTCCTAAATAAGGTGGTGAAACATTAATGATAGATAGAGTAGGAGGTTAATAAGTGTCCAAGATGACATAAGACATTTATGTTATCTCAAAGCATCCCTAGAATACATTTTGACAAATTTCTTGCATGTTGTAATAAGGCATATAGGCAAATCAAAGGTTGGTCAATGTTGGTCAATATTGTGAGTTAACCAAAAATCTTCGTTTTCATGTTTTTTTAGTATTCTTGCATGATTTTCTAGGTAAGGTAGGAATTTAAAGTCATTTTTTTTTGAATATTGGAAAATTAAAAAAAATTGCAAAAAAAGTTGTCATGCAACTTTTCTTGCAAAAATGGAAGATCAATAGTCAGTTTACTTTTTTAATCGAACATGTAGGAATGAATTTGTAAGGTCAAGAGTTTTGATCTATAAAGTTAATATATTCAACCTAGGAAAGGGTTGAAATGTGTTTAATGGAATTTGAATCAAATAAACAAGTATTTTGGTGGGAAAGAGATGTGCAGACAACATGTACAAATCTGAGATCTTCTTGTAGTGTTCAGTATGTACCTATCTTTATGGTGAAAAGTTGTGTTTTTGATATTTTTTAGTGTAATTATTAGTTTATATCAAATAGAATTAGTTTGTGTTTGATTTTCAGTTATTTGGGTATGTTGATTAACCTAGAATATAGTTAGGGTTTTAACTAAAATGACTCCTCCCTCCTAATTCCCATGGTGGAAAGACCTAATTATTGTTCTATAGAAGGGTATTAGGATGGAGATGTCCATTGTGGTTGTTTTTTTACCACCACCCACTTGCTTTGGATATTCTACCAACATTTGATGCTAAGCAACTGGTATGCTTGGTGTAGTGATAGTCTGAAATAACATTATAGAAGACAAATAATAGATCATGGGTGCTTGAGATTGGGTGAGTAACAATATGGAAGGATGCCCTTGGTGATGTGTAATGCTCCACCAAGGGATCCAAAAGAATTAAATTAAAGTTTTACTAATTTTTCTAAACATTTTTATTTAAAAAGAAAGAATAAAATACACATCAATCATAAAGTAGCAGAAGTAATAACATACAATCTTACATAAGCAAACATAACAGATTACATTCCTTAAGGATCCCAAGACATTGCATCACATTTAAATTTTAATTAATACTAAGTCTAATAAATACCACATCCACATGAAAGAATAATTAAAAGTCTAAAGTCCATTTAAATAATATACATTTGTTCTGGATGCTACTTGGTAATAAAATTCAGAATGCTCAATCATCCACTGTACATGTCATAGGGTATGAAAGGCTAAAAGAATATACATTTATAAAAATAGATTACATCATCCCTTTTGAATTCATGATACAAAGTGCAATACAATAAATGAAATCATCCATCATAAGATATAACTATCCATCATAAATATACAACCATCCATCATAATACACATGAGATAGAATGAAAAGAAATGCATAAAATGAAAAGAAATGCAGACAAGGAAACTCTAGCCATGACATCAATGAATATATCTCAATGGTTAGAGTAAAAATCACTACCAACCAACCACATGGTAACCCAAAAAAGCCCACTCCCACCATGCTGAGGAGATAGTCTCAAGCCCCAAATAGGATATCAATCCAAATATCAAAAGTAATCCCTAAGTCTAGGAAATCCTAAAAGTAATCCAACTCATAGGATTCTAAGATAAATTGACATCTAGACCTAGAGGCACACAAAGACACACAGGAAATCTATACTGCTAGCAAGCAAGTGTCATCCCATGAACCAACTCTAGGGTTACCTAGCTATTCTTTTAATCCTTTGGCCCACTAGTGACTCTATAAGGCATTAGTATCCTTTTGTACTAACAAGGCATACTAACAAGTCAACTCTAAGTTTTCCCAGCTACTCATTTAATCCTCTAGCCCCTTAGTTACTTTCTGTGGTACCAATATCTTATTAATTCATCTTAAACCCATCTAATGAAATGTTATCACTTATTAAACTACTTACAATGGGTTAGCTTGGCAGCCACTTTGGGCTGCAGCCTCCATTGCAAGCCACTTCCCAACTTAACATATAGATTACCTACCCTAGGCTCATAAAATTACAAATCAAAAAATCATAGTACATCACTTTAGTCCTATACAAGTGACTGAAAAGAATCAAATGATAATTCACAATGACACATTAGTTCTCTATGAGTAATTGGAAAGCATCCCAAAAAAAATTGATCGAAGACTCAAAATGGTTAAGTCAAACATGTCATAACATAACCTCACTAAGAAAAAATCATACAAACACCTCAGTCATATAAAAGTGATTGGAAAGCAATCCAAATACAATTGATTAAGACTTAAAGGTTATATTAGATAGGTCACACCATACACCTCAGTTTCATAGAAGAACACTGGAAAGCAATTACAATCAATAGATCAAAACACCTCATAGAGCATACAAGACACATTATCACAGTTGAGTATAAAAGATCATATACAAACATCATCATGACATAATAGTACAAACCCCCAAGTCTCTAGTGAACATCTTGACTAGCCAAAGCTAAGACAAACCCAAAAACCCCAACACCAGTAAATCACACATCACATAAAGCACATACAAAATTGTATTCCATAATTCATTAGGTTTTGAAAACCCTAAAGTTCAATATTTACTAAAAGTTTTTAGATTAAATCACAAACAATTCTATAATGGAAATTAATTTTCTAAAACAAGAGTTTCAACCCAGAGAACTTTTGAAAATAGAAAAACAACAGTTATGAAGAAGATAGGAATTTGAAGACGAGCAACTACTGCACAAACCCACAAGATCCTACTTGGATCTAATGCTAAAACAATGAACACACAAACATGCAAGAATCTTCTTTCTCCTTTGAAAAACCTCTTTTCAGAAATTGGCTCCTCCAAACCTCTGTATCTAGATATGAGCTATAATTTTCCTAATAAAGAGTTCTTTCCCCATTTCAAGGGTTTGATCATGTAATCATGCAAAAAATCTTCTTGTTAATTATTATATTTTAATTTTCATGCACACTCTTTATGCACTTTAATTAAAATAAACTTTATTAAATTAAAACTTTCTCTCCCTTATTAATTTTTGAAGCATTTTTAATAATATATTTATTAATTTAATTAATAATATTATTTAGAGTCTATTATTAAAATAAAATTCCTAAATAATTATCATTAAATTAAATAAATATAACTACACCACAATTAGAACCATAACTTTATCTTTAAATTTCCATTCTTTTATTTAAATAAATTCACGAGACATTTTAATAATATATTAATTAATTCAACTAGTAATATTATTTAGAGTTTATCATTAAAATAAAACTCCTAACTAATTATTATTAAATTAAATAAATATAAATAAGTCAAAAATAGAACTTTAATATAATCTTTTAAATCTAATTATTTTACTTAGTTAATTTCTCAATTAATTAAATATAATTAAATATCAAATTTCTTTATAAATTTTTTATTAAATCATCTTTCAATTTGATTTAATTATAATAGAAAATCACCCCATACTCACAAAACCAAAAAATGACAACTCAACTAAAGACAAAGAACATAATCAAACTCCAGGGTCAAAATCACGAATTCACGTCACTTGACAAATTTAAATGGGTAAACTAACTCATATACTTGTCCTATTTTTCTAGGACAAATGGGTTTAAAAGTTAGGATTTGGAGTTAAGAATTTATCTCCCCTCTCTTACCATTGAGATAATGTGATAGGGTACACTCATTTTGGCAATTCAGGGAAGTTGATACCTGGTACCTACAATCTGCATAAAATCTACGCATGTACAAACACATATATACCAAGCTAAATAGGCAATGGAAGGAAGTGGTGCATCATGTAGATCCTGACTAACAGGTGATGACAACTCCCTTCCTTAACCACATCAGAAACCTCATACATAAAGAAAACATATGTGCATACCATACACATGCACTATGGGGTAAGTATCCATAAGAAAACACATATGATATGTCATGTCCCCTTTTCAAATAATTTAAAAAAAAGAAAATCTTTGCTAAGGCAGGCAGGCCCAAGAAAGTGAAGTTTCGGAAAAAGGGAGTTAATCTTTGGAAACCGTTGGACTAATAAATGATAATTATTATTAAAATATGTTTCATTAACCTCTCTTGGACATGAGTTACAGTTATGCCCTTTTTAAAGAGGTTTGGAGGCATTTTGGGGGGATTCCAGACTTGATTTTTGCTCATTCTTTGTTATTCTTCAGAGGCTGCCAAACCTGTGGAGAAGGAGACCCAAGAACGGGAGTTTGCAGGTTTCCAGGGAGACCCAAGAATGGGAGTTTGCAGGTTTCCAGGAAGGCTAAGGATGGGAGTTTGAAGCCATTCCATGTGCATGCTCATACAGAGTTTGCCTTTGTGCTGAACAGTGCAGATTTGTGAGTTTCCGGGTGTATTTTTGTAAGAGTTTGGTGTTTCCGGTTGAGTATTTCATATCAGTTTTGGTTGCTGCTGTATTTTAGACTTTAAGCTATTAAAATAGATCTGAATATATATATTGGGACGTGATTAAACTTTTGAGATAGATTATTAGTGTTCTTGTGGTGTTTCCGGGCATATTTTGTGCTATTTCGGGAGCCCGATGAGCATAGTTTTGGTCCTACATTTTTGAGCTGTTGTGTAAAGGCTATACGGATCTGGAAATGTCAATTTGTAGGCTGTTATGCTACTGAAAGTTCTGTAAAAATTTCCATTTTCAGATTTATTAGTAATTGGTGAAGCTGTGAAGCTTTTGGCACAATTTCTGGCATACCCGATTTGGGGTTTCTTGAGAAATTTGGAGGATCTTTGTGATATTAGTTGTTTGATCTTAAAGATCTGATTAAAGGTTGGAAATATCATGTAAAATCAGAAAAGGGACATTTCAGTGGTATCAGAGCCATGATCTTGCCAGCCTGAGGGTTTGTAGAAGTTGCAGGTCAGTTTTGACAACTACCCAGATCTTGCATTTCAGTTTTGAGAACTACCCAAATCTTGCATGTCATAATTTATGATTGCATGTTGATTCTAATCAGTTGCATGTCAAAATTTATGGTTGCATGCTACTTCTAATCATTTTCATGTTAGTTCTTGGTGAATTTGGTGGTTGTAGAAGTTTGCATTTCAGTTTTGACAAGTACCCAGATCTTGCATATCAGTTTTGACAACTACCCAGATCTTGCATGTCATAATTTGGTGGTTGCATGCTTCTAATCAGTTGCATGTCCAAATCTATAGTTTCATTCTACTTATAATCATTTTCATGTTAGTTCTTGGTGAATTTGGTGGTTGTAGAAGTTTGCATTTCAGTTTTGACAACTACCCAGATCTTGCATGTCATAATTTGGTGGTTGCATGTTGCTTCTAATCAGTTGCATGTCCAAATCTATGGTTGCATGCTACTTCTAATCATTTGCATGTTAGTTCTTGGTGTTTGAAGAAGTTATATCCTATTGGGGTTACACTCTACTTTATCCAGAATGGACAGGTATAGTACAGAGTCTCAGAGGGAACAATCTTGGACAATTGATAGCCAGAGTCAAAATAATAGAAAGGATGGTTATTTAGACATTCGAGATAAACTTATGAAAATAAGCCATGACATGTCTAAACAGTTGGTTGAGCACCACCGTATAAATGACATGTTATCTGACCCAGCTAAGGTGGATAAGTTGACTGGATTTCTATTTGGCAGATTTTCTCACAGGACAGATGACACAATTTCCAAGAACTTGCATGAGGAGTTTGAGAAACTAGCTGATAGCCAGGTAGAGGTCTCAGATTCTACTCTGCCACAGGAGGTGGTGGGAAAGGATATTACACAGATTGATAGTAACGGTCAACATGATACTCAAATTGAGACAATTGTTTACAGGTTGTCAAAGGGTGATGCCACAGGTATTCAGGATGGTATAGTTACAACAGGCAGTGACAACAGTGTAGTGGGTTCAGATGATGATTATGAGGATGTTGTTGTGCAGGATGGTGAGATACCTGGTAGAGATGAGCAGACATTGAGCATTCATGACTTTGCTGAGAAAGAGTACCAGGCACAGTTAGATGCTTCATCACATGAGGTTGAGGCTGGTAGTACTTCACATGATTTGTCCAGCCAGCTGAAGGTGAACCAAGATAGTATTGTGACTTCATTATCTCATCATGACAGGTATGTGGAGTTAGTTGGTATTGGTCATATTACTCAGGTGAGGAGTTTGCTTGAGTTACCAGTTGATTCTAGTTTACGAATATGGACTCGAGATTGTTATATTGGCATTTGGGATTCAGTTGACTGGATATCTTTAACACTTTTTGGTAGCAGTGTTTGTTTGGGTGCTATCATGGATTTGATTAGCAGATTACATGGTGTTGTCTTTTCTTGTGCCAGTATCTTGTCTGATGTTGGTATTAGTTTTTATACACCAATGTTGGGCCTTGTTCATATATCCAGTCGGCCATACTTGTTGGAATGTGTTGATGATATTTCATATTTGGCAGTGTGTATAGATGAGTCCCAGGATCATATTGGCATTGATGACATCCAGAAGGATGCAATGGGCAATTTTGAAGACTTAGTTTCCTTGGGTATAGAGGAGTTGGACAGAAATGCTAATGTTTTTGATACTCTGTATGTTGATATGAGTTTTAGATTTGATTCACAGGATATGGATGGTAATACTCTAGAGACTAGTAACTTTGAGGATACTCCTTTAGACAGTGCATCAGAGGAGGTTTGTAGGAGACAGTCAAGCCAGTGCCATCATGTGTCTAATCAGTTGAGAGTTAGTGACCAAGACATTGCTATCACTTGCCAGCATTTCGATGCTGCTCGTCAGTTGTTAGCAGTTTATGGATGGGGTTCTCCTACTAGTGATGAGCAGGGAGGTAGTTATCTTTCCTTGACAGAGTTCCACTCTTTATGGGAGGCTATCCAGATTCTGAGACAGGATTATATGCAGTTGGTAGCCGACAGAGATTATCTTATGAAGTGGGGCAGTACAGCATATGATGCATTGTTGGCCAAGGAAGATGAGGTGAGTGAGATTACTGAGCAGCTTGTGGTGACTTCTGAGATTCTTGAGAGTACACAGTTGGCTTTCAAGGAGTCACAGTTTCATTTGGCTAAGGTGACCATGGAGTTAGAGCGACTACAGTCTTCACCTGATTCTATACAGTCACAAGCAGTGGTGTTTGGTGATCCGAGGATGTCCATGGCCGAGATTGTCAGAGACAGTGGAGATGGGGATGCATCCATTCTTGATACTAACATTGGAATATCAGGTTCATTCCCAATAGAGTTAGGTTCAATTGAGTTGGGTGTTGTAGCAGATTGTTGTATGCCTGACATGGTGGTGACCTCTAGTACTAATGGCACGAAGACTAGAGATGTTGTATCAAAGACCATGTGTGACATTGGTGAGCTGATAGTTGGCATGGTTCCTACTAGTAATACTACTCCCTTCGCAATGTCTTCAGAGGTAGTAGTCAGTTCCAATTTGGTTAATGATCGATTGCAGTTAGTTACATCTGGATTGCAGTCTGAGCCACTGACTGAGATTGGTGCATTCTATCGGCATTACACTGTGAGGTATGCTCATCTATCTACCTTTGATGACCATGTTGATGAGATGATGATACAGAGATGTACTTTGGTTCCTAGTGCTTATCATCAGTTATGGGACAATTTGATGCCTCAAGATGAGAGTTGTGATGGGCATGACATGGCGATAGGTTCTACAGTTGACAGCTTGATAATACATGACTTAGAGCAGGAGTTTCAGAGTGATGCTTCAGCAGGTGTTGTTATTGATTCTACTCCTTTGGCTATGACATCTCTTGACTTAGCTGGTGATCAGTCACAGTGGGTTGTATCACTTCTTCATGGTGAGCTGTTGACTGAGGTTGGTTTTTTTTATCAACATTATATTGCAGGGTATGTACATCAGTTAGCATTTGATCCTTGTGCTGAGGAGTTGATGGTAGACAAATTTGGTTTGGATTCCATTTCTTACTCTTTATCTTGTAATGTCTTTTCACCATCAGCAGTGTATGGGAGTTATGGTTATGAGATAGTGGCCGATGATTTGCAGAGTTGTGTTGACTGCAGGAGTTGTACAGTGTGTGGATTCTCCATACTTGGTACAGTTTCATTCAAGAGGGTTCACCATTGTTTCAGAGTTGGATTGTACATTCCATATAGGCCAGTGGGATGCGTTGATGGTATTTACTGTGTTGGTAGTTTGATTTGTCCACTTTACTTGGGTTCTGATGTTCTAAGAGTTTGTGCCTCATGGGTTTTTGTTTGTGGTAGTGGTGATTTTGGAGTTTGGTTGAGCTATAATTGTCAATTTGATTATGGATTCCTCTTGGTCATATTGCAAAGGATATTGCAGGAGCCTATGTTAATTGGTAGTAGTATAGTTCATGACTACATTTGGGATCCAGGTGGATTGATTGGTTTATTGTTCAGCCATTGCTTGAGGACAAGCAATTATTGGGAGGGGAGGACTTGTCATGTCCCCTTTTCAAATAATTTAAAAAAAAGAAAATCTTTGCTAAGGCAGGCAGGCCCAAGAAAGTGAAGTTTCGGAAAAAGGGAGTTAATCTTTGGAAACCGTTGGACTAATAAATGATAATTATTATTAAAATATGTTTCATTAACCTCTCTTGGACGTGAGTTACAGTTATGCCCTTTTTAAAGAGGTTTGGAGGCATTTTGGGGGGATTCCAGACTTGATTTTTGCTCATTCTTTGTTATTCTTCAGAGGCTGCCAAACCTGTGGAGAAGGAGACCCAAGAACGGGAGTTTGCAGGTTTCCAGGGAGACCCAAGAATGGGAGTTTGCAGGTTTCCAGGAAGGCTAAGGACGGGAGTTTGAAGCCATTCCATGTGCATGCTCATACAGAGTTTGCCTTTGTGCTGAACAGTGCAGATTTGTGAGTTTCCGGGTGTATTTTTGTAAGAGTTTGGTGTTTCCGGTTGAGTATTTCATATCAGTTTTGGTTGCTGCTGTATTTTAGACTTTAAGCTATTAAAATAGATCTGAATATATATATTGGGACGTGATTAAACTTCTGAGATAGATTATTAGTGTTCTTGTGGTGTTTCCGGGCATATTTTGTGCTATTTCGGGAGCCCGATGAGCATAGTTTTGGTCCTACATTTTTGAGCTGTTGTGTAAAGGCTATACGGATCTGGAAATGTCAATTTGTAGGCTGTTATGCTACTGAAAGTTCTGTAAAAATTTCCATTTTCAGATTTATTAGTAATTGGTGAAGCTGTGAAGCTTTTGGCACAATTTCTGGCATACCCGATTTGGGGTTTCTTGAGAAATTTGGAGGATCTTTGTGATATTAGTTGTTTGATCTTAAAGATCTGATTAAAGGTTGAAAATATCATGTAAAATCAGAAAAGGGACATTTCATGATAATCCATTTAACTAATCATCATCAAATAAGTGAAATCATTGTAATAATCATCATGCATACACAAAGTATAGAGTACCAAGTAATGTCATCATAAAATCCACTAAATCTGAAACAATATCTAATAATCTAAAAAATAATGCTACTAATCATCAAGCATAAAACTAGCCTAAAAGAGTTCGACAATAATAATAAAATGCAATCTAGGGGCAGGCACTACATGATGGAAGAAATATTTTTGATGTGGATCTCATGGTTGAAGGCTTAGAAGCCCAAATAGTGTTATTACACCCATTACTTGCATCAAAAGTAGAGGTATGGCAGTAGCATTACTAATGTATTAAGTTTTATGGGTCACTTGGTGGATACGATGTTTAATCATTTTTCTCATTTAATTTCTTTCTAATACAAATACAAATGAGTGAGAATCATGTGTTTAAGAAACTAAGTGCTTTCTTTAAACTCACTAAATATTTCTTGGAAGACGAATTACTATTAGTGATTGCATGAATCCATAGAGAAATTGTCGATAAAAAATACTCCAATTACTTGATAGTTAAATGAAGATTCTATGGGCAAAATGGGATGGAGCATGGTGGAGTTATCTTGGGATGTTAAATATGAAGGGGTAAAAGTTCTTACTTACATGGTTAGTAAGGGTGCAAGCCCTCCAAATTGCTAATATGCAGCCATTTTTAGATGATTATATTTGTCATGCAATTTAAATTCACTTCCTATTGAAAATATCTCCTACTAAATGATTTAAATATTAATGCCTAAAGACATTTCGTATGCAAGCATAATGTTGAAGAAAAATGGTGTAGCATTGTTCCTTACTTTTAGCAGTCAATAGTACATTTATCATGTGTCCAATATCAGAAGTCAATAGTAATTTCATCATGCATCCAATATCTGAAGTCAATAATATACAACTAATATTAAAAAAAATCAAAGTATCCATACCCTAATTGTCAAATTTATCTTGCTGGCATTTGGAGGAAATTGCAATATAGTCCTTGTTTGTGTAAACCATCGTGCATTCTTTATAATTCAAGATAGATTACAAGTCTTTCTAAAATTAACCACACACACAAAGATTTACATAGAACAATGCAAAATCATTCCAACTCATAATGTAAGAAATAAAATAGCTTAAATGTTTTGGGTATGTTCATAAATCATCAAATAGTCTACCAACCAAATTGGCTTCAATCAAATAGACTCCCTGCCACCCACACTTTGCCACATGAATAAATGAAGTTTCACTTTTTTTTCCTCAAATCCCCAACAATGTCAAAATATTGATGTTTAACTTAACTTTTGTAAAAATTTCAATGTTAAGGAGTTCATATTTTCTAAAAAATGATTTTGACAAGCCAAATTGGCTTGCTATTGAAAATTTTGGTCAAAAATGACCCCCAAATGTACTAGTGAACTGCTACTTGTAGAAGCTGAAGTTGGCAAGGAAATTTTGGCCACAATGATAAACCACAAGTTTCTATTTGAGGTAAACATTAAAGTAATGACATTTGATGGATAGAAAAGACAAAGCATCATTATGACATCCTTTAAGACCATTTGAGTCACATCTGTAATGGTCTAACATAGAGATATTGTAATTATGTACAAGCTAGAAATTTTGGACAAGCTCATTTGTAATTGTTATAAATGAACTTGACCACAAATTCTAAAATAATGTTGCTTTCTACATGTAAAGTGTGTTTAAGTTTAAATTTCTTGTAATATAGTCATATGTATACAAATATTGCAGTAACAAACAAATGTGTATTTATCTCAACATTCGATGATTAGGAAAAAAGAGAGTGTCCTTATACCAACCTTGTACTCTCTAGTGATAGGTATGTTTCCAATTGTAATTAAAAGGTTACAAGTTTCTTATGCTATATCACTTTGTCATTACATAGAAATGGAGATTAAAGAATTGTCTATAGATTATGCTATGCTAGTTGCATAAGATTGCTCTTTTTTTCCCATGATCAGATAGATCGCAAATTTTACAACAATACTATTTTCTTTGTGTAAATTGCTAACATTCTTATTTTACTTGTGTTATATGTGTGCATACAGAACTACTTGAATTAAAAAATATGTCTTTAACAAATAACATTGACATTATTCTACTACGTCTCCAAATTAACATCATCATTATATTTGTATTTATAATTTAGTATTATTTTGCTATGCTTAAAATCACATATACTAATATATTACTATTTTCAAATAGCACAACATGCCTTTCCTTGCTTTGGATAAAGGGCCCTCTGTGGCATGGGGATAGTGGATGAATCTTTTCAAGATTAAGCTGAGAAGTAAGTCGACCTTCCCAAAAATTATTGATAAATCTGATAAGTAAAAAGGCATCTTTTTTGTTGAAGTGCCCAGAGAAATCATCGACCATAATATCCTCAGCATGGTGTCTACTTTGGTTGGCAAATTCATAGGCCCAAGGCCTAACATTGACCTGGTAAGGGTTTTCACCAGGAATAAATGGGAGCTGAAGGGGAGTGTGGAGGTTATAGCTATGGCCAAAGGGTTTATGACCTTTGAGTTCTCTTCTTCTAAAGACTTTGCTAGAATATTATGTGCAGGAAACTAGTCTATGGGGAGATCTACTTTGATTCTTCAAAAATGGACTTCAAACTTGGATCAAAACAATGCTTTCCTCACCCAAGCCCCTATTTGGATCAAATTACTTGAGCTTCCTCTAGAATACTAGGATGAAGACATCTATGAGGGCATTGCTAGATTGTTTGGAGAACTTCTATCCTTTGATTGTGTCACTGCAGCAAAGAAAAGACTTACTTTTGCTAAAATCTGTGTCAAGGTTCTGGAAGGATAGGAGATGCCCCAAGTCATTGAACTTTAGTCCCATCTAGGATGCAAGATCCAACACATCGACTAAAAAAGTGTTTCTTTTGGATGTTTCCATTGCAAAATGGTAGGCCATAAAGCTGGTGTTTGTCCAATTTTTAAAGAAAATGGAAAGGCTGGAAAAGCCCAGAACAAGGATGGCAAGCAACAATCCAATTCTCCTAAAAAGGAATGGAAGAAGAAAAATGTTACATCAAAGGATGTTGAGAGGGTGGATGAGACTACCCAGATCACTAAGACCACTATTTCCCCTACATTGGTCTCATCCATTAAGGACTCTTTGAATCCTTCAATACCAGATATGGCTGATGGGGCTACCATTGCAGTGTCTTTGGCCCTAGCTAAGCAAGATGTACCAGTTGTGGCTGAACCCCAACCCTTGGTTTTAGGGGATGGTACTAGGAGGGAAAACCATAGCCTGGTGAAGCAAGGACCACTTGTAAACTCTAAGGATCTCGTTCCTTCCTTTATCCTAGATTCCTTGGCGAAACCATTGGTGGCTCTGCCCCTTTCCCAGGAGTCCATCTCTAGCCCAATCTTTAGGGCTACTCCAAAGACTATGAACAAAATTCTCGAGTGGCTCTCAACCACTACCCCTAGGCATTTGGTCAGACTAGAGGCTCTTTTTGATAACTATAAGGAGGAAGATGGAAATCCCTGGTCTGTAGTGTATAGGAAGAAAAAGAATAGCCAAGACCCATCCCCTGCCTCCCCAGCAACCACTAGGAGCAAGGTGAAAGTGGATACTGGCCTCTTACCCAACTAGTTGGGTAGGAAAAGCTAGAACCAACTTATAATGGAGGAATCAAGGAGAAACATTATGGATGGGATGCAACGAACCATCCAGGAATCTTGTTCATCAATCAAATCATGAAGATTATATCATGGAACATCCGTGGACTCAATGGAATCCACAAACAAGAGATTTTTAGGAATATGATTAGGGACAAAAGGCTAGATGTTTTTATAATTCAAGAAACTAAAATGAGGAAGGAAAAAATAGAGATAATTTCTTATGGAAAAAGACTCAGATGCAAGGCCACAAATTTGGAGGGAGCTTTTGGTGGTCTTCTCACTATCTGAAAGGATTCTCTAGAGGCATCTGTTGTTTATAATGAAGGTAATATTCTGCTCACCAAATTTTTTAACCTAGCAGACCAAAATAGCTAGTTTTTATTGAATCTGTATGCTCCCAATACCCGAAATGATTGAAGATTATTCTGGACCAAAATCTGTGACCTAGTCTCTCAACTGGAGGGATCTAAATGTATCATCATGAGTGATTTCAACACTCCTCTCCTTACTTCAGACAAGTTAGGTGGGCTCCCACCGGATGGGGAAAGTAGGCAAACTTTGGCAGATTTGATTTGGGACTTAGCTCTTATGGATGTGGACCTAGGGGGTTGCAAGTTTACCTAGTCTAATAGAAGAGTGGGTTAGGACTGCATTCAGGTTAGATTAGACAGGGCTCTCATCTCCTTGGATTGGCTAGGTGGTTTCCATTATAAACTCTCTGCTTTGGTTAGAATTGGCTTTGATCACTCACCAATCTCCCTCTATTTGGACAAGATCAATAGGAAGAAAGCTTTTCTATTCAGATTTGAGAAGATGTGGTTGGACCACCTTGGTTTATGCCTAAAAATTAAGGAGTGGTGGGGCACTGCCGTGGATGGCACGGCTATGTACAAGGTGGCTAAGAAACTTCATTTTATCAAATCTGAAATCTACATGTGGAACAAGTCTAATTTTAGCAATTTTTTTCAGGACAAAGAAAAAATGATGAGCAATCTTGTGGATGTTTAGACCGACATCCAATCCTGGGGGTATGATGAGGTCTCTTTCAATGCTGAGAAGGAAATCCTTTTTGAGCTTCATAATGTGGTTGGGAAAGAGGAGATGTTTTGGAGACAAAGATCTAGAGAAGTTTGGATTAAGGAAGGAGACAAAAACACCTGTTTCTTCCACTTGTCCACTCTAAAACACTGTGTAGCTAATAGAATCAGTGAAATCAAGATTGGGAATGAGACCATCAAAGATGACCAGTTGATAGCTGAAGAAGCCATAAAATATTTCTTTGATATTCTCACTAAGGATCTCAACTTGAACTTGGATGACTAGGATGAGGTTATCAGGTCTATCTCCAATTTAATTTCCTAGGACCAAAATTGGAACCTGTTGGCCATCCCCAAGCACCAGGAAATTAAAGAGGTAGTTTTTGGCCTTCTCGCTAAGAAGGCCCATAGTCCAGATGGTTTTCCCACTTTCTTCTTTTAGATCTTCTGGGACATTATTCATGTGGATGTTGTCCATGTTGTTCAAGAATTCTTTGGAGCAAGGGATCTCCTAAAAGAAGTCAATGCCACCTTCCTTGCTCCTATTCCTAAGACTATTGGAGCTGATGTCTTTGGTGCTTTTAGGCCTATCAGTCTTATAATTCCTTTTATAAGATCTTTGCTAAGGTCTTGGCCAACCACCTTTTACGTATCCTACCGACTATCATCTCTCCCTAGCAATCAGGGTTTGTCCCAGGTAGGCAAATTCTAGATTCCATTATGGGAGTTCATGAGGTTATTCACTCTTTGGATGCTTGCAGACAGGAGGGCTTCCTTCTTAACCTAGACCTCTTTAAGGCTTATGACAGAGTGGACTGAAGTTTCTTGGACTGCATTATTGAGGCTTTTCGATTCAATTCTAAGGTGAGGGAGATCTTTTCTTAGTTGATCAACACTCCTTTTGCTATCTTGGTGAACGATGTGCCTTTCAATTCTTTAAACCCTCTAGGGGCCTTAGATAGGGTGACCCTTTGTCCCCCATCCTATTCATTATCTTAGCTGAAGGTTTGGGGAGGCTCATCTCCACCAAAAGAATTGAAGGGGTCCTAGTTGGATTGAAACCCTCCTCTAGCCCTTCAGTTTTCACTCATCAATAGTTTTTTGATGATACTATCATGGGGGGAGAGCCCTCTGTTAAGGAAGCCAAGTCTGTTAAAAGTATTTTGAACACCTACTCTTAGGCCTCTAGTTAGCTGATCAATTGGGATAAAAGTTCTATGTTCTTCTTTAACACCTCGAGCAAGAGGGAGAAGAAGATTGCTAACATTCTAGGATGCAAGGTTGGCATTCTCCCTTCCACTTACTTAGGTCTCCCTTCTGGAGCTAAACCCCTGAAATTCTTTTGGGATATGCTAGTGGATTGTTTCAACATAAAATTGGCTGGATGGAAAGCGATCACTCTAACTCATGTGGGAAAGGTTGTTCTGATCAAGTCTACCCTCCAAAACCTTCCTACTTATGCCCTTAGCCTGTTTACCATCCCCTCCAAGGTGGCAACCCATCTGGAAAGAATCCAAAGGAACTTTATGTGGTCTAGGCTTGATGATAGCAAAAAATACCCCTTGGTAGCCCAAGACTCCATATGTAAGCCCAAAAATCATGGAGGGTTGGGCATTAAAAAGCTAAAGCAGTTCAACTCTGCCCTCCAAGCTAATTAGATTTGGAGAATCTTCAATAATATTGGAGAGTGGAGAGATATTTTGATTTCAAAGTATAGTAACAACCTCAATCTTCTTCATTTCATCAATGAAGAGGTCTATCCTAGTGGCTCTTTCATTTGGAATGGGCTCTTGCGATCCAAGGTCCTAGCCTTTAGCAATGCAAAATGGTCAGTGGGCAATGGTGTCGATATCAATTTTTGGAGGGATGATTGGCTAAGCCCAGGCCCACTTAGGGAAAGTGAGACATTCAATCCCTAGGCTAATGCTTGCACCAAGAGATTTGACAACAAGGTTAGGGACTACAGAATCAATGAGAGTTGGATAGACCTCACTAAGGTCTCTAAGGACCTAAGACCGCTTATGGACCAGCTAAGACTCATCCCTTTATCAAATAATAAGGATGCTATTGTATGGGGGGAAACTACTAATGGCCTCTATATGGTGGCCTTTGGTTATGTGTCTCTCCTTCCTTAGATCTAGGCCACAGTGTGGGCAAAATCATGGCTTCATGGCCTTACTCCAAAGATTAACTTCTTTTTCTGCACTCTCTTGCAAGATCACATTCTCATAGTTGATAATATCACCAAACATGGTAACATGTTACCCAATAGATACATCTTTTGCAAAAGGCATTGTGAAAGTGTGGATCATCTATTTTTACATTGCCCCTTGACTATTGCTGTCTAGTCTCACTTCCTATTCTTTTTCAAAGTTTCCTGGTGCTTTCCCTTATACACCCTCGAGCTCTTTGTTCAATGGAAGTTTGGTTTGGAAGCAACCCACCCTAATTATTTATGGATTTGGGCTCTCCCCCATCTCTGTTGGGGGGTGTGGAAGGAGAGGAACAACCACATCTTTAGGGACAAAGAGGCGAATGAGCTGGTTGTTTTCCAAAAATTCTTCCATGCTGTAAGGAAACTTAGGTGCGGAAATAGCTTCCTACACTAATCTCATAAGGAAAGTATGGTGCAAATCCTTATAAAATCTTCTACACTTACAGATTCAATATCATGTAAATAACAATATTGTAGCCAACCATGCATATAGAAAATAGATAGAGAAAGAAACACATAACACAAAGATTTGCCGGTGGGGAAAAACCTTTCGGTAAAACAACCCCACCCCTCCAGAACCTGTACAATGTATTATCTTCAACACAAGATTACAATACACTTGCAATGCAAGTTCAATAGCAACAATAGAAGACTCCAGTAGCACCTTAGTACCTGCAAACTTTCATCTATCATACTATTGCATTACAACATGCAATACTCCTTTTATGAACATCTTAAGACCCAACAACATGCCCATAATGGAGTTGGGCATTTTTCATGGCTCAACCACCAAGAAACATGCACAATGCCACATGTACATCCAATACCAAGAAAAGGGCATCCATCCCTTGAATAGGCAATGACAGCTTGTCATAGAATCTACCAAAAATAGCAGTCACAAGAGAAGTGTAAGGGAATCCGTCATACCAACCTATTTTTGGCATATTCTCTTACACACACCAACCACTCATTCTTGGGCACCCAAATAGGCCTCATGTCATAAGATGCTCTTACACCTATCATTCCTTAAATAGCTCTTATACATCATAGGAATCTGTCATAACCATTTCAACCATGATCTCCTTCACACACTTCAAGATGCCGACACATGTAAGTGATCAACATGCCAACTAGACATGTACACTCACATTTACATATTATTTGCAAAAATACATTTTACAAAACAAATAATAATAAGAATAGGAATTATACAAGGTTGAGACACCTTATTCCTAACATTCTCCAACTTGTCGAACACCTTGTAAGAGCAACATGAACATAACAAGAACTAACCGCTATAGGCCAAAAGGCCCATAGACTCTGAACACCATCTAAACTTCTCAGTGCCCACTAGTTTCATTAATGCATCTGTAACATTCTTCACAGTATCTACCTTATCCAAATTTACCTTTCCATCTTCCACCATATCTCTCACAAAGTAAAATTGCACATCAATGTGCTTTGTTCTGGCATGGAAAGTTGGATTCTTTGCAAGGCAAATAGCACTCTGACTGTCACACCAAATAGTAATCTGTTTTGCATCAACACCAACATTAGAACACAATCTCTTAAGCCAAATGGATTCCTTACAAGCATGAGTAGCAGCCATGTACTCAGCTTCTATAGTGGACAAAGCAACCACAGGTTGTCACTTACTCATCCAACTGATGGCACCACAAAACATAGTGAACACATAAGCACTGGTGGATCTCCTGCGATCAATATCACTTGCCCAATCTAAATCCACAAACCCATGAATAAAAACTATATGCGGAGATCCAAAAGAGTTACCATGATAACATATGGAGTAATATGATGTACCCCTCAAATATCTGAATACTCACTTAACTGCATGCCAATGTACCCGTCCAAGATTAGCCATAAACTAACTCAGGACTCCCATTGCTTGGGCAATGTCTAGTCTAGTATAGACCATAGCATACATAAGACTGCCAACTGCACTAGCATAAGGTACTCCACTCATGTCCTCCACCTCACTAGGAGATTTTGGACAGTCATCTACAAATAACTTTGTTCCCACAGGAGTAGGAACACATAGTGGTCTACAATCTGCCATGTTGAACCTGTCCAACATAGACTTCACATACTTACTCTGACTCAGCTAAAGTTTTCTGTTAGACCTGTCTCTACTGATTTCCATACCCAAGATGTACCTAGCTACCCCAAGATCTTTCATCTCAAACTATGCTGACAACTGAGATTTAAAATCAGAAATCATACCCTTACCCTTCCCAAATAGCAACATATCATCAACATATAATGCAACAATAAGAAGGCGATCATTTTCAACTCTGAAATAAACACAATTATCTAATTTTGATCTTACAAATCCAATTGACAACACAAAGGCATCAAACTTAAGGTACCACATCCTAGGAGATTGCTTCAAACCATATAGAGATTTCTTCAATCTACAAACAAAAGATTCTTTACCTTTAACAATGTAGTGCTCAGGCTGTGACATATAAATCTCTTCCTCCAAATCACCATGAAGGAAAGTTGTCTTCAAATCCATCTGTTCTATCTCTAAATCATATGATGCAGCAAGAGATAACAAAAATCTAATGGATGTCAACTTTGCAACAGGAGAGAATATTTCACCATAATCTATTCCCTCTACCTGTGAATACCCCTTTGCAACCAATCTAGCTTTGTACCTTTCAACACTGCCATCTGCATAGAATTTCTTCTTGAACACCCATTTACAGCCAACAGATTTTCTCCCTTTAGGCAAAGGTACAAGGTCCCAAGTTTTGTTTTTCTCTAATGAAGCCATCTCATCATCCATAGCCTCAAACTAGGAACCTGTATCTTCCATGCCCAAAGCCTCTTTCACAGATCTAGGCTCATCAGTGTTATAATCAAAGAAAAAGCACATCTGGAATCTAACATAGAATAACCAAACCTTTTTGGTTGCTTTCTTTCTCTTGTGGATCTCCCCAAGGGCTAAGGTTGAGGTTGTTGGTTCTCTTCTTTCGAACTGTCAGAGCTGCTAGAGCTCTCCTCATCATTAGACCCAACATGGTCTCTCTGTTCAGTCTTCTTAGGGGTAGGAGGCAACTGAACAACATCTTTTTCCTTTTCTTTTTCATTTGGTTGTAGCACAATAGGAGAAGATGTTAGCTCTCTAAAAATAACATTTCTACTATACAACACCTTACTAGTCACAGGATCCCAAAGCTTGTATCCTTTCACACCAGCACTATACCCGATGAAAATACATTTAATAGCTTTGTTTTCCAACTTAACTTTTCTCCTTTGGAACATGTGCATAAGCTTCACAATCAAAAACACAAAGATTTCTAATTGAAGGCTTCTTGCCAGACCACACCTCCATGGGTGTCTTACCAACAAGGGCTGATGTAGGAGATTTGTTAACTAGATAGCAAGCAGTGGCCACAGCTTCGGCCCAAAACCTTTGTTCTCAACCAGCTCCACTAAGCATACTCCTAGCCTTCTCCATCAGTGTCCTGTTCATTCTCTCTACATCTCCATTTTGCTCCAGGGTATAAGGAGTTGTCTTATGCCTCTTGATACCTTGTTCTTTACAGAACTGTTCAAACTCTGCTGAGCAAAACTCACCACCATTGTCAGTTCTCACACACTTAATCTTCTTATTAGTCTGATTCTCTACAAGGGCTTTAAGTTCCTTGAATCGACTAAAGACTTGCTTCTTACTTTTAAGGAAATAAATCCATGTCATTCTACTATAATCATCTATGAAAGATACAAAAAATATAGACTTAGAGATCGAAGGAACTTTTATAGGACCAAATACATCAGAATGAATAAGATCCAAAACATTAGAAGATTTGTGAGAACTAGAGTAAAACTGAAAATTATTTTTTTTACCATATACACAGTGCTCACAGAAGTCAAACTCGAGATTGCAATCATTTAACCCTATTGGTGGTCAAAATTGCATTCTCATTTTGAGCAACCATTTAAAATTTTGAGTCAAATCAAGCCCCATAAATGCTTGTGTACCCCGCTATTGAGTTAATTTAAAAATGGTGTTTAATGTTTCTAACACCCTGCATTCAACCTGTCTAAGTGTTTCACGAAGTTTAATTGTGATTCCAAGTCATTTGGCGAAGTCTTGTTTTGAGCTAGTATCAATTTTGCATTTTCACCTAAGTGTAAGACAACGATAGGAGGCCTTGTTTGCATCTGAATATCTCATACCCATAAATGTTTTACAAGTCACCACTTTGGGAGTACCTAGTGTCTATACTTGAGAGCCTATGTTTCAGATTTTGAGTCATTTTGAATCCATTTGATTAGGTTTCGAACCCCTCAAAGTTGGTCAGTTATTTGTTTTCAAGCATTTGCACTTTGTTTCTGAATTCTGGGAAGCCCTGTTTGGTAGGTTATAACTTTTGACCAGTTGACTGAAATGCTAAATTTCCTTTTGTGTTGTATTGTAGAGGTTAGAAACTTGTTATGTTTCAAGTTTTAGCTTATGAAAAATTTGTTTGATCAAATTTCATATGCAATTCCAAACACAATTTCTATCTTTTTACTGATGTCACCATTTGTAGATTGATTGTAACCACTGTTCGTGATGTCATTTCTTGAAACCCATGATTGGTGAGATTGAATGGTTTGTTTATCTATGTTCTATACTAAAAATACTACAAGTGTGCTAGTTTTCAAATCTTGATGAATCCATTTGCACACTTTTTCGGGTCATTTCCATTGGCAAAAAATGTTTTTTGTCAGTGTTTTTAATCTGCAAAATACAAGTAGCATACTTTGAACATCTTCCATTCGCGCCTTGTGATTCGTCATGAACCCAAATTGCATAGTCATAGTCACCTCATGACATAGAATCAGTGTCCCAATTTTTATTTCCCCATGTGCTCATTTACCTAGTTTTTTGAGCCAAATCCAAACCCAGTTTATGGTATTCTGACATGTTTTGGCGTAGGTAATTCTGAAGGGGCAACTTTGATGGTCAATATCTTTTGACGTTGAATTCATCATGAGAAAAGATTCGACGGGATGTAAGTATGCGGAACAGAGAATCAACGGGTTAGATTTTAGAGCCTGGTTAAATGTTTGGATCAGTTTTTAAAGCTAGTTGATAGGCCCTGTTAGTAGAAAAGTGACAGTTTGCAGATCCATGATAAAATGGTTTTCAGTTGATTAATTAGTGGTCAAACTTGATTCTAATCAATTCAAGAGGCTTAATTGATCAGTTTGGCATATTAGTTGTCCGGAAACATTTTTTTTTTTAGTCTGGCCCATTTTCGGGCTTGGCTGATTTCATTACATCAACAAGATGCTAACCATATGAAAATGTTCCTCCATATCTAAAGGGTGCATTGAGGAATGCTTTTTCTACATTTGTGGAAGTGTCCCCTACCTTGAAAGATTCAGTTTGGAGTTTACTAGAGCAGTATGATCTTCTAGTAGTGGTAAAACCCTCTGTGCTGGGCAATAGTTCACAAGAGGTTCCTTCTCAGTCTTATGAAATGAGATATGAACTAAATGAAGTTGAAGCAAGGAGAGAAGAAAATCCATCGACACTTTCTTACTTAAACTTATTGAATGTACTAATTGAAAAAGGAAATTTTTTTAAGTGAATATGGTAGAAGGTTTTTTGGGTTTTTTAGCTTTGTCCATGATCAGGTGTTTGGGCCTTTCTCACAAAGAGCATATCTTGATCCTGTTGAAAAGTGGCAGCTAGTAGTTGCTTGTCTTTGACACTTCCAATTGATGTTAGGTATGTATAACATTGAAAATTACAATGGACAAAATACAATGAATTAGCTTCCACAACCTGATCATACAGCAGCATCACCAGATGATCTCACAATGCACATTCCAGCGATAGAGTTGATGAAGGATTTTATGAGTGGAAAAACAATTTTTTGCAACATCATGAGGATACTTATGTAAGGTGTGGACAAGGTTTTGGAGGATCGTGGCAACCAAACTTATGGCTCAAGCTTAGAGGAGGCTATACATCTCTGCCCTGAACTTTTTTTTCTTGCCTTGGAAAGAGAGTATCCATGCAGAATGAAGAGGCATCAGGATGGGTATAAAAGGAAGTCAGCTTCATCATTTGAAGGAGATTACACCATAAATTTTCTGCATGAACAGGAGGACTGGCCTGCAAGGTCACAAAAGCCAAGGCCCACGACAGGGCAATTTTAGTTGTAAAAAAGAAATATATAAAATTTTGAAATGCTCGCACCAAGTCTAGATACAGGGGACACCCATGTTAAGAAGGAGTCGGCTAGCATATAAGTCGCTAATCAAGGAGAAGCAAGGGAGCTCAACGCAAGTCAAATCAATCCAAAGAATGCTTCCACCATGTCTCGCGTGAGCAAAGCAACATGACAGAACATATGAAAAGGATGCCATTGTAAAAGGAGATCAAGCTGCATGGAAAAGCCGGCCAACAATTGAAAAGGTAGCTCCCACACTAGATAACAAGGAAGCTCATGTGCAAGAAGAAATCCTTGCTAGAAGAGCAAACATAGGTAGAAGATGTCAGCAAGTAGAATCCACAGGTGGATGATGAAACATGGCTGTTTTCAGCAATGCCCTCAATAGTTGGTTTGAGGTTCCCCTTCTGAGATTGCAGAGATGTTTTGATTTCTGTCCATGCATAAAAGAATAGTGAAGGCTACAACCATTAAGAGAGAGAGCATTAGTTGCAAAAATAAATAAAAACCAAGACAGAGTTCGAAGATGCATCGACAAAGGAATAACACCAAGTTGCCTGTTGTAGAAAAGGGAACTCACACCATAAAATGAAGCCGCATCTGAGTTTAGAAAGCATCTGAGTTTAGAAAGAAGACCCTGCACCAAATAAAAGCATGGAATAGAAAAAAATGAGAACCCACTTTTTGACACATCCTCATGTTTTCAAAGGTCCCAATTCTAGTTAGAGGCATCAGAAAGCTCCACACTTAAAAATCAAAACCGCAGTCAGAGATCAAAAGCTCCTCACGCAGGCTGTTGGAAGAAGCAGCTATGTTCAAGCAGATGTCAAGAGATTAAGCGAACAACTGTAGGGAAAAGAGTTTAATCCCATATTGTTTGTGTGGCAATTTTTTTAAGTTGTTAAATACAACCCACTGCGAAGTTAACGTGTCTTAAGAGACACTGCCTTTTCAAGGCAACTGCATGCCATAGGCCCCCAAATCTGATCGAAAGCAAATTGACATCAGCTGTCCATAAGGACATAATTTTTGATGGAATGTGTGCACAAAGAGGATGACATCAGTAGGGTAAGTTTCCAGAAAAGTCAAAAATATGGCAAGTCGCTATGGTGCTTGCCGAAAAATCCCAAATAATCTAGTTAGCAATTTAGCGAGTCGTCGAAAAAAATTTAGAAATCTGGCGAGGAGATAATGAGTGGCATGGGTCCCATTGTAGTGCCATCAGGGAATCGGGTGGTGACAAGTGGTAGCGACAAAATGATTAAATAATGATGTGGCGAGCAAATGTCAGGAGCGCACCAGATTGCGCCACGTGGCAGATTCAATAGTCATCGTAATGTCGCCAAGGAAGGTGCATGACAATTAACATAGTGAAATAGCGACCATGACTGTATAGCGAGTAAGATGATGATGTGGTGCCAACAATGCAGGAAGAGAACCAATCAGGATCTGCCATGTGTCTTCAGTTTGGTCAACAGGTTTGACCCTAGATTCAAAGGATAGGATAAAATTTGAAGAATGAAAAAAATAATTTTAAATTATTTTCTTAAAAAAAGGGGTTTGCACATGAATGAGTTTTAAAATCAAAGGGGCTTTTTAATAGAAGTCTGAACCTTAGAATATTATTAAAATTTTCAAAATTTAAAATCAAATTTGCAGACCTGAATATTTTCTACCAGGGGAGCATTTTTCAAATTGAGATTCTGGGCGTTTCTGGAAGGCTAGATATGCCTTATCATATACCGTTGAAATCATGAGAATCCAAAATTTTTGATTTTGGAGTTATTTTTTGCACAAGTAGTAGTTAGTTTGAGCTACACAAGGTTTTCTATCAGGTACCTGAATTGCAACCATATTCAGACTAGGAAGTTCAGTTTTGATTTTTTGTTAAGATAATGACCTGAATATCAGTAGAAGGCAATGGAAATGAAAGCATGGAATAAAAAAAAAAATGAGAACCCATGTTTTGATACATCCTCACATTTTCAAAGGTCTCAACACCAGTTAGAGGCATCAAAAAGCTCCACACTTAAAAATCAAAACCACAGTCAGAGATCAAAAGCTCCTTACGCAGGCTTTTGGAAGAAGTAGCTATGTTCAGGCAGACATCAAGAGATTAAGGGAACAACCGTAGGGAAATAGGTTTAATCCCATATTGTTTGTGTGGCAATTGTTTTAAGTTGTTGAATACAACCCATTGTGAAGTTAACGTGTCTTAAGAGACACTGCCTTTTCAAGGCAACTGCATGCCATAGGCCCCCAAATCTGACCAAAAGCAAATTGATGTCAACTGTCCATAAGGACATAAATTTTGATGAAATGCATGCACAGAGAGGATGATGTCAGTAGGGTAAGTTGCCAAAAAAGTAAAAAATCTGGTAGGTCGCTATGGCGCTTGCCGAAAAATCCCAAATAATTTGGCTAGTGGCTTAGCGAGTCGGTAGAAAAAATTTAGAAATCTGGCAAGGAGATAATGAGCGGCATGGGTCCCATTGTAGTGCCATCAGTGAATCAGGTGGTGACAAGTGGCAGCAACAAAATGATTAAATAATGATGTGGCGAGCAAATGTTAGGAGCGCACCAGATTGTGCCATGTGGTAGATCCGACAGTCATCGTAATGTCGCCAAGAGGAAGGTGCACGACAATTAACATAGCGCAATAGCGACCATCACTGTATAGCGAGTAAGATGATGATGTGGCACCAATAGTGCAGGAAGAGAACCAATTAGGATCCACCACGTGTCTTCATTTTGGTCAACAGGTTTGACCCCAGATTCAAAGGATAGGAGAAAATTTGAAGAATGAAAAAAAATAATTTTAAATTATTTTCTGAAAAAAAGGGGTTTGAATGTGAGCGAGTTTTAAAATCAAAGGGGCTTTTTAATAGAACTTTGAACCTTAGAATATTGTTAAATTTTTCAAAATTTAAAATCAAAGTTGCAGACCTGAATATTTTCTACCAAGGGAGCATTTTTCAAATTGAGATTCTGGGCATTTTCGAAAGGCTAGATATGCCTTATCATATACCGCCGAAATCATGAGAATCTGAACTTTCTAATTTTGGAGTTGGTTTTTGCATAGGTAGCAATTGTAGACACCTAAAAACCTTTAGAAAATAAAGAATTTTTATTTTCTGAAAAAGTCCTGATGACATCATCATTTATTAATTAATTATTTAATTAATTAATTAATTAATTTTTATGCCATTAAATCCCTTTATCTTAATTAAAAATATTTAATTAAGGAATCCCTCCCAAAAATGTTTAAATCTTATTTAAACATTATTTCCTTATTTATTAATTATTTAATTAATAAATTGACCAAAAATCCTAAAATAAATAAAAAATTTATTTTTTGCCCAAAACTTGGCCAATTTCCTTATGACCAATAACCTCTTCCAAAATCTTCTAATCCTTCTTTAATTTCGATTAAAGGCTAATCCCATCATTTCCTACCCCTAATCCCAACTCGAAATATTTAATTAAGATTAAATATTAATCCTCATGTTTATTAAAAAAGTTTTAATAAATATCTCCTCAACCCAAACCCTTGAAATAAATAAAACTTTATTTATTTCCTAAAAATCTAATTTATCCTCATCCTAAGAAGTTCTAGACTCTTCTAGAAAGTCTTCATCCTCATCCTAGGAAATTCTAGACTATTCTAGAAAGTCTTTATCCTCATCCAAAGTCTAGACTCTTCTAGAAGATGTCTTTAAACCTAATCCTAATCCCCTCCTAACCTTGTCACATTCTCTAAACATGGGTTAAAACTTACTAACCCAAGCCAAAGTTAACAAATATCTCCTCCTTCACCCACCCTCATTAAATGCCATCCACTTGCCTATCCCTAAGCTAATCCTAAACCATCCTAATCCATCCTCTAATCATTTGCACAAGCCTAAAAAAGCTTAAAACCTTCCTAATCAAGTCCAAGTCAAAATTTCTCTCATCACCGTCAAAATATCTCAACCATAAAACTTTATGAAGTCCACTAGGTCATAAATGACTCTTACAAGCCCTTTTATTGCTCTTACAAGTCATTATGAGGGTCTTTATGAAGATTTTATCCCTTGAGCCTCCTTTGTTGACTCATCCTTCCCCTTTCCTCCATCCTCTCACCATGTGACATGTGTCACTCCTTGATTGGCTATAAGGAAGCACAATCCATGTGCTCTATTCTCATGCAATCTGAGCCCTCCATGAGCTTTTTCCCATCCTTGCATCTTAGCCCTCAATCCCTCAAGCCTCTTGCCTATAAATTGGATCCTTCCCCTTTGCAAAATAACACAATCCATGAAGTAAAGTCATAATGCCATTTTGAGAAGCCATTTTACATCAAAACCATACATTCACACCCAAATTCCAACTCCATTTGAAGCCCTTTTTGAAGCATAAAGCTTGAGCATACATCCTATCTATTTAGACAAAGCTACTTAACAAGAGAGCTTCTCATTGAGAGAGCCCATGAATGGCTCATATTCTCAATTGAGAGTTCATCTTAGTCTATCTTGAATTTTATGAATTTTGTTTAGTTTGTAGAAGTTTTATTTAAATTTGGTTTCTATTAGCATACTAACATTGCTCATATACATTTTGGCACGCTCGGTGGGACCCCGCATGGGTCATCTTCATTAACTTTTTTAGTCAAGTTTTGTATGTCATTTGCTGACTTTGGCTAATTTTGCTTGTTTTTGTGATTGGTAGGATTGTATAAATTGGTTTTGTAGGTCCACATGAGCATGAAAAAGACAAAGGAACTCATAATCTATCTCATAGTGTTTGCAGATTTTTCAAGCTTATAGGTGGACAAAGCACTTGAAATTCTTCTTCCTCTTCTTGTCTATATTCTTCTTATTCCATCTACTTCTTCTTTTTCTTCTTGTGGGAGATCTTGGCCATTTTTTTTTTAAGGAAGAAAAATCATACACACTTCTTTTTAGTGCTTAAAATGAACCCCCAAATCATACTTAAATCCATTAAAAAATTAAAAATTTCCAAAAAAGAAAAAATCTTTTAACAAGTGAAACTAAACCAATCTAATCATTTGCATCCTTGCAACATCAAGGTTTTAGATGCATTCATGCAAAGTTAGGAACACTTCATTTTTGAGAATTTAAAAAGAACTCCAAGTTTCCATTTCAAAAGGTTCAAAATCAACACTAAGTGCACACTAAAATCTATATCAAACTCAAAGCATCAATCAAGGATAAAATGAACCTCATTTGCAAATATTTTAAAGTTCTTTTAAAAATCTCATGAAAACTAAGAGTCCTAAATGGTTGCCAAAAATTGTCCTAAAAAGCTTTGTTATTTGTTCCAAACAAATGTCTTGTTGCAAAATATTGAATGTTTCTTAGGTTTTTCATGCATCAAAACAATTTAGGAATATCATTTTTGGGCTTAAAACATGCAAACTAGAACACAAAATCTTGAATGAAAAGAAAAGTCCAAAGAGTCATTTTCACTTTTGAGTCCAAAAATAATCTTGAATGATCTAAGGTTAAAACAAAGTACTTCAAAGTTCTTAAAACAACACACAAAATCTCAATCTTGAATGCTCAAAGGAAAAAAAATTGAATGTTTAATCACTTGTCTTTGAATGCATGTTGCTAAAATCACTCTTGAGTGCCATGGATTAAAATCAAAGTTTGTTTTTTTTATGGATGCATGATTAAAACAACAAATCCAATCTTGAATGCCATAGATCAAATAATCATCTTTTGGAGCATAAAAAGAATCTACATTTTTGTAATCTTTTAAGTTATAAAAACAAATAAAAATGCTTTGAGTGAGTTTGTCATTGGACTCACCCTCTTTAATCACCCATCAATTTAACAATTGGTTGCAATCTCAGTGCCATCTATGGGGATGGGTCCACCTAAGAGGGTGTTAAGTGCTCCACGCAAATCAAACTCCACTCACTTGGGTTTTTAGTGGTTTTTCTAAGTTAGAAAATTCCTTGAATGCGAATTAATCTTGCTCACACTTCATTTGGGCATAAAAATTGGACAAATCTTGACGTGGAGGGCCTCCGGGCGCGCGCTTGAAAAATTGAGTTTCACATATCTTTGTTTTGGGCTTAAAACAAACTCACACTCAATCTTGAATGCCTAAAAATCAATGAACATCGCATGGTTTTGACGGATTTTCAATGACGCTCGCATTTCTTATGTTGACGATCTCTCGACTTCCATTTTGCTAACGACGCTGTCAAATTGGAATGAACATTATATGCCATAATCACAAGTGTCTTCAGTCATAGCTTACAAAATCTAAATCATCAATTGGAATAAACGCGTGTCTTTTAAAGCCCAAGATCATGTATGTGGTCTTGTTTTACACTTTTTAGGAGGCCTGCTTGGGGATTTCATCACCCCTTGGGACAACCTCAACTCCAGCGTTTCGGTGGAGTATAAAGATTAGGAGGTGAATCCAAAGACACCTCTCTTGGAATCAAGGATTTGTCACTCGGGCTAAGCCTCAAAGAACTTTATACCCTTGATAAGTGAAAGAGGAGAAGTGGGTTACCGCTCCTCTCGGCTGTGTGACATCTTTTTGGTTTCATCTACGGATTTGGGCCTCACGTACCTTGCGTATATCAAGGACTCCCTAGCTAAACCAAATTTCATCCTTGTAGAAAGCTTCCTAGGATGTTGGTGTGTTTGATGTGCTTGCTCCAAAATTTTGTATGCTTGTTTGTTTATATCTTTTGAATGAATGTTTGCCAACTTTGGTCAAAATCTCAAAAAAGAAAAAATCTCCTAGCTCAAGGCATACTTAGCGTAGTCACTGCCTTATCAGAAAATTATCCAAGCTCCCCTGCTGCAACCGAATCTATCTAGTTCTTTGCCTTAAAACAATCCCAAATCCAAAGTCCATCCAAATCATCCCCCTAGCCAGCTAGCAACCCAATCCAAAATCACCCAAGCCTTTAAAGAGTTGTTGTCACTTTGCCAAAATTTGCTATCCAATCAATCTTTCCTACCAATCAACCAATCTCACCATGGTTATCCCTCTGATAGAGCATTGTCTAGGGTAATCTAGCTTTGTCACTTGCATCCCTCATCACCTTGAGCTAAAGGTTGGGATCCACAAGTGGTCAATCTCGTGTCATGCCCATAGGATCATTAGTCTATCCTCAAGTTGACATAGCCACCACCAAATCTAGTGCATAGGAAAGTAAAACTCTCACCTTTTGACAACATGCCCTTGAAGTTTTCCATCCACAGGAAAGCCAAAAATCTCCAGCCAATCCTCCTTAGGTCTGTCATGCAGCTTTGTCTCATCACCCAATCCAAAATCTGTGCTTGATCCAAATCCAACCATGAGCTTCCGTTTTCATCCATATGCAAGACCCCATCCCCATCAAACTCATCATCAAAGCATGAAGTACCAATCCTATCATGATGTGTTTGGTCGCATTGTCCTTGCTCCCGCCACCTCCTATTTCAATGATGATGAAAATGTTGTTGATTATGATGGGTATATTGAAAGCCTTAGAAACATTCCCCCAAGCATTCCCCAAAATCCAAGAGTTATTCCAAACTATCTAGCCATGCCATCTGATATTCCAGCTTCCCCTCCATCACCCCATCAACCAAGCTTCCAATCTTCCACCCCCATCACACTAGCTATTCCTATCAATCCACCTCCACCTTCGACATACGAGTCTCCAAGGAATCTCCTAGAGTAAATACAAGAAAAGTTGCCTCCAACAGTCGATAAGCCATGTCATCTAATCCAACTATGTGAAGTAGTCAGTGATGAAGCTTCCCCATCTATACTATCACCTCCATCTCCCATAGCTATCATCCCCATACCATCCATCAAATTGCTTAAAATCCTTCCACTTCCCACAAGCATCAAAATCCCACCACCTATCAAATCCCTCCAAATCCTATCCACATCACCTCCAAGCATTTCCCAAATCTCTCATAATGACCCTTATGCATCCATCTTCTACTCACCCATCTCCACTACTGAATCTCCCATCTATCCATCCGTTGCCTTTGAAGAATCCATCCCTTCACCCCCTATGACACCATCCACTCCAAACCAATCCTATCAAGATCCTACCCAAAAGCATGTTGACATCCCCCAAAGCATAAATGAAGATATCATCGTACCATGTCTTCCATCCATAGTGCAGTCACCATCTCCTCCATCTCCAAAACCTCAAGCCATATCTCCTCCACTACAAGATATCTTGTCATCCCACCAGCTACATCAAGATCCTATCCTTCCATCTCCCCCGCTCCATGCTTCCATATTACCACCTATCCAAGCTATTCCACCATCTATAATCTACCCTCTTGGTTCACTTACATTCATCCACGGTGGCCCTCTCTCAGCAGAAGAATTAAGAACAGTATCTCCCCATTGCAATACACCTAATAAATCACTTCTACCATTTTTTGCAAGCAAAAAGTTTCCTCAGCTTGTTCAAATGCCCAATCGATGGCATTATCAAGGTCAAGGTTTAGGACCACAAGAGCAAGGAATCAGAGAGCCTATTATTGCACAAAAAAATCTAGGATTTCATGGTCTTGGATATGTATCCAAAGGCTCACCATCTAAAGGTGTTGGTACACCACACCCCCAAACCAAGCCTATCTCCAAGCCCACCATGCCAGCCTCCCATCACTCCTTCAAGAAATCTTATGTCATCCCCCCTCCACCATCTTTGCAACCCAAAACAACCTACCATAGCCCCCCTTCATCTGCTAAATCCATTGTGGGTCCCTATGTCCCAAAATCTACCATCCTCCATCCTCCTATCAGCCATCATAAAAATCCTATTCCATCCATTCCTATGCAAGATCAACAAAGGCAGATATCAGGGCACATCATCCATCATCATCCCCCTACATGCTCTTTCATATCCTCTCCATCTCACAAAGCTTCTCCTAACCATCTTCCCAAAGCTTACCACAACAATGTGAATGCCAACTTCAAAATGCATAAAGCTAAAAATCCACATCCTAGGCAATCATATGTCTATTCTAAAAGACATACTCCAAAAAGGCAAAATCCAATCAAAGAATGCAAAACAATGCAACAGCCTATGAAAAGAAAATCCAAAACCATGTGGATCCCCAAGAAAAAAGTTGAAACCCAATGCATAATGACATCCACCATTGCTAATCCCCCATCTAGTGACTCGTGTCCCCCATCTCCTAACTCCATCTTGGGTGCCTATATCCCCAAGCACGCTTCCACAAATCCTCCATCACACCCGCATCTGCCATCTATCCCCCATATGCTCTTTTCACACCCATCCCAACATGTGCCAATGTTGCTCTTGCAAGAATCCCCATATCATGCTCCTTTCCTACCTTTTCATCCCTCCATCTCCTACCATCAATCCCATCTAATCCAATATATTGCATAAATCACACATCCTGTGTACCAACAACTAGCAACAAAATTGAACATTCCAACAGCCAGTGAAAAATCCCAAAAAAGCCAAAATAGATGAAGAAAGCCAAAATCATTCCAGCTAAGTCCAAAAGTCAAAAAGTCAAAAAAAAAGGAAAAAAAAGAAAAAAGAAAAAAAAAAGCGTCGACTGGTGAAAACTTGGCAATTCAAGTGCCTTGGACATACCATGATGAAAACTTGGCAAACAAGCATCATGCGTAATCTAGCTATCCCTAGCTTAGCCTATCATCCTCATGCTTTTGGTCACATCTTGCCATCCAGCTCCATCTTCCAATTTATCCACCTATCTTTCATTCTCTAGCTTTTATCTATCACTATCCACCTATCTTTCATCCTCCAGCTTCCATCTCACACCATCCACTAATCTTATGCAGCTTCAGCCAATCATCTCAGCTATCATCCATCTCCCTAGCCCCTTCAACTTTTTCCATCCTAGCTTCAATCCTATCACATCCATCATAAGACCTCCTTCCGCATGTTATCTTCTGATTGGGGGCACTATATTCCTCAGAGATCTTGTCTTGTACCATACCTTGTCTATCTGAATCTTGTCCAAGGTTTGTACCATATTCCAGCCTATAAATAATCCTGTATCCTAGCTTGTATACTATTACATGCACACACAAAACCCCATTTTCACTTAAGCTTTTCACAAACCATCTACCTATCCACCTATCACCTATTATAGACATCCCATCCTTCACAAACATTTCCATCTCACAAAAACCAAAACATGAACAAATTTGTACATTTGTAACATATCTTGGTCGGTCAGCCTGTACATCCTCTTTAACTTAGTACCATTATATCTATCCAGCTTTCGTGTCAGTTCGTCCTTGATCAGCATCTTGTACACACCGCATAGCTTGGTTAGCTATTCTAATGCATCCTTTAGCTAGATCTCCTGTCACCAAAGTGTTATCCTTCTTAGTTCAGGTTGCTAGACGCACCACTCATCCCGATCCACCAACTTTAGTGCTCTCTGATAGGTCCTTGCAGGATATAGCTTTCCTCATGTCTGATCTTGGTCTGTTAGTACCTTGTCCTACCCATCTCGTTGGCAAATGACTCTCTTTTGGATTTTCACTTTTTTTTGATTTGGGATCTTCTCTTTTGGGTCTTGAAGCATCTTTTCCAAGCAATCTCCTTGTTCCCTCCTCAAGGTTGCCACGATCTTCCATATCATGGTATGCTGTGAATGGGGCAATTAGAGCGTAAGGTCTTGATCAGGTCTTTCGTTTGTTTTTCTTTTCTGCTTGTGGGTTCTCCAGTGTCGTTTCCACGCTGCTTCCTTTAGGATTCATGTGTGATGCTGGGGCAATCCTTGTGTGTTTGTTTTGAGTTAGTTTGTCAGTCCTTTGGACGGTTGGTGAAAAGGCCTTGATGTTCTTGGTAACCTTGGCAATCAACCAATAGTCCTGTAGCAAATCTAGTGCTCAACCACATGGTGGTACTTCTCTTTGAAGTATCCCCCCCGCTCAAAAAGCTTCAATGGTTTTCCTTCATCTCCATTATCCCCCATCCATATCCAGTATCTATCTCTCCTACCCCAGCTGATGCATCAGTATCTCTTTGAATCACTCATCACTCTTAGCTTTAGGGATCCACAATCCTAGTCTTAGGGATCCACCAATCCAAATCAACCCACCAAGCCTCATCTTTCGAGATCCACAACCCTAGTCCTAGGGATCTCCGAAACCCATCTTCTGCCAATCTAACTCTTTGAAATCCTGTTGCATCAGCTTTATAATCGCCTCATCCATCTCCCTATCCTGGATTCTTTTTTATAGCGCTCCGCTCCTTCATCCTTTGCAATCCCTAAGATCTTAAGCTCGCTTCCTCTTGTGCCTCTGATTCTCCCTTTATCATTCTCCCATAGTAAGAGTTTGAGCTAACTAAACCTCTTCTCTTAATCCAATCTGAGTCTCCTTGCTCATCCCAGATTCTTGTATTTTTCAAGAAGCCACCGAGCCTCGCTTTCTCTCCCCGCTGCCTTCTTGAGGGGGCATCTCACAGTCCATTCTCTCCTCTTCTGCTCTAGCCTTGGGCATCTTATTTTCTTATCTTTGATGCCATGCCACTTGCGGCATCACATCAAAGAGGGGCAAAATGTAGACACCTAAAAACCTTTAGAAAATAAAGTATTTTTATTTTCTGAAAAAGTCCTGATGACATCATCATTTATTAATTAATTAATTAATTAATTTTTATGCCATTAAATCTCTTTATCTTAATTAAAAATATTTAATTAAGGAATCCCTCCCAAAAATGTTTAAATCTTATTTAAACATTATTTCCTTATTTATTAATTATTTAATTAATAAATTGACCAAAAATCCTAAAATAAATAAAAAAAATATTTTTTGCCCAAAACTTGGCCAATTTCCTTATGACCAATAACCTCTTCCAAAATCTTCTAATCCTTCTTTAATTTCGATTAAAGGCTAATCCCATCATTTCCTACCCCTAATCCCAACTCGAAATATTTAATTAAGATTAAATATTAATCCTCATGTTTATTAAAAAAGTTTTAATAAATATCTCCTCAACCCAAACCCTTGAAATAAATAAAACTTTATTTATTTCCTAAAAATCTAATTTATCCTCATCCTAAGAAGTTCTAGAATCTTCTAGAAAGTCTTCATCCTCATCCTATGAAATTCTAGACTATTCTAGAAAGTCTTTATCCTCATCCAAAGTCTAGACTCTTCTAGAAGATGTCTTTAAACCTAATCCTAATCCCCTCCTAACCTTGTCACATTCTCTAAACATGGGTTAAAACTTACTAACCCAAGCCAAAGTTAACAAATATCTCCTCCTTCACCCACCCTCATTAAATGCCATCCACTTGCCTATCCCTAAGCTAATCCTAAACCATCCTAATCCATCCTCTAATCATTTGCACAAGCCTAAACAAGCTTAAAACCTTCTTAATCAAGTCCAAGTCGAAATTGCTCTCATCACCCTCAAAATATCTCAACCATAAAACTTTATGAAGTCCACTAGGTCATAAATGACTCTTACAAGCCCTTTTATTGCTCTTACAAGTCATTATGAGGGTCTTTATGAAGATTTTATCCCTTGAGCCTCCTTTGTTGACTCATCCTTCCCCTTTCCTCCATCCTCTCACCATGTGACATGTGTCACTCCTTGATTGGCTATAAGGAAGCACAATCCATGTGCTCTCTTCTCATGCAATCTGAGCCCTCCATGAGCTTTTTCCCATCCTTGCATCTTGGCCCTCAATCCCTCAAGCCTCTTGCCTATAAATTGGATCCTTCCCCTTTGCAAAATAACACAATCCATGAAGTAAAGTCATAATGCCATTTTGAGAAGCCATTTTCCATCAAAACCATACATTCACACCCAAATTCCAACTCCATTTGAAGCCCTTTTTGAAGCATAAAGCTTGAGCATACATCCTATCTATTTAGACAAAGCTACTCAACAAGAGAGCTTCTCATTGAGAGAACCCATTAATGGCTCATATTCTGAATTGAGAGTTCATCTTAGTCTATCTTGAATTTTATGAATTTTGTTTAGTTTGTAGAAGCTTTACTTAAATTCGGTTTCTATTAGCATACTAACATTGCTCATATATAGCAGTCAGTTTGAGCTACACGAGGTTTTCTATCAGGTACTTGAATTGCAACCATATTCAGACCAAGAAGTTTAGTTTTTATTTTTTGTTAAGATAATGACCTGAATATCAGTAGAAGGAAATGGACATGTAGTTAGGGTCAAATTTGTTCAGATTTACTCAGTAAAAACTCATCATCACTGGCATTTTCATGGGGCAATCAGATATTTTGGTGATTCAAAAAGCTTTCATCATTAAGTAGAGATATTTTGCAAATCAGCTGCAGATAATGATGAAACAAAATCAGATCAGATGGGATGAAAGAAGAAAGAGGTTACTTAGTTGCATAGGATTGAATTTCAAGTGGACACTTGTCATCTTCAGAACAGATTCGAGAATTCTTTCTCTTCTATATCTTTCTTTCTTGCTTCCATTGTAGGGGTTCCAATTTTTTGTTACTGAGAAACCATTGTGGGTTGGAAATTTTGCAGTCATTCTGTGAGACCACTTTGTTGGATCCAGATTTGTGATTCCACCTTTATTTTTCAGCATTTTCTCTTATATGAAGAGCAAGTGTAAAGATAATACAGATAGTTTTGAGATGTTAAGTTGTTTCATGTTTTGATTTCATGCACCTGAATGTATATTTTCAAAGAAAATGAATACATATGAGCAATAGCTTTACTAGCTTTATTCTGTTTCTTGTCTCCTATCTCAGCAATCTCTATGTCTTATGTGGTTTTGGAACAAAGATCTGAGACCCATTTGCATCCCTTTCAGGTTGTATGTTTGATGTATTTTGCTATTGGACTAAAGGGCCAAGTAAATGCTTGATATGTTTAACAAGGTTGCTGGTTACTTGAGAAGGATATTTTGTAAGAATGAGATCTAAATGAGCATTGATGTTTGAATCACAAGGTGATTAGATAGATATGATGTCTGGGTATATAGAATATCTTTTGATGTCATAGATGTATGTTTTCAATTCATGGAATTTCCCAATGGATTAGGCACTGATCAGAGATAGGATCATTAGGTTTTGCTGCATGTTTGAGGATTTGTTGAACATCAACATCAATAATCAACATTTTTCCCTTTCATGTTGAAGAGCTATAACAGAATGCCCTCACTCAGCTTATGAGGTTCCTAGATCTGCATTTAGCTACTGTAGATTTATGTTATTTCATTAGTTATTAGGAGAAATAAGGGTTTTATCTGCTTTACATTAGATTCAGTGTATGCTTTGACAACTGGTACCATATAAGGAATCTATAGGTTCACCCACCTAGGTTTTGCAGAGCCTGAAGTGCAGAAGGAGTATAGCCTTATAGTTGGCCTGGTGTTTGAATGGATGTGTTATTAATGGGAGTTAGCTGCCCCTAGATATGTTTTGTTCTCATCGGGGTAATTGGAAATGGGTAACATTTTCAAACACCAACAAAATGGAGACTCTGCTGGGGAGTTGCATTCAGAAAGAACCAAAATCTCTGTCATGAAATAGATTGGATACATCAAATATGTAGCAAGATGTGTTCCTTTTCCTTGCTGAAGTTTCATGTTCCCCAGTTAAGCTTTATTCATTATCAGTAGTATGTTGAAACTAGATGAAAATTGTGTTCTATGACTATCATAGGTCTATCTTCAATCTGTCCAGTTTGCAAATACTGTTGAGAAAGTTTTAGAGTCAAGAATTCATTTATAAAGTGTAAATTCTTTTCAAGATGTTAGTGATCTGCGAGTTTCTCCTACATTGAAGGTCTGGCTCAGATTTTTCAAACAATAAATTATGTTTTATTTCTCACAAATTGTGAGTGGTTGCTCTTAAATCTCTGTACCAGTTTGTTCCTAGTTAATTTCATTGCAAAATTTTGAAGGACTTTCAGTTGTATGGGCAGATCCAAGACTGTTGATAGATCTTGGAAAGGAATTTTAAATTCTTGATAAATTTTTATAGTGCTGTTTGCAATCTGCTGTTATAAAGAAATTGAAATGTAAAAGTGAATCACAGCAGTGATTATTATTTCCTCTTGCAAAGAGGTGGCGGCTCTACAAAATTTTGACCAGTGGTGTAAAGAATTTTCAATCTTACACCTGTGCCAAAATTAGCAGATCAAAGTTCAGCGTTAGCACTGGAGGTATTTTGACTTTCATGTTTCTTTTCATGGAAGTCAAGTGTTTAAAAAAGTGACCTCTATTTAGTGATTTTCAGCACTAGAAGGAAGAGGTAGAAATTTTGTTTTATAATGAAGTCAGATCTATGATCTGAGATTAGTTTGCCAAATTCTGAGAATTTAAAAATTGTGAATAATAACATTGCTATGTTGAATAGACTGGTTTATCAAAGGATTGTCAATCTTATAAGAATTGAGGTAGGAAGTACTCAAGGTCTAAATGTCAAACAATGTTATTTAAGGCTTAAGTCAGTAATCAGTAAGATGCCTTTTCATTGTAGACCTGAGGAATCTTCCTTGCCAAATGTTTTCCTTTATGTTCTAGTACCCGATTCAGTCGATTGGCCAGCACCTATAAGGTTACAAATAATTTTGCAAACTGAAAAATTCATCGAGGAGATGGAAAGTGGTGATTATAGATTTCATGTTATGACTCTTGATGATAATGAGTGTGCTGAAAGCCAAGGTAGAAATGAATACAATGAGTCCATAGAGCAAGATAATCTGTCTTCTGAATGTGAAGAGGTGGATTCAAATGTTAATGAGTTGGGTAATAGCAATCAACATGAAAAAGATGGATATAAAAGAGAAGATAAATTTTGTTACAGTACATATGAAGTTGAAGAAAGTTGTAACAATAGTAGATCTAGTGATTGCCATGATATGAAAGAATGTTTTAATAATTTTGATTTTCCAGATTGTTACACTAATGATCTTCTTGTTGTAAGTTCTTCATGTTGTCCAGATGACAATCACAGCCATGAGAAGATTTGTGAGGCAGTCTTCTTGAGTTCTGATGAAATCTCTATTTTTTTGGCTCGTGAGTTTGAAAAGCACATAAGTATCTCTAAGGATCTTCATATGTTCTCTCACAATACTTTCTCATTCAGTCAAATCAATTCCCCAAAGTTTGATGTGGAAAAAGAGGTAGAATCTGAACAATCTTTGTTAGACTTTGGAGGTGTAGGTGACAGTTCCTCAAATGTCTTTGCACATGATGATTTGTTGGATGTAGAGAATGTTAATGAAGGGAAGTTTAATGTTGTTTCAGATTCTTTTTATGTTGATCTTGCTGAACATTGTTTTGATGTTTCACATGGTGAAGTGGAAAATAGTGAGTGTTGTCAATCCGATTATAGATTTTCTTCATGCAATGATAAGTCTTGTGAAGATAAGTTCAAGGTGTATTTTGACTTTCAGTTTGATGAAGAAGATGATAGTGATCAACATAGTTTGGATCAGTACTTTCAGAATGAGTTTTCAATTTTGGTGACTAATCAGTTGTTTGAATGTGAAGAGGTTTCAACAAAGGATAAATCTGATTCGATGAGTAACATGGTTGCAAGTAGGCAATGATCAGATTTCACACAGTCTTCATTTACGAAGGCAAAAGGTGAGTTACAATCTGCTCCATGTAACTCGTTGAATGAAGTTGAATATGAGAACTTTGTTTTTCCAGTTGAAAGAATCCATGACGCAGTCAGTAGTGATCAGTTTTAGTTTGATATTAGTTGTTATACTCATGCTGATCCATATTTTCATAGTGGGCAAGATGAAGAAAGTATGTTTGATTTTTATACGCACTATGAAGATGATGATAGTTTTGTTTTGCCTATTGAGCTAATTGAAAATGTTGATACATTGGGTGAAACAAATGGAAATGAGAATTATAGTTTACCTCATGAAGACATGAATGAAAATATAGTATATGATAGAGGTAAAATTTTTTGTTAAGTTCGGGGGCATTGTTTGTACATAGTAGAGTAGTTTCCTGTTTTCAATAAAGTTGTTCGAGAGAAGTTTTGAAGTTTTTGGGAATGGTCTGCTTCTATCAGAGATCTGAATCCTTTCCATTCCCACAAGGGACATGCATCCCCAGACAGAGCCACTTTTGGTGCTCAAAATTGCATTCTCATTTTGAGCAACCATTTAAAATTTTGAGTCAAATCAAGCCCCATAAATGCTTGTGTACCCCGTTGTTGAGTTAATTCAAAAATGGTGTTAAATGTTTCTAACACCCTGCATTCAGCCTGTCTAAGTGTTTCACGAAGTTTAACTGTGATTTCGAGTCATTTGGCGAAGTCTTGTTTTGAGCTAGTATCAATTTTGCATTTTCACCCAAGTGTAAGACAACGATAGGAGGCCTTGTTTGCATCTGAATATCTCACACCCAGAAATGTTTTACAACTTACCACTTTGGGAGTACCTAGTGTCCATACCTGAGAGCCTACATTTCAGATTTTGATTCATTTCGCATCCGTTTGATTAGGTTTTGAACCTCTCAAATTTGGTCATTTATTTGTTTTCAAGCATTTGCACTTTGTTTCTGAATTCTGGGAAGCCTTGTTTGGAAGGTTATAACTTTTGACCAGTTGACTAAAATGCTAAATTTCCTTTTGCATTGTATTGTAGAGTTCAAAAACTTGTTATGTTTCAAGTTTTACCTTATCACGAATCTGTTTGATCAATTTTCAAACACAATTCCAACCACAATTTCTATCTTTTTACTAATGTCAGCATTTGCAGATTGATTGTAACCCCTGTTTCTGATGTCATTTCTTGAAACCTATGATTGGTGAGATCGAATGGTTTGTTTATCTGTGTTCTATACTAAAAATACTACAAGTGTGCCAATTTTCAAATCTTGACAAATCCATTTGCACACTTTTTCGGGTCATTTCCATTCGCAAAAAATGTTTTCTGTCAGTGTTTTAATCTGCAAAATCCAAGTAGCATACTTTGAACATCCGCCATTCACGCCCTATGATTCTTCATGAACCCAAATTGCATATTCATAGTCACCTCATGACATAGAATCAGTGTCCCAGTTTTTGTTTCCCCATGTGCTCATTTGCCTAGTTTTTCGAGCCAAATCCAAACCCAATTTATGGTATTCTGACATGTTTCAACGCAGGTAATTCTGAAGGGGTGACTTTGATGGTCAATATCTTTTGACCTTGAATTCATCATGAGATGAGATTCAATGGGATGTAAGTATACAGAACAGAGTATCAACGGGTCAGATTTCAGAGCCTGGTTAAATGTTTGGATCAGTTTTTAAAGCTAGTTGATAGGCCCTGTTAGCAGAAAAGTGATAGTTTTTAGATCTGTGGTAAAATGGTTTTCAGTTGATTAATTAGTGATCGAAATTGATTCTAATCAGTTCAAGAGGCTTAATTGATTAGTTTGGCATATTAGTTGTCCGAAACCATTTTTTTTTTAGTCTAGCCCATTTTCGGGCCCGGCTGATTTCATTACATCAATAAGATGCTAACCATATGAAAATGTTCCTCCATATCTAAAGGGTGCATTGAGGAATACTTTTTCTACATTTTTGGAAGTGTCCCCTACCTTGAAAGATTTAGTTTGGAGTTTATTGGAGCAGTATGATCTTCTAGTAGTGGTAAAACCCTCTGTGTTGGGCAATAGTTTATAGGAGGTTCCTTCTCAGTCTTATGAAATGAGATATGAACTAAATGAAGTTGAAGCAAGGAGAGAAGAAAATCCATTGACACTTTCTTACTTAAACTTATTGAATGTACTAATTGAAAAAGGAAATTGTTTTAAGTGAATATGGTAGAAGGCTTTTTGGGTTTTTTAGCTTTGTCCGTGATCAGGTGTTTGGGCCTTTCTCACAAAGAGCATATGTTGATCTTATTGAAAATTGGCAGCTAGTATTTGCTTGTCTCCGACACTTCCAATTGATGTTAGGTACGTATAACATTGAAAATTACAATGGACAAAATACAATGAATTAGCTTCCACAACCTGATCATACATCAGCATCACCAGATGATCTCACAATGCACATTCCAGCGATAGAGTTGATGAAGGATTTTATGAGTGGAAAAATAATTTTTTGCAACATAATGAGGATACTTATGTAAGGTGTGGACAAGGTTTTGGAGGATCGTGGCAGCCAACCTTATGGCTCAAGCTTAGAGGAGGTTGTACATCTATGTCCCGAACTTGTTTTTCTTGTCTTGGAAAGAGAGTATCCATCTAGAATGAAGAGGCATCAGGATGGGTATCAAAGGAAGTTGGCTTCATCATTTGAAGGAGATTATGCCATAAAGTTGTGGCATGAACAGGAGGACTGGCCTGCAAGGTCACAGAACGCAAGGCCCATGACAAGGCAGTTTTAGTTTTAAAAAAGGAATATATAAAATTTTTAAATGCTTGCACCAAGTCCGGATACAGGGGATGCCCATGTTAAGAAGGAGTTGGCTAGCATATAAGCCACTAATCAAGGAGAAGTAGGGGAGCTCAATGCAAGTCAAAGAAATCCAAAGAATGCTTCCACCATGTCTCGCGTGAGCAAAGCAACATGGTAGAACATATAAAAAGGACGCCATCATAAAAGGAGATCAAGCCGCATGGAAAAGCTGGCCAACAATTGAAAAGGTAGCTCCCACACTAGATAACAGGGAAGCTCGTGTGCAAGAAGAACTCCATGCCAGAAGAGCGAACATAGGCAGAAGATGTCAGCAAGTAGAATCCGCAAGTGGATGATCAAACATGGCCATTTTTAGTAGTGCCCTCAATCACTTGTTTGAGGTTCCCCTTCCAAGATTGCAGAGATGTTTTGATTTCTGCCCATGCATAAAAGAATATTGAAGCTTGCAACCATTAAGAGAGAGAGCATCAGTTGCAAAAATAAATAAAAAACAAGACAGAGTTCGAAGATGCATCAACAAAGGAATAACACCAAGTCGCCTATTTTAGAAAAGGGAACTCACACCATAAAATGAGGCCGCAGCTAAGTTTAGAAAGAAGACCCTACGCCAAATAAAAGCATGGAATAGAAAAAAATGAGAACCCACGTTTTGAAAAATCCTCACGTTTTCAGAGGTCTCAATGCCAGTTAGAGGCATCAAAAAGCTCCACACTTAAAAATCAAAACCGCAGTCAGAGATCAAAAGCTCCTTACGCAGGCTGTTGGAAGAAGAAGCTATGTTCAGGCAGACATCAAGAGATTAACAGAACAACTGTAGGGAAATGGGTTTAATCCCATATTGTTTGTGTGGCAATTGTTTTAAGTTGTTAAATACAACCCATTGCGAAGTTAACATATCTTAAGAGACACTGCCTTTTCAAGGCAATCGCATGCCATAGGCCCCCAAATTTGACCAAAAGCAAATTAACGTCAACTGTCCATAAGGACATAAATTTTGACAAAATGCATGCACAAAGAGGATGATGTCAGCAAGGTAAGTTGCTGAGAAAGTAAAAAATCTGGTAGGTCGCTATGGCGCTTGCCGAAAAATCCCAAATAATTTGGCTAGCAACTTAGCGAGTCGCCAGAAAAAATTTAGAAATCTAGCAAGGAGATAATGAGTGGCATGGGTCCCATTGTAATGCCATCAGTGAATCAGGTGGTGACAAGTGGTAGCGACAGAATGATTAAATAATGATGTGGCGAGCAAATGTTAGGAGCGCACCGGATTTTGCCACGTGGTAGATCCGACAGTCATCGTAATGTCGCCAAGAGGAAGGTGCACGACAATTAACATAGTGAAATAGGAACCATGACTATACAGCGAGTAAGATGATGATGTGGCACCAATAGTGCAGGAAGAGAACCAATTAGGATCTACCACATGTCTTCAATTTGGTCAACAAGTTTGACCGCGGATTCAAAGAATAGGAGAAAATTTGAAGAATGAAAAAAACAATTTTAAATTATTTTCTTTAAAAAAGGGGTTTTCACGTGAACGAGTTTTAAAATCAAAGGGGCTTTTTAATAGAACTTTGAACCTTAGAATATTGTTAAATTTTTCAAAATTTAAAATCAAAGTTGCAGACCTGAATATTTTCTACCAAGGGAGCATTTTTCAAATTGAGATTTTGGGAATTTTCGAAAGGCTAGATATGCCTTATCATATACCGCCAAAATCATGAGAATCTGAACTTTCTGATTCTAGAGTTGGTTTTTGCATAGGTAGTAGTTAGTTTGAGCTACACAAGGTTTTCTATTAGGTACTTGAATTGCAACCATATTCGGACCAAGAAGTTCAGTTTTGATTTTTTGTTAAGATAATGACCTGAATATTAGTAGAAGGCAATGAACATGTAGTTAGGGTCAAATTTGTTTAGATTTAATCAGTAAAAACTCATCTTCACTGGCATTTTCATGGGGCAATCAGATATTTTGGTGATTCAAAAAGCTTTCATCATTAAGCAGAGATATTTTGCAAATCAGTTGCAAATAATGATGAAACAAAATCAGATCAGATGGGATGAAAGAAGAAAGAGGTTACTCAGTTGCATAGGATTGAATTTCAAGTGGACACTTGTCATCTTCAGCACAGATCTGGGAATTCTTTCTCTTCTATATCTTTCTTTCTTGCTTCCATTGTAGGGGTTCCAATTTGTTGTTACTGAGAAACCATTGTGGGTTGGAAATTTTGCAGTCATTCTGTGAGACGATTTTGTTGGATCCAGATCTGTGATTCCACCTTTATATTTCAGCATTTTCTCTTATATGAACAGCAAGTATAAAGATAATACAGATAGTTTTGAGATGTTAGGTTGTTTCATGTTTTGATTTCATGCACCTGAATGTATATTTTCAAAGAAAATGAATACATATGAGCAATAGTTTTACTAGCTTCATTCTATGTCTTGTCTCTTGTCTTAGCAATCTGTAAGTCTTTTGTGGTTTTGGAACAAAGATCTAAGACCCATTTGCATCCCTTTCAGGTTATATGTTTGATGTATTTTGTTGTTGGATTGAAGGGACAAGTAAATGCTTGATATGTTTAACAAGGTTGCTAGTTACTTGAGAAGGATATTTTGTAAGAATGAGATCTGAATGAGCATTGATGTCTGAATCACAAGGTGATTAGATAGATCTGATGTCTTGGTATACAAAATATGTCCTAATGCCATAGATGTATGTTTTCAATTCATGGAATTTCCCAATGGATTAGGCACTTATCAGAGATAGGATCATTAGGTTTTTCTGTATGTTTGAGGATTTGTCGAACATCAACATCAATAATCAATGTTTTTCCCTTTCATGTTGAAGAGCTATAATAGAATGCCCTCACTCAGCTTATGAGGTTCCTAGATCTGCATTTAGCTACTATAGATTTATGTTATTTCATGAGTTATTAGGAGAAATAAGGGTTTTATCTGCTTTACATTAGATTCAGTGTATGCTTTGACAACTGGTACCATATAAGGAATCTATAGGTTCACCTGCCTAGGTTTTGCAGAGCCTGAAGTGCAGAAGGAGTATAGCCTTATAGTTGGCCTGGTGTCTGAATGGATGTGTTGATAATGGGAGTTAGCTGCCCCTAGATATGTTTTGTTCTCATCGGGGTAATTGGAAATGGGTAATATTTTCAAACACCAAAAAACCCCTCAACGAGATTTTTGTTTTTCAAGGTTCTGAGACCCTTCTCGCCAATGTGGCCAAATCTCATATTCCACAACATTGTCTTTTCTATAGGAAGCTTTCCTTCAAACGTGTTTTCATTTCCATTGAAAATAATAACCATATAATTCTTCACTGCTCATTCAGATGGTGAGGATGAACAACTATTACATAGAGGAATACATGCATCTAGGTGAAACAAAGTATCTCTCCTAGTACCCTTAACAAGCACCATCGATCCTCTAATCATCTTACATCCTTCTTTCAAAAAAACAACTTGCACACCTACATCGTTCAGCATACTTACAGATAATAGGTTTCATGCCAAACCTAGAATGTGAATAACTCCATTGATTCCCTTTACTCGTCCATCAAGAAATTTGATAGTGACCCTTCCACGTACAACTATCTTTAGGTGAGAATAATCACCCAAGTACACCTTTCCACCATCAAACTCTTCATATCTTGAGAACCAATTTCGATTAGAGGTCATGTGAAAAGATGCACCTGAGTTAACCAACCACACATCATCAGATGCATGGGCTACCAAAGTTATGATGAATGCATCGACATCTTCTTGAGATTTTTCAGAACCAGAATCTGAGGCTTTCTTCTTCTTCTTAGGCTCTATACAGTCTTTACAGAAGTGCCCAGTCTTATTATAGTTCCAACATTTTTCCTTGGACTTATTGGAAGTCTTTGACTTCCCACGGGATTTGGATCTACCCTTATTGTCAGACTTATTGTAATTTTTCTTTCCTCTTTCCATGGATCTCCCACGAATAGCAAGGGCTTCTTTTTCCAAAACAAAAGCCTTTCTCCGCATCTCTTCTGATAGAAGCGAAGACACCACATCATCCATTTTGAAAGTGACTAATGTGCTTCCGAGATCCATCACAAGATGGTCCCATGAATCTGGTAAAGAACACAAAAGTGTGTAGAAACGATCCTCCTCCTCTAACTTGACACTAGTAGATGTCAACTGTGCAGCCAGCAGATTAAATGCATTTAAATGATCCGTTAAGGATCCACCTTCCTCCATTCGCAGAGAATACAACTTCTTCCTTAGGAACAACTTGTTCACCAAAGATTTGGCCTAATACACGACCCCAAGTCTCTCCCACAAACTATATGTGGTTTTCTCATCTAGAACATTCAGAAGGACTACATCAGTTAAACAAAGTCTTATGAGACCCTTAGCTTTATGGTCTTTGATATCCCAATCTACTTGAGCTATAGATGCTAGTCTTGTAGCAGTTATAGTCGCTTCCCATAGGTCATGATCTTCCAGCATGTCTTCCATCTTGAGTTTCCACAACTCAAAATTAGTGCCATTAAATTTCTCAACCTCCATTCTTCCATAGGATGAACTCACCATCTCAATCTAAAAATAAGGTTTAGGATGCTTTGCACAAGACTCCCACTCAACTTGAGATTAGCTCAAAAAACCCTACCCAACAACTAGGATCAAAAGTTGATCAAGCTCTGATACCACTTGTAAGGAAACTCAGGTATGGAAATAGCTTCCTACACTAATCTCATAAGGAAAGTATGGTGCAAATCCTTTTAAAATCTTCTACACTTACAGATTCAATATCATGTAAACAATAATATTATAGCCAACCATGCATACAAAAAATAGATAGAGAAAGAAACACATAACACAAAGATTTGCCGATGGGGAAAACCTTTCGGTAAAACAACCCCACCCCTCTAGAACCTGCACAATGTATTATCTTCAACACAAGATTACAATACACTTGCAATGCAAGTTCAATAGCAACAATAGAAGACTCCAGTAGCACCTCAGTACCTGCAAACTTTCATCTATCACACTATTGCATTACAACATGCAATACTCCTTTTATGAACATCTTAAGACCCAACAACGTGCCCATAATCGAGTTGGGCATTTTTCATGGCTCAACCACCAAGAAACATGCACAATGCCACATGTACATTTAATACCAAGAAAAGGCCGTCCATCCCTTGAATAGGCAATGATAGCTTGTCATAGAATCTGCCAAAAATAGCGATCACAAGAGAAGTGTAAGGGAATCTGTCATACCAACCTATTTTTGGCATATTCTCTTACACACACCAACCACTCATTCTTGGGCACCCAAATAGGCCTCATGTCATAAGATGCTCTTACACCTATCATAGCTCATTCCTTAAATATCTCTTACACCTCATAGGAATCCGTCATAACCATTTCAGCCATGACCTCCTTCACACACTTCAAGATGCCAACACATGTAAGTGATCAACATGCCAACTAGACATGTACACTCACATTTACATATTATTTGCAAAAATACATTTTAACAAATAATAATAAGAATAGGAATTATACAAGGTTGAGACACCTTATTCCTAACACATGCCCTTATGGAAAACCACACCTTTTCCAAGGGCCCCTACCCTCCCCCTCTCAAGATCAAGAATAATAGAGAGAATTGTTGCTAGTCCTTCCCCCCTACTGGTTCACTCAAGGCCAACTATGATGGGGCTGCTAAAGGCAACCTGAGTAGGGCTGGAGTGTGGGGAATTATCAGGAATGAACATGGCAAAGGAATTGTAAATTTTGCTACTCCTATTGGGCAACAAACTAATCATTTTGTCGAGGCCCTGGCTGCTTACCAAATTATCAAGTTGGCCAAAGATGTGGGAGTCAAATGTCTCTAGTTAGAGGGAACTCCGAAAACATTATCGACTACCTTAAGGGGAAAACTAAACCAACCTAGACTACAACAAATATTATCAAGGAGAGCATCGTAGACCTTCAATCCTTCGATAAAATTCATGTGGCACACAAATTTCGTGAAGCCAACAAGGTGGTGGATAGGCTGGCGAACTAGGGGATCAAAAATGGTGAGGTGTCTAGATGTATAGATAGAAGTGACATTACGTCAAAAATTAATGAAATCATTGATATGGATCAAATCCTAGGTAGATTTGGTATTATTAATGATAATAATGAATATTAGTTGCTCGCAGGCTAATTTCAGTACACATGTGTGTTCTCAAAAGGGTAATTACTTTCTTTTCGAGAAGGTGTAGATCTATGAAGCAAAAGTACAATCTCATGATTACTCCCCACATCAACAAAAATCTTTCACCACAAGTTGAGCATCCATTATGACAAGGAAAGTGCAAGAAACAAGAAAAATTGAGGATTCTATAGTTGGAAAATTTTGTAGGTTTTGGCTCTTAGAGGTAAAGGAAAGAAGAGAGTCATGGTGGGAAAATGACATAGATGGGAGCCAGAGGATGAGGCCTTGAAATGGACGAGAAGAACTAAAGTCTGGAAGATCCTGAAGAAAGGGGAGATCACCAATCACATTGAGTGTCTCCATGGCTAGAAACATTCGATCACCAAAGCTATGGTGAAACACTGAAATGAGGGCAATGTGGAGATTGATGGGGTGGACTTCACTATCATGGAGGAAATTATTTCTTGTATAACTAGCATCCCCATTACTGGGAAAAAAATTTACAGAGACTGTAAAATCTGAGGGCAAGTAGTGATGGAGTTCACCAAAGACTTGGAGGAGAAGAAAAAGCTGGTGAAAAGTGGAACCCATTATCTCCTAATGTCTATCAATCCCATTTGAAGGTTCATGCTAAGAGCCATTACCAAATACATAACTTTGGACACTAGGTTCGATCACATCTACACCTACCACTTCGTGCTGCTAAATCACTTCAGGTATAGAGCTAAAATCTCCATTCCTTTTTACCTCTATTCGTCAATGAATGATAATATCCAAGAATTTCAAGATAAGAAAATGAGGAACCTTTCTTTCCATGAATGACTACTCTTACTATTATATGAATATTTCAAGTCTAAAAAAATAAGCAAGCAAATTAAGGGAAAGAAAGAGGGCAAAAGGGTTAAAAGGGATTCAGGTGATACTGATGAAATTTACTCCCCCTTTGAGACTGAGGAGGTGGAGTTGTACACAGATTCAGAAGATTATGAATCCCCTCAGCATAGTTTGGACATGTCTCCCTATTTTAGCAAGGATGTTGCCACTCCCCCTAAGACTAGGAGAGATACCTCTTCAGACAAAGGGTATAATGAATAGGAATATTGCGTGGAGACTAGGGGTGAGAGTGTTGATGGTGAGGAGATGACCAAGGCTAAAAAAGGAAAAGATAGCAGGCAAAGCAAGTCGAGTATTATTATCAAAATGCCTTCCAGTAGAGACAAGAAAGCCATGGAGACTGCCAAGAATAAGAGGAAGAAGGAAGAAGTCAATAAGGAGAAGTAGGGTGAGGGAAGTGTGATGATGGAGGAGAACCCGATGGACAAGCCTAAGTAGCAGCCCAACTTGGAACCCAACCAGGGTTACAATGATGTGGGCACTTCCACCTATAGGTGCTCCATCACTAGCAAGGATAGGAAGGTGGTTTGGAGGAATTTTGACTACACCACTTCCAATTTGGGGATCAAGAGAGAGATAATCTGTACCCAGGTCTGTGAGAAAGAGGAGGGCAAGATCTAGATAGAAGAACTTATAGACCCTGCCTTGATCATCCTCGGTGACATTGCTAGGGACAACCTAGAGATGGATGTGCTGAATAATGCTAAGAATAGCACTATGGAAAGCTATAGGAAAACTAAATGGATCTACCATGAGATCCTAGATCTCAAACATAGACTCAGTGAGCTAGAAAGGGAGACCTATAGCCTTAGGAACTGGGTTAATGAGGATGAACTCAGCACGGACAAGAAGTTGGAGGTTTTCAACACTACCCACTGGATATGGTGAAGACCTTGCAAGGCATATCTAAGAAAAACCTCAACATCCTCAAGGATCATGATAACATAAAGAGGCTCATCCACCATGGCAAGGTACAAAGCGACAAGGAGAAGGAACAGGGTATAAATAAGAAAGACAAGCCCCTAAAGGAACATGTTCAAAAAAGAACTAGGGCCAACACCAGAAAGAAAGACACCACCACCCCTGAGTAGGACACTATGGAAAATAAGGAGGAGATGGGAAAGATGTCCGAGCACAAGATCAATGTCGTAGAGATGCTCAAAGACATTGGTCGATCTATCCTATTGGTTTTTGGCACTCTTCCCTGGCTTTTTCTTGCTTTATGTTTTAGGGAACTATTGTTTTTCTTTTTGGCTCTTGGTGGCCTTTTTTGTTTAAACTGTTGACTTTCTTTTCTATGTTCGGCATTTTAGGGCCCTTTTAATGTTTGTTTTCCTTAATAAAAAACATACCTTCCTTTCTTTCTTGTACAATCTACTTACACATGCATTCAAAACTAGTATGCTTAGCATTTATTTAGACCCATTAAGTATTCTTGCTTAGCACTTTTTTTGTTCACACCCTAAAGGTGAAAATAGCCATCATCAATACAACTTCTATTGCAAATAATCAAAGAAATTGGCTTAATGATGCAAGTATATAATAATGTTGATGTTGATAGATGGGCTTGAAGAAATGAGCTACATTGAAAATAGTATAGTGAATAAGTACAAATAGTCAATAAGAGACATCAAGAGATGTACTGAAGCCTTCATTTCACAACCCAGATGTTAGACTATCACCATCTCATAACATGTTGTCCTCCCAATATGTCCACCCCAACACAACTAGTCCAACATAACCTATCTATTTTACATTCTCATCTTTTCAACACACCTCCAAAATGCAGCTAAACGTGTTGATTTATTTGAGGCAATGGAAAGGATATTGCAATTTGGTATAGATTACTAAACTACTTAAAATAACTTATACTCAAAGTTGGATAGCTTATCAAAGATGCTAACATGCATAATTTGCATGGAAAAGTATCTAGGTATAATTAAAAGGTTACAAGTTTCTTATGCTATATCACTTTGTCATTACATAGAAATGGAGATTAAAGAATTGTCTATAGACTATGTTATGCCAGTTGCACAAGATTGCTCTTTTTTTTTCCACAATAAAATAAACCACAAATTTTACAACAATACTATTTTCTCTATGTAAATTTCTAACACTCTTATTTTACTTGTGTTATATGTGTGCATACAGAACTACTTGAATTTAAAAATATGTCTTTAACAAATAACATTGACATTATTCTACTATGTCTCCAAATTAACATCATCCTTATATTTGTATTTATAATTTGGTATTATTTTTCTATGCTTAAAATCACATATACTAATATATTACTATTTTCAAATAGCACAACATACCTTCTTTTCTTTCTTGTACAATCTACTTACATGTGCATTCAAAACTAGTATGCCTAGCATTTATTTAGACCCATTAAGTATTCTTGTTTAACACTTTTTTTGTTCACACCCTAAAGGTGAAAATAGCCATCATCAATACAACTTCTATTGCAAATAATCAAAGAAATTGGCTTAAGGATGCAAGTATATGATAATGTTGATGTTGATAGATGGGCTCGAAGAAATGAGCTACATTGAAGATAGTATCATGAATAAGTAAAAATAGTCAATAAGAGACATCAAGAGATGTACTGAAGCCTTCATTTCACAACCTAGATGTTAGACTATCACCATCTCATAAAATTTTTTCCTCCCAATATGTCCACCCCAACACAACCAGTCTAACATAACCTATCTATTTGAGATTCTCATCTTTTCAACACACCTCCAAAATGCAACTGAACGTGTTGATTCATTTGAGGCAATGGAAAGGATATTGAAATTTGGTATAGATTACTACACTACTTAAAATAACTTCTACTCAAAGTTGGATAGCCTATCAAAGATGCTAACATGCATAATTTGCATGGAAAAGTATCCAGGTGTTAAAAGAAAAAAACTCAATGGTACAAATACTCTTTTTTATGTGTATTTGAAAAGGAAAATCACTAATTCTCATAATGGAATCCCATGGACCCTAGAGAGAAAGCTTCCTACTTAAAAATCCTAACTTAGATAGAAGAGATGCTAATTGCAAGTGTTAGCCCAATACTTCAAGCGACGTATGCAAAAGGTGGCCAACTAAAATATAGTGGCCACACTATATCATTCCCTTGAGATATCTCTACTATCGCATCTCAATTACCTAGGTACATAGGTGAACTAGATTTAATAATTGTTAACATGAAGAGTATAGGGAAACAACAATACAATTTCTATATTAGCAAGGATTGCATATTGTTAGGAATAAGGTGTCTCAACATTGGATAATTCCTATTCTTAATATTTCTTTTTAAATGCATTTTTTGCAAATAATGTAATTAAGTGTGACTATACACGTCTAATTGGCATGTTGATGTATCACTCCACTTGTATGTTCAACATCTTGAATTATGTGTAAGGAGATCATGGCTGAAACAGTTCTGACGGATTCCTATGATGCATAAGAGCTATCTCTTGAATTTTTGATGATGGGTGAATACATGAAGACATGTGGCAATTGAGTACTGTACATTTTTGGATTCCTATTTTTTTGGAGAATGGTAAAACCTAAATATGGTTGTTCTTTGGAAGCTGCCCTAAAATGGAAAGTGCATGATACAAGAATTTTTAGGGTTGAAAATAGGAGGGAGAGAGAAAGTGTATTGTTGCTATGGTATGTTGCTACTAAATTGGTCTTTCATATCCTAAAAGAACTTGCATTGCAAGTGAGTTGTAATCTTTTGTGTTAAAGACAATATCTTTGTGTTTATGTGTTTTCTTTCTTTGTCTATTTTATGTATTCATTGTTGACTACATTATTATTGTTTACATAATATAAAATTTGAAATTGTAAGAAATTTAATAGGAATTTGCACGGTAATTTCCTTAAGGGGTTAGTGTAGGAAGCTATTTCCACACTTGAGTTTTCGTACATGTATATCAATCATTGAAGTGAAAAATCTAGAATGATCCATATTATTGAGATGTACACCTAGATGAAGTTGCACTAGCATCATCACCTATTATCTCTACTAATGCCTCAGACCTCCTATGTCAAACAACATTGACTCTTGATCAATCTATCACACAATCGATCACAAAAGAGAAAATAATCAACATTCTATTACGTTTACAAGATTCATTGCTATAAATATATTGCTCACATTGTCTTACAGTTAGAAGCAATACTGGGGGCATATCATCGCATTTCCTTTATATCCTTATATGCATATACAAAAATGTAGTTATTGACATGACTATTTTATCAAAACTGATGTTATATATTGATACTATCTATAATCATTTTGAATTTTCAAAATTTTATCTTTTGATTAATAATGCATGTTTCTTTTGTGATTATGAAACCAGTTAGGAGAAACAAAAATATTATCACTAACATTTATGCATGAATTTGAATGTACATGTATAGTTATTGTGGTTGTGATTATCTTCTTTAGTATCAACCATGGTTTCATTACTACAAATCTACATTATAATAATTTTGTATAGACAAACCTCACGATTTCAATATCTACAGAGTAATAATGTGTTACATTTCTAGATGAAACCCTTAACACCTTAATTTTTTTGTTTATTTCCTTAACATCTATACTTGTGATTGAATATTTTTATAAATATTTGGATCTTTATTAACATTTTTTAAATCTCTCACCATAAAATTTTACTTTTCTACATATATAGTTTTAGCAAGTTTTAGTTCTATTCATTAGAAATTCTTGAAGAATGTTAGTCATTAAAACATTTTAGATTGTGTTCTTCAATATTATCAAGATAGATTACACATCATGACACTACTACACATGAACAATATTCATGATTTGTAGAGTTCATGTAGAGATCCACATCCTTATCATTTTCTAAACAATATTTTAATTTTTACATTATTATCGTAATAGATATTATGTAAGTCAAACTAGAGGAAAATGTTTAGCTAAAATAATGTACCCATACCCTTTTCCCTTATTTTTTTTGAAAATATTCATAAAGGCTAAGTTACTGAGAGGGGAAGGGTGAATCGGTAACTTTGCAAAACTTTTAACTTCAATTATCCAATTTAAACCTAAATATATTATGATCTAACTACATGCAAAAGAAACTAAAAATATGAAAACATTCATAACACTTTGACACAAATTTGGTGACCTAGAAACCTTCCAAATGGAAAGTGAATCTGGGATGGGAATGATACCCACAAGCTTTAGTACTACAATATAAAGTTGGCTTGTTAAGGCTTACATTGATCACTTCTAATGATCTACCTTGTTAGGAGCAATAAGGACTACTAGGTCCACCTTGTTAAAGGATTTACAAATATTCAATGAAGTATACACTTGGTAAAAAGATTTGCAAATGATTATTAGGTCTACCTTGTTAAAGGATTTGACTAATCCAAGGATAAAGCAATAGTCAATCATTGATCTACAACTTGGTTTGTTGAATGAGATTCCTTTCTGTACAAATCACCTTGTTGTGATAGATATATCTTTGTTGCTCTTTATACTGTTGTAGCCTTTTTAATTCTCTCTTTCTATTCTTCTCTAATTGCATTTGATTACATTGCATTACACAAACTTGGATATGATACAATTCATTACATATATACCAATCCAATTATACAATTACAAAGTCGGCCATAGTACAAGTTTATACAAATATTACAATGTCGTCCCAAATGAAGACACTTGAGTTCTGAAGACTAACTCGATGAGGTTCTGATACTCATCATCTACTGTTATTGCTCACTATCATCATGTATTTAGTAGATATAGAAGCTCAGTCCATACTAATCACTTCTAAGTAGTCTTGAACTCAGTTTGCACTGGGACTTGGTGAATATTGTGGAACTTAGCATATAAACTAAATCACTTGATTCACACTGTGTAACTTGGTCAATGCTTCCTCTATGATCTCGATATAAACTGAATCACTTGGTTAACATAGAGCAGCTTGGTTAACACTAGACCCACATCACATCAACTATGAACTTGGTAAGCACTGCACTACTTAGTTTACACTAGTAAATTTGACATACACTGTGATGCTTAGTTTACTTTTTTGATCTTCACTCTAACTATAACTATTCAGCATGCACTAATTTTTTTCCAAAGGACTTAGTAGCTACAGTAGAACTCAATAGTAACTAAAATTCTTGGTAAACACTACTAACTGCATAATTAGCTTTGTAGATAATTACAATCTAAATACGTGTATGTCACTAAAAAAAAAAACTTGATTGATATGTCAAGATTTTCCCCCTTCAGCATTAGTGACAAAGACACTTATTAGCCAAAACTAAACTCAGAAGTTTCCTGAATACTTATCCATCTCCTTATGGTTCTAGCTCGGTAGAGTATACTATTTTTGAGATTTTTCAAAATTGCTTTTGTTAGTATATGATACATTTCCTTGCTATATACAATATGTTTACTGTACATGTTTTCACATCTTTCTCCACCATTTTTTTTAACAACTTATTACACTTTCCATGCCCATAACTTTTTACATCATTCTCCATCTATCTCCTCCTATCTTTATACATCTTTCTCCCCCTTTTTGACATTAATGACAAAGATTTATTCTATATCTTTACATAGTAATGCCAAAATGAGATTAAAAAAATTGAATGTACTTTGAGTATTATAGCCAAATTTTTATCCCAATTGTCTTGCAGTTCCTTACATGTGTGAAGTGCAAGCTACACTTCTATTGATAACTCAATCATGTGGTCTACTATGGAGAAATTATTGTCATGGATGAGGGTTTTAGAATGTGCAATATATTTTTGAAGTGCATACATTTTGGGAAGAATTATATTTTTAATATGTACCAATGTAGACCTTATCCTTACTTCTTCTCTAAGAAATTATGCCTGCATATCTATCAAAAACCTTATCTTCTTGAAGTATGCAAAACTTGAACTAGGGTCAAGCTACAACTGTTGAGAGCTTTTCTTAAGGTATTCATCTATCTTGGACAATTTGTCCATTATTTCCTTGGTAAAATTTGAAACATCACATATCTTACCAAAAAGTGATGATACATTTGTACAAGATGTTTCTAGAGGACCCAAAATTGTAGAGAGTTCTACTTGATAAATTGCAATTTATTGAGCAATGTGCTCTAACATTTTATTATCAAACTTATTTTCTGCCTTTTGCACTAACTTATCCTATCCATCTATATCTTCATTAAACTTTTGAACTGCCTCTGCTAGCTAATACAAAATTGGTTGATAATTGTCAATCTCAATACCTATAGCTTCTAAGAAAATATTCTTTGCATCCTCAATAAATTTGAATTATTTATCCCTTTCCTCTCTTAGTCTCTATTTTTTGGCTTTCTTCTAGAGAAGTTCACCAAATGTTTTCATTTGATTAGAGTTAAGCTTGTAAATGTCCCAATTAGGGATTACGATTTCCTCATCTAGGTCTATTTCTTCCTCCATTTGTTTTCCTTTTACCAAAAATTGTGTGCTTGGTTGAGCCTTGTTCTCAACTGTCCTTGCTTTTATTGCTTGCATACCTAGAATAGAAACAATAGTAGACATAATAGGACTAGCTAAAAATATTGATACTACAATTATAGTAGAAGGACCTGAAGAATCCAAAATTGAGGTATTCAAAACTGATGTGTCCAAAATTGATGTGTCAACCATAAATGTGTTCAAAATTGTTGTGTCAAATATAGTAGAAGAGGGAAGAGTCTGTGGCTCAGTAGATGAAGTGGAAGTCACTTCAGTCAATGATGTTCTAAACTGGTGTAAATATTAATTGGATGTTTGTATTGTCACTGGGGGTCACAATCAATCTTGTTGAGGCTATCTTCGAACTTGATGTTGTCAATAACTTGCTTGGAGAGTGAGGAAGTGAGGCAATAAATACTACAACAATCTTGACTAGATCAATTTCTTCATCATCTTGGGTTTCTTCCTTGGTAGCCTCTTACTCTTTATACTCTTTGTATTCAACAGTAACAGAATGTGTTGACTCTTCACCATCTCCTTCTTCATTCTTTTCTTGTTTATCATTATTATTATCATTATTTACATTGACAGGGAGGTCACTCAGGTTATGAAGATGATAGATATTCTTCCATGTGTTTGTTACATAGCTTACAATATGCTCAATGTCTTTCATGAGAACCTGAAAAGTGTTGAATTTGAGAGTTAATTTATCCTCATTCTTTAGAGATTCCTTAATATCCTTGTCTATTATGCTTGATAAAAGTTACTTTAGGATTTGCCCATAGATGTCTTTTACAATTTGCATGGAAAATTACCATCTTGGCTTGATATTCTCCATCAAAACATTAGGAATCTAACAAGTAAGCTACTCAGGTGAGTACTTCCACTTCACCATTTCGTCCATGACCAGATCTTCTATTTGCTTCTACTCTTCATTATTCCTAGTTTCATACTTTAATTCCTTAATGTTTTTTATACTGGCTCTAGCTCCTAGTTCCTTCAACCCATCTTGGAAGGTGGGTGGAGGTCTGCTAAATATTATATCTCCTTCTTCTTTGTCAGTTTTCTTCCTTGATCTTCTAATGAACATAGCAGTGGATGGCTTGGAAAGCTTGGTAATGATTGTTGGAAATGAGAATAGAGTAACTGAGAGGGGGAGGGGGTGAATCAATTATTCCAAAAACTTTCCACAGTCCCTAAGATATTTGAATATACCCTTGATCTGATTAGTAAAATGCTAAAACTTGATAATGCAGCAAATTACAAATATTAAGAACTGATATGTTATCATGCACAAAGCAATTTAGCAATTAAGAACGCAGGAGACACTAGATTTAACATGGAAACCCAATATGGGAAAAACCACCAATGTAACTAGGTACTATTTTTCACTCTTTTGAAGTGAGCCCTGTTAGGAACGAACCCTATTAAAGGTTACAAAAACACACTATTAGGTGTGACCCTGTTAAAGGATTTAATCACCCTGTTAGGAGTGGCCTTGCTAGAGGTCTTTTAGAAAAATTCAACTGAACTGTCACCTTGTTAGAGGATTTATTGAATGGCTGTTAAACCAACTTAGTTAAGAGATTTTGAATACACTGTTACAATGGTTAGAAAGCAACAATGAAGTGACCTAACATAAGGTACAACTTATCTTTGCTAATTGCAAATCTCTGTTATGCTTGACTAAATCCTTACTGATCAAATACAACTTTGCAGCTCCTTCAACACATCTGATCCTTCGTCAAACTTTTCTCAATATTTGCCTCTTCATACCATAATTTGCATTCATAACTTTCCTTATTTTTAATCACACACTTTAATTCATAACTTGAATGACCATATATACCTTTCAGATTAGCTTAGTCGGCTCAAATCACTGACTAAAACAAACAATTACAACAGTCGACTAAAAGTAATTAATTAGCACATCCCTATACTGGTCGACCCTGCATGGTGAACTTTGTTCAAAAAATAATTCCTGTGTTAACCGACTGAACTCAGTTGATACAGCGAACTTCGTGACAATCCTTCAATCGCTGGGAGATCTCAGTAAGTATTGAGTTTCATGAGATAACCAAGTGAGCTCGATTGGAAACTAACCTTTGGAGACCGAGTGAAGCTTGGTTAACACTAACTTTTCATGATTCATTTGATGACCGAGTGAGCTCGGTGGAAACTAACCTTTGGAGATCGAGTGGAGCTCGATTAACACTGACTTTTCCATGATTCATTTGATGACCGAGTGAGCTCGGTGGAAACTAACCTTTGGAGACCGAGTGAAGCTTGGTTAACACTGACTTTTCCATGATTCATTTGATGAGACCGAATGAAGCTCGGTTAACACTGACTTTTCCATGATTCATTTGATGACTGAGTGAGCTCGGTGGAAACTAAACTTTGGAGACCGAGTGAAGCTCAGTTAACACTGACTTTTCCATGATTTATTTGATGACCGAGTGAGCTCGGTTGGCACTATAAATTGTATTGCAGACTATCTGAGCTCAGTGAACTTGAGACTAATGACTGATATGACATTTGTGTGACATCAAGGACAACATTTTTCAACAATCTCCCTCTTTGACATTGATGGAAACACAACATGTCATAACAGAAATGAAATTTTGAAAACAAGTTCAACAAGATAACAAACTTCTCCCTCTTTCAATAGTCTCCCTCTGTTAAGGGACTTCATGGAAAAATTTTCAAAACTTCACAAATTTTAGAAGGATATGACAGTAAAATCTCTCCCTCTTTGAAAACACATGCCAAAGATAATAGAAGTTAAGTGATTTATAATGTACCTTTAGTACTAATTCATATGCAATGATTTTTGATGAAACTGCATCAACAGATAGATCTTCAATCCTGTATGTGTTGATGCATTACTAGAACTCATTTCTAGTGGACTTCAGATAGGGGAATGACCCCTAACTTACCTCTGAGATACAAAAATGCATCCTTAGGTAAAGGCTCTGTGAATATGTTAGCAATTTGTTCTTTTGTATGGACATATTCCAATATGATCTCCTTTTCTTATACCAATCCTCTTACAAAATGATATTTTATTGCAATATGCTTGGTCTTGGAATGCATCACTAAATTCTTAGATATGTTGATTGCACTAGTATTGTCACAGAACATGACGATTGGCTCATTGATTTCCATCTTCATTCCTTGCAATAACTATTTAAACCAAACAATATTTGAACAATTTACTGATGCAACAACATACTCTGTCTCTGCTATAGATTGGGATGTACAATTCTACTTTTTGCTTGTCTAGGAAACCAATCTTTTTCCAAGAAAGAATGCTCCTCCACTTGTGCTTTTTCTATTATCAAGGTTTCCTGCCCAATCAACATCAGTAAACACTTTCAAATCCAAATTACCTCCAAATTTGTACCATAAGCCATAATCTTTAGTTCCTTTCAAATATCTCATTATTCTTTTGATTGCCATCAAGTGAGTTTCTCTTGGCTTTGCTGAAAATCTTGCAACAATACCAACTGCAAGGGCAATATTTGGCCTGGTATGAACTATGTATTGCAATTTTCCAATCATAGATCTATACAATGTTTGATCTACTTCTTTGGATTCATTATCTTTGGTAAGTTTCAATCCAGTACACATTGGAATTCCAACAGGTTTACAGTCTTCCATACCAAACTTTTTCAATATCTCCTTGATGTATTTTGATTGAGTGATGTAGATGCCATTCTTATTTTGTTGAATTTGAAGACCAACAAAGAATTTTATTTCACAAAACATAGACATTTCAAATTCCTTGTTCATTTGTTCTAAAAATTCTTTGCAATCATCATGTCCTATGAAAACAGTATCATCTAAAAATATTTCTGCCAAGACAATCTTATTATCTGGTCCTTCCTTTATATACAAGCTACTATTATCATTAGTTCTTTGAAAACCAATCTGAATAAGATAGTTATGCAATCTTTCATACCATGCTCTAGGGGCTTGTTTCAGACCATATAGTGCTTGTGTAATTTGCAGACCATGTTCCTTTTATCTGGATCAACAAAGCCTTTGAGTTGTTCAATGTAAACTGCTTCATCCAGTATTCCATTGAGGAATGCTGACTTGACATCCATCTAATAAACTTTGAATCCTTTGTGAGCAGCATATGCAAGTAAGGTTCTAACTTCTTCCAATCTTGCAACAGGAGCAAAGGTTTCTCCATAATCTATGCCTTCTTCTTGAGAGTATCCTTTGCATACTAGTCTGGCTTTATTTCTGGATACCTTACCATCTTCAGTCAACTTGTTTCTGAATACCCACTTGGTTCCAATTACATTCTTATTTTTAGGCCTGGGTACAAGAGTCCATGTCTTGTTCTTCTCTATCTTTTCTATTTCCTCGTTCATTGCCTCAATCCCCAATGCATCTTTAATGCTTCTAGGTTCAAAATCAGCAAGTAAACAAGTATTTTTCTTGCTTCTTTTCAAAGTTCCTTTATATTTGTCTCCAATGATCTAATCTGGTGCATGATGTCTTCTAACATATTTAGCTAATACAGGTTCTTTGCCTCTTGAATGAGTTTCATTTCTATCTCCTTGTGTTTCAATTTCATGTTCAGGCTATTCTGGCTTAGTAAGAATTGGCTCGAGCACTTTAGACTCGGTAGACACTTTCTCGGTAGTGTCTGAATGTTGTTGTGGCTTGGTTTGAACTTTTTGCAACTCGGTTACTGATAACTCGGGAGTTGAGGAGTCTTGAGTGAACTGTATGCTTGGTATAGTATCTGGTTAAATGTAAACAAATCTTCTGTAATCTTCAGGTACCTTTTTGCTTTCTTCCTCAGATTTGTCTGCAAACTCATCAACTTTCACATGTGCACTTTCTATGACTTTGTGAGTGGATAGATTTAAACATCTATATGCTTTGCTTTTGCACGAATATCCTAAAAATATTCCTTCATCACCTTTTACATCAAATTTTCCTTTTCTAGATTCTTTCAAAATATAACATTTTCTTCCAAATACTTTCAGATAATTTACATTGGGTTTGTAGCCATACCATAATTTATAGGGAGTTTTGAATGAGTCCTTCTTCAACTATACTCGGTTTAAGGTATGAACTATTGTGCTAATGGCTTCCTTCCAGTATTGAGTAACTATGCCACACTTAGCAAATTATGTTTAAGACCTTCAACCCAATAGGCATTATTACATACAAGTTCTTTGGTTAGACAGATTCTTCCTCTTCCTTTTATGAAACAAGGTTCATTATTACCAAACCTTACACTGCCACCATCATAGTCTTCAAACTGATCAAACTTAGTTTTATCACCAGTCATATGATGTGAGAAACCACTGTCTATAATCCATGTATCATTCTTAATTATATGAGAGACAAGTGCCATTTTATCTTCCTCATCACTATCAGAATCATCTTTAACGACAATATAAACAATTTCATCCTCACTATTATCAAAATATTTAGAATTTTCAGCCATGAAGCATGATTTGTTACCTTTGTTCTTGGATGATTTGAAGTCTTTCTTGCCATTCCATTTGTAATCTTTCTTTTCATCATTGTTTTTCTTGTTTGGACACCTTGCTACAATATGACCAATTTCTTCACAAGAAAAATAGATTAGAGGAACTTTACCTTTGTATTTTCCTCTGTCTCTAGAGTATTTCCTTGCTAGTAGAGCTTCAATCACTTTGAGGTCACTGTCTAAACTTTGGCTAGATTCCTCTTCACTTTTTGACTGAGATTCCTTCTCCCTTTTTTTTTTCGCTTTGAGTGAGAGCTTGGCTTGAAATGCTGATTCAATTTTTTTGGAGGCTGGAACATAGTTATCAAAGTTATCTAGTTCAAATGTGGTTAGTCTTCCAACTATGGCCTCAAAATTTATCTGATGATTTGCTTCACACCTTCTTTCCTGAATTGCAGAAACTCTGATTGCATAAATAGGAAGCAAGGTTCTGAGAACTTTGCTTATAACTGTTTCTCCTTTGATATCACCTCTAGATGCTCTAATTGCACTCACACATGCTTTAACTCTTTCAACATACTTTGCAATGTTTTCATCCTCTTTCATCCTCATTTGATCAAATTGTCCTCTTAGACTTTCTGCTTTTTCTCTTCTTACATTATCATCTCCTCCATAGATCTCTTTTAGCTTGTTTGACATCTCAAAGGCAGTTGTGCAGTCCTTAATGTCATCAAATCCTTCATAACTGAGAGCGGATGCTATGTCTATCATCATATTGTTGTGAGACTTCTTTTCAGCAATGTCATTGACAGACAATGTGCCAGGAGGTTCTTCATATTTTTCTTCAAGGTATTTTAGTCCAGTATCACCAACAATAGCCAGATGAAGTCTCATCAATCCTTGCCATGCGAAGAAGTTATCTTTGTTGAGTTTTGGAATTTCTCTTTTGTAAGACATCTTGATCTTTGACTTAGATCCTTGAAATCTTTTCTTGTAAGCATCAAAAGCTCTGATACCAATTGTTGGAAATGAGAATAGAGTAACTGAGAGGGGGAGGGGGTGAATCAGTTATTTTAAAAACTTTCCATAGTCCCTACGATGTTTGAATATACCCTTGATTTGATTAGTAAAATGTTGAAACTTGATAATGCAGCAAATGAAAAATATTAAGAACTGATATGTTATCATGCACAAAGCAATTTAGCAATTAAGAACGTAGGAGACACCAGATTTAATGTGGAAACCCAATATGGAAAAAACCACTAATGTAACTAGGTACTATTTTTCACTCTTCTGAAGTGAGCCCTGTTAGGAGCCAACCTTGTTAAAGGTTACAAAAACACACTGTTAGGTGTGACCCTGTTAAAGGATTTAATCACCCTGTTAGGAATGGCCTTGCTAGAGGTCTTTTAGAACAATTCAACTGAACTGTCACCTTGTTAGAGGATTTATTGAATGGCAATTAAACCAACTCAGTTAAGAGATTTTGAATACACTGTTACAATGGTTAGAAAGAAACAATGAAGTGACCTGACATAAGGTACAACTTATCTTTGCTGATTGCAGATCTTTGTTATGCTTGACTAAATCCTTACTGATCAAATACAAATTTGCAGCTCCTTCAACACATCTGATCCTTCGTCAGACTTTTCTCAACATTCACCTCTTCATACTATAATTTGCATTCATAACTTTCCTTATTTTTAATCACACACTTTAATTCATAACTTGAATGACCATATATGCCTTTCAGATTATCTTAGTTAGCTCAAATCACTGACTAAAACAAACAATTAAAATAGTTGGCTAAAAGTAATTAATTAGCACATCCCTATACTGGCTGACCCTGCATGGTGAAATTTTTTCAGAAAATAATTCCTGTGTTAACCGACTAAGCTCGGTTGATACAGTGAACTTCGTGACAATCCTTCAAATGTCGGGAGAACTCGGTAAGTACTAAGTTTCGTGAGATAACTGAGTGAGCTTGGTTGGAAACTAACCTTTGGAGACCGGGTGAAGCTTGGTTAACACTAACTTTTCATGATTCATTTGATGACCGAGTGAGCTCGGTGGAAACTAACCTTTGGAGACTGAGTGAAGCTCGGTTAACACTGACTTTTCCATGATTTATTTGATGACTGAGTGAGCTTAGTGGAAACTAACCTTTGGAGACCGAGTGAAGCTCGGTTAACACTAACTTTTCCATGATTCATTTGATGACCGAGTGAGCTTGGTGGAAACTAACCTTTGGAGACCGAGTGAAGCTCGGTTAACACTAAGTTTTCCATGATTCATTTGTTGACCGAGTGAGCTTGGTTGGCAATGTAAATTGTATTGTAGACTGTCTAAGCTCGGTGAACTTGAGACTAATGACTGATATGACATTTGTGTGACATCAAGGAAAACATTTTTCAACAATTTCCATGTCTCCTATGCTTCCAACCTTACATTATAGTAACATCTAACATCTTGGATCATTAAGACCTACGGTGGTATCATTGACAATGTATCAAATGGACCTTGTTTATAAGCTATATCTGGAAAGCTCTAAAATTAGGTTGCTTATGTTAGAATTCTTTAGAATAACTGAGAGGTGGGGTGAATTAGTTATTCAAGTTCTAATAATATCCAATAAAAACTTTCTAATAAAATAAGGGTGAATCAAAAGTATTAGCCTTTTCACCTTCTTGTCATATCCTTAATGGCATATAATTGAAATTATCATGCATGCAATTAAGCATTAACAAATCATGAAAAGTAAACATGCATCACCACATAACACTTGGGATTTTGGTGACCTAGAAACCCTCTAGGAATAAGAAGGTAAAATTGGGGTGGGGATGACACCCACAAAATAACTACGCAATTGATTTCAACCACTTCTGATGGTTTTCTCTATTAAAGGCCTACTCTATTGAAGGCTTTACACACTGTCAAATGTGACCCTATTAAAGGATTTCTACAACCTATTAGGAGTGTTCCCTATTAGAGGACTTAAGAACATTCAACTTAGAATGCCACCTTGTTAAAGGATTTACATAGAGTTGTTAGGCCCACCCAAGTCCATGGGATTTACAGTCACCTTCTCAAAAGAATCTTTTATCTCTCTTTAAGGATTTCCTATCCTTCTCCTGAGGATCTCTTATCCTTCTCTTGGGGATCTTTTATCCTTTTCCTGAGGCTTATCCACCTAGCTATTAAGCTAACCTACCAATGTATGATTTCAATGTCTAATACAATGGTAAGAAAGTATTAGAAAGGTTTTGACCTAATAAAGATTGTAACTCTAACCTTGCAGATTTTAGATCACTCTTAAGTTCTTCTCCTTGCTTGGCTTTTCTTCATTGCAGTGCTAATAGCTTGTTCACCCTTCAAGATATGTCTCCTTGTGTTCTTCCACTTGTTATGCCAATGCACTCTATGGTCACTTCATCAACTCAGAGTCTTGTTGCTCTGTGCTTACTCCTCATTGTGTCCTCTTCTTAACACTTCACACTAGCCTTCTCTTGGCTTCTGCACATGACCACACTTATGACAAACTCCCTCTCACATGCATGCTTGATCTCTAACCTACAACTCCTTATAAAGAAGTTTTGTTCTTCATTTCCTGCTTAAACCTTCCTGCTCATCAACTTGAATTGATCTGAGAAAATGATATTATTTTCCCTCCAAATTGTTTCTTCCAGAAACTTCATGATAAATCCATCAGCATTCACCTTGAATTGGTTTGCATGGTTTACATAAAATTCTGTGACATCTACTCATCATACTTATCATCCAACTAATTCAAAAAATTCAATGTAACATACTTATCGTTACTGATATGGCAAATCTTTTGACTTAAAAAATAATGCAGCAACTCGGCATCATTGGTTTACTAATGCTCAGCACTAATTGGGTTACTCGGATTCTATTGCATTTACTGACGCTTGGCACCTTCTATGTTAATCAGCTTCTACTACATTTATTGATGCTCAGCACTATCTAGTTCTAGATTGCTCGGCATCCACTATGGTTCCTGCGTTACTTGGCACCTGTTAGTTTACTGCATTGCTTGACATCCTCTATAGTTCCTGTATTACTCGGCACCTGAAGGATTTCTTAGCACACACTAAAGTTGAACTTTCTCAACTTCAACTAAGAATTTTCTTGGATTCAACTAGCTTTCTTGGCTCTCTCAAATGAACTTAGTTAGGCTTTACAAATAACTTAGTTAAATCTTAGATCTTTGATGTGTCTTAGTGTGTCCATCCTCTTAGTGTATGTCATCAATACACTATTTCATCAATGTCTTAGCTGATCCTTATACTTCAATACAACATCATAACTTCAACCTTTCTCTAAGTGCTCTAGTTACATCTTATTGATTAACACCTACTTGTCAATCAACCAATTGATAGTTTTTGGATCATTTAAGAAATTGTCATTCCTACAAGTAGCAAGTTTGACATCAATGACAAAAAAATTATTGAAAACATTCTTTACCAGTTCCATCATTCTTCATTCATGATCTTTTCAATCATTTCCAACAATCTCCCTCTTTGGCATTGATGGAAAACCAAACTGATCAATTGATTGAGCTGATCATCTTAGTTACCACCAAAATTATATACCAAATAGAAAACTTGTTGTCATTACATATCTTCCTTTTTGTATCATGTCTCCATCTTTTGCTGATACAAACTAACCCTTTGTTCTGCTTCTCCTTCTTGACTACTGCATCCTTACTCTGTATTCCTAATCCTTCATAGTTGTTTGCTAATCCATTTCTTATCTCTTATGAATCTCTCCTTTCATACATTCTCATACATCTCCCTCTTACCTTTCATTGATCATTTTCTCATAAATCTCCCTCTTTGACATAAATGCCAAAGATGTAGCATCTTCAACATGCTAAATATAAGCTTTGCATCTCGTGTTTTCTCCCTCTATCACCATGCTTGTGACTGATCTAGATTTTCTATTCCTATTGTCATCCTCTACATCATTCTTTTGATATTTCAATTATCTACTCTTGTTGATGTAGGGAAGCTTCTTTGTTGCTTTAGATTGCTTGAGTTAGGGGCATTACCACCAACTTGCCTCTAAGATATTCATAAGTATCCTTGGGCAATGGTTTGGTGAAGATGTCTACAATTTGTTCCTTTGTGTGAATGTACTCCATCTTCACTTGTTTTTCTTCCACCAATTCTTTGACATAGTGATACTTGATTGCACTATGCTTGGTTTTTGCATGTAGTATTGGATTATTGGATATGTTTATAGCACTTGTATTATCACAATATAGTATCATAGGTGTGGTTACCTCTTCTTTCATTCCTTTCAATAGATGTTTGAGCCATACAATATTTGTGCAATTGATTGCTACTGCCATATATTCTACTTCTGTAGTGGACTGAGATGTGCATGTTTGTTTCTTGCTAGTCCAAGTAACTAGTCTTTTACCTAAGAATAATGCTCCTCCACTTGTGCTTTTCTTGTCATCAATGTTGCCTAAAAAATCTACATTTGTGTATGCATTGAGCTCAAACTTCTCATTCTTTTTTTTGTATAGGCCAAAATCATTAGTTCCTTTGAGATACCTCATTATCCTTTTTACTACCATGAGATGATTTTCTCTAGGATTAGCAGAGAATCTAGCCACTATTCCAACTACTAATGCTATGTCTGATCTGCTATGTACAAAATATTGTAGTTTTCCAATCATGGATATGTACATTGTTTGATTGACTTCAGTTGATTCATCATTTTTGGATAGCTTATGTCCTGTTGCCATTAGTGTGCTAACAGGTTTGGAGTGTTCCAATCCAAAAATCTTGAGTATCTCTTTGATGTACTTTGATTGTGTCATGAATATACCATGTTTTAGTTGATGTACTTGCAATACAACAAAGAACTTGATTTCTCCAAACATAGACATGTCAAACTCATGTTTCATTTTGTCGGCAAAATTTTTGCAAAGTGCTTCCTTTCCTCTAAAAACTATATCATCCACAAGGATTTTAGATACAAGGATATCCTTACCTTCTTTTGATTTGATGTACACATTGCTATTGTCATCAGTTCTTTCAAATCCTATTTGCACTAGATACTTGTGAAGTCTCTCATACCAAGCTCTAGGAGCTTGCTTTAATCCATATAGAGCCTTATCCAATTTGCATACCTTTTTTTTGTTATTTTCATCAACAAATCCTTCTAGTTTCTTTATGTAGACTTCCTCTTCAAGTATACCATTTAGAAATGTGGACTTAACATCTATTTGATAGACTTTAAATCCTTTGAAGGCTACATATGCCAGTAAGGTCCTTACTCCTTCCTATCTAGCAACCGGAGCAAAAGTTTCTCCATAGTCTAGTCCTTCTTCTTGTGCATACCCTATACATACTAGTCTTGCCTTGTTCCTTGTGATTTTACCATTCTCATCTAACTTGTTTCTAAACACCCACTTGGTTCCAATTACATTCTTATCAGCTGGTCTTGGGACTAAGGTCCATGTCTTGTTCTTTTCAATTTGTTCTATCTCTTATTTCATAGCAATGTACCAATCATCATCTTATATGGCTTCTCTTACTATTCTTGGTTCCATTCTGCTAAGTAGACATGTCTCACTTTTGAGTCTATTCCTTGTCATTGGTTCTGCCTCGTTGTTTCCAATAATTTGATCTACAGGATGATGTCTTCTTACATACTTTACCAACATTGGTTCTTTCCTTGTTTGCATGTTGCCTCTTTCAGAATCAAAATCCTCATGCATATTTTCATCAGATATTTGTTCATTTCCTTCATGTTGATAGTTCTCCAAATCTGAATGAGCATTCTCTGTATTCTACAGCTCGACTTTGAAATGTGTCTGTTGCTATGTATTCACTGTCTATGACTCGGCAAATAGTGGATTTTGTTGCTGATTTTCATTCTGAGTTGCAACTTCACCATTATTAGGTATACTTTCATAAAAGTATACAAAGGTCTTGTATTTTTTTGCTTTCTTAGTGTTCTCAACACTTTGAACTTCTGCAAGCTCATCAAATTTCACATTTGTCCTTTCTACTACTTTGTTAGTGTTAACATTCAAGCACTTATAAGCTTTGTGTCTAGTAGAATAACTAAGAAATGTGCCTTCCTCACTCTTTGCATCAAACTTTCCATTTCTAGACTCTTTATATATATATAGCATTTGCATCCAAATATTTTGAAATGTTTTACATTAGGAGAATGCCCATAGCATAATTCAAAAGGTGTTGCATTTGTACCTTTCTTGACTTGAACTCTGTTGAGTGTGTAGACTGTGGTACTTGCAGCTTCTCTCCAGTACTTGAGTGCAACATTTTTCTCCATCATTAAGGTCCTAGCATAGTCAATAATTGATCTATTCCTTCTTTCTGCTATACCATTCTGAGGTGGAGTCCTAGGTGCTGATGTCTACCTTTTGATTCCTCTTTCATTGTAGAATTCTTAAAATTCTCTTGATGCGAATTCACATCCTCTATCAAATCTGAGATATTTTAAGCTCTTCCCAGTCTCTTTATCAACTCTAGCCAAGTACAATTTGAACATTTGGAATACATCTAATTTTTATTTCAGGAACATGATTGTCATCATCCTTGAATAGTCATCTACAAATAACATTATGTATCTGTCACCTTTGTAGCTTTGCACTTCGATAGGACCACACAACTTAGTATGAACTAGCTCTAATATTTCATTAGAAGTATAAGCCTTGCTTTTGAAAGTTGACTTGGTCATCTTCCCTAGTTGGCATTGTTTGCACATGGTGTTATTAGGCTTCTTCAACTTTGGTAGACCTCTAACTTTTTTCATTTTGCTGATGCTTATCAGATTGTAAAAATTGACATGACATAGCCTCTTGTGCCATAACATACATCATTAGTTTGAACAATGATACAAGAAGCATCTTCCATGTCTAGGTAGAACAAATTACTCCTAGTCTGGTCACCTTTTCCTATTAGACTTCCTTGAGAATCATAAATCTTGGCAACTCCATTTTCAAATTCAACCTTACATCCTAGGTTGCCTAACTATGAGACACTTAACAAGTTATAATTTAGGCCGTCAACATAGTATGCATTGTCACATGATATCTTTTCAGTAAGCTTGATACTACCTTTCCCTTTGATCTGACATGGTGCATTGTTACCAAATCTAACACTATTTCCTTCATATTGAATAAAGGAAATGAACTTAATTTTATCTCCAGTCATGTGATGAGAGCATCTGCTATCTATGATCCATTTGTTATTCTTGTTCATGCAAGTTACTAGGGTAGTTGCTTCATCTTCATCTGATTCATCTTTCATAGCCACATAGACTACTTCATCATCATTCTTGTCAGAGTCTTCTTCAACAATGTAGCATCTTTTGCCTTTACCTCTGTAATCCTTGTTGTCCTCTTTCTTGTTCTTGAGGTTGCCTCCATCCTTGTAATTTTTCTTTTGTGTGCATCCTGGTGCAATGTGACCAACTTCATTACAATTGAAACAAATTATTGGTAGCTTACCTTTGAATTTGCCTCTTCCTCTGTGAAATCTTCTTGCTAGTAATGCCTCCAATTGGTCTACACCATCTTCATCAGTGTTGTTGTCACTAGATACATACATTCCTTTTCCATTCTTTTTCTTTGTTTGCACCTCCTCATTGTCTTTTATTGTCATCTTGGCTTTGAATGCAGATTCAAAGTTTTCTGGCCTGTAGTTGTCAAAGTTAGATAGCTCAAAGGCTGTGAGTCTTCCAATTATTCCTTCAAATGACAATGTGTTGTCTGGTACACACTTTAGCTCTTGGATGGCTGATACTCTTATAGCATAGATAGGAAGCAAAGTTCTCAAGTATTTGCTACATACTATTTCTTCTGATAACTATCCTCTGAGGAATCTTATGGCACTTACCACTTCTTTCATCCTTGCACCGTATTGAGTAGCATTCTCTCCTTCTTCCATTTTCATATCATCAAACTTTCCTCTCAGGATCTCTCTTTTGGATCTCTTGACATTATCATCTCCTCCATAGATTCTTGATAATTTTTTGCACATCTGATGTGTAGTACCACATCCTTTGATGTCATCATACTTGGCATAGCTTAGTGCTAAAGCAATATCTAACATCACTTGATTGTGCTCCTTCTTCTTGTTCATGTCATCTGCAATGAGGGGTCTTGCAGGGTCTACATGATCAACTGTAATTGAGGTCTATGCATAGTCACCTAATGACCCAAGGTGCAACTTCATCAGACTTTGCCATGCAACAAAGTTGTCTTTATTTAGCTTGGGAACTTCTCTCATGGACATCTTGATCTTCCTACTGCTAGTACTTTGAAACAAATCAACAGTGTGCTCTGATACCAATTGTTAGAATTCTTTTGAATAACTAAGAGGGGAGGCGAATCAATTATTCAAGGTCCAATAATTTCCAATATAAACTTTCTAATAAAACAAGGGCGAATAAGAAGTATTAGCCTTTTCACCTTCTTGTCAAATCCTTAATGGCATATAATTGAAATTATCATGCATGCAATTAAACATTAAACAATCATGAAAATTAAACATGCATCACCACATAACACTTGAGATTTTGGTGACCCAAAAACCCTCTAGGAATAAGAAGGTAAATTTGGGGTGGGGATGACACCCACAAAATAACTGCGCAATTGATTTCAACCGCTGTCAAATGTGACCCTGTTAAAGGATTTCTACACCCTATTAGGAGTGTGCCCTGTTAGAGGACTTAAGAACATTCAACTTAGAATGCCACCCTATTAAAGGATTTACATAGAGCTGTTAGGCCCACCTAAGTCCATGGGATTTACAGTCACCTTCTCAAAAGAATCTTTTATCCCTCTCTAAGGATCTCCTATTCTTCTCCTAAGGATCTCTTATCCTTCTCCCAAGGGTCTCTTATCCTTCTCCTGGGGATCTTCTATCATTTTACTAAGGCTTATCCACCTAGCTATTAAGCTAACCTAGCAATGTAGGATTTCAATGTGTAATACAATGGTAAGAAAGTATTAGAAAGGTTTTGACCTGATAAAAATCGCAACTCTAACCTTGCAGATTTCAGATCACTCTTCAGTTCTTCTCTTTTCTTGGCTTTTCTTCCTTGCAGTGCTGATAGCTTGTTCACCCTTCAAGATCTATCTCCTTGTGTTCTTCCACTCATTATGCCAATGCACTCTATGGTCACTTGATCAACTCAAAGTCTTGATGCTCTGTGCTTACTCCTCACTGTGTCCTCTTCTTGACACTTCACACTAGCATTCTCTTGGCTTCTTCGTACGACCACACTTATGACCAACTCCCTCTCACACAGGCTTGATCTTTGACCTGTAACTCCTTATAAAGAATTTTTTTTCTTCATTTCCCACTCAAATCTTCCCGCTCATCAATTTGAATTGATCTAAGGAAATGATATTATTTTCCCTCCAAATTGTTTCTTCCAGAAACTTCATGATAAATCAATTAGCATTCATCTTGAATTGGTTTGCACAAATTACATAAAATTTTGTGACATCTACTCATCATCCTTATCATCCAACTAATTCACAAAATTCAATGTAAGAAACTTATCATTACTAATCTGGTGAATCTTTTGACTTAACAAATAATGTAGCAACTCAGCATCATTTGTTTACTGATGCTCGGCACTAACTGGGTTACTCAGCTTCTACTGCATTTACTGATGCTCAACACCTTCTATGTTACTCAGCTTCTACTACATTTACTGATGCTTGGCACTATCTAGTTCATGATTTCTTGGCATCCACTGTGGTTCTTGTGTTACTTGGCACCTGTTAGTTTACTGCATTGCTCAACATCCTCTATAGTTCCTGTGTTACTTGGCACCTGAAGGATTTTTTGGCACACACTAAAGTTGAACTTGCTTGGCTTCAACTAAGAATTTTCTCAGCTTCAACTAGCTTGCTTGGCTCTCTCAAATGAACCTAATTAGGCTTTACAAATGACTTAGTTAAATCTTACATCTTTGATGTGTCTTAGTGTGTCCATCCTCTTAGAGTATGCCATCAATACATTATTTCATCAATGGCTTAGCTAATCCTTATACTTCAATACAACATCATAACTTCAACCTTTCTCTAGGTGCTCTAGTTACATCTTATTGATTAACACCTCCTTGTCAATCAACCAATTGATAGTATTTGGATCATTTAAGCAATTGTCATTCCTAGAAGTAGCAAGCTTGACATCAATGACAAAACAATGATTGAAAACATTCTTTACTAGTTCCATCATTCTTCATTCATGATCTTTTCAATCATTTCCAATAGCTTAATCTATTACTTATCAATTACACATTTAAAACTTCCTTTTCCTCTTTAACCTTGGCTCTTGAAGAACTAGACACCATTTCATAAAACTAGGTTTTGCAAAAACAAAAATTGAAATTACATAACTCGACACTCAATAAATACCTTTATGATTTTGCAATATTTATGTTGAGTGACTGTTGGATCCATTTACAAAATTTTAGAACAAATTCTCTGGTTTGTCTTTATCCCTCTATACTCTCCTTCAAATTAGAATAATGTCAAATGAGTATAAATTGATCATATAGACCTCAGAACCTTGCAATTAATGCTTAGTACTTACACAATTGCAAGCTCCACTTCAATAAAGATTTCAACTCACTCGCCTTCCATGAAGTTTCCTTTCCACTTAGTAACCACTATGATCTCAATCATCACTAAAAATTATGATTTGGCATCAACTAATATTTCACTCAAAAACCATAGTGAAATTTTTCATGCTCAATAACAACATGAAAACTAACAAAACTAAATGATTTCTTTCTTATTCTTGATAACACTTCGCATCTTTCTTCATGCATATGTAAATCTTTGCAATACAAATCCTTGGAAATGATGTAAAATATATCCTTTTAGATATTATTTCCACTTACCTCTTTATTGCTTAATTGGAGGAGGTGTGATCACATGACCCATTGGGTAAAGTGATCCCTTCTACACTTGATGTGTTGCAATATTCTTTTCTCTTCCATGTCTTGTTCATTTCATCTTTGATATTCCCAACATCTGGCTTTTCTTTTCCTTTGTTGAACTCATTTTTTGGTGCCTTTGACCTTGTTGGATAATTTTTGCTTATGTGACCATTCTTCAAATAGCTAAAACATGTGGTTTGACTCAACCATCTACTATAGTCACTTTTGAAATGTGTTCTTATGAAATTTTCAGCAACATTTCCATATTCTTGATAGTAATGACAACTGTACCTTGTATTATAATCTCAATTATAAGAGTTTCCATTATGCCTTAAATTTTTCTTATTGTTTGATGACCATTTAGGCTTGGATCTGCACTCATATTCTCTATGTCCATATTTTTGACAATTAATGTAGTATCCTTCAAATCTTTGTGAGCTTTTGGTCTTGGTTTTGCATTCATGATCCTAATGTCCTTGTTTGTTACATTTATGGCAATGACCCATGAATCTATTCTTAGGATTCTAATTTGCAGTCTTTATCCTATAAACATTAGCAGTATGACCTATCTTACCACAATTATGACAAGTAGGTTTGGAGTTCTTACCTTTGTTACTTCTCTCTTCACCACTTTTGGATGTTTCTCCTTCTTCAGTACTAGTGTATCCCAATCCAGAAGTATCACTATTGGATCTAGGGGATCTCATCAATTATTCAAAGTATTTGATGGATTCACTAGTTTTGTTGAAATTATCAGCAAACTCATTTTCTCTTTTTAGGTCATTTCTCGGTTTTTCATTCTAAAACTTCAGTGTTGTGATCTCAATATCTTTTGCATTTAGTTCATGATTTGCAATCATCATTTGACTCAAGGTTTGCAACTGCATGTTAGCAATCCCAGTTACCTTTGATGTTTTATCTTCCAATTTGTTGGTCAAAATCATTTTTCATCTTCAATCATGACTTTGTCCTTTTCAAAATTATTTTCCTGCTCAATCACTTTACATAGTAATACTGATTAGATCTCTCATTCTCTTTTTAGATTTTCTCCCTCTTCAGTTAGGGTTCCATTCTTTTCCATCAGATATGTAACTACTACATCAAATTCATTGGAGTTTCCATTTGCAAATAATTTAGTAGTGTTAATCTCTTGGTATTGTGTGTCATTCTCTTGGATAGCCATTTTCTACCTTCTCTTCAATGATCTCTTTAACTCATCTCTTGCTTCATTCACCTGATGTAGGGCAAGTATTTCAATTGTCTAGTTATCAATAGTCTTTCCCAAATTGTAGACTTCCATCTCCAAGATCTTTCCTCAAATTTGCAAAGCTTTTCTTTAAGAAAATTGTGCTTTGATACCAATTGTTTGGAATACAATAGGAAAGTAAACTCTAGGGGGGTGGGTGAATCAACATTAAAAACTTTCTACCTCTAAAACTATTTCCCACACATCCATCTTATAGTCTATGCATATAAATTGAAATACCAAATTAAGCATATACATTCATAGCATGAATGTAAATATTCAACACATGTATGAAACATATTTGGTTACCCATAAACCCTCCAAGGAGAAGGTAAAAATGGGGTGGGAATGACATCCACAAATCTTGACTGTTGTAGTAATAAAGTGTATCCAATTAAGGTTACAATGTTTGACCATGAAACATGACATACCCTGTGAAAGGTCTACCTATTAAAGGATTACAACATTGTTAGATCTTACCCTATTAAATGATTTCAACACCCTGTTAGAAGTGTGCTTGGTAAAAAGACTTTGACTTACAATGAAGTAAGCACCTTGTTATAGGATTTCACTATAGCATGTTAGGCCTACTTTCTCAACACTTGAATCACTCAACATAGACTATCTACTTGACATTTGAGTGACTCGACACTTGAGTGACTTGACACTCACTATTTACTCACTCAGCATGCACTATCTTATATGTTATGCTTGACATTTTGTATGAACTAAGCATATGACTTAAGTGTATAGAAACTCATTAGCCAAAACCAATATGAGATCAACACATTTATTTCCTAAGTACAAATTTTTTTTATCTATACATTTGGACCTTGGATAATTGATTTACCTCCCTCTTAGTTATTCCAAATTATCCCAACATTAATAACATTCTATTAGAGTGTCACCTTGATTAAAGGATTTACAAATGACTATTAGGTCAATATTGAACTAAGGATTTTATATAGTACAATGGTTAGAAAGTAACAACAGGTTAATCTAAATAAATACAACTAACTTAGCAAATATAGATCACAACTTAGTTCAATATCTTATTCATTGACTAGGCTCCATTATCATCTCTATCACTAATTCTATTAGCAACCCTTTAAGCAATCAATCTTCCCCTCAACACTTGAGTGTTCAACCTTCTTCTTAAGTTCTCTAACCAACAAAATGAACAATTTCTCCAACCTTTTTAGATCTTTCAACCTCTATAGGTTAATCCTTCTATCTCCTTAAATAGGTTGCTTGATATTTTTCTACTTAAGCACCATCATTGATCTTAGGTTTAGGTCAGATTCATCGAATCCTTCCATCTTTTCATTTCCTCCTTCTCATTCTAGAAACTTCTTAAAAATTATCTTTGAATCCATCCCTAGAAACACTCAAATATTTTTTCTCTTCCATTAAATGTTCTACTTCATCAATCCTTATCTTCAACACACTTTCCATACTCCAAGAATTTAACTATGTCAGTCAAGAATCTCATTTCCTTCATAAACTATAAAATGTTAACACTCAGCCAAAACTATGTTCCTTGGCCTCAACCATCACAAGATAACTTAGTTAATACATTATTCTCTTGCTCGGCTTACACTATCTTCACTTAGTCCATTTTACTAGCACTCGATCCAACTTTTCTGTTACCTTATCTTTACTAGCACTAGATCGACACTATATTTTCTCAACTTCTAGTATTTACTCGATTGACACAAGGACAACTTGGCTTCAACTATAAGTTCCTTAATCTTCTTCTTTGAAGCTTTGTTAAGCCTATGCATTTTTTCTTCATTAATCATCTCTTCTATGCTTCAACACAACTAACATCTTCACTTAGTGTTATGACTAAATAATAGATTATCTTTTCAAGGTCCCATTGATTAAGTTGCCATTGTAATTTCACATAACTCATCCTTTCCATTAGTTCCTCATGTCATCTCTTCTTTCCAAATCCACTTAATCAATCATCTTGATATGGCACTCTACATAGGTATCAACTATCTCTCCAATAAGGTTTGACATCAATAATGACATGAACATTGTTCTAATTGTAGTTTCCAACAATCTCCATATTTGATATTGATGACAACACCTCTAGTTACCATGAAATCTAAAAATAATTGACTTTCTTTAAGAAAATCCTATTTTCAATATCAGATCTTCATTAATATCTTTAATTTCATTATGATTCTTATCCATGCAGCTCTGATATGAAAAACCTTTAGTTGTAATAGCTCTAGTTATAATAAGACATAGTCTCCTTTTATCATATTAGAACATACATTTCCCTATATGATATACATCTTTTGAACCTCTTTCCAATTTTTAGATGGCAATACCTCACTCTTTGTGTACTACATAGGCAATAGAAAATATTCATGTACTATTTAGATAATCTCTCCCTCAATACTCATGTAGATGGGAACCTCTGAACTTCTCCCTATTTGCTTCTTCATATGGTAACTGCATAATCTTCTTCTTCACTCATGTTCCTATGGTAAATATATTGTCTCTCTCTCTTTGACAACAATGCCAAAGACATTTCCAAAGATACTTCAACATTTCAAGTTAACTCTATCTCATATATCTTGAACATGTAGTTTCTCTTAACTAGTTCTCTAAAATAGGTTCTTCTTCTATCATCTTGCTTATGGATATTTCAAAATTTTTATGGTTCTCTCTTTTCTATATTAGGTAGATCCTAAAATTTGACCTTGTACATCAACTTGAAAGATATTCTAATCAACACATTTGATGCAAAGCTCCATCTTAGCTGAAGTAGCCCCGGTTAGAAGAATCAACCCTAATTTACCTCTTAGATATTCATGTCCATCCTTTAGCAAATATTTTGTGAATATATCAGCTATCATATATTTATATTCACATAATCCAATCTCACTTCTTTTTCTTGTACCAACTCTCTCAAGTAAAGATACTTGATAGCAATATGCTTGGTCTCAGTACACATCACAATATTTTTAGATACATTTATAGAACTTGTGTTAATATAGAATATAATAATAGGTTTATTTATATCTTCCTTTATTTATTACAACATTTACTTGATCTAATCTATGTTAGGATAATTAACTACTGGTTATATATATTCAACTTCTACTATAGATTGTAAGATGCAATTTTACTTCTTGCTTTTCCATGAAACTAGTCTCTTTCTTAGAAAAGAGGCTCCACAACTTGTACTCTTTCTATCATAAACATTTCCAACCCAATTTGCATTAGTATTCACTTTTAGTTCAAACTTATCATTCTTCTTGTAATACAATCCATGATATTTTTTTCCTTTCAGATATCTTAGGATTCTTTTCACACCATCATCTAATTCTCCTTAGGATTTGTGGAAAATGTAGCAACAACCTCAATTGCTAGTGCAATATATGTCCTTCTATGAACAACATATTTCAACTTTCCTATCATTTATCTATATAAGGTTTGACTAGCATAAACTAAATTATCATTCTTTGAAATTTTATGTCCAGTAGCCATGGGTTTTCTAACTAGTCCCGAGTCTTTCATACCAAAATTTTTGAGTATCTCCTTGATATATTTTGATTGTGTAATGTAGATACCTTTCTTTATTTGATACATTTTCAAGACAACAAAGAATATTGTTTCTTCAAACATATACATCTCAAACTCTTATCTCATTTGATCTTCAAATGACTTACACAATGCATACTTTCCTCCAAATATGATATCATCAATAAATATCTCAGTTAATATTATTCATTTTTTAGATTCAGTCTTCAAGTATGGATTCCCTTCATCATTTATTCTTTCAAAACCAATCTATTGATATTGTGGCGACTGATCATGTAGTAGGGAAAATAAAATTGACAACATTGTAAAAACCCTAAAATGGTCCTAAAATATTGTTATAAGTGGCTAAGATGCATAATGCATTGTAATGTTGGTAAATATTTTTGTTGGATAATAGAAAGGTTGAAGGCTATGTAGGTGGATGTATCCAAGGTTTTTGGTGAACCATGTTAAATCTGTGTGTTATCTAGATTCTTTGTGTTTTCTTCTATTGTTTCTACATATAATTGTTTATTCTTATATTGTTCTAGATATGTAAAACCCTAACAATATTTACTAGATATGTATGCAATATTTCATAAATATTTCATACCATGCTCTAGGGGATTGTTTTAATCCATAGAAATCTTTTTGGAACTTACATACCATCCAACTTTTGTTTTGGTCAACAAATCCTTTAGGTTTTCCAATGTAGAGTTCTTCCAAAATTCCATTAAAAAATGTAGACTTGACATCCATTTGGTACACTTTGAATCCTTTGTAAGCAACATATGCAAGTAGAGTTTTCACTTCTAATCTTGCATTAGGGGAAAATGTCTCCCCATAGTCAATATCTTCTTCTTGTGCATATCACTTATAAACTATCCTTGCTTTATTTATTTATACTTCACCTTTCTTATTCATCTTGTTTTTGAATACCCACTTTGTTCCAATAAAATTCTTGTCTTTTGGTCTAGGTACTAGTGACCAAGTTTTATTTTTCTTTATCTTCTCAATCTCTTCATTCTTTACTTGGATCCAATATCCATTATCCAAAGCATCTTTCACTGATTTGGGCTCAAATTCACTTAGTAAGCATGTATTAATTCTCAAGATTTTCCTTGTCATACTCTAGAGATTTTGTCTCCAATGATTAGATTAGGTGCATGATGTCTTATCACATAATTTTGTAATGTAGGATATTTTCTTCTTTCTTCTTCTATAGGTTTATCTTTCATATTTTCTTTAGGTAGCACTTATTTTATTTCTTCTTGTTCTTCTAGTTGTTTGGAAATCATTTGTTGATGCTTGACATACATTTCCTAATGCTCGACACAAAATGCGTGATGCACGACAGGTTGTTGCTATAACTCAACATGTACTAACTTCTGCTACTTGCAAAATTTCTTCTCAGGTTTAGGTAAGGTGTTGGGCTCACCTTCATCAATTTATGTAAAACTTCTATAAACTTTATGATCCTTCTTACATTCAGCTTCATTGTTTTCTACAATTCATCAACATTCGCAGTTGCACTTTCCACAACTTTGCTAGTGTTAGAGTTCAAACACTTATATGATTTGTTCTTAGTGGAATAACATAAGAATATTCCTTCATTACTTTTTGCATCAAGTATTCCATTTCTATTTTGTTTCAATACATAGTATTTTCTTCCACAAACTTTGAAATATTTCACATTAGGTGCATAACCATATCATTACTCAAAAGGTGTAATATTTGTACCTTTCTTGACTTGTACTCTATTCAAGGTATAAAATGATGTAATTATAGCTTCTATCTAGTATTTAGGTGTAACATTCTTCTCTGTCATCAATGTCCTGGGACATTCCATGATTAATCTATTCCTCCTTTCAACTATACCATTTTGTAGAGGAGTCTGAGGTGCATAGATTTATCTCTTGATTAATCTATTATTACATGATGTGTTGAATTCCCATATATGAATTCACCTCCTTTGTCAGATCTTAGTAATTTCAATCTTTCTTATTTTTCCTTTTCAAATTTAGCCAAATACCACTTAAATTTTTGAAATGGATAAGATTTTTCTTTAATAAACATCACAATCATCATTCTATAGTGTTCATCAACAAATAGAATGAAAAAATTCTCCCCAAAGTATCTTTGCACACCAACAAGTTGAAAAAGGCCAATATGAACCAAATCTAAAATAACATCAAAAGCATAGGTCTTTCTCTTGAAACTAGAATTTTTCATTATCCCCAAATGGAAATGTTTACACATTAGATTATCAGGTTTCTTCAATTTTGGCAACCCTCTTACTTTTTCATCTTATTAATGCTTACCAAATTGTCAAAGTTAAAATGACATAGCCTCTTATACCATAGTCATATATTATGACATTGTACAAACAAAAAAGTGTCATTAGATAGGTCTAGATAGAAAAAATTACCTCTTGTTTGGTCTCCACTTCCAATCAATTCACCTAAACCATTGTAGATATTGTCCTTCTTATTCTCAAATTCAACTATGTATCCTAAAAAATTCAACTGTGGCACTCTCAATTTTTTTTAGTTAATTCCTTCAACCCTATAAATATTATCACATTTAATCTTATCAGTCAATTTTAGTGGTCCTTTACCTTTCACAAGACATGGCACATCATTTCAAAAATTAACACTACATCCTTTATAGTATCCCAGGTTTTCAAACTTACTTTTATTGTAATGCCCTGCCCAAAGATCCTTGGAAACAAGGATGAAATACAAGACAATAATTTTGTTTTTTTTTACAAGTATGAATGCACATGACAACATCATACAGGGATCACAATGATTGCAACGAAAGACTTCACCACAATCTCGAAAACCAACGAATCTCCAAATGCCACTACCAAACTGACACACACAACAAAGCCAACAATAACAACGCACATGATGAGGGCACAAGAAACAACCACTCATCAACAAAACACCAAGCTGGGGTGAAATACAGAAACTTGAAATTTGGCTAAGCCTAAAATCTTGAAGCCCTAAAAATTGGCTAAGTCTGGATTTCTGAAGCCCTAAAATTTTCTAGAATCCATAACTTATCTCCGAGAGGTCTGAAACCTATCTCAAAAGATTCGTTGCATATATTAAAATATATCTTAAGTATAAGAAATTATATATCAAAATATATCTTAAGATACTTCAACTTATACTTAAATGATATATTTTAAACCCCAAGAGACAAAAATAGAAACACGAAAATTGGATTTCAAGAAAAATTGACATAACTCAAAATGCAACAACATAAGGTCGAAGAACACCCAAAAGGGTATCCAAAACAACTCTCAAAAAGTTCAGATCATGAAGCAAAGTGCCTGCTAATGGCAAGCGCAGGTTTTTTACAAAAATCGTGCGACACTTTTTACTAAGGGAGGGCGACACTTCTCCATAAGGCGTGTGACACTCTTCCAGTGTCATACGACATTTCTCAAGAAGGCATGCGATACTTTATAGGATCGTATGACACTTCTCAAGAAGGCATGTGACACTCTTCCAGTGTTGTACGCCATTTCTTAAGAAGGTGTGCAATACTTTATAGTATCATACGACACAGTTGTATGGGCGTGCGATACATTATTATGTCACACAATGCTGACAAAATGTCACCCATAGAAATACAAAAACACTCCCAAAAGCACAAAAGACCAAAATAGAGCGAAGAACCTCCACACCAAGGAGCATTAGATCTACAAAGGCTCGAGGAATGAACACTCAAGTGCAAGAACAACACAAAATGATGAACATCTATCCATCTAAACTATAGCAGCAAAGAACATATTGAAATAAACATCAAAGAGAACAAAAGAAACATTGTAATGAATAGAAATGCATCTCAGGAACAAAACAACCAAACTAAGTACGCGGTTCCTCCCAACCGTCAATAACATCATAAGACCATCGTGGGTCCTAGCCATCCCCTGCATGTAACATCCCAAGCCACCGACCAGATCGTTGGTACATTCATAATAGGGACGTCACTACTAAAAACATGCAACAATATAAGCATAAGGAAATCTAACATTCTAGTGGAAAAGCATAAGATAATCCTACAGTAGATAACATCACCTTTTACATGCTAAATAGCAATAAGAAACAAATATGCTAATACAAAAATTCATAGCATCTAATCATATGCTAAACATCATAATAATGGAATGCGTCAAATAAAATAGCATCATCTAAACATGATATACAAGCATCCCAATGAAAGCATAAATCACAAGAAAGCATACTCTGAAACTCGAAGTACCAAATGAAGACATCCAACAACGGTTGCACTAGGACAAAATATCATCTCTGTACATCAATCCCTAGCATTAGTGAAGGTAGCTATGCCTCCCAACCATGTGGCACCTGTAGGTCCACACCCACCATGCTGATGGAGATAATGATCCAACCACAAACACACAAAACAAAATCCATGGCTAACACTCACGCCAGACAGTATGATGGCTGCAACCAAGAACCTAAGACAATGCAAGGAGTACAGGTCCTGGTCAGACACTAAAAGGTTGCTAAGTAGGGGTTGACATCTTGGAGATTCACTTGGCATCGAAAAGACCAAGCTCAGATCGTGTGTCCTCGAACTTAATCGGGTGCTCACACATTTTACTTATCTTAAGTTTTATTAACAATCACACATTTTATTTAGTTATCACTTGCTTAAAACTTCTTATCCTCTGTCAACCTCCGGTGCCATGAACACCAAGCTGCAAGATAGAAGCCCCCTCTAGATGCTACCCTACCCTACCCTACCCATGCTCATCCTACGACAAGTGCCTGTGGGCATGCATACTTCCATCCCAACCCTAATAATCATAACTTCTAGCAAAACCATAGAAGATCAGGCCTCGCAAGTCACATGACAAATGTATGTGCACGTACTTGTGTGTGGCACACCACCATCACAAAGATCACAACACAAGGATAGGAATGAGAACACAATGCAAAGAAAACACCCAACTAAAAGCAACACAGGAAGGATAGATTCTACATGAATCCCAAAGTGAATAAAACCATACATCATAAAATCACTCAACCGGCCTCAATCTGAGAGTATGGATTCTACATGAATCCCAATGATGTAACAAGAACAAAAGTCATGAACTTACTCAACCGACCTCAATCCGAGAGTATGGATTCTACACAAATCTTAGCGTTCATGAAACAAAAGCAAAGGTCTAAAAGAAATAATAATACCAGCTATAAAATCACTCAACCAAACACAACGTCAGGAGTACAGATGCAACAGGCATCCCAATGCAACATAAAAGTGCAACAGTGGTCTGACCGATATCCAAATGAATCATCAAGGTCCATGAACCACATTGTGCCAAGAAAACTCAAGAAAGAAAGACGACATGCAAAACGAGGTAAAAACCCCAAATTTTGGAAAAAATGCAAATTAAAACCCATTTGACCTTTGGGCACAAAAACCCCAAAAATCCAAAAATAAATGGAATCAAACATCGTGTGCAAAAATGGCTAGCATAACGACGTAAAATCCCAAACCCTCATCCCAAAAAATAGAGAAATGTTCATACTCGCCCCACCGGGTAGAACTAGTATACAGAAATGGAGGGGAACACTAGTTCTTAGCCTCCAAACAAATGGCTACCAAAAATAGAAGCTGAAATGGAGCAAAAAAAACAAAATAGGAAAGCCCTACCTCACAGGGCAAAACAAGAATCTAAACCATAAAATAAATATCTCGCAGAAGTAGCTGAAAATTGCGACAATCCAAAGTTTTCCCAAGTTGGATCCAACGAGCCCAACCTCACGACAATCCCACGCTCGTAGCTCCCACAACGAAAAAAATAGTAAATGTTCATGAAGAGGATTTTGGGTTTTACTCTCCAACTTTCCAATTTGAAAGTGAGAAGTGAGGAATTAAATTCCTCTTTGGATACTTATTCACTTTTCGGGTGAATAATTGATTAGGGCATTTAACCAGCCAATCTAGTTAAACCCTGAATCTACCTAAATGAAAATAGGCTATTCCTATAAATAGGAATTCATCTATGGCAAAGCTGCCAGAAATTAAAATAAATCAATTAAAAAGCTCGAAAACCTAAAAATACATAAATCTCCTTAATAACTTTCGTGACAATGCAAACCTCTAAAGGCACAGACATGCGTACTGGTCTAATCACATAATGCAAATGAGTTCGGATTTAATAATCACCGACAGGTTTAAATTAAACATTTTAATAAAAGATACGTCGACCATAGAAGGACAACATTGGTAAAATATGAAAGGCTGAATCACTAACTCCATGTGCCACTGCCAGGGATATAAATCCTGCACACTAAACAACACGATCAAGTGCAATTGCATATAATAACATAGCCAAAGCAATACTGCATTAAATCACCTAATTTTAACCATTTATTTAATTATATTAAAATAATCTATTTACATCACTCACATTCGCATAAAGCATAACAACGCAAGAATGAAGTAAATAACCATAGCATTAAATCCATCACATAACATAATCAGAGGTATGTCCAAAAACCAGATAACCAAATATCATCATAAAAACACACTGTCATCTCAAAATGGCATCATCATGCAATATGATTAACTGAACAACATAGAAATCTAATATCTATGATACTAAAATCAAAGTATAACATTTGAACCTTAGGTCGTCTCAAATGAAAACATAACATGAGTAACAATTATCTCTCTAATCAGAAATATAACAAGGTAAATGTCTGCAGCACATAACCAAATAATCTCACATGAACAATCCATTTAATTACTTAAGCACTTAATAATGATTGTTTACTCTGCATTAAAAAGGCATTTAAAACACAAAAAAAACCATAGTCATAAACATGACTAACCACTGCTATAGGAACCTAGTCCAGTGTAGCATGGTACAAAGTACGCAGTGCAATTTTTGCACACATCTGAGGGTAATCACGGAACAACCTCATGATACCACATTGATCCTGGTAACCACTGGCACAAACCTTAGTGAACCATAAATCACATCATAATCTCAAAGGTCAATCAAAAGCATAATCAAAGCAACTGATACAGAAACATAAATCTGAACACCTCGACGGTGTAGACCACTCAGGGCCACAATCCTGATCCCATCACAACAAAAGATCAGCAAGGTTGCATCCATCAGGATGACTTACAAAAGTCAAATGGGAGAGGCACTACATTTATCACCAGTCATGTGATGTGAGAGACCACTATCAATAATCTATCTATCACCTTTACTCAAATATGAAATAAGTGTATTTTTCTCATCTTCCTCAGATCATCTTTCATAGAAATAAAAATAACTTATTTATCATTCCACCAAAACTATCATCACTCCCTTCTTCAAAAATCTAACAAGACTTCTTACCTTTGCATTTGTAGCCTTTGTATCCTTTGTTGTCTTTTTTGTCTCTTCTTCCTTTGAACTTGTTGTCTTTCCTTTCATCCTTGTCATCCCTATTAGGACATCTTGCAACAATACGACCAAATTTATTACATGAAAAATAGATTTGAGGGAGTTTACCTTTGTATTTTCCCTTTGCCTCTAGGTAGTCTCCTAGCCATTAATGCATTAAGATCCTTAAGATCATCATCAAAAGATTCACTCTCACTAGATTCATACTTTCCTTTCTTCTTTTTAGACTTATGCAAAACCAATTGTGACTTGGAAGAAAATTCAATAGAAGTGGCATTAAAATGATCAATGTTTTACAATTCAAAAGTAGGGAGTCTACTAACTAGATCCAAGTTAGATAATTACCAGAAGTACACCTTAGTTCTTGTATTGTAGACACTCTAATATCATAAATTGGAAGGTTCTCAATATCTTGCTGATTAGAGTCTCATCACTTATCTTTCCATCAACTCTAATAACATTCATAACTTTTTTTAATCTTCCAACATATTGAGAAATATTCTCTCCTTCTACCATCTTCATGTCATAAAAAATTCCTCTTGAGCTTCCAAATTTAGCTCTTAGTACATTCTTATCTCCTCCATGGATCTTTGCCAGCTTTTTCCACATTTTTTTTTGCAACATTACAATATTTTTTATCATCAAAATATGTGTAGCTTAGGGTAGGTTCAATATCCAACATTGCATGATTGTGCTCTTGTTTCTCCTTTATCTTCTAGGATGTCAAATTTGCACGTACTATTACATACTCAATCTCCAAGTAGAATACTATTGACTATCCAATACAATCAATATGCAACTTCATAAAAAATTTCCATGCAAGAAGTTTCTCCTTGTTTAACTTGGGTATCTCCTTCCTATACATCATGATCTTTTGCTTTAAGTCCCTTCAAAATTTTCCTTCTCAAGTAGAAAAGCTCTAATACCAATTTTTCAATTGATTCAAAATAACTGATCGGGGGAGGGGTGAATCAGTTATCCTTAGGTCCAAATGTACCATTTAAAATTTTCACACTTCAAAAAAATTAGATCCAACATCTAATCCATTTGATATCTATAGAAACTTATCAGTAACATAAACTTGCAATCCACTCTCCCTATAATAAAAAAACTTGTACAATATAAAACATTAAACTATCAAGGTCTCAAATAGCATCCAAACACCACAATTTAATGTGGAAACCCAACTTGGGAAAAAAACACTGGAAACATGTCACCAATTTTCACTCTTCTGAAGTGAGCTTAGGAACCAACAATTTTAAACATTACAATACACACTATTAGGTGTGACCTGATGGAGTAATTACATATTTTCTAATTAACTCTAGTCTACTTAAGCTAAACCTAAGGCATATAATAATTAATTCTTTTATTAATTATTATTATATAACCTAGATTAGAACTTTTTAGGGTTTCAATCTCCTTTATAAGGATGATCTCTCTTTGCAATTATTAATTAATTCAATTTTTATAATAGAAATTTATCTTTTTTATCATCAAGAATGTCTCATCTACAGATCTAGGAATTCCAGCCTTCATAGATTTTGCTTCTCTTTTTTTGTGAGAGGTGTTTGCATGCAGGTGATTCTTTGGAGCGATGAAGTTTATCTTTCATAAAATTCGACATGGTATTAGAGCTCCAGATCTTCATGCCCATATTTTTTTCATGAGATATTTGGCATCAGTGTTCAAATCTGAGTTTTCTCTTTTAGAGGGTTTCAATTTTCACAAGTGTTTTGTATTTGATCTAGGGGGGCTATTTTTCATAGCACTATGGGCCCAAACAGACATCACTGTTGAGCTTAGAGCACTCAAAAACCCCTATCTCCATATAAAATATGTCTAATTTTGATGATGTTTACATGTGAGGCAAAATAATTTTGCACCCAAGTGATTTTGATCTGGTCACACAAATTGAGGTGACAATTATTTTACTTTTCCAAAAAAAAACATGGAGGCATTTTGAGGGGATGTACATCTACAAGCTTTTGTTTCAGAGAAGTATTCTCTCATTTGCACACTTGCATCCTGAAGCACACTTTTTTTTCCTGCTATGTGATCCATGGTCTATTACTTGGGGAGTACATAAGAATCTTGTTGCCTTTCCATTGAAGGAAGACTACACTCTTGCCCACGTTAAGAATAGCCATGGTGAAAGTGCTCTTTTCATGGCTTACTAATATTGTTAGTAGATTATTGCTTGTTATGCCCAATGAGAATTAAGTCAGATATGATGGCCAAACTCCTCTTCACCATGTTGGCTTCAGACAACACAAAGAAAAACATATGCATGCCCCACAATACCCAACATCAATCTTCAATCCACAATGATTTTGAAGGCATTTAGTATTTGTCTAACCTCCACCATGATGCACATGGACTCCTTATTTGGATTAATTTTTTAGCACTTGCTATTTCTGAAGCAAATTATGGGTGGTTTATGGCATTTGGCTAGTTTATTAAGGTCTCCTATATTGAGGTGTCTACATGGAGGATGACATTACTTATTTTGGATATCTCTTTTCTCATCTTGGATAGGCCTCCAACACACTACATGTCTTACATGGACCTCTATCTATGTTGGAGCCTCTATGAGTTCTTGGTTTGGCATGTAATTTTTGACATGCACCCATAATTTTTTGGCCTCTTCTTTTGGATATCTGTGCCAATTTGAGCTCCATACATGTGAGGATTGTCATTAATTTTGAGGGAACTTATGGAGAGGGACATCACACTTTATTAGCCCAACCTATTAAAAAAATTTACGATGACTTCAACATCATGCAATACACAATCCTTTGGTTTTTGTACTTAAGTCTTTGCCAATCTTCAAGTAACTCAACTTAGCATGCCATGCTTTGTGATTTTGATTCAATGTATGCAATCACACACTTTAGCCTTGGCTTGGCTGTGTGGTTACATCTCCACATCAACATTTTTTGCTTGTACTTCCATGGCCTCGACATGTTTCTGACTCCAAGTTTAATTTTCTTGGTGGAGGTAGTAGATGTTGTAGTGGACCAAGACTTTTTCCCATTCTTAGCTATTTTTGGAGGTTTTCAAGGCATTTTTATGCCTTTGAAACTTTCCCTACATGTCCATGCTTTGACTTGTGGACTTTGACACTTATATTGGTAGGAGATTTATTTTGGCATGTTTTGAAATGGTTTGTGCATTTCATAGTTGGTGTCCACCCATGATTTTGCATGATTTGGTGTTCATCTATGAGTTTAGTGGGGCCCATAAAAAATTCTCAAAGACTTTAGACTAGTTTTTTTATATTTGTGATCATTTTTTCATTCCTTATTTGGAAATTTTACACACATGCAACATGTTTTTATCCCCACCTTTGGCCACTGGATTTTTTTCTTTGGCACTGAATCTTTTAATGAAAAAAATGTTTTGACATCTCTATCTTGTTTTTGGCAGCTGGATTTTTTTTTGGAAGGGGTAATTTTCAAGCATTTTTTTTCCTCAACAACCATTTGACCATCAATTTTGGGCTTGTCACTTTCTGATATCAGCACTATGTTAGCACTACATCATCAACATGATTTCCTATCAAGCTCTGTTTGGACCTACATTCAATTTTTTGCTAACATCTTAGACATATGGACTCTATTATCCAGAAATGACATATCGACAGAAAGTTCATTCTGACTCCATCACAAAGGTACAATTAATTTTTAATTTTAATGCTTTTTATGGCTTTTCCTAGTGTCAAAGTGAGGGGTATAGTTTTGTACTCTAGGAGGAATATCTTTAGCATCCTATCTTTGATTTGAGAATTATTTATATCATTGGAAAGCTCTTTCCAAGATCTTTCTACTAATGTTGGTTATTTTTCTAGATTCTTCTCTAGACACATTCTATTCAGTCTTTTGTATTTATACATTCTAGTGGATATCTTGGTTACTTTAGGTCCAAGGATCATTTTCATTTCTTTAGATGATTTTTCATGACTAGTAGTATCTACTACATTAGTCTTATGTCTCTTCTAGTCTATTTAGACATAATTTGTATGTATTCTTGCAAATACACTAAGATAAAGTGACATATTACATCTGTATTTTTGTTTTAGTTGCTTTTCCTTATTTTTCCTTCTAATTTGAGTAGTGCCATTTGAGGACACTCATGCACATTATTGTATTCTTGGGATTCACCATATCTTGTGCCTTATTGTACATGCACTACTCATGATTAAAAAGTGCCATGGGGGGTTGATGTGTTGCATTCATTTTCCATCTTCCTTTGTCCAATGAGTGTCCCTTCCATGACATTAGCCTCATGACATATCTAAAATTGATCACCTCAGTACACACATATGTACTTTTTTGTGCATCTTGATCATGGTTCTTTGAAATGTAGGCATGTCACCTCACCCTTGTTTGCATTGGCGAGGGATCTTCTATTATTTCTTATGCTTCCTTGGTTTGATTGATCATCTCTTTAAGCTTTGGTGTTTTATGCCATTTGTATCTTTGAGATTAGTTATTTTCCTTTGTGTACCTCTTGATTCAATGCAGATTAAAACCTTCTTTAAATGTCACAGTTTGTAATTAAAAAGAGTGCATACTACTGTTTGATTGAGACATCATTTATCAGAATAAAAAGCACACAACTTGGAAGTCACATGGATCATAGAGGAGATAATTCGGACCCCTCCTCAATTTTTAATCCACACCCACCATTTTAAATGTGATTTTTTTACATATTTAGGTTCAAGGCTATCAAGTATCTGATACCTTATTTGTGAACATTTTTAAAAATATGACTATGGTACCCTTACTAGAGATATGTAAAAATCTAAATGATTTTCCATGTGATGATATCACCAAATGTAAAGTTGGTGAAGCATCAAGGACTACCAAAAATTAAAGATGTTTTTCCTATTGCTAATGATGATCACAAAGCCCTATTGTAGACCCTCAAGTAGAGAGATGAACCTTTAGGAACACTTCACTAGGTAATACTAACTCACAACAAGGTTTTATATGTTCATCATATGCTTTAAATTTAGTTTCATATGTTAATTATTTGTCTATACTGGCACCTAATATTAAATACCTATAATACTTAACTGTAGGTGTCTTCAATAGTAGTAGTGCATGAAAATAAAAATATATTAAGGAGTCGAATGAATATATTTCTAGAATAGTTTAGTCCCTATGCATTTTGGTAGTTCTGTATATAATATGGTAACATATCAATGATATACACAAGGACTTTAATATGCATAATGATGTATATTGTGCACTTTTTGTTCCATATATGTTACTTTGTATGGAAAAAATATGTATTCATATTTGTATCATTCGGTTGTAATTATATTGAAACACGTGAACTATTGTAAATATGAACTTGTTGATTTTTTATATCTTTTCATAGGGTTCACTAATTTCTATTTTCATATGATAGATTAATGGTCAATTCTTATGGACATCTATGTAACCATTCAACTATTAGTGTATATTGGTCAAAGATCCATCAAAGTGGTCAAAGTCATTAAATAACATAAAGGGAGCATAAAAATAATATTTTAGTTCATCTAAGTAATATTGGTCATGTTTACAATGTTCTAAATGGAATTTATGTAATAGTGTCACAAATTGCAATTATTGTTAAAAAAAAATAAATCAGTTGACCCTAAAGGATGGTTATTGCATCATTTCATCAGTGTTGTTAGCTTCGAATCAACTCTAAATGAGTGAGTGAACCTTAGTGAAACCACTATTTTGTCCATAGAGACCCTAGAGCATTCAAGACCACCTAGAACTTGAGCATCTCCAAGGTGTCCTAAACACATTTGGGCTACGATCTTCTGAGGCTCATAACTCAAAGCATGTAAAGCCTATCAATGAAATATGAGATGCTACATGATCATGATATCAATATCTATGATAATCTCTCTCTATTCTAGAAGATTCAATTTCTTTTTAGAATCGGCACAATAATCTTAGTCGATGCCAAATCTCATAGTGTTCCTTAGTCAATTGGTGCACCAGTGTGAAACTTTTGAACTGTTCATTATGTCATCATCTTTTTGATTATATTAGCTCTAGATGGGCAAATAAACCCTAGTAACGCCACTTTTTCATCCATGGAGATCCTAGAATATTCACAATTACCCCAAACTAAAGTGTCTCCAAGGTTCCTTAAGCACATTTGTGAAGTGATCTTCTAAGGGTCCTAACTAAGAGATCATGAGGCCTACCAATAAATTGTTAGATACTGCAAGACTATGATATCAATGTCTACAATAACCTCTCTAGGTTCTGGAAGGATCATGTTTTTTGAAATTGGCACAACAATCTCTATTGATGCCAAATCTTGCAGTATTCCTTTATGAATTGGTGCACCACTAGATCACTTTTGAACAATTCATCATGCCATCATTTCATGAGTATCATTAGCTCCAGATGGTAGGTGAACCCTAGTGACACTACTATTTTTTCCACAAAGAGCCTATAGTATTCATCACCACCCCAAATTGGAGCATCTCCAAGGTGCCCTAAGAATTTTTAGGAAATGATCTTTCAAGGGTCATAACTCAAAGATCATGAGGAATACCAATGAATTATGAGATGCCATAGGATCATGAGATCAATGGCTACAATAACCTCTCTCAATTTTGCAAGGTTCAATTTCATTTGAAATTGGTACAATGATCTCTGTTGATGCCAAATCTCATAGTATTCCTTAGTTAATTGGTGCACCACTGCACAACTTTTGAACAATTTTTCATGGCATCTTCTTGTTAGGGTCATTAGTTCTAGATGGGTGGGTGAACCCTAGTGAAACCATGCTTTTACCCTAAAGAACCTAGAGCATTATTGACCATCTCAAACCAAAGCATTTCCAAGGTTCCCTAAACATGTTTTGGACATAGATCTTCCAAGGGTCATAAATTAGAGCTCATGAGGCCTATTAAAAAATTATGAGAGACTACATAATCATGATATCAATATATTAAATAACCTCTCTCAATTATGGGAGACTCAATTTTTTTTGAAATTGGCACAACGATATTGGTTGAGGCCAAATCTCACAGTGTTATCAGTGAATTGGTACACCACCATACAACTTTTGAACCATTTAATGTGGCATCATTTTGTCAGTATTTTTATCTCTATATGGGTTGGTAAATACTAGTGACACCAGTATTTTTTCTATGGAGAGCCTAGAATGTTTGTGACCACCCGAAACCAGAGTTTCTCCAAGGTGACTTAAGTATGTTTGACAAGAATCTTACAAGGTTTGTAACTTAGAGCTCTTGAGGCCTATCAAAAAACTATTAGATGCTATAGGATTTTGATATTGATGAATAAAATAACTTCTCTTAGTTTTGGGTGATTCAATTTCATTTTCAATTGCCACAACTATCTCGATCGATGCCAAATCTTGCAATGCTCAATGAATTAGTGCACCATTGTGAAAATTTTAAAACCTTCATTATGGCATCATTTTGTTAGTGTTTTTAGCTCCTAACTACCAAGTGATCCTAGTGACACCACTATTTCATCCATAGAGAGCCTAGAATTCTTGCAACCACTCCAAACCAGAGTGTCTCCAAGGTTCCCTAAGAACATTAGGGAAATAATATTTTGAGGTTCATAACTCAAATCTCATCAGGCCTACAGATTAATTGTCAAATGCTACGGGAATGCAATATCAATGCCTACAATAAGCTCTCTTAATTCTTAGAGGATTAATTTTTATTGAAATTGGCACAATGATCTCACTTGATGCCAAACCTTGTAGTGTTCCTTAGTGAATTAATCGACCACTGCAAAAATTTGAAACTAATTGTTATGGCGTCAATTTGGTGGCACCTTTAGCTCTAGATGGGTAGGTAAACCCTATTAACACCCCTATATTAGCCATAGAGTCACTCGAACATTCACAAGCACCACACACTCAAGTGTCCACAACGTGCACTAAACATGTTTGAGCAAAAATCTTTGAGGGTCATATCTCAAAGCCCTTGTTGTTTTCTTTGTTCATTATGTTCATGGTTAGTTCAATGTTAAAAAAATTCAAAGGCTTGTCTTGGCTTTTGGCTATATTTTCTTAAGAAGGGATTTTATTTTTTGGGGTTGCTTAAATCTCGAGAAAAGTTCAACTCATTTCTCTTATTTTGATATCAATTTTATAAACTATGAACAAGATTCTAATGAACAAGACTAAAATGAATTATATTTCATAAACCATGTAAAATATTCCAATGAATAAGATTCCAATTAACAAAATATTAATGAATGTTACTAAAATAAATAATATTCTACATACTATACAAATACACATGTTCAACCATTGACAATAATATAGTATATTAAAATATATAATCATATACAAATTTGATGCAAATGTATGTCAAAATGTAGATCCACAAAATATGGTGCATGCCATCAAAAGAGTTTATACATGAAATGTGTCAAATCCCATCCAAAAATGTTCCTAATGCATCCCTAAAAACTACCATAGCCTAGGCTACTGGAGGATCATCATAATGGAGCCACTTTGATGCACTCTCTGAACTTGCCAGTTCCTATATGAAAAAATAAGAAAAAAATTCAATTTAGACTATTTAATTAAATGATTATACATATAAAATATAACTTTATTCAAATTAATATTCATCAATAATGAAGGAAACTTCATTTACTTCTCTCCACACCTTCCTCCACCACTCAGGATTCCTCACACATGTCCTTAGCAAAGCAGACACCTCACCACCTCTGACCTAAACATGTTTGTATGGTCAATAGATTGATATACTCTTTAACCTATACCATTATTAATTATAACATAATAAATTAATAATGTTGAATTAAAATTATAATTTACCTCAGGTGATCTTTGATCGACAAATGTTGGCTGAGTTAGCAAAGATCCAAAGCCTTGTTGATTCGCCTCCACTACATCAATTTTTTCTACGATACTTACAAATATAGTTGTTACAATGATGAGAATCCTTTCTTTATAATCTAAGAAAATTAAGATAAGTAGAAAATAAATAATAAATCTACATACTTTAGGGCTCTTACTATGAATAGAAATGCCTAAGGGTCTATGATGGCAACCCTAGGTCAGTGCATCATCATAGGTCACCCCCTATAAAATAAATAATGCAATAAAATTTCATTGGTTCAAACAATTGTGTTGCCCCACTTTTCACCATCTACCAATTTTTCAAAGTGGAGATTAACTTGTATTGTGTTTAGTTTAGTTGAGTCAGTCGATCCTTTCTTCCTCAAGTGATAAGTACCTCCATTGGGTTTTCATCTTTTCCCTTCTCTCACATTGTATGGTTGGGTGGGTTTTATTTATCATCATGAGTCTTTGGGGTAGTTTAAGACCTTGCTTGATGGAGATTCTTAAATTATGTTACTTCAGATGAACTTACTTGTAGCTCATGTTGTTCTGAACATATGGAAACTTATGCTGGTGGAAAATCTAGTTTCATCTTCTCCTTGGTGGGTTTTTGTACCCCGAATCGAGATTCACAAATGTGATTTGCGAGCTTAAATTAAGAGAAGAGAATTATTTTATGGATAGATCATTCAAGTATTTCCATGTTTTCACTATGAGAATCTTTAAAAACTCACTAAGATGATAAAAAAGGGCATCGACAGAAAACTCATAAACAACTTCTCCTCGGCGAGCTCCAAACCAAGAAGTCAATTTTTCAAAAAAGCATTTGTGAAAGAATAAAGTGAGTCGGTGGGTCCCATATTTCACTTGCAAAGCCAATTTTACATTTTTGGAGGCTTAAAATAAAGTGATTAGGGTAGAGAAGGTAAAATGAGGGCATAAGCGGAAAAGTGGAAAGCACCTTGTCCTATACGGGCTTTCTACCTGCGAAGGCAGTTTTTTGCATCCAACGAAAAATCACTCTTGCAAGCATGATTATTTGAAAAATCAATTATAGGAGGCTAAAAAAGATAATTGAAGCATGTTTATCACATTAAAGAAGGTATTCTATTCAAAATTTGGCTGAGCGGATTTTTACTCACGGAGTACTCCATTCTTAATCCTCCGCAGATTGGTGAAAAATGGGAAAGTAAAACTATAATAAAGGAAAGTAGCTGTTGGGCCAATGAAAATAGTGAAAAGAAAAGAAATAATCTATTGTAACCTCCACATTTACTAATCTAACAGATTTATCATTTAATTCATTTGTGTGGCACTGATCTTAAAGATTAACAGGTGGATTGGAGTTTCTATATAGAGATCAACATAACGGATTTTCAAACTATTGCTTACTTATTTGAACTGTTATGCTATTGAGTTGACTATTAATTCCAAAATTCCCATAGTTACAAAGTTCTACTCTCTATTCTATTTTGATTTTTAAGATTTCCAATTTATCTCTACCTCAGTCGAGATGGCAACAAGATTTGCTAGATTTGATGGATTGGGTGGGATCAAGTCTACATGGTAGAAAATCACCTACACTTCACTCTATTTCTTTGACATGCAAGATTTCCAAAGAAGGTTGAGGATGGAACCAATCCATCCCATAATGGAGAAACACCAAGGAAGTGGGCTAGTAGAAGCAGCGGGATTTCTTGTAGCAGTACAAGCCACGGAGCTAATTATTGAATGTATCAATCACTATAACCCAGATACGAAGCAAATCTTACTGCCTAATCAAATGGTGTTAATCTCAATTGATAGGCAAGTATTAGTCAATTGTCTATGGATTCGAAAAAGAGAGGAGTTCTTTGAATTAACAATTGTAGGTGCTATGTCTAAATTCTCTCTGAAGAAGATGGTGTGGCAAAAAGAGATCATGAGTTATTGGTTCCAAAAGCCAAGGGGAGCTAAAAGTAAAGTTCCTAAAACCCTTTTTGGAAATGATCTCAAGCCTGAGATCATGGAAATTCTAGTTCTTTTGCATCGATTGAAAGGTGAGGTCGAAGCCCTTAATTTTGTAGAACAATATTTCTTTTTGGTACAAGTTATTTGCTTAGATACATAATAAGTTGACTAGGCATATGAGGTAAGCGAACATCTGTCTAGGGCTCTCAATGTAGCTAAGTTCTACAATTCATTTTATATGTCTTCTTTCTTGATATATATGTTGTCTTTCCTACAATTATGGATGGGCCTTCCTAGAATGGAGAATTTTCCAGATGATGTAAAGAGCTATGAGTTTTACCCATGCTTGCAAGTATAGAATAGTTATGTAGAGTATATCAGAGTTAATGATGCATTTATGATGAGGCTTTGTACGGAACTCCAAGGGTATTTGGAAAGGAGATTCAGCCAAGAACCAATGGTGGCCATCAGTTAGTTTGGTACTTATTTCATCCAATTCTCATCCTTTTCATATTTATGCCTTGCAGCTTTTGATAGATTTCCCCTGAATTGCACAGATATTTGGATGACATGATCGTGCTCATTGAGATCATGAGACAAGCAATCCAGGTGAATGTGCTAAGCACCAATTTGAAGAAAAAGGGATACGAATTTCCCATAAAAGTTGGGGCCTACAGTTGTGAGTCCTGATCAAATGCCAAAAACATGCTCAAGGCATTTGAGAACAAGTTCAAATTAGAAGAATATGAAGTGGTGAGGCCTATGTTTGACCCAAATTGGCATGCCAGAGATGTGATTCAAATTGGAAGCGTGATCAAGCATATTACTACTATAGAAGATTATTGGGCAGATTGTAGAGATGAGTTGGAGAGCCATGATCATGCATTTGCCAGACTCACGGTGGAATAGATAAAGGCATATTGCATTGATCTCAATGTAGAAGGACTGGAAGATGATGGGAAAAATATGTATAGTAATACATATTTGACCAAATTAAGGAATACTCCTATTAGTTCTAAGCCTTATGTGGATATAGAAGAAGATTTTGATATTATGATGGCTCAAATCAAAAGAGAACTAGAAAATGGGTTGAGTGGATAGCAAAAAAGGGTCAAAGTAGGAGCAAGACTTTTCAAGCTTCTCTAGCCGCTGCTACTCCCACTTCTTCTCAAAGTGCCACACCCAATGTTACAACTACAGCTGCTCAAGGCCCTACTCAATCTATAGGATGAGGTGACCAAACCTCGAAGAAAAACATTTCAATAGCTCCAACTTGCCAAGGCAGTCCTCTACCAATTATTGGAGCCCAAGCTAGCGCCAAAGAAAAGAGGACTAAAGAGCCAAAAGATGGTGTTACTACACCAGTCTCACATCATCATGTTACTGCTCTAGTCTCACCTCCTCATGTTACTACAAATCCATCTCCTCATCATAGCCCTAGTCCATATGTAAGAGCTCCCTTTTTGAAGCCAACTGGTTTTCCCATTCAAATAGTAGAGATTAGGGATGAATAGAGCAGTAGCAGTGAGTCCATTGAATTTGATGAATTTGCAAGGAAAACTCAAGAGGAAGAGAAAGCCCCGAGTTCATCTAAGCTTCTATTTCAAGATCCTAAGAATCCTTTTTCTACAACTACAGTGGCAGTGACTCTGGTGAAGAAGAAAATGTTTAGTATAGAGTCACTTGAGGCTACTTCTAAAGTGATTAGTACAGAGTCCTGGCTAGAAGACACCTTAGAAAGGAAGAGAAAGAGGAAAGAGGAGAGCATCCCTGCAAAGGATACTATATCTCAAGCAATTTTCTCTAGGTCTACAATAGTGAAAGCTAAGAAGCAAAATACTTTATCAATACTTGGGCAAGATCCAGAAATAGGAAACTTAACAATGGAGATAGAAAAGCCACACAAAGAAGGTAGAATTGAGGACATGACACCCGATGATTTCACTCTACATTCAATTGATATTGGAGAGGCTAGACATGATACAAAGGTGGGCCTATGGTGATCAAGTAATGAGGTGATAGAAGAACAATTGGAGAGCCTCAAATTGTCAAAAATCAAGATGAAGGCTGAGATTGAAGAATCGAAAAGATTTATCAGGTAGTTAATTGTTCCACTGGAAACCATTACGAGTGTGCCTGCTATTGAGAACCCCACAGTAGAGGAACTACAAGCTTTCATCTCACAACTTCAAAAAGATGGGCATTTTGGTCAGATCAGAAGAGAATGGATTGAGAAACTCAATGCAGATGGAATTTCTTTGATCGATCAAATTGGAAATGTTATCCTTCGATTGGAAACTGAGAAGGATAATATCATATCTAATCACAAAACTTTGGCCACAAAGAAGGAAAGATGTGATGAATACATTTCTCTCCTAAAAATGATCATCTAAATGAAGGCAAAAGAGGCAGTTGAAGCAAATATTTTGAAAAAAGGAAATGAGCCTCTATTCGAATGGCTTCAAAGCATGCAATTTAAGTTGGAGATGATTCAAGAAGCTAAAGAGGGACTCAAAGAAATAGGGGAAAAAGTGAGGAAGACTCAAGATAGAGTATTCGAACTCATGCAAGGATTACACACTAACCCACAAACTAGTGGGCAAGGGAAAGCTCTCATTGGGGTAGAAGTAATGAAAAACAACTTCTCCACATACTTGAGTAATTTATCTGGAATGACTTCAAGTAGTCAAAATAGAGTGGTAGAGTTGTAGACACTTGGTGGATACGTACACGTGGCTGCTAGAGAATTGACAAGTCAGCTAAATGCAATGAAGGAGTTGGCTCGAGAGAACTCTAAGTGGCTCTTAAGATTCACTAATGTACATGTGCCTAACCATGAAGAGATCATTCCAATTATAGTCGCTGCTAAAGTATATAGAGCAAAAATTGAAAAGGGAAAGAAGCTCAAGTGATTCAGTTGACACTCCCTTTTTGTTTCCTAATGTAAATTTTCCAAATTTTGTAATCCAACAAATTGGCATCTTGCCATTTGTCATCCTTAGATGATGAACCAATTAAAATTCCTATTGTAATGGTCATATCTCAACTGTATATATATGAAGTTGAATGATTAATGAAAGGTTGGCAAATTTTGGTTCAAGATACTTGATGTTGCAAAGTCAATTAAAAAGTATTTTATGTCAATTATTTCCTGTTCTAGTAAGTAGATAGTTGTTAATTAGTTGGTTCTTTCTCTTAAACTAAATTACAGTAGGAAGGAAAGGATTGTTTCATTCCTTTGTTTCGAGGTTTTGAATAAACCTAGTAGGATGTGCTATAAAATATTCAGAGAAAGACTCATTAGACCTTCTTTTATTATTCCATTTACATCTCTATTAATAGTTGTTATAGATTAGTTGAATGTTGAGTGTATGAATTCATAGGATGTGTGAGTTCTATCATTTGGTTCATAGACTAGAAATTTTACCCTGGCTAAATTAAGTTATGCTTAGGTTTAATTTGATTTACCTCTTCTACTCTAGGGTTAAGAGCATACCCCGCATTAGTTTTAGGAACAAAACATAATTCCTTGAACATCATTCACTTAGTGAGCTATACCTACCAATTCAGAGAGAAGCCAGTAATCAAAGAATAGCTTTTCAACTATTGTAAACAGATATTGTTCATCATTTGAGCATTAAGAGTCATACTTTCATAGGAAACAAGACAGGACAAATATGTTTACCAACAAATTGACAAGTACATATATATCTATATATGTATTTAATGACTTTAAAACATAGAATTACCTTCCCCTTTTCAATGGTCAGTTGTGTAATCCCCTCACACTTCCCCCCACTAATAGGTAAGAGAAAATGAAGATGAGAAATCATGTAAAATACAATAACAAATATGAAATTAATGAGGAATCGAATAAGACACATTGTAAAGGTCTCAAGGCCAAATGAAATGGCCAAAACTGTGGCAACATCCAAATATCTCATCTTGTCCTTTGTCATCATCTGGAAATAAATGAATAACATAATATACATGTGTATGAAGGTATGAAACTTTTAAATATAAATATTGATGTTAAATTTACAATGTTTTAATGAATCAAATGTTTAGACTTACCATAATAGAGGGAGCCCATGTTTTTGCCCACCCCTCCTCATCTACCACAACAACTATGTGTATCTCTACAATCACATCTACTATGTCATTGTTCCCAACCTCATACTGAAACTTGGAATTTGAAATGGGACCCAAAAAACTATTCTTCCACATAATGTAAGTGTACAATATATAGATATGTGAGGAACTTCTAGATGTACCAGTGCTAGCATCATTAGTATGAGGAGGCAACAATAAGCTAGTCTGCAAGACTAGTAGACCGCTCAAATGATGAATGCCTCTAATAGATGCCACACTAGCCTCAATGATGACATAAGGATGTTGCACTAGAGGAGGGATAGGGATGTCAGTGGGGGAAAAATGTGGTGGCTTTCCTTTGGTTCACCCCAGATATATTTTGTAAAGTTCTACCTCCTACACCCATGTTGGGCCTCATGCTCCAATTATTAACTTTACCCCATTTGATTTAATTAGCATAAAATTTTCTTAGGAACTATATGGGCACCTCCAAATTGATGTGTGGTAGTTTTCAAAAAACCATACACCAAGGATCCCAAAAATGACTTCTAATGGCCTCATTAGTGCACCATTTGAATGACAATTTTGGTTTTCTAGGGCCAATGACTTTACCAATTTTAGGGTCAGCTAATAGATCAGTTAATTCCTTTTACTAATATTGAGGGACACAACCCCATCATCATCCAAGTTATCATCAAACCAATAGTGCATCTCACCATGCCAACAAAGAACATCATGTTTTTTGATAAGGGTCTTAGTATTAGCCACAATAGTATTAAGGGTGGCTAGCATGGGAGATAAAATAAGGATAGTGTTATATCTTTATTGTGGAACTCTCAATTTATTTAGATTTTCTCAAATTAAGTCTTGAATTTGAGGAGGGTTTTGACGGGGTAGTGGTGATTGTGGATTATTTTGAGCATCATCATTTGGTGGGGGACTGTTTGAAGGTTGGTTTGGGTTTTTCATGCCTATTTATAATGCAAAATAAACATAGAATTACAATTTGAATGAAGAATTTATAAATCAAACTAAAAAAAATTTAGTTTCATTACCAAAATCCTAAATTTTAAGAAAAATTGAATGAAAGATCAATTAAAAATAAATAAAACATGATCCTACTTGTTATTAGATGCAAACTAGAGTGAAAAAATGCAAAGCTCATTTTGCATACCCTATTTTGTACCCTATAACTAATATTGGAGGCTATTGATGTTGGAAATAAAATTAGAAGAAGAATTTAGATTTTTTTAAACTCATGTGTAAGTTTTGGGTATAGATATATTAGTTATCTGATATATTAGATACCTAACATGCTTAGGTAGTTTTTTTTGCATTGGTATTAGGATTGGGGGGAAAAAGTTATAGTGAATTTCAAATCACTTTTGGATATTTATGGACTAGTTTTTTTTTCTCACATAGCTAGTTTTTGGCCCACCATGACCTACACATACTCATTAATTAGTTACCAAGGATGAAGGACTTGAACAGCTATTGGATTGTTTGGATAAAGCATGATAATAAGGTATTTGTAAGTAATAAAAGTGTTGTGAAATTTAATATTAGATCTGATTATGATGAATTCTTTGTGATATAATGCCTATGTATTTTTGTCATATTCTTTTGGGAAGATCTTTCAAGTATGATATAAAATCTATACATGATGGTAGATTGAATAGGAATACTATAGTGGAAAATATGATGAAGCAAGTATTTTTGCCTCTAATTAGTTATCCTAAGAATGAAGATTGTACCAAAATGAGGATTTGTCTAGTTGAAGGTATAAATTTTTTAGATGGTATAAAAAATAAAACTATGTGTTATGCATGTTAGAAATGTTCAGAATGGGGGTGAATCAATTACTCAAGGTCTTTATATACCATTTGAAAATTAAAAACCACTAGCAATATGTCACCACTTTTTCACTCTTTTGAAAAGAGCCCTATTAGGAGCCAACCCTATTAAAGGTTTACAAAACACATTGTTAAATTTGACCTTGTTAAAAGTTTATGTTGGAAATGATTGAAAAGATCATTGATAGAAGAATGATGGAATTGGTAAAGAATGTTTTCAATCATTCTTTTGTCATTGATGTCAAACTTGCGATTTGCAAGAATCACAATTGCTTAAAAGATCCAAGTACTATCACTTAGTTGATTGACAAAGAGGAGTTAATCAATAAGATGTAACTAGAGCACCTAGATAAAGGTTGAAGTTATATTGTTGTAATGAAGTATAAGGATCAGCTAAGATATTGATGAAATAGTGTATTGATGACATACTCAAAGACACAAAGGTTAGACACAATCATATACATTAGAAGTGCAAGGTGTAACTAAGTCAATTTGCAAAGCTTAACTAAGTTCATCTGTGAGTGCCAAGCAAGCTAGTTGAAGCCAAGAAAATTCTCAGTTCAAGCCAAGAAAGTTTAGAATTTAGTGTGTGCTAAGTAATCTTTAGGTGCCAAGTGAAAAATTCTTCATGTGTCGAGCATCAAAAGAATGTAGTAGATGCCAAGAAAAATTGTTCAGGTGTCGAGCATTAGTATTCCAATGGTGTTGAGTTGCTGCATTATTTGAAAAGTCAAAAGATTCACCAGATCAGTAATGATAAGTATGTTACACTAAATTTTGTGAACTAGTTGGATGATAAGGATGATGAGTTGGTGTCACAGAGTTTCATGCAAACCAATTTTAGGTGAATGCTAATGAATTTATCTCAGTGTTTCTAGAAGAAACAAATTGGAGGGAAAGCAATATCATTTTCTCAAAACAATTCAAGATGAAAGTGGGAAGAATTGAGTGGGAAAGGAAGAACATAACTTCTTTATAAGGAATTATAGGTCAAAGATCAAGGAGTGGTCATAAGTGGAAGAGAATGGTCAAGGTGTGAAGAAGCCAAGGAAAGGCTAGTGTGAAGTGTCAAGAAAAGGATATAGTGAGGAAGAATATAGCATCAAGTCTCGGATTTGATCAAGTGACCATAGTGTGATAGTTGCATTGGCATGACAAGTTGAAGAACTCAAGGAGACAAATCTTGAAGGGTGAACAAGTTGTCTAAACTACAAGGAAGGGAAGCCAAGTAAGAAAGAAGGACTAAAGTGTGATCTGAGATCTGCAAGGTTAGAGCTACAAGTGGTATTAGGTCAAAGCTTTCTAATACTTTCTTACCATTGTATTAAATATTGAAATCCTATATTGATAGGTTAGCTTAAGAGCAAGGTTGGTGAAGCCTCTGAAAAGGTGATTGAAAGTCCCATGGATTTTGGTGGGCCTAATAGCATTATGTAAATTCTTTAATAGGGTGGCATTCCAAGTTGAATGTTCTTAAGTCCTCTAACAAGGCACACTCTTAATAGGGTGTTGAAATCCTTTGACAGGGTCACATTTAATAGTGTGTTATAGCCATTAATAGGGAATCATTTTAGAAGGGTTAAAAGAAGGTAGCATGTTACTGGTGGTTTTTCCCAAATTGGGTTTTGACGTAAATCCTTGGGTTACATGTTGATTCTTTATGTTTCATTACTGCATGTTGATTTATAGTAACTTGCTAAGATAAAGATTAAAGCTTGGATGAATAGTAGAATGCATGGGCCTACTATAGTTTCATTAAAAGTTTGAGTTGGACATTATTGGACCTTGAATAACTGTAAGAATTTGCTTAAGGGAAAAATTCACCCAAGAACCAAGAACTCAAACACAAGCACACAGTAGACCAAAGAAGGATATGATCAATTAATCAAAGTATGTCCGAATACATTGCTCTGTTCAGAATGTGATATGCTATGCATAATGCACAATGCTTAATGCTTAGAGTACACTAGGAGTGCCTGATTATAAAGGCTACAGGAGAACTTCTAGAATGCATAGAAGTTAGCACCATGAAGTGTCAAACAACCAAGCAAATGTCCACCAGTTATGGATTATCCTCCATTAAGAACGGAAGTAAGTGCGGTGATGAGAGGATAAGCCTAGAAGAGTGGAACATGCAAAACAGTGTTGTAGACACCATGTGCTCAAATAAAGGTGCAGACTCCTGTGTTGTCAACATGACAAATCACAAGGTGGCACAAAATCCTAAGTGTCTCATAATAAAAATAATGAAATAATGCAAAGTAATTAACTAATGCATTAACCTAAGTAAACTTAAGTAAGTGTAAATAGTAAAATACTAATTTACACCAACACCCCCCCTTAAGTGCAAGTTAGGGGAATGTGCTTAAGCTTACGAGCTAGGATGAAGATGCAGAATGGGTCCCGGCTACTAGGCCATGTTAGGTACCCATGTACATAATGAAAATGCAAATCTCCCATAAAGCGGGGAAAGAGGGAAAACCTCATGAGAAAAACCCTCCCCCAAAAAGAGAGATAAAGATGGATGCAACGATGGATGGAGTAATCAAGACCCCCCCATTACAACATACATCCAATATATACAAAAAAGAATGGTGAAGGACAAAACCTCCTATGAGGAAAAAGTCCCCCCCCCCAAAAAAGAGAAGAAAGAGACGAGGTAGTCCCCCCCCTTTAAAAATAGTGTGCCAATCAGTGAGAAGTGCTCCGATGACGAAGCTGATCCACGACCTCTGAACAATGTTCCTCCCCTTTGGAAGAAACAATGGCAAGGGTACAGGTGAGAAGTGTCCCCTGGAGGGAGAAGGAATCTCAATGATGACTGATATCTCTGAAACCTGTGTCAGAACACCAACAGTCTTCTCGAATGTGAGAGAGATCACCTGCAGAGGTTGGACATAAGTATCCACAATCAAACCAACCTGAAATGATTGATCATGTAGAGAATGTACAAGAACTGTAGAAGAATCAATCTCAGCAAAGAGAAGCAAGAAATCATCATAAAAATCTCCCATATCAACTGTGTGTGACTCCAAGAACAGAGCTGAAATGTCTGGCAAGAAATCAGCACCTGGAAGACCATGTGTACCCTGCAATGCTGAAGTGCATGAATCTATCACTGCGGCAAAAGATGAAGTGTCTGCCTCAAAAAGTAGACGGATGTCATCAAGAATGTCTCCCACATCTTCAATATGAGACTCCATGAACAACTATGCAATGTCTGAAGGGAAGTCTTCGCATGAAGGTAGAGTAGGAAGACATAAAGCATCCTGCTGCACTGAATCCAAAGCATCTGTGGCTGGAACAGGATCAATAGGAGCAATAGGAGCTGGAGGTGTGATCGCATCTGAAGAAGTGTCAGTTGCAACTGGAGGTATGAGATCTTGTGGGAAAGGAGGAATAGCTGGATCTCCAAATGTCTCCCAAAGATACATCCAAAACTGATATGGATCAGATGACTTAATTTTGAACATTTTTTTCATAGTTTTATAATCCATATAGTGACAAAGAATAGTAAGAAGGATGTCAACTTGAGCAGCAGTATACTCAAGATCAGGCGCATATGGTAGTGCATTATGCTCAGAGAGATATCTGGCCATTAGTTGACTCCATGCCTGATAGTTGTCTGGTTGCAAATCAATCAAATCGTCCTCTTCCATGATGGATCAATCAAAAGAACCTCCAAAAAAAACAAATAACCCCCCCCTAAAAAGATGCTTTTGGCATGTGAAATGTGGTGTGTCCACTAGTTAAAAAAGAACAAAGTAGACTATTGATTTTGTTAGATGCAACTGCCGCTTGAGGCCAAAGACCCAAATGTCCTAATTCTGAAAGTGAAAAATATGTCCACACAACCCTAGAATCTAAATTCAGATCTGGAAAGTAGACAAAAAAATATGCACTTTCAAAAAAAACAGAACATGAAAAGGAGTCCAGATGTGCCCGTACGGAGCGTTTCAAGTTGCAAAATGTAGGATGAAGCAGTTATAGTCGTCAAAAGATGCAAATTCTGACCAATCCGTGCACCAAAAATAGAAAATAATACCACCACTAGAAAATGCAGGAAATTCTACCTGATTTCAAAAAAAATTGCACCTGAATCGGAGGTCGGATGCCCGAGTTATGACCTCGTGAAGTCAGGCTGCCAAACTGAAAAGCAATATGGAGAGGGGTCTAGAGGAGAAATTGCAATGCTAAATTTGACGGTCAAACAGCCATCAAAGCAGTTCTAAAATGCCTTGGGATGACATCCAAATGGGCATCAATTTTAGGCCTTTAAAATGATGACGTCAGCAAGAAAAAAGTGCCCCAAGCTGACGTGGCGGATCCGTACCATACAGAAATTGATGATGTGATAGGCTATACAACTGACGTGACTGGGTAGGAGTTTAATCCAAGTCTTCGTTCTCGCGCGGTAGTCGGAAAACTCAGCGCGGGTGCCAAAATTAAAGTCTGCCGAAACACTCTGAAATCGCGGGCGCCCGAAAGGTCTGAGCGCAGGACCAAGGAAAAAGAACGTGCCAGTTTTTCAAACCCTCGCCGGACTGTGTGATAGGGTGCCAAAGATCTACAGGTGTGCCGGAGTCTGTGGGTAGGTGGAAGACAGCTCCAGAGTTTCGTGCCTCGTCGGGAGATGCCGAAAATCAGTCGCAGGAGAATACAGATCTGCGGATTGACGCTGCCGGTGAACGCTCCAAACCCTTGTCGTGGCTGGATCTGCTGGTCGTGCCAGGAAATGAAGCAGAATGCCAAAAATGCTTGTGCATTGTCGCCTAAAAACAAACCCCGCCGGTTGAAGCTCACCGGTTTGGTGTATCGGCGGTTTGGTAAGCCCCTGCCGGAATGTTGGATAGGCCGGCAGTAAATGAATGAGGTTGATTGTTTACCCGCCGAAATAATTAAAAAATCTATGAATTAACAATAATCCACCACAAATACAATACAGATCCGGGGATTGACATCCTGGGTCTGTTAAAAAAATTTCTCTGCCTAATGCCAAAAAATTTTTGCGAAATTGACAGGAAAAACAGAGAAATAATAACAGATCCGTAAATAAATTAAATCACAGATCTGAAAATGACCATACCCATACCGCAAATCAGGCCTTCGGGTTTTGATTTGCTAAAAAATTTTGCGTCACGGTCGACTTTAGGCCAAGGTAGGCGTGCTTATAGTCAATTTTCACCGATTCAGCATTTCGAATGCAATGGAGAGGTCAGATCAGATGCCGGACGCTCCCAATTTCTGCAGCACTCCAGATTCAGGCTGAGGTGATGAAGCAAGAGGTCTCGAACGACTTGTGAAGAGAAAGACTCCAAGCTCTGATACCATGTAAGAATTTGCTTAAGGGAAAAATTCACCCAAGAACCAAGAACTCAAACACAAGCACACAGTAGACCAAAGAAGGATATGATCAATTAATCAGAGTATGTCTAAATACATTGCTCTGTTCAGAATGTGATATGCTATGCATAATGCACAATGCTTAATGCTTAGAGTACACTAGGAGTGCTTGATTATAAAGGCTATAGGAGAACTTCTAGAATGCATAGAAGTTAGCACCATGAAGTGTCAAACAACCAAGCAAATGTCCACCAGTTATGGATTATCCTCCATTAAGCACGGAAGTAAGTGCGGTGATGAGAGGATAAGCCTAGAAGAGTGGAACATGCAAAACAATTTTGTGGACACCATGTGCTCAAATAAAGGTGCAGACTCCTGTGTTGTCAACATGACAAATCACAAGGTGGCACAAAATCCTAAGTGTCTCATAATAAAAATAATGAAATAATGCAAAGTAATTAACTAATGCATTAACCTAAGTAAACTTAAGTAAGTGCAAATAGTAAAATACTAATTTACACCAACAATAACTAATTCACCCCACCTCTTAGTTATTTTAAAGAATTCTAACAATTTAATCACTATGTTAGGAGTGGCCTTGTTAGAGGACTTTGATCATTCCATTAGAATGTCACCTATTAAAGGATTTACATGAACTATTAAGTATTTAAATGACTATTAGGTCAACCTCTATTAAAAGGGTTTCAATACAAATTATTTACAATAACTATAAAGAAAATAGCAGTTTTTATCTCTATGATTGTTGATCTTAGATTAGTTTTGACAAGTGAGTGTCAACACACTTAAGTTATTTACTTAGTTTATGTTGAACAAGTAGCACATGCTAAGCACAACATGTATATATTAGAGTATGTCGAGTCCATAGTGTGTGTGTGGAGAAACTCATGTGCTGAGTCACTCAAGTGTCAAGTAGATAGTGTATGCTGAGTGGCACATGAGTCAAGTAAGGAGTGCATGTTGAGTGGTATAGATGTTGAGTCACAACATAGAGAATACTATATGTCAAACATCAGATGTTGCATGACACAACTTTGACATATTTGTTTGTAATGGCACAAACAACTATGTAAACCATTTTTGAGCTAAACTTAAGATTGAATTATGATGTTTTAGAGATAAGGATGAATCTTAAGTTGGATTCCCAATGCATTACATGCAAATGGGAAGGATTAAGTGGCAAAATGGATGAATCATAGCCATTGATTCATACCTAACCTTAAGTCACCTAAGTCTTCTTAAGGAGGACAAAACCTAAACTCTCTAGCATATGGATGATGTATGAAGGAGTTAATAAAGGAGTTAGCATGTGAAAATAGAGCATTTATGGTGAATAAGAAATTATGATCTAAGATTGCATTGTAGAATTAGTTAGAGAAGAACAAAGGAAAGGAAAAGGATAAAAGAAAGAGACATTTTATCAAGGAGGATAGAGAATACATCAGTTTAGAGATGATCTTTCATCAAGAAAGGAAGTGCTAACCGTAGTATCATTACTGAATTATTATAGCAGGTGAATAAATCAAATATCTCACCAAAGTAATCCTAATAGGGTGTACTAAAATCCTCTAACAAGTTGCTTACTTAATTGTGAGTTGAAGTCCTTTAGCAAGGCACACTTCTAACAAGTTAATACCCAACAGTCTTTGTAAGCCTTTAAAAGGGTAGATCATTTTTCATGATCAAAAAATTGTAACCTTCATTGGATACACTTTATTATTGCAGTAGTGAAGATTTGTGGGTGTCATCCCCACCCCAATTTTACTTTTTCATTGGAGGCTTTTTGTGTAATCATATCTAGTGTTAAATGTGTGACTATTTACTTTCTTAGATGCTTTAGATGTGCATGCTTTACATGCTATTTCATTTTACTTAGTAAATGCATGAGATGGATTTGTGGTGAAAATTTTATGGTTCCAAGTTTAAACCACTAATTTACCCCCCAACCCCCTCAAAATTTTACCTTTCCTATTGTAACTCCAACAATTAGTATTAGAGCCTAATTCTAAAAAGGAGGAGCTTCATAGCTTTCAGGAAATATCTTGAAAATGGAAGTCTATAAGTTTTCAAACATCATTGAGAATTAGGGAATTGAAATACAATTCATTCTACATTAGATGGATAAAGCAAGAGAAGAACTAAAGAAATATTTGAAGAGAAGGAAAGAAATTGATATTGAGGAGAATGACACACAATGTGGAGAGATAGACACTACCAAACTATTTGCTAATGGAGACTCCAATGAATTTGATGCAACAATTGTAGATCTATTGGAAAAGAACAGAGCCCAAGCTAAGGAAATCAAAATTTCAAGTTAGAGCAAGAATCAAAAGACTTATGTATATGTGAGGTGAGTGAACAAAAAAAGAAAGCTATGGAAGACAAATACATGATTGAAGATGAGAAAAGAGTTCTGACGAATAGATTGGAAGAGAAGTCATCAGAGCTAACCAAGATTTCCAATATGCAATTGGATACTCTAAGTTAGATGATGAATGTCAACTATGAATTGAATGTCAAGGTTATTGAGATAACAACAATGAAACTATAGAATGAAAAATTGAATAGCGACCTAAATAAGCAAAAGGAATCTGCTGAAAGTTTCAACAAACCAAATGAAGTCATCAAATACTTTGAGCAATTATTGAGATCTCATAGATCAAATAATGATACATCTAAACTGGGATACACAAGCAGTGAAGAAGGAGAATCATCCAAAAATTTTGAAGATATGAAAGAGGTAAGAATTCTAAACTACTTATCATAATTATGGTAAGAAAGAATATATTGCTAATGTGTGTAGCATAAAAATTGTAAATCAAAATTTCAAGCATAAGAACATGGTCGACTATCATAAGTGCAACATACAAGGACATCAAGAAAATGAATGCAAAACCAAGACCATGCATACATAAATATTTGAAGGATATTGCTACAACTGTCAAAAGTATTGACATAAATCTTTTGAGTGTATATCCAAACCCATATGGTCATCAAATAGGCAAACAAAGGCAAGGAAAAATGGTAACTTTTATAACTGGGATTATAATACAAGATATAGCTATCATTACTATCAAGAATATGGACATACTTATAAGAATTGTATTAGGACAAACTTAATAGGTGACTACAAAAGGTGGTTGAGTCAAAACACATGCTTTAGCTATTTGAGGATTGGTCACATCAGCCACTAGTGTCCAATAAGGTCAAGGTACCAAGTTGTAAATTTGATAAAGGAAAAGGCAAGGAAGATGTTGAAAATGTCAGAGATGAGATGAATACGACATGGAAGAAAAGGATGATTGCAACACATCAAATGAATAAAGGATCACTTCACCCAATAGGTCATGTGATCACACCTCATCAATTTAAGCAATCGATAGGTATGCAGGAATGATATTTATCATACATCAGTTACAAAAGGACTTAGTATTGAAAAGACTATATAAACATGAATAAAGATGCAAAATTTTATTCGGAATCCAAGAAAAATCTTTAAGTTTTACATGTTACTACCAAGCATGGAATTTTTCCTATGACTAATGATTGAAATGCTAGAAGATGCCAAGCTAATAGACTGGCTAAGTTCATGTCAAGCTTGTAATGGTTTCCAAATGATAAATATACTAACAGATGTTGAGTAAGCTTGAAATTAGTTTATGCCGATCTTACAATAGTGTAAGCACTCAACATTTATTGTAGGGTTTCAAAGGGTATTTGATCAATTTTCTACTCATTTCATATCATTTGAAATTGAGAAAGAGCATGGAGAGTAGAAGGTGATAAAAAAACTCATTGAAATCAATTGTAGAAGATTCTAGCAGTGATTCTACATCATTTCATCATATCTCATTATTGGAATATACAGATAGGAAGATTACTTCTGGGGGGTGGGGGTGAATTAGAAGTAATGCACTTTAACGTTTAAAACTTTTAGCTGAAAATAATTACATGCACATAAAAATATCAAAGAAACATAAAGTAAAGATATGCATGAAAACACATAACACAAGATTTTGGTCACCCAAAAACCCTCCAGAATGAGAAGGTAAAACTGGGGTGGGGATGACACCCACAAATTATCACTATAGCAATATAAGTTTGACCACTTCCAATGGTCTACCCTGTGAGAGGCCTACCCTATTAAAGGCTTTACACCCTATTAAAAGTGACTTGTCTAAAGGATTTACAAACACTCATTTGAAGTGTTACCCTATTAAAGGATTTATCACCTTGTTAAAGGCTTACAACATGGTTGTTAAAGCAACCTATCTCCATAGGATTTTCATTCCTAATATAATGGCTAGAGATTATTAGAAAGTATTGACCTAATGACTTACAATCCTTAATTGTCGATTCCAGATCTTGTTCTGCTCACTCTATTATGATCCTTCCTAATCTTATCTCTATGCAAAACCCTAATGCTCTGTCTTTACACCCCTACTAACATGCATTCCATACAATTCACTCTCTTCATCATCTAGTAATTGTGGAGTCTCAACCACCTTATAAAGGCTTTGAAGACTTATGGTTAGGTATGAATCCACAATCAATATTCATTTTTGTTTTCTTGCTCAAATATTTACATTTTTCCTATTGGTGGTATGCTTTCTCCATTTTCTTGATTAGTTGCATGCTGATTACATAGGGAAGGAAAAAGATACAATCTTATCTTTAAGATTCATCCTAAGTCAACTCAAAAATGGTTTACATTTGAGTTTGTAAAGGCACAAACTCAAATGCTGATTTTGTGTTATCAGCACTTACTTATTGCTAATGCTTAGTACATATAGGATTTTTGACTCACTCAGCTCCTATAGTAACTCTATCTTTCTCAGCATCTATTCTTTACTTAGCACCTATAGCGACTCGACATCTACAGTGACTCAACATCACTTATCACTCAACACTTGATACTTTCTCGACACCTAAAGTTTACTCAAAACCTATTGGATTTTTGGCTTGGCACATACTATAACTTGGCATGTATAGTGTACTCGACATCAACTTGAAATTAGTTAAGAGTGTTGAAACTCAATTTTCAAAACCAATCTGAGACCAACAATCTCCCCCTTTAACATGACTATCAAAAAAACTTAACTAAGCATTATGAATTTGATCTCTATGAGTATAATATAAATTTTGTTTAGCATATGTACAAAACTTCAAAAACTTGTTCAAAATTTTGTAAAAGACTATATACCTTAAAAACTTGTAACTCCCCATAAGCTGATGTGCCATTTCTTTATCCAAAAATCGTTAAGCTGCATTTGTCTCATGCTGATGTTTCTAATACTCTTTTATCTTTACCTTATCTTCCTATGCCTTAACTAAGCTATTTTGTATGCTCTATTTTTGCCTGTTCTACACTAACTCCCCAATTTATTTAGTCTCCCCCTTTTATTATGTCTCCCCATTTTGGTTATCATAGAGTATTTTCTTCAAAAATATACTATCTCCCCTTAGATTTATTCTCCCCAAAAATAATGTAAAATATATTTTCTCCCCCTTAGTTTATTCTCCCCCTTTTTTACACTTATGTCAAAGGCTGCCTATGGGGTAATAGAAAACTTTTCCAAAAAGGTTTTATTAATCTCCATAATAATTTTGAGAGCAACATCCCAATTATCCAATTTAATTTCTAGTGCTTTGAGCTAGATGGATGTCTCTGTTGCAAGGTGTACTAGGCCTTCTAATGTTGAAAAATTGGGGTCTTTCTTTAAAACATTTTCAGCATAGGCCAGTTCCTTATGAAGTACCTCCATATGAGGGGTTATTTTTGACTAAATTTGAATTAATTTGGCCTTGATGTTTGCCTTTTTTTCTATTAGTACAACTAACCCCCTTTGTGTATGAAGCATTTTTGCAAATTCTTCTCACTCTAAGATGGATCCCTTGGCTATTCCATACTTGATATCTTCAAGTCCCTCTCCAAGCTCAGTATTCTTTGGCTAGACTCTTGTGTGAACGATGATGAATCACACAATATGGAGTATAGTGAGAAAATGTTCTCAAGTAATACTTTAACATTTTCAATTTTCTTAGCCAATTCTACTTGTGTGAGTGCTATCTCACCACACATCCTCTCATTCACCTTCATTTGAAATCTATTTTTAGACCATTCTAGTAGTTTGACATTAGTATCAAGGTATTCTTTTTGTACCTGGTCCACTATGTTGGATAGCTACTTGATGATGGGCTTTGTTTCATTAGGTACTTGCAAGCTGAAAGCATCAAGAAAGAGGTCTTTGATTTCTACCAATGCTTGTCTCTACCTATACTCATTCTTGAATATTTCTTATTTCTTCTTCTTTTCCAATACCTCTTGCACTTCATTTATCTATGCTAAGTTCATTTTCTTGTAGTCATAACTTGGTATGACTATTTCTTCATCAAGTGCAGGCTCTCCATAATGAAGTACCCTAGCAACCTTGGTAGATCTTGAGCCTAGTGCTGAGATTTGCAATGGTGTTGCATCAGTTCTTAGTTGCTTAGTAGGAGTCCTTGTAGTAGGCAAATTCACCAATGTTTGTATTGCCTCTTGTTCTTTTTCCTTAGGGGTTTTCTCCTCTTCCTTGTCTTCTTCACTTCTACCTTAATCAATTATGGTGATCAGAGGAGGTGCACCTTGACTTTGTGCTGTAGGAGAAGAGGTATCTTTCTGTCCTACTTTCTCCTTATCTTGCTCCTTGGTAGTCGAAGTTACTAACATTGTAGAATCAAACTTAGCAGTTACATCTTGTGCTTGTTTCTCTTGTGATTTTCCACTTGTATCTGTAGGACTTTGTGAAGTTGGTTCTTGTCTATTCACCTTCTCCTTAGTTATTTTAACTACTGCCTTTTGCAATTCCTCTACATTCACCATAAAAAGATTTGTACATAGTTGTGATTGCAAAGTTTTCTAGTAAAGGATCTATCTAAGATCCTTTGTAGTCAATGGATTAATGTTCTAACATGAGGTATTAGGAACATCCTTTACAATTATAGACTCAGCAGATGTAGGTGTTGTATGTGGAGGACTAGGTGGTGGCAATTGTGTGTCTTGGACACTTTGTTCCTGTTTTTGTTTCTCAATTGTTACCTCATCACCTTTCTATGTTTCCTTCTCCATTGTTGCTTCTTTCTTGTCTTTCTCTTTCTTGCCTTCTTCTTCCTTGTCATCCTCCTCTTCATCATCATTTTCATCATTCTTCCCTTCAAAGGGATCTTCCTACCCTTCTTTTACTATTTGCAGCCCATATATAAATTTCCACATGAGAGTGGATTTCTGTACAACATCCTCTATTTTGTTTTGCAAAATACTAAAGGCTCTGTATTTGGCAGGAAATCTATTCCCAAACTTCTTACTTGCCTTTATGATTTGTCCTTTTTCAACTCAGGCATCACACGAGCCAATGTTGACTCCCTTATTTATTTTTCCATATTTAGGCAATAATGCTATTTATTTTCAACAATTGAACTTAGCTCCTTAGTCATAGAATTATCAAGTTCAAGTGGATTAGTCTTGAACTCGGCCATCATAGTGTAGATTGATTCTTCCACTATGTTCTACCCCTCTCTACCTAACTTATTGAAATCAATGGTATTGAATCTAGTTAAATTTTCTTATCCCTAATGTTATCACAAACATTTTCAAGGTTAGATTTACTGGTGTAACTTACCACTCTAAATTGTTTCATTGTCAGATTCTATCCTTTCTTCATGTGACTCTAGAGGTGCCACATATTTTCTTCTCATTTTCTCTAGTATCCTTCCTTCTTGTGTGGCTCTCTTCTTTTCCTTCTCCTTTTCCACTTTTGTTGAGGCCCTTGTATCTACCTTAGTGCTAGGTTTTATTGGGCTTGGCTTGGTTGCCTTCTTGTTGCCTTTAGGCTATGGAGCAGGTTGTTTCTGTGCTTTCCTCTTTTTGGGTTCTACATTGGGTGCTTCCTTCTTAGCACCCTATTCTTCTTTTTCATCCTCACCCATTCCTTGTGTCAATGCTAATGGTCCTTGCCCTTGTTCATCTTCATCATCATCTACCTCTTCATCATCTTCCTCAGCCGTAGTTGCCCCTTCTCCAAATCTTTCTTTGAGCTTCTTCACCAATCTATCCTTCTTTTTAATGGTGGAAGTCATCTTTAACTCCATATCTACCTTTGATCTCACCACATCATATGTGCCAAAATGTGGTGCACTCTTGTCTATTTCTTCAGCTAACAATTTTGTTATAGCTGTAGATGCCTCATCAATGTTTATCTCATATCCAAGAGGTCTTAGCCATCTAACCCTTTGTATGGCTGCTTGAATGTAAGTATAATCAATATGTACAAGAAAAAAAACATCATTTACATGTTTTTCAACTAAAAAAATAGGTATCCTCAGTCTCTACTTCATGGTCTTCTTGATATCTTCAAAATAGCTTGTCATAAGTTTCTCAAAATTACCTCCCATTTGTTTAATGTATTCATTTACTTGAGCTACCACTGATCTATTTATTTTCTAGCTAACTTTACCAAAGGATGGAAATTCATTCTATACATAGAAAAATATACAAATCAAAATTACACCAAATTTGCATTATGCTCCCTTACTTCTCCTTATAGCTCCTAAGTTCTCATTGATTTGCTACAATTGCAATTCTGCAAGATCATAAGTATGATCCTTTTTGACTAATTTCTAGCCAACATCTACTACAATGCATGGTACATTGTTTAGTTTGCTAGATTGGTAAAACATATGAGAAATGACTCTCATAGCAAAGTCAACAAGACGATCCTAAATGGTATCTATGTTCATGTCTCTCTTGTTCCATTTAGCTCCTGTATTTTTCTCAGTGACTTCCTTAGAGTCACTTTTGAGGGTCTTAGGTTGATCTAGTTTTGGATACCCTATTACTCTATGAACAATCCTCTTTGATATTTTAATTGGGCCATCTTCCAATCATAAAATTCCATCATGAATCCTACTCAGCACTATTTTGATCCATTTAGTTTTGAAAATAGTAAGGAATTCAAGAGCATGGGTTAAACCCTTCGTTTCAACAATTTTGTATTCTTCCTTTAAGACTCCATTTTCACACAACCTATCATAAGCTTCTCTTATCTCCATGTCTCCAATAGCTCCTATCTTGCAGTTGTAACATCTCCTAACATCCTGAACCATAACTATCTTAGGAGGAATTACAGATAGGGCTCTGGCTGGGTCATTTTGTAGGAAACTTCAAGGATTGGCCAAAAATTTGGTTGCTTAACTTCATTTGACACTAATTGGACCTCAAACAACTCTTTCTCCTAAGGTTTCATAGAACAGGAGGCCATTTCTTCTATCTAGGGTTTAAACACAAAGAAAATTTGGAACTGCATAACTCAACAGTAGTATAAATACCTTAGAATCGATGAAACTATGTTGAATCATTGTTGAAATTGGCTCAGATGATAGATTCTCTATTTGGAATTCACTCTTTTCTCTTCTTCATCTTTGCTTGTTGATTGTGATGAGGAAAACTGGTTTAAAATGCAATCATATACCATTATTTTGTAGCATTTAATGCTTAGTGAATTTATAACTATCCACTCAGCTTCTGAATAATTTTTGCATTACTCAACTTCCATTGTCTTTCAACCACTTAGCATCCACTAAAGTTTCCCTTACTCGACTTCAACTAAAATTTCCATTTTCTCGAATTCCACTACCAACTCGGCTGTAACTAACCATTCAGCTTCTACTGACTTTGGAAAACAACTCAGTAGCTGAAGGCAACTCGACAACACTTGTGAAAACTTGAAGTTTTAATTTTGCATCTCTATTCATGTTGGTCTCTCCTTTTTAGTACTTTCTTGTCTTCGAACTGATGTATGATAAATCTGTGTATATCAATCCCACATACCTTGTTTTACTTATTTAGATGAAGTGTGACCACTTGACCTTTTGGGTGAAGTGATCCCTCTATTGGATGTGCTACCTCCATATCTTCTCTTCCATGTTATATTCATCTCTCCTCTAATGTGTTCAACATCAACTTTTTATTTTCCTTTGTTGAACTCAAAGTTGGGTGCCTTGGACTTGGTTGGACAAAACTTGTTGATGTGTCCTATCTTTAGACAACTAAACCATGTGGTTTAACTCAACCATCTATTGTAGTTGCCACTAAAATTTGTTCTAATGTAATTCTCAGGAATATGTCAATATTCTTGATAGTATTAATTGCTCTGCCTAGTATTGTTGTCCCAATTATAGTGATGTCCATGGCTTTTGTTCTTTTCTGGTTGGTTTGGTGTCCACATAGGCTTTGATCTACACTCAAATGCTCTATGACCATATTTATTGCAATTGTAGTAGTGATCTTCAAATCTTGATTTACTTATGGTTTTGGTACTATAGTCTTATACCTAGTGTCCTTGCTTATTGCATTTGTGATAGTGACCCTTGTTCATAGGTGTTTCATGTTGATTGGCCTTCTTACTCCTACATACATTAGAGGTATGTCCCTTTTTATCACAAAAATGACATGTGGATCTAGTATTCTTACCTTTGTCACTTCTTTCTTCTATAGTCTTTGATGACTCTCCTTCTTCAGTGCTAGTATAACCTAGTCTTGAAGTGTCATTGTTGGATCTTGGTGATTTCAAAAACTACTCAAAGTGCTTGATGGCTTTATTTGATTTGTTGAAGCTCTCTACAATCTCCTTCTCTCTTCTCAAGTCATTCTGTAGCTATTCATTTTGCATTTTTAGTGTGGAGATTTCAATGTCCTTGACATTTAATTCATGATGTGCATTCATCATTTGGCTTAGGGTGCCTAGCTGCATGTTGGAAACTCTTGCAAGCTCTATTGACTTCTCTTCCAATCTATTGGCAAGATTTCTCTTGTCATCTTATATCATATCCTTATCTTCAATGGCTCTTTTATTTTGTTTAGTTATCTCACAAAGCATCATGGCTTGTGATTCTTGCTCAATTTTGAGAGATTTGATCTCTTCCACTTGAGCTCTATTCTTCTCCATCAAGTCTACTATTGTTGCATCAAACTCTTTAGTCTTGGTTCTCTATGACCTTCTCAAGTTTGAAGACTTCCCTTTGTAAATATTTTTCTCCAACTTGTAAGGCTTCTTCTTGTGATAATACTGCGCTGATACCAATTGTTGGAATATATAAATAGGAAGATTACTTCTGAGAGGGGGGTGAATCAGAAGTAACACATTTTAACCTTTAGAAATTTTAGCTTAAAGTAATTACATTCATGTAAATATAAAAAAAAATAGAGTAAATACATGCATGAATATACATAACACAAGATTTTGGTCATCCAGAAACCCTCCAGAGTGAGAAGGTAAAACTGGGGTGGGGATGACACTCACAAATGATCACTATAGCAATATAAGTTTGACCACTTCCAATGGTCTGCCTTGTGAGAGGCTTTCCCTGTTAAAGGCTTTACACCTTGTTAAAAGTGACCTATCTAAAGGATTTACAAATAGTCATTTGAAGTGTTACCCTATTAAAGGATTTATCACCTTGTTAAAGGCTTACAACATGGTTATTAAACCAACCTATCTCCATAGGATTTTCATTCCTAATACAGTGGCTAGAGAGTATTAGAAATTATTGACTTGATGATTTACAATCCTTAATTGTTGATTGCAGATCCTTGTTTTGCTCATTCTATTATGATCCTTCTTAATCTAATCTCTATGCAAAACCCTAATGCTTTGTTCTACTCAACTGAATTTTGCAATGTTGATCAACTTCTAAGTCTTTACACCCCTGCTAACATACATTCCATACAATTCACTCTCTTCATCATCTAGTAATTGTGGGGTCTCAACCACCTTATAAAAGCTTCGAAGACTTAGGGTTAGGTATGAAACCACAATCAATATTTATTTTTCTTTTCCTGCTCAAATATTTACACTTTTCCTAGTGGTTGTTGGCTTTCTCCATTTTCCTAATTGGCTTCATGTTGATTACATAGGGAAGGAAAAATATTCAATTGTATCTTTAAGATTCATCCTAAGTCAGCACAAAAAAGGTTTACATCTGATTTTGTGAAGGCACAAACTCATATGTTGATTCTGTGTTACTTGACACTTACTTATTGTTGATGCTTGACACATATATGATTTCTAACCCACTTAGCTTCTATAGTAACTCTATCCTGCTTGGCATCTATTCTTTGCTCAACACCTATAGTGACTCATCATCACTTATCACTCGACACTTGATACTTGCTCGACACCTAAAGTTCACTCAACAGCTATTGGATTTTTGGCTTGGTACATATTGTAGCTTAGCATGTATAGTGTACTTGGCATCAAATTGAAATTGGTTAAGTGTGTTGACACTTAATTGTCAAAACCAATCTCAGACCAACACTCATAAGGTATTCATCAAGAGTTGAGCTACATAGTTTATATTTTTTGTAATCCCTAGTTTTGCACAATAGCATCTAGTTCAAAGAATGTAGAAGGGAAGGAGGTTTTAAACATTCAATTAGTTAGTAATGAGGTTAAACAACCTATATTCAAGGTTGTTCCTGATATCTCTTACAAGCAAGACCCCTCCAGTGTGTTATCCATGATACCACTGAATGTTTTAATCATGCATGATGTTAGAAAATGTTATAACCACAAAATTGGTAGCATTGGGGATATGGAGATTAGGAAAGCTTATGATAAAATTTGTGAGAATGGTGTATTGAGGGAAGAATATGAAATTGTAGAAAAGAAAGGGTTGACACAAGCCCTAGATTTTTCAAATGTCTTTAAAATTGAATGGATAAGAATAGTATTGGGCATGATACATGATAGTTCATTATGGCTAAACAATGGACATATCAAGATAATCAAAAGGATAATCCATAGGGTTACTGGTTATCTAACCCTAGATCAGCCTAAGACATTAAGAATTAATTAAAAAGAGGTCATTAAGAAGAATGCTATAGCCATGTGGAATAAAGGAGGAATGACTATTGACACAATTATAGATCCTCTGATAGAATTTTTAGTAAGGGTTATTTCACACAAGTTTACCAATCTAGAAGATTGAATAGTGTGCCTTGTATAGTTGCAGATGTTGGATATAAAATTGTCAAGAAAGATCACACATCTAACAAAACTCCAACTATTGTAGCTAGTTGAGAATTTATGAGCAATAAGGAAAACAAAAAATGCTCAATGTAAATTTGGTTCTATTTTGATATGTATATTCTTTTATGTCCAAAATGCTTTTCCTACATTTGGGACAGTTGCATGGAAAACTAGTTCAGTGGTAGTATAGATAGGTGAATACATTGAACAATTGGAAGAGAATTTCGAATTTGTGGTGACAAGCTATTTTGAGGACTTTAAGTAGTCAATGAAGAAAAGATTGAGAATACTAGTATCTCTAGTAGAAAAGCATTGTGATGATGTTTGATGCTAACTACACATTTGTTCAAGCAAAAACACCAAGCCTGAGATGGCTGAGGCCACTTGGATATGAAATAAATGTGGATGAGGCCTCTATAGCTATTATAGCTTTACTAGCAGAAAATATTGACAAAAATGCTAAGGAATTTGGAAACTATGAGATGGAAAAGTCCAAAATCACAATGGAACTTAAGACTACCTCTGTTATTAAGAAGAAAGATAAGTTGGTGAAGAAGCTAAAAGAAAAATTTGGAGAGGGTACCAAGAAGGAAGAAAAAGAAGAAGAAGAGGATGAAGAGGACGAAGACATCCAAGCACAAGCACCTCTTACACTAACTTAGGAAATGGGAGAAGACTGAAAAGAAGAGGAGACTAAAGTTGCTAAAGGTGTCGAGGGAGAAGAAGCTAAGGAAGCATCTACACCCACTAAACAAAATAAAAGGAAGGCTAAGGTCCAACTAGTGGCAAGAACCAAGAAGGTCTCCAAGCCAAGCTAGCCCAAACCATCTACACCTACTACAAGGGCTAGTGCATGTGTGACTGCACAGAAGGCTAAAGAAAAGATAGAAAAAGTAGATTAGGGATGTCAAGTGTAGAAAAGATCTAGGAAGAAATATGTTGCACATGTCAAATTAGATGAGGAGAAAATAGAATTAGATAACAATAGCCAATTTAAAGTGGTAAGTCACAATCCTCTATTAGATCTTGAAAATCTATGCAAAAATGTCAAGACTAATGTAGATTTGTTAGGATTTAGACATGTAGATTTTGATAATCTTGGTAAAGTTGAGAAAAATCAAGTGGAGGAAGCTATATATGCCATGATGGAAAATTTTAAGAGAACTAGAGGTTGCCAACTCAATTCCTAAAATATTATATGAGAGAGTTAAGCGAAAATGGCAATCTCACTTAAACTTAGAAAGGAAAATAAGAGAAACCTCACTTGCACATGTAATGCCTAAAATAAGTAAGGCACATATTGTTAAGACTATGAAGAAATATGTAGTTAGGTTTGTACCTAAATATAGAGCCTCTAGCATTTTATAAAATAATATTGAGGATGTAGTGAAAAAATCCCACAGATGTGGTAGATAACATATGGGTTAGCCATAGTAAAGGAAGGAGAACCATATCCAATAGAGATCAAATATGATGATGAAGAAGATGATCATGAAAACATAGTTGAGGGGGGAACTGAAATGAACATAGATGACAAGGAAACATCTAAGGAAGAGCAAGAAGAAGATCAGAGTGTGCAAGACACACAATTGCCTAATGTTAGCCCTCAACATGTAACATGTGTAAATATTAGAATAGTAATAGTTAGGGATGATTCTAATGTCATAGCTTAGAAAATCAATCCCCTTATAGAGGAAGATCTCAAGAAGATACTTGATCAGTCCACACTATAGGAAAAACTATGTGACAATCTTGTATTGGTGAGTTTAGAAGAATTGTAGAAAATAGTGACTAATGCAACAATGGAAGTGGTGAAAATGCAAGAACCACCTACTATAACCCCTCAAGTCACTAGTGTACAACCTTTGGAAAAAAAAAGAGAAGTCACATTAGGAAAGGTTGTTACAATTGAAAAGAAAATAGTGAAAGCACAAGGCACTACAGAAACACAGAGTGGTATAGGTTAAATAATCTTATTTAGACATACAACACAAGCACAAGCTACATCACAAGGCCTTGTAGTAGAGAAAGGAAAGCCTGAAGAGATAGAGTTGACACCTAGAATGAAGGAGCAAGAAAATACTTAATTCTTGGTAACCTTGCTAGAATCTAGCACTCCTTTTACTCAAACTCTTCAGAAGTCGAGCACAGATGCAACACCATTTCAAATCTTAGCGTCGAGCCTGAGTTCATCAAAGGAAGAAGAATTCATACAATATGGAGATGTGAGCCTTGATGAAAAGATAATTTTTCCAAAATATGATTATGCTATAATGACCATAGAGTAGATGGCCATACTCTAGGAAGCTGTAGCAAGGAAGAAGCATCATGATCTACTTAGAAGAGATCACAAGAAGAAGTAGGCATTGCAAGACATCTTAGACAACTTTTTAGATGCATTCAACCTTCCAACTCTAGATGAGACCAAGCTACTGATTGACCAACTAAAAAATATAGTGGAAAAGATGAGTAATGCTAACCTAGACACAAATGCAAATTTATTAGAATGGTTAGAAAAGAAATTTTAGAGTAAAGTAAATGAAAAGATATTAGGTGATATAGCACTAACAAAAGTTGCATTGGCAACTAAAGTAGAAATTGTGAAGAAGGTACTTGAAAATATCTTCTCATTATACACAAAATTTTACAATCCAACACTCTTCACACATGAAACAAGAAGTCACATTTTGAGCTTGGAAAGTCTGATAAGTTCAATAGGTGCAAAACTGCCAATGACACTAGCTTAGAGTGAGAAGCACTTCAGAACATTGCTACAAATCCAAAGTCAATTAGCTACATTGTCAGCATATGAAGCCAATTTAAGGGCTAAATTGCTTAACATCTAGACAACATTGACTCCCCATATGGAAATTTTGCACAAGGAACTAGGTTATGCTGAAACACTAATGAAAAAAGACCCCAATCTTTCTACACTAGATGGTCTATTCCACCTTGCTTCCAAGCTAGATATCTAAATGAAGTCTTTGGATGTCACCTATGAAAACTAGGATGTAACTCTCAAGATTATCTTAGATGTCCATAAATCTTTCTTGAAAAAACATGTAATAAGTGTATAGCCCATTAACATAAGTGTCAAAAAGTGGGAGAGATAGAATAAAGGAGGAGAGTGAGAAATAAAGAAGAATAAATTGGAGGAGATAAGAGAAGAGTTGGGGAGGATAAGAAAAAGGGCCAGAGAAAAGACAAAATAAGCTAAGGGGGAAAAAGAAATAAAGAAAAAAGGGAGAGAAAGCATCAAAATACAAGAAGTATTAGATGAAAGAGTATCAATTAAGACACATTTACTCAATAGGAGTATAAAATTTTGGATACAAAATAGACCTATCAACTTAGGGGGAGTTATTATATTTTGAGGTATATAAGTTGTCACAAAATTTTGAAATTTTTGAAGTTTTGTATATAAGATGAATAAGAGATATATTATGCTCATAAGAATAAGGATATTAAAGAACACTCAAGTGTTTTTAACACTCATGTCAAAGGGGAATATTTTTGATCTTAGATTGGTTTTGACGAGTGAGTGTCAACACACTTAAGTTATTTACTTAGTTCATGTCAAACAAGTAGTACATGCCAAGCACAACATGTGTATATTAGAGCATGTCGAGTCTAAATTGAGTGTCAAGCCACTCATGTATCAAGTCACTCAAGTGACAAGTAGACAGTGTATGCTGAGTGATATAGGAGCTGAGTAAACAGTGCATGCTGAGTGATGCATATGCGAGTCACAATATAGAGAACAATATATGTCGAGCATCAGAGACTTCAGATTTTGAGTGACATAGTTTTGACATTTTTTTTTGTAATGACACAAACAACTATGTAAACCATTTTTGATCTGACCCTAAGATTGAATTATGATATTTTAGAGATAAGGATGAATCTTAAGTTGGATCCCCAATGCATTACATGCAATAAATTAGAAAATGGAAAGGATTAAATGGAAAAATGGATGAATCATAGCCATTGATTCATACCTAACCCTAACTCATGTAAATCTTATTAAGGAGGACAAAACCTAAAATATCTAGCATATGGAAGGTGTATGAAGGAATGAATAGAGGATTTAGCATGAAAAAATAGAGCATTTATGGTGACTAAGGAATTATGATCTAAGATTGCATTGGAGAAATAGTTAGAGCATAATAGAGGAAAGGAAAAGGATTAAAAAAAGATACATTTGATCAAGGAGGATCGAGAATACATCAGTTTAGAGATGATCTATCATCAAGAAAGGAAGTGCTGACTCCAGGATCATTGTTGAATTATTCTAGTAGGTGAATTAGTCAAAGCTCTTAATGGAGCAGTCCTAACAAGGTGTATTGAAATCTTCTAACAAGGTACTTACTTAATTGTGAGTTGAAGTCCTTTAGCAAGGCACACTTCTAACAGGGTGTTGAAATCCTTTAATAGTGTGAGACCTAACAGTATTTGTAAGCCTTTAATAGGGCATACCTTTTATAGGGTAGATCATGTCTCATGATCAAAACATTGTAAGATTCATTGGATACACTTTATTATTGCAGTATTGAAACTCTCTTTTGTAGGTTTAGATCTCTATTTGGTCATTGTATTGTTTTGATAATAAGATCTCCATTGTCATCTCTATTTCTCTAAAAAATCCTTCAAGCAATCGACCTTCTCACTTCACTAGTTATAGTTAATCCATTTTTTTAAATTTACTCATCAATATCACCGGCATCTATGAAGTTGTCTCCTTCAGCTTTGCATCCACTAAGACACTCTTGTGTGTCTCTGATCCACGTCTGTCTATATGCCTTTCTCATACACATCATATGACTTTATACACACAAATTTTTTTAGGATTTGCACCTTTTTAAATAGGCATATATTTCTTTACTGTTTCCATGATCATCGTAGATCTTGGGCTTTACAATAAGGTTTAGCATGATTCATTGTATCTATCCATCTTCTTGATTATCCTCTAGAAGCTTCTCTAGAATTTGTCTATAAGGTCTTTAGCTAATCCTCACCTTGAATATAATGATCCAACTCACCAATATTATCTTCAACATGTCTTACATCTCTCAAGAAATCAACCAAGTCAGCTAGATCTCACGATTTCCTCAAATTCATTCTCAAAATTGTTACTTGACAATCTCTAAATTCTGACAGTCTATCATCACTAAATTACTTGGTCACTATAAATTTTCTAGCTTGGAATCAAAAAAATTACTCAGTCAATACTAATGCTTGGTCAACGCCATATTTTCTTGACACTATCTTTGGCTTGGTTGACATTAGCATCACTTGACATTCCTTAGCCTTTTACTCTATTGTTTCACTTAGCTTAACTTTCTTGATATAAACAATTACTTTTCTTTATCAAAGTCTATTTAATCACATGTCCATTGTAACTTCCTTTTCCTAACTCAACCTTTTCTCTAGGTGTTATTGTTATGAGTGATTTTTCAAATCATCTTCATCAATCAAATAGATATGATGTTTGGATTAGCTAGCAATATGTCTTATCAATAGATTAGAAATCAATGGCAAAACAAGAATGTTCCAGTTGTAAGTTTCCAACAATCTCCCTCTTTGTTAATGATGGCAACATCTCAAACATCTCAATACTAGCAATAACTTAGTTACCATACAATCCAAAAGATTATATTATTGTCATTCTGATTCTTCTTTTCTGATTATCTCCCTCTGAAATGATAGATATCCCTCTTGGATACATCTCTGTTTGTAGATTCTTTTAGAATCTTATCCCTTTTTTATATCTCTCATTAACCAATTATTTTATCTCCCTCTATGATAGAAACCCAAAGACACTTATCTTTTTGAGCTACAAACTCTTCATACATTTGAATTATGTAGATATTTGCATGCCTGGCTGATTTTTTCATCTTTCTATGACTAATATGATATGATGTACTTAACTATATACCTTAAGAATCTCCCAAAGTAGAGATGTATTGCATCAATGTGTAAGGTATTATAATTAGCATATTTGATGCAATGCACCTTATCTCTTTAAGTGGATTTGTTTATAATTTACCTCTAAGATATTCATGAGCATCTTTAGGTAAGGCTTTTGTGAATATTTCAGCAATATGTTCTTTGGTGTGCACATATTCTAACTTGACTTCTTTGTCTTGAAAAAGTTCCCTCAAGTAGTGATACTTTATGGAAATGTACTTTTTCTTAGTGTGCATCAATGGATTCTTTGAAATATTGATAGCACTTGTTTTATCATAGTAGATAACCACTAGATCTGTAATTTCTTCTTTCATACCTTTCAGTAATTGCTTAATCCATATTATATTTGAATAGTTTACTACAACTTCCACATACTCAATTTTAGTTGTTGATTGGGAAATATAATTTTACTTCTTGCTTGTCCATGACACTAATATATTTCCTAGAAAGAATGCACCTCCACTAGTGCTTTTTTTTCTCATCAATATTTCATGTCTAATCTGAGTCAATGAAAACCTTTAGTTTAGATCTATCACTTTTCTTACAATAGAATCCATAGGCTTTCGTAACATTTAGATATCTCATTATCCCTTTTATAGCCATCATGTGATTCTCTTTAGGATTTTCTAAAAATCTAGCAACTATCCCAATTGGTAAAATAATATGTCATTTGTTGTGAACATCATATTATATTTTTCGAATCATGGATCTATATAAGGTTTGGTTCACTTTAGTAGAATCATCAATCTTATCTAGCTTATGTCCTATAGACATAGGTGTACTCACTTGCCTTGAGTCTTCTATACATAGACATTTTAAATTCCTTCTTCATTTCATCAAAAAATGATTTGTATAATGCTTCTCTTCCTCAAAATATAATATCATCAACAAATATTTTAGATAGTTTAGTACTTCATTTTTTTTACCATTTTTCAAATATAGATTATTGTTATCATTTTTCCTTTGAAAACCAATCTTCACCAAATAATTATGCATCTTTCATACCATGTTTTTGGGGCTTGTTTCAATCCATAAAGGTCTTTGTTCAATTTACATACCATATTCCTCTTGTCTAGATCAAAAAATCTTCTAGGCTATTCAATGTCCACTTCTTCCTCAAGTATAACATTTAAAAATATAGATTTCACATCCATTTTGATACCTTAAAGTTCTTATAGGCTGAGTATGCAAGAAGAGTTCTGACTCCTTTAAATCTTTCCACAAGAGAAAATGTTTCTTCATAATCAACTCCTTCTTTTTGTGCATAACCCTTGCATACTAGTCTTTCTTTGTTCCTTGTGACTTCGCCATTTTCATTGAGTTTGTTCTTGAAAACCTATTTTGTTCCAATTACATTTTTCTCTTTAGGTCTTGGCACTAAAGTCCAAGTATTTTTCTTCTCAATCTATTCAATTTCCTCATTCATTGCCTTGATCAAATATTCATTTCCTAAGGCATATTTTACTGATTTGGGCTCAAAGTCATAAAGTAATCATGTGTCCTCTTAGAGTCTTTTCCTTGTCATAACACTTGATTCAACATTCCCAATGATTTGTTTAGGTTTATGATATCTTCTCACATATTTTGCTAGTACAAGTAGTTTCCTTCTTTGTTCTTCAATAGGTTCATCTTAGAAATTAATCTCAAGCTCATTTTCTCTTTCTCATTTATGTTCTAGTTTAGCTTCTATATTTTTTGCACTTTCTATCTGATATCTGAAATTGCTTGTCAATGACACAACATGTTTAGTCTATTGTTCAGCACCCACTCTTTACTGCTCAACAATTTGTAATTGCACTTCATCCTTTCTTGTCTGTTGGGAAATTACAACTTGATTTACTTGTTGATTTTGAGTGCTAGGAGCATCATCATCCACATAAATGAATGTATTATAGTCTTCATGTTATTCATTGCATGTAATGTCACTTCTTTCTACAAACTCATCAACTTTTACATTTAAACTTTTCACAACTTTGTTAGTGTTAGAATTCGAATACTTGTAAGCTTTACTCTTGGTGGAATATCCTAGGAATATACCTTTATCACTTTTTGCATCAATTTTTCCATTCCTATTGTCTTTAAGTATATAGAATTTTCTTCCAAATATTTTGAAATATGTGACATTAGGAGCATATTCACACCATAGTTCAAAAGGTGTAGCATTTGTACCTTTCTCAACATGTACTCTATTCAGGGTATAAACAGCAATACTAACAACTTCTCTCCAATGCTTCATTGATACACTCTTCTCCATCATTAATCTTCTTGCACAATTCATTATTGATCTATTTCTCCTTTTAGCTATCCTATTCCAAATACAGGTCCTTGGTGCTGACACCCATCTTTTAATTCCTCTACCCTTATAGAATGTATTGAACTTATTTGAAATGAATTCACCACCTCTGTCATATCTCAAGTACTTCAAACTCTTCCCTATTTCTTTCTCAACTCTATCTAAATACCACTTGAATAACTAAAAAGCATCAAATTTAGCTTTAAGAAACATCAAAGACATCATCCTAGAGTAGTCATCAACAAATAGAATAAAATACTTATCTCCATAATATATTTGAACATCAACGGGTCCACATAGGTCAGTATGAACCAATTCTAAAATATTGCTAGGACTGTATGTTTTACTCTTAAAATTAGGCTTGGTCATTTTTTCCAATTGACATTGCTTACACATAGCATTGTCAAGATTCTTTAGTTTAGGCAACCCTCTTACTTTCTTGATCTTACTAATATTCATCAAATTGTCAAAATTCACATGACATAATATCTCATGTAATAGCAAAACATCTTCTTGTTGTGCAAACAAACATGTCTCATTTGATAAATCTAGATAGAGAAAATTACCTCTTGTTCGATCACCAATTCCAGTAATCTTACAATCAACGTCATGTATCTTGGTCTTCCTCTTGTGAAATTAAACTCTATAACCTAATTTTTTCAATTGTGCAACACTCAACAAAATATAGTTAAGTCCTTCAACCTTGTAAACATTGTCACATGTTATCTTGTTAGTCAGTTGAATAGCACCTTTACCTTTTACAACACATGGGATATCATTGCCAAATTTAACACATCCACCTTTGTATGGACCAATATCTTCAAATTTATCTTTGTCACCAGTCATATGATTGGAGCATCTATTATCAATTATCCATCTATCACTTTTGTTCACAAATGAGATTAGTGCAGTTTTCTCATCTTCATTAGAGTCTTCTTTCATAGAAACATAAACAACTTCATCATCATTAGTCTCAGATTCATTGTTAGATTATTCTTCAACAATATAAAAGGATTTTTTACCTTTTTCATTCAGATTTCTCTTTTAGTCTTTGTCATCTCTTCTTCCTTTCATCCTTATCCTCTCTATTAGGACACCTAGCAACAATATGACCAACCTTGTTGTATGAAAAAAAAAAAAGAAGGTAATTTACCTTTGTATTTATCTCTTCATCTTGCAAATATTTTTTGCAATGAGGGCTTCAATTTTATCAATCTCATCACCAGAACTATCACTATTACTCTTCACATGTTCTCCTTTTCTTTTGCTAAAAACTAGTTGTAACTTGAATGTAGATTCAATGCAAGCAGTTGTGTACTTGTCATAGTTAGACATCTCAAAAGTAGTAAGTTTACCAATTACATCTTCTAAGGTCAAAGTGTTACCTAGTGTGCATACATCTCAGTTCTTGAATTGCAAAAACTCTAATGGCATATATAGGACGTAGAGTCCTCAATACTTTGCTTATCACTGTTTCATCTTTGATTTCTCCATTTGCACCATGAATAGCATTAACAAATTCTTTATAATATTTTACTATGTTCTCACCTATCATCATTATTATGTCATCAAATTTACCCCTTAGACTCTCTAATTTGGCTCTCAAGACTTTTTCATCACCTCCACATATTGTTTTTAGTTATCACACATTTTCTTTATACTTTTGCATTCTTTCAAATCATCAAACTTGGCATAGCTTAGGGCTGAGGAAATCTCCAATGTTGCTTGGTTGTGTTATTTTTTAAGCTTTAGTTATTCATATGTTAGAGGAGTGGTTGTTATCTTCACATATTCTCTATCTACAAAACTAATAGTAGCTTCACTGATATTAGTTATATGCAACCTCGTCACAATCTTCCATGCAAGAAAGTTCTCCTTCTTCATCTTTGGTACATCTGTCTTATGAGTCATGATCTTTAGATTTAAGTAGCTTCAAAATTTTCTTTGTAAGCACTAATCTTTGATACCAATTATTAGAAATATTTAGAATAACTGAGAGGGGGTGGTGAATCAATTACTCAAGGTCTTTATGTACCATTTGAACATTAAAACACATATGCTCATTGTTCTACTTATCCTGTTGTTGCTCAATCTCTACTATAAACATATTGTCTTAAAAATAACTTTCTTTTCTTAATGAAAAAATTATCACATGTAAAAACTCATAAAGAATTTAATACAGTTTGCCACTAGGATTTTACGTGGAAACCCAGTTTGGGAAAAACCACTAGCAATATGTCACCACTTTTTCACTCTTTCAAAGTGAGCCCTATTAGGAGACAACCCTTTTAAAAGTTTAAAAAACACACTATTAAATGTGACCTTGTTAAAAAATTTAATCACTTTTTTATGAGTGGCCTTGTCAGAGTCTTTGAACATTCCATTAGAATTTCTACTAGTTAAAAAATTGACACAAAATATTAAGTCTTCAAATGACTATTAGATCAACCTCTATTAAAAGTATTTCAATAAAAATTGTTTACAATGAATGGAAAGAAAATGATAGGTTTGATCTATGTGATTACAAGTCACTTTCATAGGTTTAGATATCTATTCAGTCCCTGTGTTGATTTGTTGATAAGCTCTCCAATGTCATCTTTATTTTTTATCCACTTGGCAATCCTTTAAGTAATCAACCTTCTTACTTCACCAACACTTAATCCATCTTCTTAGATTTATTTATCAATATCAACAACATCTATGCAAGTTATGTCCTTGAGCTTCACATCCACTAATACACTCTTGGGCTTACTCTTGTGTGCCTCTAATCCACCTCTATATATATGCCTTTCTCATACGCATCATACATCTTCACACATACATGATTTGTTCAGGTTTTCACCTATTTAAATAATTAATTCTTGCTTTTCCATTTTTCATGATCATCATATATCTTAGGGTTTACAATCAAGTTCAACATAATTCATTTTATCTATCCATCTTCTTGATTATCCTCTAGAAACTTCTGTAGAATCCATCTGTTAGGTCTTTACCTAATCCTCATCTTGAATTTAATGATTCAAATCATCAATCTTATCTTCAATATGGTTTACATCTCCCAATAAATCAACAAAGTCCGATATCACAATTTCCTCAAATTTTATTTTCAAAACTGTTACTCGACAATCTCTAAATTTTGACACTTTGTCATCACTAAATTTAGAGATTGTTGAGTAACAATTTTGAAAATGAATTTGAGGAAATTGTGAGATCAAACTTTATTGATTTATTGGGAGATGTAAACCATATTGAAGATAAGATTGATGATTTGAATCATTAAATTCAAGATGAGGATTAGGTAAAGACCTAACAGATGGATTCTACAGAAGTTTCTAGAGGATAATCAAGAAGATGGATAGATACAATGAATTATGTTGAACCTGATTGTAAACCCTAAGATATTTGATGATTGTAGAAAATGGAAAAGAAAGAATTAAGTATTTAAAGAGGTGAAAATATGAACAAATCATGTATGTGTGAAGATGTATGATGCATATGAGAAAGGCATATAGATAGAGGTGGATCAGAGGCACACAAGAGTAAGCACAATAGTGTTTAGTGGATGTGAAGCTCAAGGACATAACTTGCATAGATGTTGTTGATATTGATAAATAAATCTAAGAAGATGGATTAAGTTTTGGTGAAGTGAGAAGGTTGATTTCTTAAAGTATTGCCAAGAAAATCAAAAATAAAGATGACATTGGAGAGCTTATCAAAAAATCGACATAGGGACTAAATAGATACATTTGAGGAAATTTAAAGATTTTCAAGTAACAGTTTTGAAAATAAATTTGAGGAAATTGTGAGATCCAACTTTGTTGATTTCTTGGGAGATGTAAACCATATTGAAGATATGATTGATGATTTGAATCATTACATTCAAGATGAGGATTAGGTAAAGACCTAATAGATGGATTCTAGAGAAGTTTCTAGAGGATAATCAAGAAGATGGATGGATAGATACAATGAATTATGTTGAACCTGATCGTAAACCCTAAGATATATGATGATCATGGAAAATGGCAAAGCAAGAATTAATTATTTAAAGAGGTAAAAATCTGAACAAATCATGTATGTGTGAAGATGTATGATGTGTATGAGAAAGGCATATAGATAGAGGTGGATCAGAGGCACACAAGAGTAAGTACAAGAGTGTATTAGTGGATGTGAAGCTCAAGGACATAACTTGCATAGATGTTGTCAAGATATTGATAAATAAATCTAAGAAGATGGATTAAGTGTTGGTGAAGTGAGAAGGTTGATTTCTTAAAGGATTGCCAAGTGAATAAAAAATAAAGATAATATTGGAGAGCTTATCAAAAAATCAACACAGGGATTGAATACATATCTAAACCTTTGAATTACTTAGTCATTGTAAATTTTCTAGCTTGAAATCAACAAAATTACTCAATTGTTGTAAATTTTCTAGCTCAAAATCAACAAAATTACTTGGTCGATACTAATGCTCAGTGAAGACTAAATTTTCTTGACACTAATTACGGCTCGATTGACTAGCATTACTCAACATTCCTTAGCCTTTTGCTCTATTGCTCAACTTAGTTTAACTTTCTTGATATAAACAATCACTTTTCTTTATCACAGTCTATCTAATCAAATATCCATTGTAACTTCCTTTTCATTACTCAACCTTTCCTCTAGGTGCTATTATTATGAGAAATTTCTCAAATCCTCATCATCAATCAAATAGATATGATATTTAAATTAGGTGGAAATGTGTCTTATCAATATATTTGACATCAATTACAAAACAAAAATTGTTCCAATTATAACTTTCCAACATGCATTGATTCTGAAGAAACCTAATTTGAGTATGATAGAAGGACATCTTAAGGAAAGAAAAATTTGTTGACAAACCTTAAAGGTATCATTTAAGAAATATGTCTAATGGATTGCCACCTTATAGGAAGTATCATGTATTACATGGATTTAGTTTTGCAGAAAGTTTACTACAACAAAAATAACATCAAATGAAGCTAATAGAGAATGAAGAATTGAATCGATAAGTACAAGATTTGGTATGGAAACATATAACTAGAGAAATTTTGAGTCCTTGTGTAATATTTGTAGTATTGACACCTAATAAGAATGGAGAATGATGATTAATGTGTATTGATTTTAGAGATATCGAAAAGATCAATGTGAGGTATAGATTTCATTTTCCTATAATGGATGAGATAATGGATAATTGAAGTGGAGAAAAGTATATTAACAAGATTAACTTGAAAAGTGGTTTTCATCAAATCAAAATTGGGTAGGGAGATTAGTATAAGATTAAATTTAATATTAATGAAGCTTTCTATGAGGGGTTGTTTAAAATCTAGTTTAAATAGAACCCTTAACACTTTCATGAAGTTGTTGAATGGGTTATTAAATAAATTCTTTGGTAAATTTGTGATTGAGTACTGAGATGATATTTTTAATTTTCATTAAATGATCACCAAAATATTTGTTGCATCTACAAAAAATATTATAGAGCTTTAAGGAAGAAAAGTTGTTGATATATTAAGAAATGTTGCTTACAATGAATAATGTTATATATGTTAGATCATTTTGTGGATTGGATAAAGACTATGATAGAGACTATTAGAGGTGATTAGAAGATTTTGATATACATAGAATTGACTTTAGTTTTGAGTTTTTAAAGCATAAATTAGTTAAACAAATAATTTTTCCCTTACCAAACTTCAATAAAGTATTTCAAGTAGATTTTTATGCAATAGGAATGCAATTGGAGTTTTATTGAGTAATGAAGGTAAACCTATAATTTTTTGGAGTGAAAATTTGAATAATGCTAAGAGAAAATATTTTCTTTATGATCAAGAGTTCTATGTCATAGGTTAAGATTTAAAGAAATGGAAATATTACATATTTCTAAAGGAATTTGTCTTGTGTACTAATCATGAAGAATTGAAATATTTGAATAAATATGGAAAGTTAAATTAGAGACATATGAGATTAGTTGACACCTTGTAGTTTTATACTATTATATTCAAACACCAAAGTGGAAAGTGAAATAGAGTAGTTGATGCCTTGAGTAGAAGGAATTTACTGGCATAAATAATGATAGAAGTACTTAGATTTGAAGAATTGAAGACTTTGTATGAGACTAATATTGATTTTACAAAAGTATGGAAAGCTTGTAAAGAATTGATAATAGTTGACTAAAAAGAGTGATTGGATTATTTTATCCAAGATGATATTTTGTTCAAAGGAGTTCAATTATGCATACCTAGAGGATCAATGAGAGATAATGTGATTAAGGGAAATCATAGTGGAGGACTTCTATACACTTTGGTATTGACATGTCAATAAGTTTGATTAGTGAAGGTATTATTGGCCACAAATTCATAAGGGTGTTAGGAATTTTTTTTAGTGTTGCACAATTTTTAAGGTTTCTAAAGGGAGTAGTTCTAGAACATGGGAGTGTATACACCATTAGTTTTACCTAATAGGCATTGGGAGGATATTGAAGGGAAATGAGAGCATCCCATAAATTCATCTGAGATTAGTATGCACATCCTATATACAATAGTTTCTGGTACAACTTCTAATCAGCAAATACAAGTGCATACTACTATGCCATAAAAGTGGAAATAGACATAGTTGATTTCCCACGATTAAAACCTTAAAGGAAAGTGATTGCAATTTACCGATCTAAACAATATTCAGCAGCATTACGACATACAGATTATTATTCTACAATCATAGAACTAGAAGAATAAGACATAATAGAGAACTCAAATATACGTGGGGAAAACCTTTTCAGGTAAAAAACCCCACCCTCCAAACCATCAAGCTAATGTATTATTCAATAACAAGTTACAATACATTTTCAGCCTTCACATGGAGATTTACATCTTGCTCCATTCTAGAGAAAATTCGACAGCATAACCCTGTGCAAATATCTTCTCATCTCTCTTTTCCACTCTATTTCATTTACAACATGCAATACCCATTTTATGAACATCTTAAGACCCAACAAAATGCCCACAATGGAGTTGGGCATTTTTCATGGCTCAACCACCAAGAACCATGCACAATTCCACATGTACATCCAATACCAAGAAAAGGGCATCCATCCCTTGAATAGGCAATGACAGCTTGTCATAGAATCTGCCAAAAATAGCGGTCACAAGAGAAGTGTAAGGGAATCCGTCATACCAACCTATTTTTGGCATATTCTCTTACACACACCAACCATTCATTCTTGGGAACCCAAATAGGCCTCATGTCATAAGATGCTCTTACATTTGTCATAGCTCATTCTTTAAATATCTCTTATGCATCATAGGAATCCGTCATAACCATTTCAGCCATGACCTCCTTCATACACTTCAAGATGCCGACACATGTAAGTGATCAACATGCCAATTAGACATGTACACTCACATTTACATATTATTTGAAAAAATACATTTTACAAAACAAATAATAATAATAGGAATTATACAAGGTTGAGACACCTTATTCCTAACATTCTCCCACTTGTTGAACACCTTGTAAGAGCAACGAGGAACATAACAGGAACTAACCACTATAGGTTGAAAGGCCCATAGACTCCGAACACCATCTAAACTTCTCAGTGCCCACTGGTTTCATTAATGCATCTGCAACATTCTTCATAGTATCTACCTTCTCCAAATTTACCTTTCCATCTTCCACCATATCTCTCACAAAGTGAAACTGCACATCAATGTGCTTCGTTCTGGCATGGAAAGTTGGATTCTTCGCAAGGCAAATAGCACTTTGACTGTCACACCAAATAGTAATCTGTTCTGCATCAACACCAACATTAGAACACAATCTCTCAAGCCAAATGGCTTCCTTACAGGCATGAGTAGCAGCCATGTACTTAGCTTTTGTAGTGGACAAAGAAACCAAAGGTTGTCACTTACTCATCCAACTAATGGCACCACCAAACATAATGAACACATAAGCACTGATGGATCTCCTGTGGTCAATATCACCTTCCCAATCTAAATCCACAAACCCATGAATACAAACTAAATGCGGAGATCCAGAAGAGTTACCATGATAACATATGGAGTAATCTGATGTACCCCTCAAATATCTGAATACTCGCTTAACTACATCCCAATGTACCCGTCCAGGATTAGCCATAAACTGACTCAGGACTCCCACTGCTTGGGCAATGTCTGGTCTAGTAAAGACCATAGCATACATAAGACTACCACCACTCCACTGTGCTCATGAGCTACACAGAAGCATCAAAAATATCAACTTCTTACCCCAACAAAACTATGAAGTCATCCTCCAAAAAATAAGATAAAACATCAGCCAGAACAACAACCAAATTAATTTGTCCAATCCAATTGATAAACCCATGAGATTGAAAATAACATCCATAGTAAATGCTAACTCATCCAATCACCCATACCTCAAAGGTATCGAACACCATAAAACTCATGCCAGCAACATAACCAACCCATAAACTGCAACCTCAAGCTCTATGTACAAACCAGTCGATGAAGACCAAACACATACAAGAACTCCCACTGCATGGATAATGTCAAATCTGAAAAATCAAAACCATACTGAGTCTACTGATAAGAACACAAAGAAAGTGAAACCATGTAGTACCAAGGACCATCCACAAAGATATACAAATCCTGTAGAAAAAACACTACAAGAAACATCTCTCTCATCCAGTCTCCACAAATCTCCTATGTTCTCCACATCCAACAAAGACAAGAGATAAAGGAACTAGCTTGTCATCACCAAAAATAATGAAGTACAAGTGATAACAATTGAGCACAAAAGAGTGACCACATAGCTCCAACAAATCTTCAAAAAACAATGTTATGTGAACCCAAACATTCAAGAAGATAACCAAGACGAAAGAAAGAAATTGCAAACCATAAGCATGTAGCATGTCCTTCTACAAACACTTCTAAATGTCAACTATGCCATGTATGATCCTCTTCGCAACCCCAATAGAAAAGCCACAACAACATCCAAAACTGTTCAACCTCAAGAGATCAAACATAACATGATATCATGAATCTACATGCATGTAAGCCTTTCAAAGAAGATCAATCAACTCCATTTCCCATTTCAGGAAATCAGCCCACTAACATCTCCTATTTTCATCATAAATGAAAGTACACCTCAAGGAGATAATCATGTTATCCATCTCTCACAATGAATCCTCCAGAACCATCTAACTGTAGCTCAAGATCCACAAATATGAAAGAAAAGATAAAGCACCTGAAAGTAACATTGGGCAATACCTCTCAAGTGATAAATTGCCAAGTAGACCAAGAGCAGGGAATGAGAATGCTCCTCCGAGATATGCAAGTCACCTTATGACTTATCAAAGAACAATCTCCTCATAGGTATTTATTGAACTCACGTCCAACAAAGGTGTAGGCTCCTCGGACTTTCTTCTAAAACCTCATCAAGAGTATACATCTCAACAACATGTCTCTCATCTCAAGAGAACTCTAGCCTCACCTAAGTCTCCAAGTATCCACAAGCACCTGTAATCAATCACTCCATGCAAAACTCCACTACAACATAGCATTGTCATGGAGTATCAAGCAAATGATCAAAGTACTTAATACCAAGAAACTAAAACAAGATCAATGTCAAAACTCCAACCATGGAATCAGGAACATAATCATGACATCATGATCTAAACCATCTCCTCCAAAGAGATAACATGCTTCATGTGATCATATCAAATAACTGTATCATGTCACAACTCTAAACTAGTAAGAAAGACAGAACCATGACATAAAAGCCACCATGATAACATATCAAATAAAAGCATAAACAACATATATACGAAGGACCCATTGAATCCTAAAGATATCAACATCTCCAATCACATGAAGATACCATCTCCAACTAGTGAATCAACAAATATGAAAGACCCTTCTGTAGCAACAAGATCTAAGGCATCCTCCAACATCTACAACACTAAAGAAGATCATCCAACACCATATGAAGGAAAAAATACAGCCATTACTAAAGCTCCCACTGATGTGTGATACCAAGCTCTCCAAGCATATGACACACCATCCTCCAAAACTAAAAATCATCTAGGTCCACACATCACACTAGGTGAAACCAAGATCTCCATACTAAGGAAATTCACCATGCTTTAGGACTCCATAACTGACTATCCAAGTACTAAAATATCATCCATCCCCTCATCTCAAAGCAACCACACAAATGCACAAGTGACCACAAACAAGGCCAACTAACAAGTCTGCACCAATACTGAATCAAATCTGGTGGATATAGACAGTCCACATCCAAGTTATCCCACTACAATTAAATGGGCGGCCTACCCACCTAACTGCATAACTTTTAGATTCAATCATTGCAACATGCAAACCCACTATCACATTAGTGACATATACAAATGAGGTTAAAGAGAATAATCATGTAGACAACATGACTCAAACACTAGATCAAGCACAAATCTGATTTGTCAATTATGTCCACATCAAGAACCATAGTCTAGGAATCCAAAAAAGCATCACCACAAAAATACTGAGTGACTGATCACATACCAACATCTCTATGCAGAGAAATAAAAACACCTCCTCTCACCATGCACAAAGAATGCATGCATGTAGAACTGCAACTCTCATCTGGTACCACTCTAAAGGAACAAGAGTCTAGAAAATAGCTCTCTTCAGTAGATCTACAAGAAACCATAAGCTTTTTATTTCAACATGCAAAACTTGCAAAAACATTGTGTTTAAGAACACCCATGCACATCTACACCCACTTCTCATCTGGAAGACTCAAAGTTTGAAAAAAAATACCAAACAACTGAACCCAGAATAATGGATTATCATAGATGAACATCACCATAGATTTTTTTTTTTTTTAGGAAAATCTATAAACCCCTTGAATCCGAAAAACAAGAATCCAAGCCATGCATGTATAAACATCCAAGAGGAAAACATAGTACTAGAACTTCAGGCCACTTGTAGACCAATCCCACAACCACTACTAGTACATGCATCTGAGAGAGAGAGACTATCCAGAAGCTTCCAGATCATCTAATGATCAACTCCATAGTCTCAATGCATTCTAGGTAACAAAAGAGACACCTTTAAATACCCATGCATCAAGAGTTATTATGTTGTCAACCAAGAGCTCCAGATCAATGTCATTTCAACATGACCAACTCTATTTTCTCTGTCTTCACCATCCTTCAAGAAAAATCTACTGTCTCCTGAAAAACTAAATCAACTACAAGACTTCCACTCATTAAAGGATTAATTATCAATCAATTTCTTCAAAACAAACTTCTTCAAGCTCTGCAAGCTAAGAAATCTTAATAGAAGAAATACCCAAAACCAAAAACTTTATGAATCCTCCCATGCAAACAACATGCAATTCACAAAAATGGGCTCTAATAACAATTGAAGGGAAATGAGAGCATCCCATAAATTCATCTGAGATCAGTATGCACATCTTGTATACAATAGTTTTTGGTACAACTTCTAATCAGCAAATACAAGTGCATACTACTATTCCATAAAAGCGAAAACAGACATAGTTGATTTCCCACGATTAAAACCTTAAAGGAAAGTGATTGCAATTTACCAATCTAAACAATATTCAGCAGCATTATGACATACGGATTATTATTCTACAATCATAGAACTAGAAGAATAAGACATAATAGAGAACACAGATATACGTGGGGAAAACCTTTTTCAGGTAAAAAACCCCACCGTCCAAACCATCAAGCTAATGTATTATTCAGTAACAAGCTACAATACATTTTCAGCCTTCACATGGAGATTTACATCTTGCTCCATTCTAGAAAAAATCTGGCAGCAAAACCCTGTGCAAATATCTTCTCATCTCTCTTTTCCACTCTATTGCATTTACAACATGCAATACCCATTTTATGAACATCTTAAGACCCAACAAAATGTCCACAATAGAGTTGGGCATTTTTCATGGCTCAACCACCAAGAAACATGCACAATGCCACATGTACATCCAATACCAAGAAAAGGGCATCCATCCCTTGAATAGGCAATGATAGCTTGTCATAGAATCCACCAAAAATAGCGGTCACAAGAGAAGTGTAAGGGAATCTGTCATACCAACCTATTTTTGGCATATTCTCTTACACACACCAACCACTCATTCTTGGGCACCCAAATAGGCCTCATGTCATAAGATGCTCTTACACCTGCAATAGCTCATTCCTTAAATAGCTCTTATGCATCATAGGAATCTGTCATAACCATTTCAGCCATGATCTCCTTCACACACTTCAAGATGCCGACACATGTGAGTGATCAACATGCCAACTAGACATGTACACTCACATTTACATATTATTTGCAAAAATACATTTTACAAAACAAATAATAATAATAGGAATTATACAAGGTTGAGACACCTTATTCCTAACAGATATTAACATGGATTTTAATTTGAGATTACCAAAGACAAAAAGAGGTAATGATTTTATAGTTGTAGTGGCAGACATATTATCTAAAATATTACATTTCATTCTTTCTAAGAAGGTATATGATAGAATATATAGAAGATTTGTTATTTAAGGAGGTTAAAAGTTTGCATAGATTACTAAAGATAATTGTTTCAAACTTGGATGACAAAAAAAGGTAGTAAAGAAAAGAAAATTTCTAGTGTGAACTTATAATAAATTGAACGTAAGGAAGTTTGGACCTTGTAATATTTTGAGAAGATTTGATTCTAAGAATTCTTATGAAGTCAAGTTACCTGCAAATATGGATATTTTGCCTAGATTCAGTATTTTAGATTTATATTAGTTAAGAAAAATAATGTTAAGAAGTTACAAAATATAGAAGAGATACTAAGGAGAAGAGTTGGAAGGAGTACAAGAGGTATGGAATACAAGGAGTATCTAATCAATTATAAAGACATAATAATGGAATTTCTTCATGGATTTATCAACTTGAGTTGGATTTTATAGATTCTTCTTAGGAAAAAATTGAGAAACTTACTTTCCTTATCAACATTGGGTGTCTAATGCAGGATAATCTTGGGTTCAAAGAAATCTTACATCAACCAAAAACTATTTTAAGATTAGTTTTCATATTTTTCTAATCTTCTAGTCTATGATCATATTTTAGCAATGATTAATTTAATCTAGTTAGAATTTTTGAATTTAATATTATGATCTAGACCTATTTCTATTCCTATTCCTAGGCTCATAGTTCACTTGGTTCTTTCCTTCTTGAGTTATGATTCATCTTCTCTTGAGTAATGGGTTCTTGCCGATTTTCATGACCATTAAAGGATTTTGATGTCACAATAGAAATATATATGACCATGTATGATTCATGGTGCATTTTTTGATGTTATTTGATCATGAAGACCTAAGTCTAGGACTACAAGCCTTCAAACATATTGTTTGATTTGGTATTATAACTATTTTGTTTTAATATGTTTCCTATTCTTGGGGAATGTTATAAATGTTGAGGTCAACTAGCATTCCATGATGATTATATATTATAATTTCATCTATTTCTTGATAGAGAATTAATCATGACTGAAATTGTAGACATTTTAATTTTATCTAAGGCCTCTAGCCAAACATTTAAGAGAGAAGGCATGTACAAACATGGCATGTAACATGGCCAATTACTGAACCTATGTACATCTATAAATAAATGTGTATCTTGCTTGTCTCTCATTAAATTCCTTTTATTTTCTATTACTCTTACTATTGTTGTATGATTGGCTCAACCTCTTTAAGGGCTCTTTAATATGGGTTTACAATAAATAGATTCCACTCATACCTATACTTACAATCATAGATATTAAATTCTTGCAAACCTTTACATCTCATACACTCATTGCATCATTCACCTATTCCAATTATAACATGATCTCACCCTTTTATAAAATGCATCAATATAAATTATCTCAACCAATATTAAGACATTAATTACGATATAATAATTACTATGACCAATGATATCCAAAATATATCATTTAGGACATGATCAAGACCCAAACAAATAATCTCCAAGATAGAAAAATCCATCTAATCACATTAAAAACCAATGTAACCTGCTAACTAACTAATTTAGCCAAGAATGCATCTACATGATTCATGAAATCTTATGAATCTGATACCCCAATTTGATCTATAAACTTGAATGGGAAACTATTAAGAAATAGTAATTAGCATCATGAAATACCACCATGATAATAACATCTCTATCTTTGAATCTATGAATAACTCTATATTTGTCATCATGAACATAACTTAGGAATGTCTGTCATAAAAGAAAAATATATTCCTTCTATCTAAATCATAAACTAGTACAAATAAGGACACAAATCCAAGTCCTATGCATGCCACCAAGTTAGAACTAAATAACATTGCATAAATGATGCACACTGATTAGAGTACTACAAGATCATCATCACCAGAATAACTAGAAAAAAGAAAATAACTAGCCTTCAATCAAATCATTGTAGGTCCCTAAAATGATAACATAAAACTCTATTCAATCCAACAATGATCATCTAGAGTCATCCATGACTCCATCTACAGCTATGCACTATCTGATTGTCAGTATAGAAACCATATTAATCCACTCACCACATAATTAACTATTGATATTGTTGGGAAAATAAATATATTGACATCAAAGGAAAAATATTAATGTCATAACATATAATAAAATTTTCTATAATAATCCAAACAATACTTAGGCTAATGATATTTATAAAACCATTTATATTTTTTTTAAACAATTGACAAACATAGTATTAATTGGAACAAAAAATTGTTGTTTCATTATTAACTCATTTTCCTACTCTTAGTAAATATAACACACCTTATTCATTGGATTATGGTAGTAAGCTTATTATTTCCTTTTAGATAAATATTTATTTATTAGATATTTCTCTTAGTGGAGAACTAATATTATTGAGACACTTCATGAAGTTTAGAAATCATAATAAGGGAAAGTGCATAAGTTTATAGCCTGGTGACTTAATTATCAAGCTAATTATTATAACCCAAATTTTTAAGAGGAAAATCAAGGTATTTTCTATCATAATTGGTTTGGGCCCTTCACTATTAGTGTCTAATTTTGCATGGATGCCTTTTATTTATCATTTCTTTAAAAAGTTAACAAAGGATCTAGTTGTTAGCAAGAATGTTGATGGCATTTCTTTTGGGGAGTATTCTAAGCATATCTAGAATACTCCAAGATATTGTTAGAATGATTGGCATGTTTCATTCATGAGTGCATTTTTCATTGATGTCAACATAGCATTGTTTCTATAAAGATTGGCAGAGTAGCAGATAAATAATGAGGTCATGTAGATGAAGTATTGATTATTAGGTCAAGAGTAGTTAAGGTTGTGGTCTGCATTTTTTCATGATGAAGTGGTCAAGTATGCATGGAGAAATTCAAAGACATGTAGAAGATAATCCTAATTTATAGAAGACATTATATAGATAGAGTTTCTGAGAAGCAGTTTTTGATATTTGGATTTTATCTCCTAATAGAGGTAGAATTGTGATAAGTGTAATTAATCAATGATAGAAGATAGTCTAATTATGATCTCAGCAAGTATGCAATGTCAATGGCTACATGTGTGAGAAGTTGTAAATACTACGAGCTCACAATATTGTGTAATTGTAAAATAATTGATTATCTTAAAGAGTTCCTATTATAATTGATTGGGAAAGCTTCTTGAGGCCAAATCAAGGAGTTATTTTGAGGATATTGTATAAAGGAAGGATATTTTCCTTGTTGTGAAGTATATATTGAAGTGTGATATGTGAAGTATTTTGTAAATGTGAGTGAGCAATCCAAGGGATTATTAGATGTAAAGTTGGTGATCTGGTATCAAGGTCAGAAGAGGTTTGGTCTAATCAAAGGATAGAGAAGGAGCTATACATTTCTACCATTTTGCAAGGAATAATACAAAGACTAGTTGGGCAGTGAGTTCGGTGGTCTTTCCTCTAAACTTGTTTTGATGGTGGATCCATCTTCCTTCTACAACTCCTCGATCATAGGATTGGTATAACTACTAATAGGATCAAAATCTCATAATAGGGATCCAAAGTCTCCTAACAAGGATTGATACATACTGAATGTATTTCATTGGCTCTTAGTACAGTCCATCCTCTATCAAGGAACTTTTATATTAGTACATTATTTTTGTGGGTACCATCTCTGTCGAGGTTATCCCTCTGGTCAATGGTTTCCCTAGTCAAAATATCTAGTGTTATTGTGTATGAGTATCTTCTTATGGTTGTTGATCATATTGATCACATGTTCAAGGATAAATAAAGTTAATAAATGTTTCAATAGTTGGATAATTGATTCACCCCCCCACCCTCTCAGTTATCTTGGTGGACTTTACTTTCTAATGCTAGTTACTAGTATGAATTTACATAGTTATTATCAATAAGTGATGCAATTATATAGATTATTTTAGACACTTTTAACCCATTTTTCTCTTCTTATTACACTTCCTACCTATATGTTTTTAAGTAATGTTCCTATATTTTACTATAGATAACTTTGCATATTAAAATTCATGACCACACCTTATAAATATTCCATGTGTTGTTATAATCAATTTCTACACTTACACATCAATTTATAATCATTTTTAATTCCTTTTCTCTCCCACATCCTGATGATGTATTACATAGTATGATAAGAAATGTTAATGCTAAAATCTATCACACAATTGATCTCAAAAGAGAACATAATCAACATTCTATTACATTTGCAAGATTCATCACTATAAATATATTGCTCACATTGTCTTACAATTAGAGGCAATATTGGGGGCATCATCCCATTTCCTTTATATCCTTATATGCATATACAAAATATAGTTCTTGACATGACTATTTTACCAAAAATAATTTTATATATTGATACTATTTATGCTCATTTTTTATTGCAAAATTTTATCTTTTGATTAATACAGTATGTTTCTTTTATGATGTATACAACATTGTATTTTTTAATGAAACCAGTTAGGAGAAAAAAATATTATCACTAACATTTATGCATGAATTTGACTGTACATGTATAGTTATTGTGGTTATGATTATCTTCTTTAGTATCAACCACGGTTTCATTACTACAAATCTACATTAATAATAATTTTGTATAGAAAACCTCATGATTTCAATATCTATAGAGTAATAATGTGTTATATATCTAGATGTTCAACCCCTAACACCTTTTTTTTTTGGTTTAGTTCCTTAACATCTATCCTTGTAATTGAATATTTTATAAATATTTGGATCTTTACTAACATTTGTTAAATCTCTCACCATAACATTTTACTTTTCTATATATATAGTTTTAGCAAGTTACAGTTATATTCATTATAAATTCTTGAAGAATGTTAGTCATTACAACATTTTAGATTGGGTTCTTCAATATTATCAAGATAGATTACACATCATGACAATACTACACATGATCAACATTCATGATTTGTAGACTAGTTCATGTAGAGATCCACACCCTTTCATTTTCTAAACAATATTTTATTTTTTACGTTATTATCAAAATAAATATTATGCAAGTCAAACTAGAGGCAAATGTGTAGCTAAAATAATGTACCCATACCCTTTTCACTTATTTTTGTTGGAAATATTTAGAAAGGCTAAGTTATTGAGAGGGGAGGGGTGAATCAATAACTTTGCAAAAATTTTAACTTCAATTATCCAATTTGAAGCTGTATATATTTTGATTTAACTACATGCATAAGAAACTAAAAATATGAAAGCATTCATAATACTTTGACACATAGATTTGGTCACCTAGAGACCTTCCAAATGGAAAGTAAAACTAGGGTGGGGATGATACCCACAAGCTTTAGTACTACAGTATAAAGTTGGCTTGTTAAGGCTTATATTGATCACTTCTGATGATATGCCCTATTAGGACCAATAAGGACTACTAGGTCCACCTTGTTAAAGGATTTATAAACATATAATGAAGTATGCACTCAGTAAAGAGATTTACAAAAGATTGTTAGGTCTTCCTTGTTAAAGGATTTGATGAATCCACCTATTAGGATGAAGCAGTACCTGATCTCTGATTTGCAACTTAGTTTGTTGAATGAGATTCCTTGATGTACAAATCATCTTGTTGTGATAGATATATCTTTTCTTATCCTTATACTATTGTAGCCTTTGTAATTCACTCTTTCTACTCTTCTCTAATTGCATTCAATTACATTTTATTACACACACTTGGATATGATACAATTCATTACATATATACCAATCCAATTATACAAGTACAAAGTCGGCCCAAATGAAGAAACTTGAGTTCTGAAGACTGACTCGGTGAGGTTCTAATACTCAGCGTCCACTATCAATGCTTGACATTGTCATGCACTTGGTAGATGTAGAATCTTAGCCCATACTGATCATTTCCAAGTAGTCTTGAACTCAATCTATATTGGTGACTTGGTGAATGCTATAGAACTCAACATATAAACTAAATCTCTTGATTCACATTGTGTGACTTGGTCAATGCTTCCTCTACAAGCTTAGTATAAATTGAATCACTTGGTTAACATTGGACTCACATCACATCAACTATGAACTTGGTAAGCACTACACTGCTCAGTTTACACTAGTAAAATTGACATACACTAAGATGCTTAGTTTACTCTGCTGATCTTCACACTAATTGTAACTACTCAACATTGCAATACCCAAAAAGTGGCACATTGCCATATTAACCAACTTTGGTTTATTCAATTACTCCTAAGTCCTATTTTACTAGGAAATTCTAATGCTTCTAATCACTACTTGACCGAGGTGTCAAATGTAGAAAACCCTAATCTACATTAATCATATTATTTATTTAACTCCTAAGTATTGAATCAAATTAGCTACATAAACTTATTTATTTAATTTAATTCAATTATAAGTGCTCTACTTTAATTAAATTAAAATTAACCCCTTAAGCTAATGTACAAAGGAATTAAATGTACATTTAATTTAATAAGATATCTCCTCTTTTTTATTATTGAATTTAATTATTCAATTAATTAAAGTTATCCATTTATGAGGTTATATTCTATTTTATTAAATTAAATATTCTCAAAAAAAGATTAACTCCTTTTATCACTCAAAAAGGAATTAGTTAACTCCTTTTATCACTCAAAAAGGAACTAGCTAATTCCTTTTATCACTCAAAAACAAACCAATTAACTCCTTGTATCACTCAAAAAGGAACTAGTTAACTCCTTTTATCACTCAAAAGGCAGTCAGTTAACTCCTTTTATCACTCAAAGGCAACCAGTTAACTCCCTTTCCATGAGGAAGTTTACTTTATGATTGGCTCTCCTCTTCAATCTTGATTGTCCATTTGGATTAATCTCGACCATCAATTATCTCTTGGATTCTATAATAGAAGCTCTTCATTCCTCATTATGGAGGAAGAAAATTGGAATTTGCATTTAACTTATGTAGAAATATTGACTCAATTTGTATTTTCATTCTTACATTGCAATCTCATGTTAGCTTGAAAAATGCATTCATTTAGCAATTGCATCTCTCCTCTAGATTAATTGCACTTTCATTTAAATGCATAAATCCTTCATTCTATAGGTCTAGTTGTCTGCTTATTATTCTAAGAGAAAAGGCATAATCCTTCTAGTTAGAAGCAACAGGTTGCTCTGTTAGACTTTTATAGATAAACAATCCAATGTTTATTCGGGGATGATCTCACAGATAATGACCATATTGAACTATTTGTGAGGATCTGAGGCCTACATTTCACACACATAGGCATGTACTAAAATTTGTCCAAAGGACTCAGTAGCAACTGTAGAACTCGATAGTAACTAAAAATTTTGGTAAACACTTCTAATTACACAATAAGCTTAGTAGATACTTACAACCTAAATGTTGAAGTATTTGTGAGGATCTGAGGCCCTCATTTCACACACATAGCCATGTACTCACATAATTACAAAGTCGGCCATCATACAAGTTAACACCAATATGACAAAGATGGCATAAATTTAGATACTCAGGTTCTGAAGACTGACTTGGTGAAGTTATGATACTTGCCATCCACTGTCATTACTTGGCATTGTCATGCATTCAGTAGAAGTGGAAGCTATGTAACTCAGTATAAATTGAATTACCTTTTTACCATGATTGCACTTGGCAAACACTAATCCTCATACAAATCGGTTAACATTGGCTTTGCTTGACATAAACTGCTAACTTGGTAGAAATTGTAAAGCTCGATAACTACTGAACTACTCGAGTTGAACTATTAGACTTCACACTGATTGAGTTCACTTGGTAACCATTGGAATGCTTGGTATGAATTGTAATGCTCGATGGCTACTGAATTACATGGAAAACACTTGTAGAATGATCAATGAGCTTGGTATCCATACAGAGTCTAAATAAGTGTTGTCACTAATAACAAACTTGACTAAATGTCAACAATCTCCCCCTTTGGCATTAGTGACAAAAACACTTATTAGCCAAAACTTATATACAACACAGTGTGCTACTAGTTGGTCGGTATGGTATATTATTTTTGAGATTTTTCAAAATTTGTCTTTGTAAATATATATAGTATACTTTATCTATAAACTTTTTGCTATATACATTTTCTCCCTTTGCATGATTCTCCCCCATATATAGCATATTAAACATACTAAGTGTCTCTCCCTATATACACTTTCTCTTCCTTTTTGACAATAATGCCAAAGATTTACTCAAAACTTATTTACATGGAGACACCAAAATGTGAGAGAAAATCTAAATGTACCTTAAGAATGTGAGTTACGGTCTTATCCTAGTTCTATTGCAAAACTTTGCATGTATGTAGAGCAAATTGGACTTCTGTAGATAGCTAGATCATGTGATCTGCAATTGAGAAGTTGTTATCATGGATCAATGTTTTTGAGTAGACAATGTGCTTTTGCATTATATCCATGATGGGAAGGATCATATTTTGAATATCTAACAGTGTAGACCTGATCCTTGCTTCTTCTCTCAACAACTCTATGTGCATATTTGATAAGAATCTAAGCTTCATGTGATGTGCAAAGCTTGAACTAAAGTCAAGTTACAACTACTTTTCACTAGCCATCAGATCTTCATCAATCTTAGTCTGTTTTCTCTTTATTTCCTTTGCAAACTCAGTAATATCACACAACTTTTAAAAAATTGATGTTACATATGTGCAAGAGTTTTCAAGATTGGTCAAGATTGAGAAAAGCTCCACCTGCTAGATAGCTATTTGCTGACCAATGTGCTCAAGCACTTTATTATCAAATTTCTTCTCTGCTTTCTCAAGTAGCTTTTCTTGACCATTGGAATCCTCATTAAACTTTATGATTGCCTCTTCTAATTGCAAAAAAATGTGTTGAGAAGTATAAACTTCAATACCTATATCCTCAGTCAAAATATTTTTGGCATCATCAATAATTTTATACTTTTTATCTATCTCCTCTCTAAGTTTTTGCTACTTAGCCTTCTTTTGGAGGAGTTCACCAACTATGTGTATTTGATCCATAGTGAGATTGTAAATGTCCCATTTAGGAATTTCAATCTCCTCATCCAAATCTATATCCTCTTCTTTCTCATTTCCTTTACTCAAAAATCTTGTATTCAGTTGAACCTTAGGTTCAACTATCCTTTTACTTAATGTGTTAGAATTCAGAATGGAAATAATAGTAGAAATTGTAGGACTAGTAGTGAAAATTTGTACAATACCAACTGATGGAATACTAACTAGAATACTTACTAAGTCCAAAACTAAAGTATTTATAGAAGTATCCAAAACTGATGAAGCCAAAATTGTACTTACTATAGAAGGGCTCAAATGGTAGAATATACTATATCTATTGTTGTTGATGTTGACTTGGTGGCTGAAGGATGTTGTAGCTCTATAAATGAAGTGGTAGACACTTCTATCAGTGATGTGCTAAGTTATGAGGTAGTGAAGAGTGATTGGACATTTGATGTATCAGTGATTGTCACAATAAAACTTGATGAAGCTATCTACGAGCTTGATGATGTTGCAAGTTTGGCTAGAGAGTGAGGAAGTGAGGCAATGACAACCATAGCTATCTTGACTGGGTCAATCTCCTCATCATCTTCATTGGCTTCCTTTGTAGTTTCTTCTTATTTTTCTTCTTCATCATCCTTCATCAGTTCCTGATAATCAATTGTGACAAATTGAGTGGAGTCTTTATCATTATCTTCATCCTTGTCATTTTCATCATCATCATCTTTGATTTCTACTAGATACTCACTCATTTTGTGATGATGGAACACATTTCTCCATGTGTTGGTGACATTCCTCACAACACACTCTATATCTTTCATCAAAACTAGACAAGTATTGGAATTAAGACTCATTTTGTTCGCATTATCTTTTAATGCTTTATTTACCTCTACACCAGTCAAGGTGGGTACCAACTATCTTAAGGTTTCTACAAAAATGTCTTTGACAGTTTGCTTGGTATTCTCTCATCTTATCTTGATCTTCTTCAACAAAACTACAAGGATTTGTGATGCCAACTGGTCTGGAGAGAATTTCTATTTGCCCATCTTGTCCATGACCAGATCTTCAACTTCTTTCTACTCTGTTAGAGTCCTTGTCTCATACTTGAGAGCTTTAAAGTTATGCACACTAATGCCTTCTCTCAGCACCTTGATTCTTTCTTAAAATTTAGGTGAAGGTTGGCTGAAGATGACATCACCACCTTCCTTTTCTGCCTTCTTCCTGAATCTCCTAGTAAACACTGCAGTGGATGGCTTTGATGGCTTGGTGATGATCACTTTGCCTTTCTTCTTCACTACTTCTTCTTCCTTTTTTGACTCATCTTCATCCTTTTCTTCTTCCACATCTCCTTTTCCCTCGGTCAACATAAGAGGTGTGGAGGATTTTAATTTTGCCATCCTCCTCTTACCTTTGTCAAACATGACTTGAGGAAGGTTGATCTCAAGCTCTATTCTTGTCTTTGCCTCATCATAGATTCCAAAGTATGGTGCCTTTGAATCAATAGGCTCATTCACCAAGGCTTGAATGATATCTTTGGTTTCACAATATTAACCTCATAGGGAAGAGGTTTTACCCATACAACTCTGGGTCTTACTACTTGGATGTAGACTTTGTCACTGTCTACCATGAAACAAACATCATTCTTCTAGTCTTTGACCAATTTCTTTGTTATCCTAAATCTATTATTCATCTTTTCTTTGAAGGCTTCAAAATAGTTTTCCATAATACTAACAAAATTCTCAACCATTTTAGAAATATTCTCATTAATCTTATACAAAACTAGCACATCTTTTCTCCATACTACCATGCCTTTTGAAGGGGAAAACTTTTGTACATAGAAAAACAAACATGTCAATAATGAACCAAATTTGCATGGGTTGTTCTTGGAGGTTCTAATGCTTTCCATATTTTTGTTAAACTACTTCAACAACAAATTTGCAAGATCATATGATAGATTATTCTTTATAACCTTCTAGGCTAGGTCAACTGCCTCAGATGACACATTATTATGTTAGCTAGAACTGTAGATCTTGTGTGCTATCACATGGATGGAAAATTTCAACTTTGTATCAATCACACTACTAATTTTCATTCCTCTATCATCCCACTCAGCTAGGGTTTTCTTCTCTAGCTAAGCCTAACCTAGGGTTTTGGTGGTTTTAGCTTTGATGAGCATGGGGAGACCAGTGATGCGAGGGATCATTTTCTTCATGATCAAGACTAGTTGCTCAAGCCATAATTGATCGTTGTGAACTCGGTTAAGGATGTACCTAATCCATTTGATTTGGAAGCTCTGAGGCAGATGAGGAATGTGGGTTAAACCCTTGTCTTCCAAATGTTTGTGTTTAGACTTAAAAATTTTGTTAACACTGAGTTCACCTAGGGCATCATCCATTTCTAGGGTTCCTATCTCCTAAATTGCATATTTAAAATGAGTTTAGATATCATTTATAAGAAGTGCCTTTGGTGGGATCTATGACTATGCTTCATTCAGGTTAAGGGTTTCGACTATGGCCAGCATGAGTTTGAAATCAGGGGCTTTCCATTCAACACCTCAGACCAACATCTCTAAACCTTTCCTTTCCTTGTTGCTACTGCTTGATGCCATGATAACTTGGTAAGCCTAGGAAAAATTTGAAGAAATTAGCTGCCAATTCTACTTAAACTTGCTTGATCACTCTGCAAATCTCCTCTTCGCAATAACACTTAGAATTCTCGGTGAAAATGAATTTGATTTCCTTCCTTTTGTTAAAACTTTATGATTAAATCTTGGTACAATGGTAGCTATGATGACATTGTGTGCAATAGCCTATCATCCACTATTTTTTTGGATTACTCGATGAAGACTTCACAACTCAGTAATCAATCATGTTCATGTAACTCCTAACTTTGCATGGTAGAGTCCATGACCCAACCGTGCTTGATAGAGAAATCAACTCAGTGTTAAATATTACTGATCTCACTGATGATCCTTTTGTATCTTAAATGCTCATTTGGATTTTTACTTCCTTTCAATTGGAACTTTTAGGATGTGATCTTGACAACACAGTTCTAGTTCTTCCTTAAAAACTTAATTGGAAATGGTGGAGTCACCCACTTCTTGAGTGACATGACCATCATTGCTTGAACTAGCTTGCTCAGTAGATTTAGGAATCCATTTTTGTCTCATTTACTTCCTAATGTTATATACTTTTGTCTTCTTTTCATCTTTAATTCTACATGTATTCATGCAATTCTTAGCTATCTGACCAAGTTTAGTACAAGTGAAACATCTTATGATGATATCATTTCTTCTCATGTGATGTTTAACATAATATATGCCAATGTATCCATATTCTCCATAGTAATGACATCTACACCAAGTGTTGTAGTCCCATCCAAATATTTCTTTCATAATTTGTTCTACTAGATTGAATGACTTAGATCTACATTTAGATGCCTTGTGACCTTGTATCTTGCATTTGTGAAACTTGCCCTCAAATTTTGGTTTCTCTTTGCATTCATTAGCCCTATGACCATGTTGACTACAATTGTAGCATTTTCCATTGAAATTAGCTTCTCCATTACTCCAATATTTGTTTGATGTATGGCCTATCTTACCACAATGATCGCAGGTAGTTTTTTTATTCTTTTGGCCTCCTTGATTAGAGGATTCACCTTCTTCTTTCTATCCAATTCCTATTTTACCTTTTTACCTATAGAGATTCTGCTGATTCAGTTGATTCAATTGATCCACATCTACTTGCAATTTCATTATTCTTTCATTGAGTTTCTTTCAAAATTTAGATCATTCCTCAATCTTTCATTGATCTATCTTTCAGAGTTTAGATAATTCCTTATCCTTTCATTTTTAGATCTTAGACTCATGATTTCTTCATTTGCATTGGAGAGTTGATCAATAAGGTCTTCTTGCTAAAGGGATTGATTTTAAATTTCATTGTTCCTTCCATCTAATTCTTCTTTTTCCTTATTTCTTTGTTTTAAGATTTCACATAATCTTATTGACTAAACTTATTGTTCTCTTTTCAATTTCCTTATCTCTTCTTGCAAGGAATCATTCTTTTCTAGGAGTTCTTTGATTGCATCATTTGCTTCATCTGAGCTACTTGAAGGGAAAAAAATCTTCAATCTTTTCTGCAATATACTAATGATCATTCATCTGATTTGCAAGTTCCTTCCTTCTTTTTAGAGATTGGGAAAGATGCTCCTTTGCTTTCTTGTGTTGGCCTATGGCCATCTCTAGATCTAGCTTTTCATTGTCAATGGCTTTGTCAAGTCTAAATATCTCCATAGTCCCTGATCTTTTCTCAAGTTGTCAAACTTTATCCTTAGAACCACAAAGCTCTAATACCAATTGTTGGAAATATTCAAGACTAGCTAGATTACTGAGAGGGGAGGGGTGAATTAGTAACCTTAAAAACTTTATCAAATTCATATCTTAATTGCAATTATCCAATTACCATTTAGTTCATCGAATCTGATCTACTTGCATGCATGAGAAAATGAAAACATAAAAAATTGATAACACATGAACACAATAATTTGGTGACCCAAAAACCTTCCAAATAGAAAGTAAAACTAGGGTGGGGATGATAACTACAAAACTTCAATACTGTAGCATAAAGTTGTCTAGTTAAGGCCTACATTGTTCACTTCTGATGATCTGCCCTATTAGGAGCAATTAGGACTGCCAAGTCTACCTTGTTAGAGGTTTTACAAACATACAATGAAGTATGCATTTGGTAAAGAGATTTAAGAAAAGACTGTTAAGTCTACCTTGTTAAAGGATTTGAAGTTGATTCACTTGTTCGGATGAAACAATAGATCTATAACTTACAACTAAACTATTGATTGAGATTCCTTGAAGTACTAATCACCTTTATGTGATAGATATGACTTTGCTGCTCTGATATGGCCTTACAATACACTTTTTCTACTGTTGATTCACATTCAAAAGCTTCTTTATAACATTCACATTATCATAATTCCACACTATCATACACTCAGATGTAATACAATACATTACGCACACACACACATATCAATCCAATTCAAATAATTACAAAGTCGGCCATCATAAAAGTTAACACCAATATTACAAAGTCAGCCCAAATGTAGATACTTTGGTTCTAAAGACTAACTTGGTGAAGTTCTGATACTCAGCATCCACTATCATTACTCAACATCGTCATGCACTTGGTAGAAGCAGAAGCTCAATCCATACTAATCACTCCAATGTAGTCTTGAATTCAGTATACACTGGTGACTCGATAGATACTGTGTAACTCGATATAAACTAAATTACTTGTTTACCATGACTGCACTTGATAAACACTAATCTTCATACAACTTAATTAACACTAGATTCACTTGACATAAACTATTAACTCGGTAGAAACTACAAAGCTCGGTAACTACTAAACTTCTCAGGTTGAACTATTAGACTTCACACTGACTGAGTTCACTTGGTAACCACTAGAATGCTCAATATGAACTATAGTGCTCGGTGGCTACTGAATTACATGGAAAACACTTGTAGACTTGTCAATGAGTGTGGTAGCCATACAGAGTCTGAATAAGAGTTTTCACTAATAACAAACCTGACTAAATGTCAACAAACACTTATCAGCCAAAACTGAACTCAAAAAGTTTCCTAAATACTTATCCATCACCTTGTGATTCTAGCTCAGTAGAGTATACTATTTTTGAGATTTTTCCAAATTGGTTTTGTAAGTATACTATACATTTCCTTGCTATATACAATATGTTTATTGTACATTCTTTCACATATTTCTCACCTATTTTTTTTACAACTTATTACATTTTACTCCCCCATAACTTTTTACATCTTTCTCCATCTATCTCCTCCTATCTTTATACATCTTTCTCCCCCTTTTTGACATTAACACCAAAGATTTATTCTATATAATTACATGGTAATCCCAAAATGAGATAAAAAATCTAAATTTACCTTGAGTATGATAGCCAAAGTTTTATCCCAATTATCTTGCAGGACCTTACATATGTGATGTGCAATCTGCACTTCTACTAGCAACTCAATCATGTAGTCTGCCATAGAGAAATTATTGCAATGGATGAGGGTTTTAGAATGTGCAATATTTTTTTGAAGTGCATCCATGTTGGGAAGAATCATATTCTAAATATCTACCAATGTAGATCTTATCCTTGCTTCTTCTCTAAGCAATTCTACCTGCATATCTATCAAAAACTTTATCTTCTTAAAGCGTGTTGAACTTGAACTAGGGTCAAGCTACAACTACTAAGCACTTTCCTTAAGGTCTCCATCTATCTTGGACAATTTTTCCTTTATTTCCTTAGTAAAATTTGAAATATCACATAGCTTACTAAAAAGTGATGATACATTTGTACAAGATGTTTCCAGAGGACCCAAAATTGTAGAGAGTTCTACTTGATAAATTGCAATTTTGTTGAGCAATGTGCTCTAACACTTTATCATCAAACTTCTTTTTTGCCTTCTACACTAACTTATCCTATCCATTTGTATCTTCATTTAACTTCTAAATTGCCTCTGCTAACTGATACAAAATTGGTTTAGAATCATCACCCTCAATAGCTATAACTTCTACCAAAATATTCTTTACATCCTCAATAATTTAAATTCTTTATCCCTTTCCTCTCTTAGTCTCTGCTATTTGGCTTTCCTCTAGAGAAGTTCACCAAATGTCTACATTTGATCAAGGTTGAGCTTGGAAATGTCACAATTAGGGATTACAATTTCCTCATCTTGGTCTATTTCTTACTCCATTTCTTTTCCTTTTCCCATAAATTTTGTGCTCGGTTGAGCCTTGGTCTCAACTATCCTTGCACTTATTACTTGTGCACCTAGAATAGAAACAATCATAGACATAATATGACTAGCTCAAAAGATTGATACTACAATTATAGTAGAAATGCTAGTAGAAGTACTTAAAAAATCAAAAATTGAGGTATTCAAACTTGATGTGTCCAAAATTGATGTGTAAACCATAGATGTGTTCAAAAATGTTGTGTCAAACATGGTAGAAGAGGGAAGAGTCTGTAGCTTGGTAAATTAAATGGAAGTCACTTAAGTCAATGATGTGCTAAGATAAATTGGTGCAAATATTGATTCGATGTTTGTATCGTCACTAGTGGTCAGAATCAATCTTGCTAAGGTTGTCTCTATGCTTGAAGTTGTCAATAACTTGCTTGGAGAGTGAGGAAGTGAGGCAATAATTACTGTAGCAATCTTAACTAGATCAATTTCCTCATCATTTTGGGTTTCTTCCTTGTTAGCCTCTTGCTCTTTATACTTTTGATAGTCAACAGTAACAAAATGTGTTGACTCTTCACCATGCCCTTCTTCATCCATTTCTTGTTCATCATTATTATCATCATCATTTACATTGATAGGGAAGTCACTTGGTTTATGAAGATGATAGATATTCTTCCATTTTTTTGTTGAATTCCTTACAATATACTCAATCTCTTTCATGAGAACCAGACAAATTGTGAATTCAAGAGTTAATTTATCCTGATTTTTCTTTAGAGATTCCTTAATCTCCTTGTCTGTTATGCTCAATAAAAGCTACTTTAGGGTTTGCTCATAGATGTCTTTCACAATTTGCATGGAAAATTCCCATCTTGGCTTGATCTTCTCCATCAAAACATTAGGAAATTGAGAAGTAAGTTGGTCAGGTGAGTAGTTCTGCTTACCCATTTTGTCCATGACTAGTTCTTCTATTTTCTTTTGCTCTTCATCATTCCTAATTTCATACTTTAATGTTTTAAAGATTTTTATACTAGCTCTAGCTCCTAGCTCCTAGCTCCTTTAACCTATCTTGGAAGGTGGGTGGAGGTCTGCTAAATATTATATCTCCTCCTTCTTTGTCAGTTTTCTTCCTTGATCTTATTGTGAACACAACAATGGATGGCTTGGCAAGCTTGGTAATGATTAACTTGCCCTTCTTCTTCAATGGTTCCTCTTCCTTTGATTCTTCTTCATCCTCTGCTTCTTTATCCTCACATTTTCACTCGATCAACAAAAGAGTAGAGCTAGTTTTTAGCTTGGTTTTTCTTTTCTTTCCTTTGTTTACCCCCTGAGGGAGCTTGTTCTCCATTTCTATCCTTGCTTTTGCTTCATCAAAGGTGCCAAAATATGTGGCCTTGGGATCAACTAGTTCATTTAAAAGTGCCTCAATTATGTCCTTGGTTTCATCAATATTAACCTCATATCCAAGAGGTTTCACCCATGTAGTTCTAGGCCTGACTACCTGAATGTATACTTTATCACAATCTACCATGAAACACACATCGTCCTTATAATATTCAACTATTTTTTTAGGAATATGTAATATGTTGTTCATTTTCTCCTTAAAAGCATCAAAATAGTTATCCATGATACTATTGTAATTTTCACCCATCTCAGCAATATATTCATTAATTTGATATAGCACTGGTGCATCTTTTCTCCACACAACAAAGCTTTTTGAAGGGAAAATTTTATGAACATAAAAGAATAAGCATGTCAATAGGGAGTCAAACTTACACAAGTTATTCTTTGATGTCCTAATGCTCTCCATGTTTTTGTTGAACTATTTTAATAGTAGCTCAACAAGGTTAAAGGAGAGATTATTCTTTGCTACCTTGTATGTAAGCTCAACTACTTTGTACAACACAATGTTTAACCTGCTCAAACTATAAATCTTGTGTGCAATAATATGAATTCCAAATTTCAATTCCATGTCTATGACACTGGTAATCTTCATGCCTCTACCATCTCATTCTACTAGGGTTTTCTTCTCAAGTTTAGCTCGACCTAGGGTTTTGGTTGTCTTGGCCTTGGCTAGCATTGGGAGACTAGTGATTCTATGAATCATATTTGTCATGATCAATATTGGTTGTTCCAACCACAACTACCCATTATGCACCTAACTAAGAATAAATCTAATCCATTTAACTTGAAATTCATGGGGCATGTGAGGAATATGGGTTAACCCTTTGGCTTCGAGGTGTTGATGCTCGAGTTCCAAAATGAAATTTACACATAGTTTTTCTAGGGAATCATTGATTTCCAAAGTACCAAATTCTTGTATAACACATTTAAAGTAAGTGCAGATATCATTGATCAATAGTACCTTTGGAGGGATTTGTGACTACGCTCCATGCAGATCGAGGGTTTTGGCGATTGTAGGAGTGAGCTTGAAGTTTGGTGCATTCCATTCTACACCATGAACTAGCATGTCTGAACCTCACTTTTCCTTGCTACTACTGGATGCCATCTTCATTCAGTAGGGTTTGAGAGAATTGGAATTTTTTTGTTGACAATTTTCTCAAATCACTTGGATGCCCTAAAGATCACACTGCGCAATAGCTCTCGAGAATTTTATAGTAACAATGACTATGATTCCATTCCTTTTATCAAAGAATTTCCATAAATGCTCAATATGAAAGGTAGATCGATTCGCATCATGTTGATAGTCTATCATCCACTTCGCTTGCATTAATCACTTGGTAGAGTCTTCCATCACTCGATAACCATATAAAGTTTTAGTTACTCCTCACCTTGTTCGGTAGGGTCTATGACATGACCTCACTCAGTAAGGAAGATAACTAGTAGATACTAGTATCCTTTTACTCGGTAATCTCTTTGTATCTTGAATACTAATTTGGATTTTTTTTCTTTCAATCTGGAACCAATTTAGATGTCTTTTTTGATAGCCTAGTTCTAGTTCTCCTTTTAGAACTTAAGTGGAAATAGTAGAGTCACCCAATTCTTGAGTGACTTGATCATCATTTCTTGGACTTGAATTCACAGTAGACTTTGGAACCCATTGTTGTCTCATTTTTTTTTTAATGTTATCAACCTTTTCCTTCTTTTCATCTTCTATCCTTCTAGTAGTCATACAATTCTTGACAAGATGACCAAGTTCTATACAAATGAAACATATTCTAGTGGTATCTCATTTTCTCATATGATATTTTATACAATTCATTCCAATGTGTCCAAATTTTCCACAGTAATGACATCTACACTAGGTGTTGTAGTCCCAACCAAATATAGCTTTCACAATTTGTTCTACTGGATTCAATATCTTGGTTTTGCATTCTGATGACTTGTGTCCATGTTTCTTACATTTATGACATTTTCCTTCAAATCTTGGTTTCTCTTTGCATTCATTAGCCCTATGACCATGTTGGTTAATATTGTAGCATTTTCTATTAAATTTTTCATTCTGATTGCTTCAACATTTGTTTGATGTATGACCTATCTTACCACAATGTTTGCAAGTAGATCTTTCATTATTTTGAGCTCCTTGTTTGGAAGATTTAGCTTCTTCTTTGTATCCAATTCATGCTTTCCCCTTTTGTCTATAGAGATTTTTCTCATTCAACTGATTCATGTCTGCTTGGGATTTCATCATTCTTTCATTGATTTGCATTTTAGAGTCTAGATCATTCTGTAATCTTTCATTCTCAGATCTTAGGTTCATGATTTCTTCATTTGCATCAGTGAGATGATTAATAAATTCAGTCTACTAAAGGATAGATGTTGAATCTCATTGTCTTTTCCTTCCATTTTTTCTTTTGTCTTATTTTTCTCTTCCATGATTTCACATAGGCTTACTGACTGAATTTCTTTTTCTCTTCTTAGTTTTCTCACTTCTTCTTGTAGTGATCCATTCTTTTTGAAGAGTTATTTGATTGCTTCATTTGTTTCATCTAATCTTCTTGATGGATGAAATTCTTCAATTCTTTCTTTAATGTAGAGATGATCGTTCATTTGAATTGAAAGATCTTTTATTCTTTTCAGGGATTGGGAGAGTTGCTCCTTTGATGTTTTGAGTTGAGCAATAGCTATTTCCAAATCCAACTTCTCATTGTTAATAGCTTTGTCAATTCTGAATATTTCCATGGCCTTCATCTTTGCTCAAGCTATTAAACTTTCTTCTAAGAAACACAATGCTTTGATACCAATTGTTGGAAATATTCAAAAATGCTAAGTTACTGAGAGGGGAGGGGTGAATTAGTAACTTTACAGAACTTTTAACTTCAATTATCCAATTTAAACTTGCATATATTATGATCTAATTGCATGCATAAGAAATTGAAAATATGAAAGCATTCACAACACTTTGACACATAGATTTTGTGACCTAGAAACCTTCCAAATAGAAAGTAAAATTGGGGTAGGGATGATACCCACAAGCTTTAGTACTATAGTATAAAGTTGGCCTGTTAAGGCTTACATTGATCACTTTTGATGATTTTCCCTGTTAGGAGCAATAAGGATTGCTAGGTCCACTTTGTTAAAGGATTTACAAACACACAATGAAGTAAGCACTCAGTAAAGATATTTTCAAAGACTCTTAAGCTACCTTGTTAAAGGATTTGACCGATCCAACTGTTAGGATGAATAAATAATTGATCTCTGGTCTACAACTTGGTTTGCTAAATGAGATTCCTTTATGTACAAATCACCTTGTTGTGATAGATATATCTTTGCTACTCCTTATACTATTGTAGCCTTTGTAATTTTCTCTTTCTGCTCTTCTCTAATTGCATTCAATTACATTGCATTACACACACTCAGATATGATGTAATTCATTACATATATACCAATCCAATTATACAATTACAAAGTCAGCCCAAATGAAGACACTCAAGTTTTGAAGATTGACTCGGTGATGTTCTGATACTTGGCATCCACTATTAATGCTCAACATCATCATGCACTCAATAGACGTAGAAGCTTAGTCCACACTAATCACTTCCAAGTAGTCTTGAGCTCGGTCTGCACTGGTGACTTTGTGAATACTGTGAAACTCAACATATAAACTAAATCACTTGATTCACACTGTGTGACTCAATCAATACTTCCTCTATGAGCTCGGTATAAACTGAATCACTTGGTTAACACATAGTAGCTCGATTAACATTGGACATGCATCACATCAACTACAAACTTAGTAAGAACTATGCTGCTCGATTTACACTGGCAAACTTGACATACACTGAGATGCTCAGTTTACTCTACTGATCTTCACACTAACTATAACTGCTCAACATGCATTGAAATTTGTCCAAAAGACTCAGTAGCAACTATAGAACTTGGTAGTGACTAAAATGCTTGGTAAACATTGTTAACTCCACAATAAGCTCAGTAGATACTTACAATCTGAATAAGTGTATGTCCCTAATAACAAACTTGACTGATACATCAACAATTTTTTGTCCACAATGATTAAGTTGTTGTTTATGGATACATTAGCATGTAAGAGATTGAATTTTGCATGAGAGTTGACAAATAACTTTGGCATGGCCATTGCTATCATTGCTCATTACAAGATCTAGATTTAACCTTAAAATGCATTAGTTTATCACGTTGGTTTAGATAAATAATCGTCACATTGCTCTAAGAATATATATGATCATTAGTTTGAAACTCAAACCTTTTAAATTATTCTTTTTAATTGGATAATATTTTTTCCTCGATTATTGTTTATTATAAGCTAAATAAAGGAATTTTTATTTTCAAATTTTTTTCTACAAGTTAATTATTATTATTATATAGTTTAAGTACGAGCACAAGTAGGTTCGAACCCAAGACCTTATCAATAAGAGGCTCACAAATTACTATTGTGTTGTAGGCTCTTGCCTTACAATGATATATTTTACCACTAACACTAATTCAAAAAAAACCTATGATTGAGAAAATAATATATCGAGAATCTTTGAAAATTGATTACAAAAATGATTAATGTTACATGAATTCTTGTAATTATTAATCTTGATTGATTATTATGGAACTTGTCCATTTAGGGATTTGACTAAGGAGAACAAGCCCCCCTCATAATCCAAGAAATTTTCCAAAGGTGTTTGAGAACATAATTCATTCCTTATCAAATTCAAGCACTTACAAAGAAGTAGAAAATGATTAGTTAGAAAAGTTCTATCAAATTAGATCTTTGAAACACAAATTCATGTTTACATTTCAAAACATTCCCCTCCAAGCTACTAGAAATGAATTAGCAATTTAAGTAGGAAAATATCTATGCCAACAACAATTTTATGAAAAGTGCTAAATTTATGGTATGAAAATTTGTGAATGATTGTTATTTCTTTTCACTCCCTTTGTCCCTTCTCAACACTTTCAAATAAACATTACTATGTGATACTATAATGCTTATATGGTTAGCATTCAAGACATCCTAAAGATTGTAAAAGAGTATGATCTATAATAGACAATTAATTTGAAATATGCATGAACAAATCTTTGATTTATTAAGGGAAGTTGTAAACCAAATTAAGTTCACTGAATTTGAGGTTTACTAGGAGAGAGACCAACAATGATATATTCTAGATAATTTTTAGCTTTCTCCATATAATTTAAAGATATATACAAGATACGTGTTTCTAAATATGCAATGTACACAACTGATCATATGTTGAAGATAAATACTTCTACTCTTGGAATAGTTCACAATATTTGTAACTAATAATGAATCTCATTTTACTTGAAGTTGTTGATTATCAAATTTCAAACAAAGTTTGTCAAAGACATTATCTACGTGTAACATATTTTAAAATAATTTTCTATTATTCATTTGGGTAAAACTACTTTACTAAACATCATTTAGTTGAATGTTTAAGTAGTCAATCCAAATTTTAAACTTCATCTTACTCAAAAGTGGTGAATGTGTTAATGGGCCCTTGGTCTACTAGTGAAATTGAATGGCTCTGAAAGAGCCCAGCAGGGATCAAGTCTTGTTGAGTGAAGGATCTGACATCATAAAGGATAAGGTTGGGATCATTCCCTAGGTGATTTTGATGGTGTGGATTCCCCTCAATCCTTGGCTCTAAGATGAAGAGGTATCAAGAAAGAGTGGGGTCGTATCAAGTTCTTAAATCATTTAAGTGGTGGCCTTTTTTGGTTGGTAGCTTGCAGGCCCTGTGTCTTCGCTGGGCTACCTCATAGGTCTTACTAAACATCATTTAACCGAATGGTTAAGTAGTTACTACAAATTTTAAGCTTTATCATAATAAAGAGAGGTGGTGAATGTTTGTTCTATTTTTAGTGTCAAAAAATATTATTCGATTATTCAACTTGATTGTGTTCATGAGTAACCAAATAAAAAGAGATTTCTTGAATTGGTTCTCTCTTTCTCTTCATATAAAAAAACATTGTAGAGACGAGTCTTTGAGAAGAGTGAATGCATTTAATAATGTAATCAAATTAAGTTTTTTAATTTTTAATTTTTTTTTAATAAAACTGCTAGAAGCCTTTCCAATGATCCAAAAAGATGCATCTTAATAAAAATGGACAAAGGTTTCTTAACTATATAGAGGAAATGACCTGGTAGCTGCCCAGGCTAACTTTGCACACATATAATTCCTAATCCACATGTCAAAAAAAAACATTTTTTTGATGAACCTCAGTAGGTGAGTGAAGAGCTTATAGCTAACCTTTCAAATTTCCCAGATTTACAGAGTTCTTTGTGGAACTTGTAAAGTGCAAGGTGGTCTAAAAGTGTAATTTTAAAATGTTCACCTGAAACCCACCGCTAAGAGTCCCCAATAGCCACTCAATACAAAAATTAGTACTTTTTGGACAAATAGATCAATCAACAACCAAGAAAAGTAAAAAATAACAAAGGCGAATGGTTATTGGTGTTCATGGTGATCTATTTTGGCATGCTTGCAGGAAGGTGCTAGATTTTTTTGGGGACAGTAATTTGGGGAAGGTAACAATTAATGTGGCAGTATTGCATACACCAATGGCAACTGGCACATTTCCCCTATGTGTGTTAAGACTACCCAATTATGTGATTTGTTAAATACTTAAAATTCTACAATGAGTTATGCAAATTTAATTGTGTATTTTTTGGAGGAATGTGTATCAAATCATATTTTGAGTAATTTGTGTACTTGTCATAGACAAATACTATAGCATTCACATGTGCCAACTAGTGAAATAATTTGACCCAATGAAAATGATCTTAGTTGTTATAAAGTTTTCATTTATATGTTTTAGTTTTTTTGAATAATTTATTTTTTGAAATTTGATTGGCTTACACAATTTTGTGTTATAGGAGCACTTTTCTCAGAGAATATTTTTCCTAGATTTGTGTGCATTGTGCTTTAATTATTTTGATATGATGAAAATGTTTATAAAAACTTAGTATATTACTTAACTTGGTCAAAGTTTTAATTTTTTTGAAACAACCATATTTAATCTAATCATTTTTTTAAAAAAAATCTTTAAACAAAGTTGGTCTATTTCTATTATTTTTTATTTATTTAAAAAAGTTTGCCTATTTGTATTAAAATTATATAAAACTTAAAACATTATTATTATTATTTTATAATGGAATGACATTAAAAATTGTACTAGTTTTTAACCATTCCACTTATTTGTATTTTTCATGATAATATTTCAATTTTGTATAGAATTAGTGTTCTTAATTTTTTTAATAATCATTCAATCACAATAAAAATTGTAGTATTTTTAAGCATTCCAATAAATTAAAGAATCATATTCTACTTGTTTGGATTTTCAATAATTATTCAATTTCTTTTAGCTTACTAAAATATATTGTCATAATTCTACAAAGTTTAATTCTCTATATAGAAGTAAATATATTAATAACTCTACTCAAATTTTAAATATTGGTTAAATTATGAAAAAATGTAGGATGGATAAGAAATTGCTTTCCAAAAACAATCATATTTATCTTGTTATTCAATAAGAAAATAACCATATTTAACTTAGTCAAATTTTTAATTTTTTTCAACAAAGTTTTTCTATTTGTATACACTCAAAACAATACAATATATCTATTCAATGTACAACTTGAAAAGTTTCTAAATATCTATTCAGCAGGGCAATGCTACGATTTATTCCAAGCTTGACAGATTTTATGCCAATAAGTATTTTTTTTCTCTTTTCCTCCTGACATCTCTGGAAATATTGTTCAAGTTATTGCCACGACTTTGTCTGATCATCACCCTATTTTGACTAAGTTAATTTTAACAGTAGTCCCCTTTAGCACAAGTCTAGAAGCAGTAAATTCATCTTAAACACCAATCTCCTCATGGATGAGGATGTCCTTGCTATTGTGCAGATTATTAGAGGTATCAATAAAATTAACCTTCAGCACCTGGCCCATCTTGATAGATGGAAAACTAACCTTTCTTCATGGAAGAATTTTCTTCAAACCATTGGTCAAAAGAAGGCTAAGGATTACATGTTTGTTGAAAAAAAATTATCTTCTGAATTGCAAATAGCAAAGAACAACATCCAAGGAGATTCCTCCAATATGCATCTTCTCTCCCCGGTTATGGCTGCCAAAGATGCTCTTAGGAAGCATCAACAAGTTAGGATTTGTGGAGCTAGGATCAGATCTAGAGCACACTAGCTCCAACATGGGGACAAGGGCTCGAAATTTTCTTCAATCTTTTTAAACATAAACATATTAAAGAGTCCATTGGTAGACTCTTTTTACTTCAGAGGATTCCTCTAAGGCTGAGTCTTAAAGAAATAAATGCAAAATGCTTATTCCTAAAAAGTTGGACTTGGATGATTTTGATGTGCTTGCTAAAGATATCTATATTGAGGAGATTGAGGGAGCTATCAAGGCTCTCAATAATGATAAGGCCCTGGGCCCTGATGGTTTTCCTGTTGAGTTCTATAAATCCAATATCAATTGGATATGTAAGGATCTCCATGACTTATACTTTGAAGCTTTTTCTATTGGCTCCTTGGGATAGGATGTTAATAGAGGGGTCATTAAGTTCCTCCCCAAGGATGAAGATAAGACCCTCATTAGGAATTGGAGGCCGATTACCCTTCTTAATGTGTCATATAAGATTTTGGCTAAAATTATGGTTCTTAGGTTAGTCAATATTCTTCCTAAATTTTTTAACTCTACCCAAACTAGTTTCATCAAGGGTAGATATATTCTTGAGAATCTCATAACTAGTTGGGAAGCCATGGAGTGGTCTAAATGCTCACACCAAAACTCAGCCATGCTACTTTTGGATTTTGAGAAGGCTTATGATAGGGTTGAATGGAGGTTTATTCTTATGATGTTAGAGGCCTTCGATTTCCCTCCCTCCTTTTGTAATACTGTGCAGGTGCTTCTTAGCGATGCTTCTGCTCAGGTTGAAGTTAACGGTGTTCTCTTTGTCCTTTTTCTCTAGGGAGATCCATTAGACAAGGGTGCCCTTTGGCACCTTCTCTTTTTGTGATTGCTTCGAAGGCTCTTTACTATATTCTCAGAGATAATTCTTTATCTCCCGATGTCCAAGGTATCTATTTGCCTAATGATGAAGAGCTCATCAATTGCTAGTTTCTAGATGATACCACGTTGTTCTTTGAGCTTTCAGAAAGTAACTTTAAGGCTATGCAATAAAAACTCATTTTTTTTGTTCTATATCTAGGGGTAAAATATCTCAAGCCAAATCAATTTGTTTGGGGTGGGATGTGTAGCCCCTGGATTGGTTTTCTCAATACAATTTTCAATGGGGAGGCCCCAATAAGATCACTAGATATCTTGGTATCCCTTTCTCGATGGAACCTGCCCTCAAAGACATGTGGTCATGGGTTAAAGAGAAGATCGATAAGAAGCTTAACAAATGGCATAATAGCGCATTACTATTCCTCTACCTATTTTTTTAACAATTATCAGATTACTGCAATTTAGAAGTCCATCAGACAATTTCTTTGGTCTGATGGCAAGGGTAATAATAAAATTCATTATGTTAAGTGTGCTTGGTGCCACACTGACAAGGCCCTTGGGGGACTTGGACTGAAGGATTTAAGAATTCAGGTTATTGCCTTGTCTACCAAATGGATTTTTCAATCAATGGACGGTGACTGTCCTTGGAAAGTGTTGGTTAGAAACAACATTGAGAGGGGTGTGCCTAAGAAAGCCAAATTTTAGACTAATCTCCCCTTTTGTGACCTCATTATTGGTAATTTTTCTATCATGGTCCAAGGTTTCGTGGTTTTTAGATCTATTTGGAAGGCTTGGGACCATGTTAGAAAATTCACCACTAACAAGAATTTTCATTGTAATAATCAACTCCATGGTGAAAGATCCATGTGGTGGAATCTTCACCTAAATGGTAAACCTTTGGCCCTTACCCAAGGGTGTTTCGCTAGACTGTGGGCTAAGAAAGGTATTAAACAGTTCAAAGATCTCTTTTAGCAGAATCAAATCACTCCTTGGGATGAGCTTAAAAATAAATATGATATTCCTGATTCCCATAAAAGAACTTATAACATGATTGTGCAAGTTGTTAATGGTCTTCCCACTATATGCCATGTTGATTCTCAAAGGCACCTTAAATGTAACTGGCTTGGTGGAGTTGTCATGAATCTGCTTAAGGCCAAGAATATATACAAAATCCTTGATTATAATACAGATATTATTGATCATGTCAATGTTGTTTGGTACTCTTCTTATGATGCTGATGTTTGGAAAAAATACTTTGATATCTTGTGGAAGAATTCTATTGAGCCTAAAATTAGATGCTTCAGATGGTTAGTCATGTTGGACAAGCTGCGTATTAAGAGAGATTTATCTAATTCTAATATTTGTAATTTATGCAAAGTTCTTGAAACTGGTAGACATATTCTTTTAGATTGTACATTTGCCAAAGAAATATGGAGAATGTTTGGCATTGTTTATCCTATAAATGTTAATATTCTTGATATTATCATTGGTCATATTAATGGTCTTCCTAAAGATACCAATTTATTTTGGAATATATTATTGTCTAACATTCTCTGGTAGATCTAGAAGTGCAAGAATGAGGAAAGGTACCAAGGTAAGCGAGAGATCTTACTGAGTTTTAAATTTCTTTGCAAGTGCAGGCTACTATGCTGATTGAGTGGGACAAGATGAGAAGGTTCCTTCATGATGGGCATGCTGCTTTTTTTTACTATGAGTTGAAGCATGGATGCCAATGGTGTAGAACCCTAGATGATCTGCAAGCTTTTGAGCAAGCTTTCATTAGGCTAAATAGAGAAATCAGTAAGAAAGTGAATGCTAGAAAAGAAGATTTATTCAGGTTGATGCAGATTCAAGAACGTAAAAGCATCGTTTGGATGGAGGGCCCCTTAGGTTGGACTGCTTGGGTGGTCAATTACTATGATGTTCTTAGTTAGATAGTCCTTCTTCTCCTCTTTTTGTTATGTTGTATAGCTGATACTATTCTTCCTTTGTGAGGCTTGGCCTCCTTGTTGATTTTCGTGGTGGTACTTTGGTTGCTTTGTATTTTCTGAAACTCTTATATCTAATAGAAAAAAAAAAAAAGGTTTCTAAATATAAGGCTGGGGTCCCATGGGCACTCGCTTGCTTTTTTAGGAACATTTAAAAAGGAGCGGTCTCATGGGCATCGCATATAAATCTGCTTAAAAAAATTAGCTCCTAAATTGAAGGAAATATTAAAAATATAAATTGTTGTTTTTGGAATTTTTGGTGGGATGATTTCAATTTGGAGGGAAAATGAAGGGTAGGTTCTTGCCAAGTGGCTGAATTCTTCCCTAAAAAGTAAGTGCTATTTCCAACCCCCCACCTTTTGCATCTGCTCAACTAAAAAGTAGGGGTTCCTAGTTAATAGGAAAATATTCCAAATTAAGCTTTAACCCCCCAAAATATTATCATGGGACCTCCAACTCCTGAAATATAGAGCCCAAGCCCCTCCATGGGACCCTAGGGTAATTTTACAATTACAAATAATTAACATATTGCTAAAAATAATGCAACTCATTAAAATGACAAGTACATGCCACTACGTGACACTTGTTTATAAGAAGTCATTTCTAAGTGAATGAATTATCTTTTTAATACTTTATATACTTAGATAATGTTCATAAAGGTGATGTGTTTAGAAGTCACCCATCCTAATACAATTCTAAATGACACCCACACATCCTAAATGCTACATAAAGATTTTGACAATTTTTAATAGCAATTATTTTGGCTTATAGGTAGTAGTGACACACATAATATGATTTGTTATGTGCACAAAGGTCAAAATGTGGTAATTTTAAAGTGGTGTATGATACATTTTTAAAGCTAACTATAAAATGCAACCATCTCAAAATCTATTTATGCTTTTGTATGTAATTAAAAATTGTCAATATTTATACACAAACATCTTGTTAATCATTCAAAAATTGTCAATAATTATGCCCATGTTTATTCAAAATACTCACTATTAGTGGTACAATTAGATAGCCATAGATACATAATATATTCATCAATAAAATTTTAACAAATTTTTAATAATCTTATTAAAAAGGTAAAGAAAAATGAAAATCAGTTAAAAGATAATTTAAAATTAGTATATGCGTTCCCCCTAATTACGTCGTAGGCGTTCCCTATTTGAATGTGAGGAGCCAAATTCTCCATCCGACAGTCACACATCGTGGAGAGACAATGACTCCCATCGAAGAGATCCAAGCCATTCAACCACATAAGAAATTGGGAGTGCATCAATTAAAGCAGCCACTGGGTGACTGGACAGGCACGAGATAATCACATTACGTATTTCTTGCCAACTATATTGACTCAATTGACATTTGATTTTGTCGCTTGCTGAGTTTCCATTGGGTGTTGAAATGAAATCCCTCGGAGATTTGCACAATGATATCCAATTTCCCCAGATTAGACATCAAACATAAAAGTTGAATAGGTGTGATCCCACAGGTGGAGAAATCTGGAATGATAATCACTCGGAGCCTTGAATTTTTGGCATTTTGGCATTCAAATAGTCTCGATAAAATCTCATCTCTGCATTATGGTAAAACAAAATCAGAGCCACACAGTTGTCTATGCAAATCTATTTCGTGGCGTAGTTTGGTTGATTTGCTCACCCAGAAGCGGCGTCCTTCATGACAGTTAAATCTTTAACTAGAGTTAACTTAGGCCTGATAATTTGTTAGCCGAGAGATCAATTGCTTGCACCATTTGCATCCCCACAAGCGATCCAGGGACCGGCCCGGTCAATTGGTTGTTGGATAGATTGAAATAGAGCTGAATATTATGAAGATTGGCAACTTCCAATGGAATGGTTCCTGTGAGACAATTGTGTGACACATCTAGGAGCTCAAGATTTGTGCATTCTCCAAGTTGCGGCGGTATGCTTCCGTTCAGCTTGTTGATGCCTAAATCCAGCCATCTTAGATGCTCGAGGCTTCCCAAGCTCTCGGGGATTGTTCTAGAGAGCGAATTGTTGTACAAACTGATGAATTCCAGGCTTTTCATCTTCCCCAAATCCATTGGAATGTAGCCTTCAATTGATTGCGACTGAGATTTAATAGCGCCGGATTGGGAAGCTTTGCAATTGCAGAAGGAATGGCTCCGTTCAAGAAATTCCCACCCAAATACAATTCTGTGAGTCCTGTGAGATTGCCGATCTGTTGTGGAATGCTGCCTCTTATACCATTGCATTCTAATGAGAAAGTGGAGAGAAGCGGAGAAAGAAGACCCAGGGACGGAGGCAGAGTACCTTCGAGATGATTGTCTATCAAATCCAACCTCTTCAATCGGGAGCAATTAGTAAATGAATTCAATATTTGAACCCCATTTGCACTTCCACTTCCGCTCACGAGATGATTGCAGAAAAAATTAAGGTTGGTCAGACGGAGAAGATGACCCAATTCATTAGGTATCACCCCGCTCAACTCATTCCAGGCCAATTCAAGCACAGAAAGCTTCGAGCAATTGCCCAAAGATTTGGGAATCACCCCACTAAGTTGATTTTTGGGCAGAACCAGATTTTCTAGCTTGGAAAGCTTCATCCCTATCTCCGGTTACAACCTCACAATTTTGATTCTCACCTTTTTGTTGTGAAATTCTTCCCTTCAATACTTATCATCCCTCATCACCATAGAGGGGTTGTGTACCATTGGATTGCTTGTCACTGTTTTCATTTGTCTACATCCTAACGTTCATACGAATTTTTAGAAATGTCATATACAGTACAAAAGTGAAAGACCGCCATTGCTGCCATCCAATTCTAGACATGCTCCAAAAAAAAATGTGGCAGATTTGCAACCTTGTTCTACACGCCGTCTGTATTTCTTGAGATCTCCCATAAATGGCTTGGATTTGTCATGTCAATTGAACTGCGATCTGCAAAGCTTATGTGTGAAGCTCTATCTGTCGCAACATCTAAATTCATAAAAAAAAGCCATGAAAAAATGCAAAATATAAAGAGAGTCAATTTCAATGTAACAAGATTTCTACTCATCCTGGAAGAAAATAGTGCTCCTAGAAATTACATGAATGTAAAGTCATAAAGGGGATTTTAAGCATATTGCAAAGACGTTTCAAAATGTAATGAATTCTTATCAAAAGAAATGTTGCAGAGTTTCAAACCTCAAGGAGGCATTGTCATTAACCGTCTCTTATCAAATTTTGCAAAAAGAAGTCTTCAATAGACATGCAATCGTCTTGTGGAGCTCGCGATAGAAAGCAAACGTTCAATAAAATCAGATCAGATATGAACGGACTAGATTATTTCTCTCTTTTTGTCACGTGGTTTCCTATAATTACCTTAGACTTATGATTCTCTATTACTCAGACCTACGCATTACGTATTCCATTCATACGGAAGTGGTCTCGCAAATATGTGTAAGTGAAATTGTGATTATAATTTGGCAACAAAGAAGTTGACAAAGACAATTCGTTTATGAGGAAGAAGATAAAGGTTGGAGTGGATGAAGGCCGAAAACAATTGAAGCTTCATTTGAGAGAATATTGGGAAAAAAAATTACGGTTACAAATTTCCATTTCTGGCAATATTCATTTATTAATATGTAATAGGATAAAGAAAGTTACTGAAGACCCCTCACTTTCCATAATCTAGAGAGGGATAGTTATAGAAATAGATAAAGAGACAAACATATAGAAATAAGATAGAGACAAACAAGTACAGATGTTGAGAAGAGGAGATCTAGAGATGGAGGTAGAGATATACAAAAGATAGAGGGGAGGAGAGAGAAAGAGTAAAATATAGAGATATATGGAAAGACAGATAAATATGGATGATAAATATGTATGAGAAGAGAAAGAGAGAGATAGAGAAATAATGTGTTAGATATAGTAGAAATGAATATGGGACATATAATATTAATAAGATATGTATAAAGAGGAGGGTGGTGATAGATAGTGAGATATAATTAGAGTGAATATGTGACGTAAAATTGATAACATATACATGGAGAGGGAGAGGGAGAGGGACAAGGAGACGGAGAGATAAAAAGATAGAGGTAGAGAGGGCGAGAATGAGAGATTAAAAAGGTGTTAAGAGACAAGTAATAGAAAGACAAAGAGGGGGATAGATAGATATACATAGAGATTGGGTACATATGTAAAGAGAGGGGGTTAGGGGGGGTAAGGAGTTGGAGATAAGGGAGGGAGATAGAAAGGATACATATGTAGGAAAGGGGAAAGGGGGTGAGAAGAGATAAGGAGATAGAGACAAAGGAAGGAGAAAGAAAGCCTACATATGTAGGTAGAGGGGCTGGGGAGAGGTAAGGAGATAGAGACAAAGCAGGGAAATAGAAAAGATATGTATTTAGGGAGATACGGTGGGGAAAGGTAAGGAGATACAAATAAGGGAGAGAGATAGATTGGAAGAAAGAAGTAAAGGTAGATATGATACAATTTCTCGATGGTGGTTCTTTAAGTATGATTTGAAACATTATTTGACTTAAATAAAATTCGAATAGTTAAATCCAAAGCATACTCTAAATAATATAGATTGAAGAATCTAATGTCTTGATATTAATTTAATTAATACTATATAGAAAATATTTGTAAAGGAGACACAAGGAAAAAATGAGAGTGAGAGACAAAGAAAGGTGAAGATGGAGAGAGATAGAGAGAGGGAAAATATAGAGGGAGTGGTGTAGAGGGAAGAGAATGAGACAGTAAGGGGGCAGAAAGACGTGTGGAGATGGAGACTGAGAAGAACAAATAAAATGCCTTGTTTCTGTCAATTAAGAACAAATTATTCATTTATTAATACAATAGGATAAAGAAAGTTACTGAAGACCCCTCACTTTCCATAATCTAGAGAGGGATAGTTATAGAAATCGATAAAGAGACAAACATATAGAAAGAAGATAGAGACAAACAAGTACAGATGATGAGAAGAGGAGATCTAGAGATGGAGGTAGAGACATACAAAAGATAGAGGGGAGGAGAGAGAAAGAGAGAAATATAGAGATATATGGAAAGACGAATAAATATGCATGATAAATATGTATGAGAAGAGAAAGAGAGAGATAGAGAAATGATGTGTTATGTATAGTAGAAATGAATATGGGACATACAGTGTTAATAAGATATGTATAAAGAGGAGGGTGGCGATAGATAGTGAGATATAATTAGAGTGAATATGTGACATAAAATTAATAACATATAGATGGAGAGGGAGAGGGAGAGGGACAAGGAGAGGGGGTGTGGGGGGTAAGGAGATGGAGATAAGGGAGGGAGATAGAAAGGATACATATGTAGGAAAGGGGAAGGGGTGAGAAGAGATAAGGAGATATAGAAAAAGGAGGGAGAAAGAAAGCCTACATATGTAGGTAGAGGGGGTGGGGAGAGGTAAGAAGATAGACACAAAGTAGGGAGATAGAAAAGATATGTATTTAGGGAGATAGGGTGGGGAAAGGTAAGGAGATACAAAGAAGGGAAAGAGATAGATTGGAAGAAAGAAGTATAGATAGATATGATACAATTTCTCGATGGTGGTTCATTGACTATGATTTGAAACATTATTTGACTTAAATAAAATTCGAATAGTTAAATCCAAAGCGTACTCTAAATAATATAGATTGAAGAATTTAATGTCTTCATATTAATTTAATTAATACTCTATAGAAAATATTTGTAAAGGAGACACGAGGAAAGAATGAGAGTGAGAGACAACGAAAGATGAAGATGGAGAGATGGAGAGAGATAGAGAGAGGGAGAGGGAGGGACAATATAGAGGGAGTGGTGTAGAGGGAAGAGAATGAGAGAGTAAGGGGGCAGAAAATTGTGTGGAGATGGACACTAAGAAGAACAAATAAAATGTCTCGTTTCTATTAGTTCTAAATAAATTTTACACCAAAATACGGCGTACCTATTGCACACTAAGGTGCAATTGCTAGTTTACTTACAATTTAAAAAATATACTATTCAACATCTCCCTCCATCTGTTATATATTTTTCTTACTTTTTTGGGTGGACGGATCTGGGGAAAATGACAGATTTGGCAGAGCAATGTTGGAGTGTGATTTGACATGGCAGATATGTAGTATTTATTTTAAATACTACATAGAAACAAATTTTCCATTTTTAAACCATTGAACGCTGAGGCATTCAATAACTTAAAATAAATCTTGTCCTTACTCCCTCTAGTGCCCTGCATTCCAAGAATTGCATTAATTATTACTTCTTGGGGAGGGAATATCATATCATAATTATAATATGGGCCTCTTGTTTTCAGTAGAATTATTCTATGGTCGTTTTCTGTTTTTAATTATAGGACCAATTAATTGTTTCAGCTCTTCTTGATCAGATATTTTTTATGTGACCAATTTTGTTCTGTTTATTTTTCAGATTTTCCTCAAAAAATTTCTAGTTTTGTAAGCATAAAATGAAATCATTTTATTCCTTCCATTATCTGATATAGATTTAATATCTTAAATGTTTTCTAAAACGTCACAAAAGTTATCATTAAATTTTATAAAATTTTATAATTCTGATCGATGAAATCATTTTACTGGCTGGGATCGTATTGTAATTCATTTATTCATAAAATTTTAAAAATACACACAGTACATAATCTAATAACTATTAATATTAAAGAAAAAATTTGTGTCTGACTGTCCTTTGTAATGTTGGGCAGTCTCTGCTCTTGACTATGTGAATTGAACAGCAGTAGTTCATTATTGATATTGATAATTAATGTCGCTATATTCTTTCTTTGACCTTTAGCACTTTCCGATAATCATGTGTTATGCTTAATACAATAGTTCAAAAAAAGTTACATGATTGTACTAAAGCTTCTTAGACGGGCGATCCATAATACCTACTTTATGGAGGAGGTGTATCTAAAAGTTTAAAGTTAGGTAACTCTTTATTTTATAAGAAAGTAATTATTTGAATTATTTTGGTGTATTTATTTATTACAAATAGTACATTATTTTTTGGAGTTGAGTAATGATCCATTAAAGCTACATCTGATATGCTTAGAATGAGGGGAAAACAATTATTTAAAAGTATCATCTCAAATTTAAAGATGTTTCAATGGTCATGTACTACAAGGACAACAGTTATGAAGGCACTAACAAGTTTCAATGGTCATGTGCTACAAGGACATCAGTTATGAAGACACTAACAACTTTTGTCATAGAAAAGAGAGAGTTTATTTTCAAAAAATTAAAAAAATCATGTATAGTCTCCAAAAGTAAGTGGTTATTATAACACATTAAAATCATTCGCTTTATGAAAAAAAAAATCAAAACATAAATATTATTTTAAAAAAATCTACATGTCCCATTAAAGTGGTTCCCATTTGAATATTAAAGGTAGAGAATTGATATTCTATTGAGCTCATAATGTATAAATATTCACTCACTCTTTATGCTCTTTTTACTCATCCTAACTCTGATGCAAAAAAAAAAAAGTTACACAATAGAATTCAGAAATAATAGCAAATGTACATATTTTCAAACTTTTTAACTTTTTATATTGAATATTAATTACATGATAAGTTTATTTTCAATGTTTTAATTTTTATCAAAATCATGATCAATATTGTTATTGTACTATTTCAAATGAATTTTAATCTATATGCCAAGAAATTGATAAACTTTAAGAAATATTTTTAAATTTTGATAAAATTTATTTTAAAAATCTTAATATAATCTCATGTTTCCTAATCTCATAAAAAAATAGATATGAGAAAGTTCATATGATCTTAAAGCTATTTTTTATTTTACTCAAAACAAGCCCTCAAGATTGAAGATGTTCCTACCATCATAATGGGCTCATTGATGTGGTTGATGATACATTAGGAGTAAAGGAGTAAAGATAGTTCATGTGCTTAACAATCAGAGTGTTTCACAATGAAAGAAGATTAAACAATTTTGTTTGCAAATTAAAAATAAATTTTAGGTTAAGTGATTTTGAAGAATTTCTTCATCATGAGAGGGTTATTTGGGTATCATATAGAGAAGAATTTTAAAATCAAGCTTTAGTTGTTTAAATAGTTTTGGGAGATAGATTATGTAGTAGAGGGAAATTATTGTTGCACCCACTTCTTGTATTACTTTGAGAATAATTCAATTAAGTAGTCAAAAAAATTCTACTACCTAGAAGTTAGTTTTCCCCTCATAATGTTCCTAGATACAATCTTGACGTTTTATGTGTACTTTATTTAATATATTTCAATTTTTATCTATGATATTTGTTGCCCCACTTTTTGTTTTCTAATCGATTGGCAAAAGAGAGTTCTTGTGTATAAGTGAAAAGGGCATAGTTTTAGTTTCGTTTGAGTCTAGGTCTAAGCCCCTTTAGGTTAGGCAAATCTCTATTGGATTTTCTCTTTTCTCCCTCTCCTCATTCATAGCCGAGTGGGTTTTTATTTTGCCAAGTGATCTTATGGGTAGGTTAGTGCCTAGTCTGATAGATATTCATTTTACTCATTCAAAGAGCAACTACATTCTATATTCATTTGTGGCATATCACCATTTTAAAAATTGATGCTGGTGAAAATTTGGAAATTGTCTTCTCCTCGATGGGTTTCCTACCCATGAGTATGATTTCTCATAAAAGGCATTAAATGATGCATGTGTATCAAAAACATGCAAGTAAAAGAGCATCATGTAGTCAATCAATGTTTTCATTTATGATTATGACTTTCAAATATAGTTCAAATTCATTGTGACCCCCATAATCATTCTCGGTGGAAAACTCAAATCTAACTTCTCCTTAGTGGGTTTTTAACCCATGAAGTTAGTTTTTTGAAAAGCCAATTTGGAATGAAAAGGGATGTTAATTGGTCCTCGAAGACTTCAAGAAGGGTGATTGTCCAAAATTCGACTAAAAAAGAAACATTAGTAGAGAAACAAAAATTGTCTTCTCCTTGGTGGGTTTTCAATCCATGAGGACAGTTTCCTAAATTTCAAAGAAAAATCAAGTTAATGATCAAGTTTGATTCGCAAGTTGTATTTAGAATATGTCAGAATGATAATAAAGTGAATCAAACCATTATGGAAAATAAATGATACTCAGGATCTCAATTGGCAGACAATCTCCCACATGGTATACTAATGGTAACTTTTCGAAACTTAAGAAAAATGGAAAAGTAAGAAATGTTTTTACAAAAAGTTACCATTGAGTTCAACAGAATAGTGAAAAGACCCCTAAAAGGTCTATTGAGCTTTCACACTTATATTCAATAGGTATTTACTTAAATTCAATCTGTGTGGTGCAAATTTTGAAGAACAACAGATGAATAAAGGCTCTCATATATAGAAACATAAATAGTTAAATGAGCTATTGCATTTTTTAAAACTGTTATTTTGTTAAACGTGAATAATTTTTTGAAAAACTAGTGATTGTTGCATTTCTTATTCCTTTTATCACTTCTATTCAAATCTTGTTCTCAAAATCATGGCAGCTAGGTTTGTGAGTTTCAACAGATTGCTTGGAGTAATCCTAAGTACAAAATTTCATATACATTTCTCTTCACTTCTATGACATGGAGGATTTTCAAAAGAGAGTAAAGTCTAAACAGATTCACCCCATCACTAAGAAATTCCAAGGATGTGGGTTAGTTGAAGGCACTCATTTTTTGGTTGAAGTTCAAGCCTTGGAGCTAATTTACGAGTGCATACATCATTACAACTTGAAGACAAGGAAGATTGTGTTGTCTGATGACATAGTGTTAATTTCAATTGATAGGCAAACTATAGTAAGTTTCCTCCATGTGCCAAAGTGGGAAAAGTTCTTAGACTTGACCTTCAGGGGAGCTGTTTCTGAGTTCTCCACAAAGAACATGATCTAGAGGAAAGAGATCATGCAGACATGGTTCCAGAAACCATGGGGTGCTAAGAGTAAAGTTCCTAAAACCTTGTTTGGGATCAACCTCACACTAGAGATTATTGATATCTTAGTTCTCCTATATAGGTTGAAAAGTGAGGTAGAAACTTTGAATTTTGTTGAGCAATATTTCTTTTTAGTACAAGTCATTTGCTTTGATACTCAATACATTGATTGGGCTCTAGAGGTAAGAGAAATTGTGTCCAATACTCTCCTAGCGGCCAAATTTTATAATACATTCTATATGTCTTCATTCCTAATGTATATGTTGGCCTCATTGCAATCATGGCCAGGTCTCCCAAGACTAGAGATTTTTCCTGATGATGTGAAATCTTATGAGTTCTATCCATGCTTACAGTTATAGAATAGTTATGCAAAGTATGTGAAAGTAAATGATGCATTTAATAAGAGGATTTGTAGAGAGCTATAAGGATGCCTAGAGAGGAGATTCAGTCCTAAAGCCATGGCTGCTATCAACCAGTTTGGGAGTTATTTCATTCAATTATTATCTTTCTCTTATTTGCATCTTCCAACCTTTGATGGATTCCACTAGAAGCTACCAAGGTATCCCAGTGACATGCTCATGCTTATCGAGGTTAGTGGAACAAGCCCTTCAAGTGAACATACTTAACGGGAGCTTGAAGAAGAAAGGATATGATTCTCCCATGAAGGTGGAGGCTTTTAGTTACGACACCTAGTCCAATGCCAAGAACATGTTAAAGGTATTTATGAAGAAGTATAAGCTAGACATGTACAAATTCCTAAGGTCCATGTTTGACCCAAATGGTTATGCCAAGGATGTTTTGCAGATAGGAAGTGTGATAAAACATATCACCACCATTGAAGATTATTGGGCTAATTGCAAGGATGAGTTTGAGAGTCATGATTGAGCCTTTTTCATATTAACAATTGACTAGGTGAAGATATAAAAAGTTAACATTGATGTAGAAGGGTTGGAAGACGATGGCCAAAATATTTATAAAAACACTTACCTAACTAAGCTCAGAAGCACTCCCATAAGTTTGGAGCCTTACGAACACATCAGGGAAGAGCTGGATATAATGATGACTCAGATCTACAAGAGAATCAAAAAATGGGTCAAATGGACCACAACTCAAAGAAGTCAGAGAAAAGACACATCTACTTAGGCTTCCCCAAAAGTAGCAACAACTTCCTCTTCCTAGAGTGTTGCATCAAGTGCAACCTTGTCTATGACTCAAGGGCCCAAACAACCATTAGGCGGAGGTGACCAACCTCTCGACAAGAGAATTCCTCTCACCAAAACTTGTCAAGATGTTGGAACAAATACATAAGTTGAGAAGAAAAAGGTGGATGAATTGAAAGACAATGCAATCACAAGATCTCTCTTACTCCATCATAGTCTGATCCCATCTGTGAATGCTGCACTACTCTTACCACGTAGTCCCTAGGCACAACTGGTAGATCTTGGAGATGGGGGAAGCGATGAAAGTGAGTCTGTAGACTCCGCTGAAGTTAAAAGGAAGACTACAAAAATAGAGAAAGGCCCCAAAGCTTCAAAACTCATCTACCAAGTCCCAAAGAACCCTTTCTCTTCAGCTACGAAGACATTGACTCCATTCAAAAGAACTATGTTTAGTGTAGAAACACTCAAGACTGCATCCAAGGTGATTGCTAGAGAATCATGGTTGGAAGACACCTTGGACAGAAAGAGGAAGAGGAAAGAAGAAAGAGTCCCCAACAAAGAAACTTTATCTCTGGGTATCTGTTTTGGATCAACATTGAGTAAAGATAAGAAGCAGAAGACCCTATCAATTCTTGGACAAGATCTTGATACATGAAATTTGACTATGGAGATTGCTAAGCCCATTAAGGAAGGGAGGATTCAAGATATGTCTGTAGAGGATTTCAACTTATATTCTATGGATCTCAGAGAAGTTAGACATGACACTATGGTGGGCCTGTGGAAGTCAATAAATGATGTGATAGTAGGACAACTCAAAAGTCTTAAGCTAGATAAAGTCAGAATGAAGGTAGAGATTCATGAACTTAATTGATTCATTAATTAGTCACCCTACTAGAAAGCATCTCAGGAATGTCAACTACCAATGAGCCTATGACCATTGACATTCAAGCTATCATTTCCTAGTTACAGGAAGACAAGAACTTTATACAAATTAGTAAAGATTGGAGCAGAAAAATTCATAGATCAAATCAGTGATGTAGTATTGAGGCTCAAAACAGAGAAGGATAACATCTCAGCTAACAAAGCTACCCTAGCAATCAAGAAAGTTAAGAGTGAGAATTGCATTTCCTTATTAAAAATGATCATCCACGTGAAGGCTAAGGAAGATGTGGAGGCAAATATTCTACCTAAGGGATATGAGACCTTATTTGAATGGCTATAGAGTATGCAATTCAAATCTGAAATGATCCTAGCAGTAGAAGAAGGGTTAAAGGAAACAAAGGTCAAAGTTAAGAAAGACTAGGACAAAGACTATGAATTACTAAGAGGCCTACATACAGATTCCCAAGCTAGTGGACAAGGGAAAGAAATAGTCAGAGTTGCTATAATGCAAAATAATTTCTCCAACTATCTAGACAATTTAACAAAGAAGTCTTATGATCCCCAGAATAGAGAGTTGGAGCTTCAAAAACTTAGTGGCTATATACACACCATGGAGGAAATACAAGACTAGATGAGTATCATCAAAGATCTAGCTAAAGAGCATTCCAAGTGGCTCTTAAGGTACACTAACATTCATGTTCATAGACATGGAGAGTTAATCCCAATCATTATTGCCACCAAAGCTTATAGGGCAAAGTCAGAAAAATGAAAGAATGCAAAGTGATTTTTATCCTTCCTTTTCATATTTTGATGTAATGATTGTAACTGACAATTGGCTCTTTGTCATTTGTCAATTTTGAGGAGATGAACCTATTTGAGTCTCATTTTGCAATGGTCATCTTAGAATCATTGAAAGATTAAGAAAAGGTCGGCTTATTTTTAGTGTGAAATACTTAATGTTACAGAGACAAATTGAGGATATTTTGTATTTATCATTTTCTATTCCATTCATTTCCATTTTAGTTTTATGTTTCTCTTTTGGTCTAAATTGAGTCAAACAATGAATAGATTTGTATTCCCCTTTTTCAAAACAACGAGCTGAAGATAATAGTATTATTATTGGGAGTTCAAGAGAGATTCTTTTATGTGCTTTTCTTTTGAATTAGTTTTTTCCTTTCCTATAATTATAATATTACTGATAGAAGTTTAGTTGTAAATAGTATCCATTGCTGAATTCTTATAATTTGCAGGTTTATAATATGTGTGAATCCACAAATTTGACTAATCCTAAGACTGAAATCCTCGCCTAAGTTAGTCCTTTTAGGCCTAACTTGGTTCACCTTTCCTATTCTTGGATTAAGAACATACCCATCTTAGAGTTAGGAACAAACATAATTCAGTGCAATTAACAAATACAAAAGGGCTCTATACCTAAGAATTCATAAGGAAGTTATTCACTTAATAACAACTACCCAATTATTGTAATCAGTTTTTGTTCACAAATATTGGGCATCTAAAGAGTAAAATAAAAGAACAATATTTTTACCAACAATATTCATGCTCTTTAATTACTTCATAAGTCTAAGAAAGTAGAATGGAAATTCTTAAAGCATGATTATGGAAATATTCAAGTTTAAGATTCTCACATATCAATTTAGTATCTAGATGTTTGTAAAGATTTTATGTATGATAGTAACCAGAGCACAAAATTTTGAATGAAGTATTTAAATGAAAAAGAGGCCATGCTAGAGAGTCTTGTATTTTTATTTTTATGAGGGACAATGACATTCAAGTTTTTTCATTTATATCAACATATGTTCATATGTTTCAATGATGAGATGGATAAACTATGGTTCTAGATGTTACAAGTTGTTGGATACTGCAATAGAAATAGTGTACAATATTCCTATGTATTTGTTCTTGGATATATGTTCCAAAATGAGTTTAGACCTTATATTTATGGTTGTAGGGATTTATGTGTTGATATGTGAGAGTTTCACTTGTTTTGGTGAAGATTGGTTGTGAATCTGTGATAGGGAAGTAAGCTAGAGTATTGTGCTTTGAGTATAGTTGGTGGAAAGATAAAATTACTTTATGCTAGCATAAGGCATGGTACAAGACTTGGATTATAAAATTATTTGGAATTTGTGGTTCATTTGGTTCATGTTGTGGTGATTGCTAGTGTGTGGCATTTCGATAATTTCTTTTAGGAACCAAGTAGATGTAGTAGCATGTACATTAGGGATTGAAAAGCATTGACTATGGATCATGGTGTATGTTCTGATGTTTGTAATTATTATATACTTGCAATAGGTATTGGTTGTACCATATAATTAGTTATTGTAATTATTTATGCATTGAGGAAGTCCTAATAGAACAACTTAATTTCTTGTTGTAACTTGTCTAAGAGAAAGCAACTCCTTTTCTGTAATGTCTCTAGAATGGGATGTGAATAATATAGATGGGCCCCGTGATGCTAGATATCAATGAAAAGATAAAAGTTTGGTTAGATGCTTCAATATAGGTATGTGTAGAATCAATGCTTATTCTATGTGCACTTTTTGATGGAACTATAAAGGAAATATAGTAATCGCCAACTAGTTCATCAAATCTAGATTTAACCTTTCTTTCTTTGGATAGTGAGTCCTCTTGAAGGTAACTTTAACCCTTATCCCTTGAGAAATGTGCTATTGCAATAAGCCTTTTATTCTTTTCAACTCCTAACATGATTTGGAACCTTTCAACATAGGCTTTGTATTTTAACATAGACTTTTCCTTTAATAGGGATTGATCTACTAAATGATTTGCATTGACTCCTATGGAGGTTTGGTCTCCTAAAATGATCTTTTTCATGTTAGTGCATGATCTTGTAGGTATCATCCTCACCTTATTTTTTTCCTTAATAGGTTTTTCCTTCAGAACAAAAGTCTTATGTCTTATGGTGTTGGTTTATATCTTATTCATTTTGTTTCTCATTTCTATATCTTTTATTGGTGATTTGGTTGAGTAGTATAAATCTTATAAATATAACACACAAATGATTCAACCCCCTTCAAGATGTATTGTGAGGTTTTTTATTCCTAAGAATTGGTATTAGAGCTTGAGGTCCTCTTTGAGAATAAATATTAACTCCTTGAGGAGATATAGAATGGGGAACTTTATACAAAATATAGTCCTAAATTTATGGTGTGAACTATGACAACTGGAAGAACAAGATGAAGAATCATTTGATCTTTGGAGGGAGTGAATACTACTTGACCATAAAGAACACATAAGAAATCATGATAAAACATGAGTTGGAATCAAGTATAGAGTCTTAAAGGAAGAAAATGTTTTGCAATATGGTTAAGGAGTTTGAGTCTACACATGAGATCTAGGAAAATTTGAAAGAATCATATCTTGAAGAGAAATACACCAAATAGGCAAAGTTATAACGTTTAAAGGTAATGTTGGAGAGAATGAAGACACAAGAATATGAGAGCATCAAATCGTATGGTTAGAGAATACTAGCTTGGTTGTTACTCACATCAAGAATTTATTAAGAGTTAATATTGAAGGTGAGATCATTACAAAGTCTTAAGATATTTGGTGCTAGCATATGACAACAAAGTCTTGGAAACAGAGTAGATCCTATCACTCACAAAATATTTCACAAGGGACAATTTTATTAGTAAGTTATCTACATTTAAAACGTCAAGATTACAAGATGCTTTACCTAAAGTTGAATCTACATTTAAGGCTATTTTTTAGAAGAATAATAGGGTAATAACAAATAGCGTGAGTAGTACTAGGTATAGTAATCATAGAAATATTGGGCAATATGTTGAGGATTGGAAAAATATAGAGGAATAAGAAAATAATTGGAGGAAGTTGAAGAATTGATCATTAAGAGAGAACATATAGGTAAAGAGAACATAGAAGGAAATTTTTCTTTGATATATTTTTCTAGTAACAAGATAGGTCATTTTTCTTCTAGATGTCCTACTAGAGTTCCAAAGTACAAGGCTAAGAAATACAAGTAAATGAATCTAAGAAGAGTGAAGATGATATTAGTTTTGTTGCTATCAAATATGAAAATCCTATGAATGCAGAAATAGATTTAGTTGCAATTGTGGGAAATAAAGTAGAATGGATTTTAGATAGTGGATGTTCTCATCATGTGATAGATGATAAATATAAATTTTTGCAACCTAACAAATATGATGGCAGTGAGTCAAATTTACTTGGAAAATACACCTAGATTGATTAAAATAAGAAGGTCTATAACACTTGATGGTAAGATCAATAAATGGGCGCACACACACACATAACTATAATTAAGTTTGCTATTATATTAATTATATTGATGAATAGACATGTCTCATAAATGGACATGTCTATTCTCTTGATTTATTCCTCATACAAATAAAATATTTGGAAAACAGATACTTAACATGGCAGTTCTAAGTACATTTGCAATGGTCTAAGAAAAACAACACGTTATCAAAGAAAGGTTATAAATGAAAGAGAGGGATGAAGAGCAAAACAATATATTTTATGAAGAGTAGAAACAACTATATTTGTGCAGTGACAGTTGGATAGTTGTTTCAATATGGAACGATTAGAGCAACGCTTGATATATCAGATTCGAAAATCATAATTAAGATATAATATATTGAAATGTTCAATAATATCAACCTTGGTGTGAATAGAAGTTCAGAGATGCATATCTTTATAACAAAAGATAATTAAATTTTAGATATGATATTCATATTCAACATATAGGCAATATTCATACGAACACATGATATCACCGAAACCAAGAGTTCACATGGTGCATATAACTTGTTAAAACATTTGATCAATTACAGATCAATATGCAGTTATCAAAAACCATAGTGACATTGATGTTCGATGGAGGTTATAAGTAGACAACGAGCATTTTATTGGTATTAGATAAAGTGTCACCTCTACAATGGAAGTACGAAAGGATAAACAAGATCAGATCAAACAGGAAAAGGTCGAGCTAGATTCATTTCATGATGGGGAGTCATGGGAAATTATTCAAATTGTTGAATTACGCCATAAATAATATCCCTTGGCTTCATAATAGAAAAGGGGGTAAGAGGTTTGCGACATTCATCAAAGTCAAAGGATAATTTTTAAATCAATCATCATAGTCAGATAGCTGTCAGTCAGTTCCCCGTGAACTTTACATCTAGTTGTGAGTTTTTAATTTGACCCGACTCACCAATACTGTATCGGGTACTGTACAAATGCCTAACTTGAGAAGCCATTGACCAATAATGGTTTGAAAAAATCCTGAGTCACTGCCACTGGGAGGATTAGTGAGTTTAGCAAGATGTTCAGTTTTCAGTCCTCAACCATTTGTTATTACCAGTCTCTATGGAATCTCATGAGGAATCTATGGAATCTCATGAGGCATCAAACATAATGAAAATCATGAAGCCGTCTCTATGGAATCTCATGAGGAAGAGAGTTCATACATTTTTGGCACTCACTCCTTTAAAGAAATTAAAAAATTAAAGGTTATGGATTGAAGTATAGGCCGTGAGTGATATAAGGAAGTGAATAACAGTTGTGCAGAGAATAGAGTGCACTCGTGGCATGAAGTGGGCCACGTTGGAAGAACTACAAAGTGAGAAATGAGTTTTGGACCTACATAAAGAAGACAATATAAGTGAAAAAACAAACTTTAGGAACATTGGCGAATTTTCAAATAGGAAGTAATGCCAATGCTTGATATTAAACATGATAAGGCCTTTAGTAATCGATGTCAAATTATAATCCAATCAGTCAACGAATAGAATCAAAGGAAGGCCTAATTTGACTTGGCCCATGACATGGTGTATCATACCAATACAAAGGGATTATAATATGAGAAAAGTATGAAAAGATAATTTGATAAACTGCAGAAATCTTATGTGGCATATAATACTTATGAAACGTTGCCAGTCAAAAGGTTATAAGACATTTTTTAAAGATAAACGCATCCCTTTGTTAATACAAGACTTTAAAGGAACTATATGAAAGGGGCATCCAATTAAAGGAAGATGATTTGATACAAGAATTCTATCGAAATATGTAGAAATATAAAAAGGAAGAGGGAGATTGACATTTCATTAGATGCAATATTGAAAGATAGAAAACAAATAGAGAATGTGATTAAGTCAACCTTCAATGATCTCGGTCATATTGATTTAGAGTAAGTAAACCACGTTGAGATGGATTATTCAGTGATCAATAAATTGTATTAGTCAAGAGGACTATGACTCATGAATATGCCTCATGACTATATGATTTTTAGTGTGCCTACCTCTTGTGTACATCATAAGAAAGTGATGACTTCCAATTATGTCCCTTATATTTGCAGAAATTATTGAAATGTGGTGATCTTACAATAACTTAATTTTCTATTATGATGGATATCTTATGATGTCTATGAAGATCACGACATATTATACTTTGCATGGTGGATATTTATATGGTATACATTGTGAGAATGCATGAGCACATACTTTGAAAACATTTTTTAGTACATGGTGAATGTAATGCAAATTAATGTTTTGGAGGTCATTACACTGAGTACTCAGTGAATATCATGCAACTTGATGTTCATGAGACCATTACTCACAGCAATTGGTAATATCTTGCACCTCAACATTCTGAAGACCATTACTCAAAGAGTATTTGGTGAATATCATATATATTGTTATTTTGGAGACCAATACTAAAATTTGATATCAAAATGGTTAATAGCACATGGTGATATTCTAGAGACCATTTACTTATTGAATATATGGTGAATATCAAGTGTTGATATTTTGGAGACCATTACTTAGGGTTTTGGTGAATATCATATGTTGATATTTTGAAGGCCAATACTCTTGATATCATCTCTGATATCTAAATGTTGAATATCTTCTTATCAAAGATATTCCTATATTACATTGAGATAATATATGATCATTTGTTTATCCTCCCTAGCTAAAAGAGAGTGTTAATGTTTTGGTAGCTTTAGTAGGATAAACTTGTGAGATCAAAGAGAAATACACACACACACACACACACAAAACTATGTTTTTAATTTTATTAACTATATTGATGAATAGACATTTCTCATGAAGGGACATGTATCTTCCCTTAGTTTATTCATCATAGAAATACAAGGGGATGTTGGCATTTGGAAAACACATACTTAACATGACAGTGCTTAGTACATTTGTAGTGGTCTGGGAAAACCAACATAAGAATAATCTATTGAGTATTGGGAATATTTTTGACAAGGGATATCATCTACAATTTAAGGATGAAAAATGTATAATTAGAGAACAACTAGGAAATGTGAACACATCAAGTACATAGATAAGAGGTAATGTGTTTTAATTAAATCTATCAAAAGTAAGTTATTTGGTTATAAACTTAGATGATAGTTGGTTATGGAATAGGAGATTTTGTCATGTGAGTTTTGATAACATTACAAAGATCAATAACACTATTGATGTCAAAGATTTACCAAAGATAGTGAAGCCTACTAATATGATGTGTAGAGAATGTTTGATGTAAGAGTATATACGATGACTAGCCTTTAAAAAAATACTTATACTACCAAATGAAAGTTTTATCTGGTTGATAAAGTTCTTTTTGGTCCTACAAAGACAAGGTCTTACTATGGTGATAAATGCTTCATACTCTTTCTTGATGATTATTATAGGATGATGTGGGTTGCATTTCTTAAAGAGAAATATGATGTATTTGATAAGCTCAAGATTCACAATGAAAATTTTGAGAATGAATTAGGTTTAAGATCAAGTGTTTGAGATAAGATGAAGGTGTAGAATCTACATTAGATAGACTTAATGGATATAGTGAAGAACATGGAATTTTTAGGAAACCTTCTATACCTAGGACTCCATAACATAATGGAGTAGTAGAGAGGAGAGACAAAACTATTCTTGTGATGTAGGAGCATCCTTGGTGTAAGAGCAATCTTGTATCACCCAAAAATATTTCTTTTTTGTTTCTTGAATAAGGGTTGTCTCAGTGCAGACTTGTTGTTTGTGGAGGCTTTCTACTTAGTAAGTTAGTAATATGAGCTCAAAATGTCCTAATTTTGGAGGTGGATGTTCATATTAGATATATCAACTTACCAGTTCAAGATCAATGCAATATCATGAGTATTCATGGATTTATTGCAGATTTTTGCTTTGTATTTTTAGCATAAAAAATTCAAGCTCATCGTTGAAGGCCTAAATGTGCCTGGATGAGGCCTGAAAACTTGACGAATAGACATTTGAACATGTTATATCCTATAGATAAGAAGCCAAGGATTTCAAAAAGTGGTTATAATAGTCAATCAAAGCAATGGTTCGAAAGTTATGACTTTTCGAAGTTAGGCCGACTAAAACTTCCAAAATAAATGTCAAAAATGTATTTGGTTAACTCTATATGTATTGTTAGGGTAAGTTGGCCCTAGGTATTAAGTTTGAGTGTTTAGAACCTTCCCGGGTGGCATAAAATTACCTATTTAAGAAATATTCATACATTGTCTAGGATAGTTGTGTGTAATAGTTCACAACTATCTTACAGATTATTGTAATGGCAATGCCCATGTGGGTGTGTAATTTTGAATTTTGTAATTCTGCATTCATTACGATAATAAGAAGCCCATATTTTGTTCTCACAAATTGCTATTATTTCTATATGTTTAAGGTATTTAGGGGAGCATGTTGTGATGTGGAGCCTAATTAGACTCAGAGGTTTATATGGTGTGATTTCCCCCCAAATTATTTCTATGGGGATTAGGGGGCAGCGCTACCAAGACTAGGTCAAGGGGCAACTCATCTTGTAGGGTCTTGAGGTAATGCCCCCACGGGGATTTTCTGTTGTATTGGAGCTATTATTTTTTAATTGGATGACTTATTATAGGCCTAATTTTGTAAGCGAAAAAATCTTGTATAAAATAGCTTAGGGTTAGGGATTTCATAATGTATGATGATATTGCAGCTTCTTGTGATGACATTGATCTGTAAGGGATTGTGGACTGTAATAACTAGATAATAGTAATATTGGACTTGTTGTTGGTGGACATACCCCAAAAATTGGGTGAACCATATTAAATATTTGTATCTTGTGTTCTCTTCTATGCAATTTACTATTTTCTAATATTGGTTATATTTGCATGTAACTATTATTGCTATTTGTGGTTAATCCTAACTAGTGGTGTCAAAGCTAGACTATCATCATTTTTTCTATAGCTATCCTCTACAAGAAGGTTTGACGATTGAGTGGGAGTGATGGAAGACAATGGTAAGCTGAAGGTTTAGAAGTTTAATGGGAAGAACTTTTTATTATGGAAAATGCAAATGGAGGACTACCTTTATTAGAAGGATTTATGGAAGACATTAGAAGGAAAAGCCAAAAACAAGGAACTTTGATAGATGAGGACAAGGAGATTCTAGACAGAAAGGAACTTGGAAAAATTCAATTATGCTTGACACCATCAGTGAAAATTAACATTACAAAAGAAAAAATGACAAAAGAGTTAATGAAAACCCTTCTAGCAAAGTTGTATGAAAAGTCGTCCACTTCAAATACTATATTTCTCATGAAACATTTATTTAATATGAAGATGACAGAAGGTGGACCTTTTGCAAATCATTTAAACAAGTTTAATATAGTTACTAGTTAGTTATCTTCTATGAATGTCAAATTCGATGAAGAAATTAGGGCTCTCTTGATTTTGTGTTCTTTGCTAAAGTGATCCCACAATAGTGGGTGCCACTTTTTGACCAATTTTGACACTAAAATCAATATTTTTGAGACAAACCTCACATTTGAGTGATTATATCTCTAAAACTATGAATAATTTAAAGATAACATAAACGAGTGATTTGAAGTACTCTGTTCCTACTTTGTAACCATTTTTTTAAATTTTAAAAAATAAAATATTTAAGTCAATTTTTTCTTCTCTCGTGAAAAGTGGTATACATGAAAAATCAATATTTTTAAAGAGTGACAGTCATTTTGAATAGCATAATTTTTTTTCTAGAAATGGTAATGAGGTAATTCTTTTGATGTTGGATTTGTAACATCAATATCTAGAGAATGCATTTGTTTTGATTCAATTTGGTTAAATATTGTATAGTTTATGAAGTTTTGAAGTGACATCAATCATAATTCAAACATACGTTCATTTTGACAAGGATAACTTGAACTCAATTTATCATAAATCAAATTTTCTTTTTTCAATATAAAGCTATCTAGTAACCTATTTTCTAGATATTTTTCAAAAAAAAATTGACCTAATTTACAATTTTTCCTAAAGTGTCAAAGTCGGTTGATGTTCAATCATTAATCAAACTATAATGAGTTAAACTCATATTTTAAAGTCTTATTGAATATAATATGTATTCAAATTATAGTCATTGGAAAGCTTTCTCTAGGAAGCACAAATTGAATTTTTTTAATTTAAAGTAGGAGATCATTTTATCTCAATTTTGAGGGTCAAAAAAACAAAAAAATTGTGAAATCAAGTGTTTTCACGTACATATTAATCATGTTTGTGTGAACACAAAAGTTGGAACAATCAGGTGATTGAAAAAGGGTTTTAATGTGTTCACATGAACATGACAAAAAACTTTATGTTCGGGTGAACATGTTTAAAAAACATGCAATGATGTCACCTGTGCATTGAGGACAAATATTTGAAAGTGAAGCCAAATTTTATAAAGTAAATGCAAATTTTTAAAGGCAATGACAAATTTTTAATTTTTTTAATTTTTTGATGGGAAACAAGAAAGGAAGATAAAACAAACATGTAAGGAAGAGATCTTATGAAGCAAAACAAATAAATCTTCAAAAAACTTTGGCACGTTATCATCAAAATAAACAAGGTATGTAATTATATATAAATATATATTAAATTTATTTATTTTCATGGTTTTGAATTTGATTATGTATCAATTTTTTTTTTAAATATCTAATTTGATTCATTTATAAATGTGTTGCAAACAATCAATAAGGTGAAGGTGAAGAAAATGTTTGAGGCTCAACAGAAGTAGAAGTGTATATGGGAGAAGGGTCAAGATCACTCCTTATGGAATCTCAAACAATGAATGTCGAAGAAGGTTCAAGATTACTCTCTATAGAAGTTCAAGTAATATAAACTAGAGAAGTGTTAGAATATTTCCTTAGAGAATCTAAAACAATGAATGTTGGAGAAGGGTCAAGTCACTCCCTATAGAAATTTAAGTAATAGAAGTTAGAGAAGGGCTAGGATTAGGTGCAGGAACTAGTATGGACAAACTCATAAATATTTCTTAATCTATAAAGAATAAAATTTCTCATAAAAATTTAGATCATTTACTTAAAATGGATGTGGCTAAATTAAGAACAGTTGCAGCTACTATTCAACCCTTAAGTCTATCTAAAATAGGTCAATGAATAAGACAATAAGAGAAATAATAACTAAATTTGATAATATTGAAATACTTGAACAAGCTCAGTTACTTTCACTTTTTCTTATACAAAAGAAGTTGCAAGAGGCATTGAAATTGTTAGGTGTAGACACAACATCAAAGAATTTTATTTTTTTCTAACATGCAAACTGATGTGATTGAAAATGTTAAACAAGGTTTGAGAAACATGGGAAAGAAATCTTGAACTAAAGATAAGTCCATGTCAAGAATAGTGATGTTGATGCCTATTGTAAATAAGAATATGACCCAAAATAGACAAATATCTATTGGTAATCTAATTGAAAAGATCATTATTGAAGAAGAGAGAATGTTGCAAAGAGGGAGATTGTTGATAAAGAATATTTTCAATCATTGTTTTGTCACTGATGTCAAACCTGCTATTTGCTGGAATGACAGTTGCTTATAAGATCCAGGTACTATTACTTAGTTGATTGATGAAGAGGATTTAATCAACAAGATGTAACAAAAACACCTAAGGGTTGAGTTATGGTTTTGTAATGGAGTGCAAGGATCAGTAAAGACAATGGTAAAATGATGTATTGATAATATTCTTGAAGATACAGAGGTTGGCCACACTTAGATACATTAGAAGTATAAGTTGTAACAAGGTTGTCTGCAAAGCTTGACTAAGTTCATTAGTGAGTGTCGAGAAAGCTAGTTCATGATGAGAAAATTTTTAGTTAGTGCCAAACACATGCAAAATCTAGTGTGTGTCAAGTGAAATAGAAGGAGCCGAGCAAGTTCAGGTCTCAAGAAAAGTAATAGGTGCCAAGCAACAAAAAACTTAGTGGATGCCGAGTGAATCCACAATAGGTGCTAAGCATTAGTAAAACGTAGTTGGTGTTGAGTAACATAGTATGTACTAGGCTCCAAAATTTCAATAATGCCGAACTACTGCATTATTTGAAAAGTCAAAGAGTCACTAGATTTGAGCCGACAAGTTTCTTACCTTGAATTTTGTGAACTAGATGGAGGATAAGGATGATGAGTTGGAGGCACAAAAATTTAGGTAAACCATTTTTAGGTGAATTTAGGAGGATTCTTTATGGTGTTTCTAGAAGGAACAAGATATGGGTTAGATTCAATGAATCCTACCTAATCCATTTGATCTAAAATCAAAAGTGGGAAGAATTGAGTAAGAAAAAGGACTCCTAACTTCTATTTAAGGAGTCATAGGCCAAGAAGCTAGAGTTATTGGGTTGAAGTTGTTGAAGGATGTCAAGAAGAAGGCATTGAGAAGGAAGAATGGAGCACAAAGACTTTGCTTCTATAATTGGTCATATACAAGATTGCAATAGTACATCGAGCATGGAGACTCAAGGAGACAAAGCCTAAAAGGAGGACAAGCTATCAAAGCTGAAGAGACTAAAAACCAGAGAATGTTGTGAGTTGAACAAAGATCTAAAATCTGTAACTTTAGTTGTGAGTTGTATCATGTCAAAAGCCCTTGTTGTTACTCTCTAACAATTGTATCAGTTAGGGTAAAATCCTATGGACTTAGGTTGGTCTAATAGCCATTTGTAAATCCTTTGACAGGGTGGCATTCCAAGTGAATGTTCTAAAGTCATTTAACCAGGCCCACTTCTAACAAGGTGGTTAAATCCTTTGACCAGGTCACATTTAATAATGTGTTGTAGCCTTTAATAGGGCAGGCCTTTCATAGGGCATCACTTCAGAAGAGTGAGAATTGAGTAGCATGTTACTAGTGTTTTTTTTCAAATTGGGTTTCCACATAAATCACTGTGTTATGTGTTGATCTTTCATGTGTTACTCTTGCATATTGATTTTCAGTAACTTGCTAGGTAGGAAAGTTTATCTTGGATGCATGAACAATTTAATGGGCTCATTTTACTTGAAAAAGTTTTATTAGGAAATTTGGACCTTGAATAATTGATCCACCCCCCCTTAGTTATTCTAAAGCATTTCTAACAATATCTTTGATTTAATCTAAAATGGGTTTTAGTAGGAAAACAATGAGAGAATATGTCAAGTGAAGATCAATTTTGGATGATAGTACTATGAAAGACAATTGGGCAATCATGTGTAGAGCACCTCATTCTAATAAGATTCATGAGGGATTCAAAAATTTAATCATATAATTTTGGATTAATAACATTCATCCTTCATCAAACAATATAAATGTTATCTAGGATAGGATTACAACTGGTCAATATGAACATCATACAAAACATTGGTTGGACACAACACAACATGAGTTATATGTGTCATTTTGTAATGAACATCCTAATATAAAAATTGGGAAAACATTATTTGAAAGATTGAAGCCATACTTTCTAAGATCAAATGAAATGTTTGAAATATGTCATTGTTGTCATCATATTATATTGTGTTTGATCTCCACACTAATACATTTGGCATTGATTTGCGACGGCTATGTGTTGTAATTACGATAGCAATGTGTCGCTACTATGACAGTAATAGATGTCGCTATTTTTTAGTCTCAAATTACGACGTCTATCCTCTACCATTGTAATTACGATGCATATCCATCACTATGCAGCCACTTTATTGTGACATCAACCCCATCGCAATTCTTGGGGCTAACATCGCAATAGCGATGAACATCTAGGTACTTGCAACAACAGTTGGGGCATCGCCGCTATAGTGACCCTGTCACAATTCTTGTGGGTGACATTGCAATTGCGACGACAGTTGGGCGTCACTGCTACAGCAACCCCAGTGCAATTCTTGTGGCTGACGTCGCAATAGCGATGAATACAAAGTAAAGCTTTAAAAAAAAAATTTAGATTCCAGCTACGTCAAACTAAATCAAACCTCCTAAACCTTGTGTAACTTCATTTGGTCACATATTATATTTGAGCAGGATGGTGTCTTATTGGTGCTCCTTCCATTATTTCATGATATATTATTATCAGGCCATCTAATCGACTATAGGACAAAGATGATTCCTGAACAATCGAATTAGCAATACGGTCGATCTACATTGTATTTGGACACTTGGTTTGAGGTTCATCTCATTGATTCCCATTCATCATAGGATCTTTATCTGATTAGACCTCAATAGAAAACATTGAGATTTCCCGAGCCCCAAGCCCAAATTGTGCAGGCTCCAATCTCCAGATATCATAAAGCCTGTATATAGAGTTGAGCATCCCCTAGCTGGAAGCTTCACCTGCATCAGCTCTTGGATGGTGTGAGAATGCTCAGCTCTATATACAGGCTTTATGATATGTGGAGATTGAAGCCTGCATGATTTGGGCTTGGGGCTCAGGAAATCTCAATGTTTTCTATCAAGGTCTAATTAGATAAAGATCCTATGATGAATGGGAATCGATGAGATGAACCTCAAACCAAGTTTCCAAATGCAATGCAGATCGATCATATTGCTAATTCGATTGTTCAGGAATCATCTTTGTCCTATAGCCGATTGGATGGCTTGATAATAATATATCATGAAATAATGGAAGGAGCACCAATAAGACACCATCCTGCTCAAATATAAGATGTGACCAAATGAAGTTACGTAGGGTTTAAGAGTCTTGATTTGGTTTGATGTTGGAGGTAGTTGAGAATGACATAGCTAGAAGCTTCACCTCCCTTTGCCTCACTCCTTCTCAAGCCTTAATATGTCATACTTATGTTTCTTAAATCATTGAGTACTGACAATTTTGCTAAAGTTGATTCCTTACATTTCTCTTTTCAGAAGCTTTCTTATAAAGATAAACTACGATAGAAACAATCTCTTGAACATTCACACACTTTTTTGGCTATGGTGGACTAGGAATGTGCAATATATATTTTGTGCACTACAATATCATGTAGTGAAACCGATTATACAAATATTCAAGTAGTGAAACCATGGAAGCAAAAGACAGTAAAATTGGGAAGTTTCAATGAAAACAAATATTATGAAGAAAGATTGCAATGATGTGGTATTAGATTGAATACATCAATATATGTAATTGGATCAAAAATATCTCTGGATATTAATGCCAGTAAAGCAACATCATAATTTTCTGAGATGTGTGTATTGATCTCATCATTTTTTATTTAATTAACATTACTTGAATGATTTGAACAAAAACTTACATAGAATAATAAAGCTACTTTGATTTTTAATCCATGTCACTCAGGTAGAAGAAAAATAGAACAACTTTCTTTTTTAATATGTATAGCATACCTGAAATGCACCTGTAAAGCCCCATCTCAGTTGATTTGTTGTCAATCTTAGAATGACAATAGAAATTACTGGCATAGTAGGCCTGTACTTAGAAATCAACCTAGGGCAAATAAAGCATAAATATCATGTTGAGAATTAGAATGCGTAGATGTCTTATCTGTATATCAAAAAATCAAATTCAGATATAGAACAAACCTTAATTGCATCATGAAATTTATTTGAAAGTTCCAACCATTTCTGTTGCCCTTCTGTTGAGACCTTTCTACATTGTTCCTGTCAAAAAAAACCCCAACCATCAAACTATCATGATCATACTTTAAAAATTTACTATTTAGCTTTTGACTTCACATTTCAGAAGTTAAATCACAACAACAAAAAAACAAAGATCCATTTTGTGAATTTCATGAACACCCCTAAATCCAGAGGGGCATGCTTGGGAAGTAATTTGTTCCCTATCACCTTAGAACTGAAATAAGAAACTAGTTTGTGTTCAAAAGAAACATTGAGACCATAAACAGACAGAATGACAAAATAACACAAAATTCAGATATTATAATTTACTATCACAGTTTGAAATAGAAAAATTTCATAACAACAAATGATTAGGGAGCTCCATGAAAGTTGGCTTACATGTGCTTTTTTAAAAATGTAATTTCATATTAGCCCTTTGCAACTTTCACTAAAATAAATACACAAAACATATCGAGATACAACCCAAGATAACTTTAGTAAATAAACAAAAAATAATGTTTAGGAAAGCCATGAACAACAATAGCTCATTTAAACAAAAGTTGCAAGAAACAGCTTATATAAAACACCCTACTAGGAAGTTGTGGTGAAATTTAGAAAAAAAATGAGGATACAATTCATAAATGTGTTGATTGTTGAGGATACAAATCTAGTTAGGACAAGCTTGAATGGGAAGATAGTTGGATTGAAAAGATTAAACATTGAATCCATAAATTTTTTTAAATGTGGAGTATATAAATTGAATGAGGATAGATTTGCGTCTTTTCATTAAAGAAAGTTTTAATCAAACCCTATCAGAATCTAATAGTTAAGATTGATCTTCAATCTCTTCAATCCAACTTTCCTACTATTCAACTTGGCTTCTTGAATTCTTTTCTACTTGAGCTTCAACCCATATCAATGGCTTTACCTGCAAAGTAATAAAAACATATGATATGAAACCTACTTTAGAGAAATACAAAAATATTTAGTATCTTATTGAGCTTCACTTTGTTTCGAGAATAGTTTAATATTCTCTACTAAATAGGGCTAACCACATGAAGGTGGAAGCTCATTTGGCCCCACCCCCCTCCCCCTAACATCACTCTACATTCCCCGTTAACATCTAAAATTCATTCATTCTTTCAATCATTAATAAAATGTAACATTCAATCAATATCGAATGATAACATTCATTAACACATTAGATTCATTAACACGCAACATTCATCAATATTCCGCATTAATACATAATTCATGAACATTCATTAGCACACAATTAAATTCATTGAGACATAAAATTCAGTCATTATCAATTAAGGTATATAGATGACAATCATTTCTTTTTTTTCTTTCTATTTCTTTTTTCTATGTAAGCTGTAAGAGGAGCATCAGTGTCATCATCAATTCCCCCTTAATCAGTTGTTCTGTTCTCTATTCTTGATGATCTCAAATTCCTATGTTGTTACAAAGGGGGGTCCTCTGCAATAAAAAATAAAAGAATTAAATTAAAAATAATTTATTATAATTGTTACAAGTATTTAATTATTTTAAAGAACATAACTGTGTCACTCTTTACCTGATCTGACCACATCATTTTTTCTGGACTCAATGTCAACACGCTCATGAACATCGACCCCTCGATCCTCTACAACTGTTATACAAAATTTTACGTTAATCCAAACACCAATTGCAATTACATATAAATTTTTTAATAGAAAATGTATACCTCCACCACTGGTATGCACATCATGCAAACCTTCAGCATCCACAGATTGTGTAGAAGGATTGTCAGGCTACATTCCAACATCCTATGCATTGTTATCATTGCTTGCTTAAAATGGATATACTCACTTTATATTGGAACTTAACATTAAATAAACTAACTGGTAAAGTATTCAATTTGAAATAAATTTCATTTAGCTTATTTACCTGTGGCTCAGATGCATCATTATTAGAACCTTCCACACTGATTTCAGCTCGTAGCTGTTCAGCCACAGCTCTATAGCCTTGTTGGAAGCTAATTATCTTATCCTCTTCTGTGAGGCATCTCTTGAACTCTGAGCCTTGCATTTTTGTGTGGTATGGTGAATTTTACTTGCATTGTTTCATTAACCAATGGAGGGTAGTTAAAATATCAAAAAGAAATACAAAAGTTCCAAAGTTGCATTAGCAACTTTTTGCAAAATGTTACAACTCTTAATAGAAACCACTCCCAACGACTGCAACTGCCATGGGGTGGTTCTACCTGCTTTGTACAAGCCTATAAAGGCTCTAAACATCCATGGGATGAATAAAAATCTATGTACTTTCTTTAAAATCAATAAAATCTGCTATTTCTGGGCAATTTTGACTTTTTCCCGTATTGTACGGATTCTTGAAGGTTGTACGGTGGCTGTTTTGCATTGAAAAGTTGAAGTTTTCATTTTAAGAAGTTTTGGCATTGGTTTCAAGGAAAGATCTATTTGCATTTGCAAGTTATCCATTTTTCTTTCTTGCTGCCTGTGAAACCCTCAAAACAAGGGTTGTGGCCAAAGAAATGGCCCTAGTTTGAATTCCCACCATTGGAATTTTCTCCAATTTTGTATGGAGCAAACTAGGGCAAAGTTTTATCATATGTCAAAAGCCTGGAGGCAGGAGTTTGCAGTAGGTAATTTTAAGAGCAAGCCCTAGGTCTAATAAGACCCATGTATTAGACCTTATTTGTTGCAATTTGATGAGTTAGAGTGAAAAAGGGAAGTTGGGACTTGGTGTGGAGGCAAGGCATCTAAAATTTGGCTAGGAGGACATGCTGAAGTTGAAGATTTGACCCATGCACCCATATTTTTAACCCTTTCATTGTAGACCAAGCCTAAAGTTGCTAATTAGGCCTGAGTGCATGATTGAGGTTAGGGTATGCTGGAGTGGAGTAGAATTTTGAAACTTTGGAGTCTTTTGGCACTTTGAAAAGGGTGTTGTTTGCCTTATCCTTTGTAAACATTTTGAGTTGTTGGTGAAAAACAGTGTTAAGAAACCTAAGTGCTTGTTAGGTTGGTTGCAGTAGTTTGCATGGTAAATAGTTAGCAAGGTTTCCAACCATTGTTACACCTTATTTTGGTCATGTTGGAGTTGTTCTAAACTATCTTTGGTGTTTGGGAGTCTTGAAGGATCCAATTGCACTCTTGGTTGGGTGTGTAGAATAAAGGTCAAGTGCTACAATCTGCCCTGTGACTGGTAACATCAAGTTTTCCTTAGACCTAATTTGTTTTGGGTTGTGTTGATGTTTGTTTTGGTTTCCATTTATGTTAGAGGGTTGGAGTTGTCCAAAAAACTTGGTGTCAAGGTTGGGTGTATGAGGCCTTGAATGGTACAAGGGAGAAGTAACTAGTATGCAGCCTTGTGTGATGAGTTGGGTCCATGAATTAAAGGAGCAGTTGTAATAGTAGATTAGTTCCTTGTTTGAAGGTGAATCAAGCCTTGAATGTTCTTGTGGAGAACAAAAGATTGGGGTGATAACTTGAATTGCTTAGTTGTTCTAAGGTGCTAGGAGTTTGTTGGTGCTTCCAAAGCATTTTACTCTACATCATATATTGGTGTGGAGGAACACTAAGATCCAAGTTGAGGATCAAGAGCATAGACAAGCTAGTCTATGCTAGCATTTCCCATCACAATATATAAAAAATTTGATACAATTTTTCATTTACGAATACTTACAACTTGTGCTTGAAGTTTCAAAAAACCACCAGAGCCGAGCTTGTGTGTCTCGTGCTTTTCTAGTCTTGCCTTTGTTGCCTTTGATGTGTCAGGCAATCTATGAAAAGTTTGAAATATGTTAGATAGCATAAATATAGAGGTTAATTAGTACATAATTACATTCTCAATAGTATCACATACCTTGCTCTACTCTCTACTGGTGTAATTTCTTTTTTCATGTCAGCTTTATACTTTCCATCCAAAATCAAAGCCTGCCACTAATCCTCAGGAACACATACTTGGGGTTAACCTGTAAATTTTCTCTGTACTAGTCCCTAATATACTTCAAACATGAACCAACTTTTTCAAGGAGCTTGTTTCTCTCGAATGCATGAGGTCTAAAAAGTTGGGTCATGTTCTCTATAAGATCATCCTTCAACTTTTTTTTTTTGGTTATTCTACCTTTTAAGTAAAAAAAAACATGTTAGACTCATAAATGAAGTGAAGCTACCTTTAATATAGTTCAAGAAATGGATGAAAAGGAAAAATAGTCTAGCAATGATATGAAATCAAAATAGTGGTTTGGGTTTTTAGTTAGGATATGATGTTCCACTAGGTACGCAGGGTGGGCCCGAATATTCGCAAACACTCATCACCAAATTTTCTCCAAAAAACGTCATTCCCTACAAAACAATCATGGGATCATTAGTTGATGAAGAGTGATCAAAAACTAAATTACTATTAGGGCATATGCATCGAGTTGTGGTGCCAAAAAGGTGACAAGGAAATTTTTTATTCCTATTTTAAAAAGCGCGTACATGCTTTTAAAAAAATAAAAAGTATATATGATGGGCTGCAAACCCGCAGCCCATCATTTTCATCAGCATTTTCTTCTACTCCTACAGCGAGCAGCGTGTACGTGAGTTGAAGACTCAACATTTGCACCACCATTTGCCAAAATGCCTCCTCATCGATGAAATCCAAGACCACAAGCGCACCCATGACGACGCCGTAAGTGATATAAACCTAACTTTGCATTGTTTGATATATTTTTCATATTGTTTTGTAAGTTTTTTATATTCTTTTGTAGGTTTTTTACAAATTTCATTTAGATTTGTTTATTTATTTGAATTTCAATTGATTTTTTATCAGGAAATGTTCATAATCAACCAGAAAATCCACAAGAACATCAAAACCCTCAAGAACCCCAAAACCAAAACCCTCCTCAAGAAGAAGAACAAATTCCACAACCCGAACCAATTGCAAGACCTCCACCAGGCACACAAGAAAATATAAGAAATGAAATAGAGAGAGGCAAAACTGAATTAGAAGGAATCATTGCTCAGTTGAAAGAATCGGGACAAACCAATCCAATGAGGGCTCAATTGGCATCATCCCTCAAATCCATTAACACTCGGATAGCCTTAGTTAGTGGTCAGTTAGATATTTGGCAGGCTAAGAGGGATGAACAAAAAAGATTTTATGCAAATAAATTGTCATATGAAGATGTTAGAAAAAAGGAAATACCAAAAGGTAGTATATGTGCATTATTTAGAAAACCCGGTGAGCAAAATACTGTTAGAGAGGGTACTAAATGATTCCCCATCCATTGGTGCATACATGATGCTATTAGAAATAATTTTTGGGATAGATGGTGGATGGTTTTTGATGCCCCTCCTTGCAACAATCACGAGGTCCCCATGTATTTTTTGAAGAAATTATATTGTGAGTTTGTCCTTGGGGAGATCCCTAATTATTTTGATATGTTAGACTCTCAGGGTAGAGGTGGGGGTCATCATTTGAGAGGCCTGGAGCATGTCATGACCCTAATGTAGTTAGGGCACCCGTGGTCCATCCACAGCGTGAGCATGTGATTATTCCTTCAGTTGTGAAGGAACATGTAGAGGCTAGCACTCTAGGGACCATTAATGCTTTGACGCAGACCCTCATCCATTCCATGAGCCCATTAGTTGAGGGGGAGCCTTCTATACATCGTGGTCACATGTGCACTTCATGTAGATCCCTATGCACATTTGGCACTCATGTCGGAGATGGTGTAGATGATGGACTTGTGACCGATCAGTTCCTGAATGAGACATTTGGCATTGACACATAGGTAAATTACTAATTTGATCACATTTCATATGTATAGTGAATGATTAATTAATTAGGATTTATTGAAATTGTTCAAAATTTAGGGTCAAAGTGTTCCTAGGCCTAGCAGCGATCCTCCAGGCCCATTTTTTGTCCCTTCGATGAGTCCTGAGGTATGTATCAATTTAATCATTTTAATTAATACATATATTTATTACGTAATCATATTAAGGATTGACCAAAAAAAAATGCATGTGCATCAGTTCTCCATAGGACCCTCAACCTTTACCATAGACGCAGAGTAGAGATATCATACGAGCTTCACACAGGTATAGTTGTTTCATGTTAATTTAATTCATTTGATTATATTTATTCCATGTTTCATGTTAGATATAATGTGTATTGTATGACATGCAGCTCATGATGTCAGACACACCTCCTCATCTACGACAGTTTGTTGATAGTGGAGTGGCTGCAACAGTGGCTAGCTCACAGCCACTGATGGAGGTATGAAAGAATTTTCTTCATTTTAGTTGTTGTTTATAATAGTTAATCTCAAAATTTCTAATGTTATTTATAAGTGATTATATTTATTGAATTGTTGTAGGGTCTTGTCACGCTTGATCATCCACGAGCATTTGAGGTGGACTTATAGAGTGACTATTTGTTGGCGGTAAGAAAATAATTGATTTTGTGAGTACATATATTTGATTTCAATGTATAATAAATATTGATTCATATCTACTTTCTTTGTATCAGTTGGACCTGGAGAAGAGCCTCAACAAGAGGTCAAGTGAGCGTGTCAGGAGGGCCCTGTCATCTCCACTGTCTCCCTCCACACGACGGCAGAGGACGTCGAGAGACTTGTTTCCTTCCCCTCGTGGGAAGGAAAAGATGTAGTTGAGATATTTGATACATATATATAGAGACTTGTTTCCTTCCCCATGTATATATATAGGCATCTGAGAGACATATTCGATACACATTTGATGTACATATGACATTCTATATTTGATGTATGACATTATTGGTTAATATATGATATGTTTGTTCATATACGACATTATTGGTTATCATAATATATTATGTGTTTGTTAATGTATATGACATTATTGGTTATCATTTTATATTATATGTTTGTTCATGCATGACGTTAAATTAGATATGTTCGTGTATGATATTAAATTAGATATGTGCATGTATGAAATTAAATTCAATTGCTAGAGAGTTGCCATTATGTCTACCAACTAGTAGATGTTCGTTTTTGCTTTATTAGTATTTCTCAAAAACTGCAACGAAGCTGTTTCTGGTGAATAGTTGTAAACAATTGTGATCATCGACTTCATGTACTCATGGCTTTGGCTGCGAACACTTGTAACTTTGGCTATAAGCATCCATGGCTTTGGCTATGTGCACTAGTGGCTTTGGTTATGATCATTTATGACTTTGGTTGTACGCACAATATAGCCTTGGCTGTAGGTTGTCTTTCTTGCTGCATGTTGAAGTTACCTCGAAGAATATCATTAGTCTAAGATCATTACAATTAAAATACTATGACATAATACCTTGGAAATAATAGTCTTTAACCCATTACTTTATTTGTTAAAACATCATGTAGTATCTACTATAGTCCTTCTACTCAAATATGTTTTCAAAAATACTTAGTATGGCAAAGAAATATCTATGGAAAGCTTGTCAAATAGGATATTGAAGAACTAAATGTGGATAGTCATTAGTACCCATCAATAAGAACATAGACATCTTTCTCAAGCAAGCCATATGACATTAGCAAGTTATAATTTTCCTTTGCAAATAACTAGAAGATGCTATGAATCTTAATACAGAGTTAATCACGAACTCATTATTCCATCCAAGAAGCATATATCTCCCTAAGCCAATTAACCGACAGGATAAAAATTAATTCAATTTCAACAAAATTTTGAGTATAACAAGCATCTTTGGGATTCTTACAAGAATTAACATGATGTTCACAAGAGCATTACAAGTTCTTGTAATGCTATTTCACATATTGTAATCATATTTAGTTTTGAATGGCCATTTGTGTTACAAGCATAAATGTTCTTTAAGGTCTTTTAATTCTAGACATGACTTTTATTATGAAGCTTTTTTATGACAACCCACTCAATGCATATATTGTTGTTCCACATTATGCTAATTTGACTTTCATTGGTTGATTTGGGTCTAGACATGACGTTATTCACTACCTTTTTTATATATTATTTTTTTGTAGTGAGGTTCTGGCCTGAATGAATGTATTAATCATCGAAGTTGTGAACCTTGGTCAAGATCCTTACAAATATATTTTCAAATTGGACCTCAAATAGTTTTCTCAGTCACCCCCTATATACAGATACTGAAATTGTAGTTAATTACAAAATTAATACTGAATTAACACAAGTTTAATTGAGAAGTATTATGTACCTCAATAGGCTAGATTATTATTGACCGGGAAGCTTTATCTTAGAGTAGTTGGTTTCCTAAATCTTTAGCGCAATGACAGTCTTATGGAATGTGGAATTAGGTCTGCTAGCTAAGGAACATTCTTTAAAAGGTAGAGGAAACTCAAGACTCACATGTTTCCAATCAATATAAATGTTTAAATCGCTTCTCTAATTTTTTCTATTTATGATCTTCTTAAAAATTAACTTTCTAAATGCATTGATGGGGAAATAAAGATCTTCTAGGAACTAAAGGCTAATCATGTTTAATACTTACAATTCTCTGTTTTTATCTAATAATTTAAAAAAGATTGTACAAGTGTTTTCAAAGAGCAACACTTGTCACTAACATCATAAGAAGGAATATCCAAGGAGTCTTACCACCAATCCCCCACCACCAAATTCAAGAGAAAACAAAATTCCACTACTAAAGAGATAATAACAATGATCATCCCTAGTCTCTCCCTTATCACAAAATGATTACCATCAAAATTTGCATTTCGAATTGCGTCATGTGTGTTGAAGCGATAGTAACATTTTCACTCTCTTACCTAATGTCTCCCATTTCTGAAACTCCTAAGGAAGGGCAAGGCCATCTTCTCAGTACTTCAAAATACAACGAGCTCCATTTTTTTACATATTGATAATCGTTGACTTAAAGTATAGTCAAAGTATTGATAGCCCATAGATATGCCCCATCAAAGATCGCACCCCTGTGGCATTTAGTGACCCTTAGGGACATTCTGGCTCAGCATGCCTGAGAATGTTTGAGCACTGAAGGGGATAGGAAGAGGTTGGGGATAGGGTTTACCCAGCCACCCGGAGCTAATGGAGCAGACAGTTTGATCCCACGACAAAAGATGAGAGAGATTTGGCAGTTGGCAACTTTGTACTGGCCAACACTACAAGTTTCAGCATCACCTGAGATGGCATTGTAGAATGAAAATGGAATGTGATCTCCAAAAAGTGAGAGAGGTTATTGTAGGTCTCTGCAACACAGTCCTGTAGGAATTGGAATCTCATCCATATCTTGCACAAGCTCTGAGATATGCCCCATCAAAGATCACAGCCCGGTGGCATTTAGTGACCCTTAGGGACATTCTGGTTCGGCATGCCTGAGAATGTTTGAGCACTGAAGGGGACAAGACAAGTTTGGGGATAGGGTTTACCCGGCCACTCAGAGCTAATGGAGCAGATAGTTTGATCCCACGACGAAAGATGAGAGAGATTTGGCAGTTGGCAACTTTGTATTGGCCAAAGTTTCAGCATCACCCAAGATGGCGTTGTAAAATGAAAACGAAATGTGATCTCCAAAAATAAAGAGAGGTTATTGTAGGTCTCTACAACACGGTCCTGTAGGAACTAGAATTGCATCCATACCTTGCACGAGCTTCAAGATATGCCCCATCAAAGATCGCAGCCCTATGGCATTTAGTGACCCTTAGGGACATTCTAGTTCAATGTGCCTGAGAATGTTTGAGCACTAAAGGGGATAAGAAAATGTTGGGGATAGGGTTTACCTGGCCACCTAGAGCTAATGGAGCAGACAGTTTGATCCCACAACAAAAGATGAGAGAGATTTGGTAGTTGGCAACTTTGTACTGCCCAACACTACAAGTTTCAGCATCACCCGAGATGGCATTGTAGAATGAAAATAGAATGTGATCTCCAAAAAGTGAGAGAGGTTATTGTAGGTCTCTGCACATAGTCTTATAGGAATTGGAATCTCATCCATATCTCGCATGAGCTCCGAGATATGCCCCGTCAAAGATCGCAGCCCTATGGCATTTAGTGACCCTTAGGGACATTCTGGTTCGGCGTGCTTGAGAACGTTCGAGCACTGAAGAAGACAAGAAAAGGTTGGGAATAAGGTTTACTTGGCCACCCAGAGCTAATGGAGCAGACAGTTTGATCCCACGACGGAAGATGAGAGATATTTGGCAGTTGGCAACCTTGTACTAGCCAATACTACAAGTTTCAGCATCACCCAAGATGGCGTTGTAAAATGAAAATAGAATGTGATCTCCAAAAAGTGAGAGAGGTTGTTGTAGGTCTCTACAACATGGTCCTGTAGGAACTAGAATCGCATCCATACCTCACACGAGCTTCGAGATATGCCCCATCAAAGATCGCAGCCCTATGGCATTTAGTGACCCTTAGGGACATTCTGGTTCAGTGTGCCTGAGAATGTTCGAGCACTGAAGGGGATAGGAAGAGGTTGGGGATAGGGTTTACCTAGCCACCCAGAGCTAATGGAGTAGACAGTTTGATCCCACGACGAAAGATGAGAGAGATTTGGCAGTTGGCAACTTTGTACTGGCCAACACTACAAGTTTTAGCATCACTCGAGATGGCATTGTAGAATGAAAATGGAATGTGATCTCCAAAAAGCAAGAGAGGTTATTGTAGGTCTTTGCAACACGATCCTGTAAGAACTTGAATCGCATCCATACCTTACACGAGCTTCGAGATATGCCCCATCAAAGATCGCAACCCTATGGCATTTAGTTACCCTTAGGGACATTCTGGTTCAGTGTGCCTGAGAACGTTCAAGCACTGAAGGGGAATGGAAGAGGTTGGAGATAGGGTTTACCCGACCACCCAGAGCTAATGGAGCAGACAGTTTGATCCCATGATGAAAGATGAGAGAGATTTGGCAGTTGGCAACTTTGTACTGGCCAACACTACAAGTTTTAGCATCACCCGAGATGGCATTGTAGAATGAAAATGGAATGTGATCTCCAAAAAGCAAAAGAGTTTATTGTAGGTCTCTGCAACACGGTCCTGTAGGAATTGGAATCTCATCCATATCTTGTACGAGCTCCGAGATATGCCCCATCAAAGATCGCAACCCTATGGCATTTAGTGACCCTTAGGGACATTCAGGTTCGGCATGCCTGAGAACGTTCAAGCATTGAAGGGGACAAGATAAGGTTGGGGATAGGGTTTACCCAGACACCCAGAGCTAATGGAGCAGACAGTTTGATCCCACGATGAAAGATGAGAGAGATTTGGCAGTTGGCAACTTTGTACTAGCCAACACTACAAGTTTCAGCATCACCCGAGATGGCATTGTAAAATGAAACTAGAATGTGATCTCCAAAAAGTGAGAGAGGTTATTGTAAGTCTTTGCAACACGGTCTTGTAGGAACTAGAATTGCATCCATACCTCGCACGAGCTCCGAGATATGCCCCGTCAAAGATCGCAGCCCTATGGCATTTAGTGACCCTTGGGGACATTCCGGATTGGTGTGCCTGAGAACGTTTGAGCACTGAAGGGGATAGGACAAGGTTGGGGATAGGGTTTACCCAGCCACCCAGAGCTCTAATGGAGAAGACAGTTCGATCCCACGACAAAAGGTGAGAGAGATTTGGCAGTTGGCAACTTTGTACTGGCCCACACTGCAAGTTTCAGCATCACCCGAGATGGCGTTGTAAAACAAAAATGGAGTGTGATCTCCAAAAAGTGAGAGAGGTTATTGTAGGTCTTCGCAACATAGTCCTGTAGGAACTAGAATCGCATCCATACCTTGCACGAGCTTCGAGATATGGAACATCAAAGATCGCAGCCCTATGGCATTTAGTGACCCTTAGGGACATTCTGGATTGGCGTGCCTGAGAATGTTCGAGCACTGAAGGGGATAGGATGAGGTTGGGGATAGGGTTTACCCAACCACACAAAGCTAACGGACTAGACAGTTCAATCTCACGAGGAAAGGTGAGAGAGATTTGGCAGTTGGCAACTTTGTACTAGCCGACATTGCAAGTTTCAGCATCACCCAAGATGGCATTGTAAAATGAAAATGGAGTGTGATCTCCAAAAAGTGAGAGAGGTTATTTTAGGTCTCCAAAAAGAGTGTTTAAAAATGCAAAAACAGCGGGGGGTCCTTTGTATGGTTTGGGAGTTTGACCATTAAAACTAGAAATTTTCTTAGTAGTAAGTGCTGGTAACAGTTTTGAAATTTGATTGTTGAGTGTTGAGAAACCTCAAGTTTGGGATTTTTCTTGTTGTTTTGAGTATATAATAACCATTTCCATCTGAAAAGTCGAGTGTTGAAACCATTTAAGAAGTATTTGCATAATTTTCCCTAAAATTTGAGTGCATAAAAAGGGGTATGTGATTGCTCCCAAGGTGGATTTAGTGTTTTCTCCAAACAAGAGTTGCATTTTATGTTTGAAGTAATCTAATATAACCAAAGTGAAGGTGTTTGAACCATTTTGGGGTTCTAGAGACATTGCAAAGTAAGAGTTCTAGAAAGCCCTAGGGTAAAGGGGCTAGAAAGGAGGGTTTTGTAAAAACCATTGTAAAGTTGATCATGAGACCAAAAAAATAGAAGAATCCTTGCATTTGAGTCATGTCTTAAGACTTTTTTGGGTCATGGGAGTTCCAAAATTCAAGGGATTGTGAGTTGCTTTGTAAATGGCCTCAAACTAGGCCTAGTTGGCAGACTAAAATAGCCAGTTTTGAGTGATATTTTACAAAACAAGTGTAATTGGTTTTGGAGTATCTTTTAGATTGAGGAAAAGGGTATTTTAATCACCCAATAGTTTAGGAAGTTCTGTGGAAAATTTTGGAGAAAACAACAAATTAGTGACTGGCAAGGGCTAGTTGGAACAAGCCTAGAAGAGGCAAAATTGAGAAAGTGTAAGAGATGAGTTGCTGAGAGTGTGCAAGGAGTTGGGACATGTTAGATGAGATGTTTCGAGATGATCCAAGGTGTTGAGGCCATGATATGATGCCAAGTATGAGTTTTGGTACTTGCATAGGGTGTTCCAACCAAGCTACAAATGCATAGGATAGGAGCTTGTAAGGTACTTGCAAATTATGGTTCTAATGCCGACAAAATAGAACTCCCACCAAACTTGGAAATTTACCTTATCTTTAATGTCAAGGACTAAGTTCAATATAAAGGGCCTACATTCATAGAAGGACAAACAAAATCAAAGGTTGAAGAAGTCACTATCCCATTATAATCTCAGCCAAAAGCTGAAAAGGTTATGTATTCAAGAATCAAGAAGAATACTTGTCATGGCACCTATATGGAGCATCTTATCAAATGGAAGGATCAACCAGAATTTGAAGTAACATGGATAGATGAGAGTGATTTTGGAAAGAAATGTATTCCTACAAAATTCCTTCAGATTTATCCACCATGAGTTCTTTGTCACATAGTCAATTGGTGTGCATAGATCCTAGGGAAGGGGATAGTTGGGATATATCCTCTTGGGAATAGGGTCAGGAAGAAACCCTATAGGATCAGAAGAAGTCATTGGTTAGTTTGGGCATAGTGGCCTAAACTAGCAGGGTGGGTCTCCTTACATTACTATTGGTTAGAGAATTCCAATTTTTATTTGTTCAAGGCTAAGAGACATATAAAAAACTACATTTTCAATTATGATCTCAAGGCCTGCATGGCAGTCCAATTACATGGATGAATGATGAAATAATTATTATTGAATTGGCTAGACCACTTTGTAAGAACAATTCCATGTGGGGTGTTTCTCTCAAAATGGTGTCTTCTAGTATTTGATGATCATGGAATCCATATGACATGGAAAATAATTGATAAAGCAAAGAAGTTGGACATAGATTGTGTGTCACTTGTAGCGTATACCATCTATAGGTGTCAATCATTGGATGTTAGTTTTTTCTCACCATTAAAATCTTACTTAAAACATATTTGGAATGTGTGGTTGGCTAGGAACCCTCAAATCAATATTGGTCGTGAGGAGTTAGGAATGTTATCCAGCAAAGCCTCCAATTTGGCACTTACACCCGATAATATAATGAGTGGTTTCCATAGGATAGGGATATGGTCTTTGAATAGGGAGGTTTTAGTGAATGATATAGGCCCAAGAAAGTGCTTTATTGTTGATGAGGATGGAAAATAGGGATCTAAACCACAACCCACAAGTAGTGGATCAGAAGAAACAACTACTATAGATGATGCAAATATTGATGAGTTGTAAAACGAGGGGGAGGAAATAACTATTGAATCCTTCCTAAAAATCAATGGCTTATTAGATGAACCAATTAACACTTTGTTGAGGAGTTATGGACAAAATATGAAGGGACTAGGTACAATTGCACCTAAAAATACCCAACTAGAAAACCTGAACCAGCCAGTGGACTATTATAGGAGATAAAACCTTGAGCATACAATAAACATTGATATTAGATTAAGCTTGCTAATACAAGATTCATAACCAAATTGGTTGTAGGAGGTTGTCACAAACCTTGGGTAACCAAATACTTGTGGGAATGAAAATGTTTCCCTTTTAATTCCATCCCCACCACATGTTGACCCCAAGGACGTCATCTAATGCTTTACAAATGGTGGCAACCATGATGAAATAAATAGTTAACAATTTTTTGATACCCAGGCCCAAAATGACTATGATGGAGATGTTGATTTTATACGTTACATGCCACTAGACAGAAAACAACATAGTGGTTTACCCAGTAGATTCCTATAGCTACCAAAGAAAAGGATACAAAATTTTAAGGAACAAGAGAGACTAATAAGTTATTTGAGGCTAATGCACTTGACATGAAGGAGAAGATCAGGGATAGGAAAGATGAGAGAGAGGAAAAGATTGCAAGAAATGAGATCTTAGATGCTATAGAGAGGGGAAAATGAGTTGCGGAGAAGGTTGCACTAAAGGAATAGAAGAGGAAAGAAAGAGAGGATAATCTAAATGTTTGAAAGAGATATAGACCAACTATTGGAGGTGCACCTTCAACAACTATAGAAATTATATTTACAACACTAGCGGAAGGAGATGTAATTGCACTACCCCTAGAATTAATTAGTATGCCCAACATACCTCTTCTCCCATAGCATAAATCACATTCTGATATGTTCAATGCTCTAATACCTAGATTAGGAAATATTCTTACTTAATAAGTATAACCCCAAGCACTGTCACCATAGTTGGCAACAAATGGTGAGAGTCCCAATCAACTAGTGAAAAAAATGACTAAGTTGATGGAGTTGAATCCTACATTACACACATCTCCTAGTAGTGGACAGGAGGATGTTGGGATTGGGAGCATAGTACCTATTCCCTTTCCCAGTTTTATGGACAATTGATGGGAACTCAAGTAGATGGGAGAAATTCCAATTTTTTTGAAGTGATAAAGTTTTGTGATGCATTTAGAATATCTAAGATAGACTTATTTTTTATGTGAACTAAACCATTCTTACATTACTATTTAAATGTATTTGTATTGTTATAATAGTTTGATTTTTGGTCATGGTGTAAAATAGGTAAAGTTTAGAAATATAAATAGTTCATCATAGAGATATTATAGAATTAATTTATTTTAAATAATAGAAATAATCATAACAAATAGATAGAAATAAAAAATAATAATTTTATACAAAAAGTTTTAATTTATTTTAAATAATTAAATAATAGAAACATCGTAGAATTGATAATTCAGTATATTCATAACAAATAGACACTAAACAATCCCAAATTCAAACATACAAAGGTCCAACTAGAATAATGACTTTAAATAACCAAATACCAAAGCCAAACAAAGGAAATGGGACTTTTACCTTAAATGAATAAATTACATGAAGAAGGGTGGCTGGCTGTTTGGAAATCTAATTATTTTTCTTCTCTCCCTCCTATCATCCAAGAGAACATGCAATGAAAGAAAAATATCATCACAATAAGAAAATATGAAAAATATTGTTCTAGCTTTAAAAAAATTGGAGACAGCAAAACATAAAATCTAGATTCTAAACAAATCAAAACATAAAATCTATGATTTAAACTAAATCTCATCACTTACGCATCATAACAATATGGTCCACCTTAGTCAAGTGGACAGTCTTGGGGAAGAGGTTGCAACAATGCATTTGGATCTAGTTGATCACTCTTTCTCTCTCTCCCTCTCTCTGTATTCAATCTAATGAGCCAACTGGATCTGCTCGACATTTTAATGTCTCAAGTATTGCCTCGTGGTCTGACTCATGAACTCTCCAAAGATTGTTATTATGTGATTTTCCACCATATTTTATCAAGTTGACATTTGATGCGACAACAAGATTTGAATAATGAAGAATCTTCCTCTCTGTTTGCCAATCCTTGAATAACCACAAGTTAGGGTTCTTCATAGAATATCGTCTAAGCCATGTGCCAATTACAACCACTGCACCAACATGGTACTCTAAACCTTCACCATCTATAACTGAGTGATCCAATTTTTTTTTAGCTTGAACACAACGACACAAATAATAATCTGTCCCTTCTTCATTGTCTTCAGGTGCAATAACAGCAAAAACATGGCTTGCAGTGACAAATGTACAAAATGCGGTCATTAATTCAGAAAATACTTGCATAAAAGTTATAAAGTTACATATTGAAATTACAAAGATATATAAATATATATATTACCAGGTTGCACTAGATCAGACAAGCGGTCAAAGTCAATAGACGATTCCATCTGTACCATTTCTAGTGCTTGTGGGGGATGATAGGTGTCAATTGGGTCCAAAACCCATATATCCCATTTGTCCACCCATTCAATCGACTCACAGTCATCCCAATTTTCCTCTGCACATGATGGACAATAGCATGCCATTTTTCGTGTGTGGATACTCCATGAACCTGCATCAGAGCTTCTAAAAGAGTGCAACTCATTGGATCCTGTTAGTGTGCAACAATCCTGATATGGTGCAATGTTAGTATTAGCTATCAACCAAAAAAATCTATGAACTGTAGACTCACCTTCCTTACCTGGACCCATTGTAGCGTTACACCACTAGATGATGGATTTTGCATCTGTCAATATTGTTCCATCTTTGTACTTTAGTTCTTCATGAGCTAAGGCTCTTTTGATGCATGCGCCTGCACCATCATGCTCTCCCTTTCCATGACCAACCTTTGTGAAATTCTACATGTATTGAATTCTACACAACTTGTGCATCCTACTCAACCAATAGAACATCCGTGCATTCTTGAATTGAGATGCACAATTGTCTGACCAAATAATGTGCTGATGATATGTGATGCCCCTGTTAGCCAAATCTCCATAAAATAGTTGAAAACAACCATGTACGAACTCCGTAGAATGTGATCGATCATCGCTGATGTAAAAATGGTACTCCCTCAGAATCTTCCTATCATCCCCTGTACTTGTAGGTGAATGCATGAATGTTATGTGAACAAATATGGAAACCTGTTGAGAAGTATAATACTTTGCTTGCACCTCATTTTGTGGTTGTAGTGTGTAGTTCTCTACGAAATCTACAACCAAAACAATGGTATCCAGTGGAAACGTATCCTTGCACAACTTGAATTGCAAATCCAGCCATCGAGCTCTATGGGTATGCCTTGCATACTCGTAAATAATGTTTTCACGAAAAATCTTCATGAACTCATACACTGGAATCTTTTCAATGACTAAATCACATATTTTACCATGTTTCCCATCTTTTAGAGCATATGTCACTGTCTTAAATTTTCCATAATCTACTATTTCATTTCCAATTGCATGTGTACTATCCATATGTTGACAAGTTGATAAAAGTTGCAAAGAACCACAAAATAAGCACGTACCATCCAAGCATGATGTCTTGTAAAATTGTTGGCTGTCCCTTATTTCACATAAAATGTTGGATATGAATTCCCTTGAAGATCTTGGTGGCTCATTTATGTCACAATCCTGCAAAACAAACTGAGAATGCAAAATTACACATATATGCCTAAAAACATCAAAATGGTTAGAAAATTCAATATGTATCCTACAACAACAAGTTGTGCATGTGTGATTTATCTCCACATAAAAAGGTTTACCCATCTCAAAAAATCTTTGACTTATTCGAATTTGAGGATACATACCAATAAATTTTGCAAAAAATTGTGTCTGAGTTGTGTCCAAAAAATGTTTCGCATGTGGCTCGTGATTTTGGCTACCAATCCTCCTTCTTACAACATCTCTTTGATTAGGGAAAACACGTGTGTTATTTTTCCAAAAATCTTCGATCAATGATTTCAAGGCTTCACTAATTTCTTTATCCTTTCATGGTAGTCTACCACTAAATGTCCATAACTCATTTTTTGTTGGATCTTCCAATCTCTCACGCCTTAGCATGGCTCTCCTTAGAGTACCTTTACCAATTTTTAATGTTTTGCTTGTCTTTCTCATGAGTCAAGCTTTTTTCATTTGGCTACTTACTATTGTCGATGTAAGTACTTGTCTTGCGATATTACTATCTTTGGTGCGTGATTTAGAACTCACTTTGTCATAAGCATTCATTAGATTCTTTACAATGTTTTTTTCATTTGAATCATCCATTGTTCTTAGCCCAAGAATCTTCATGATAGGCCTAAATTTTAAATTCCTCATCATTTCAACAAATAATTGGCATTGACTTGTAATATTTAATTCATGAAAAAATAATCTCCACATACGATTAACTTTTCTTTGACAAGTACGCTTGCTAATCTTGTCAGGCATTGATTTCAAAATGTTACTATCAATATCAATCAAATATTTTGGTCTTCTAAAACGAATTCTAGAAGGTGTTATAATCTCTTCAATTCTCTCAACATTTTGAACATCAACATAAGGTTGAGTGTATTGTGTACCTTGAACTGAAGATGATGTGCATTGGCAATAAGATGCAAAAGATGGAATATCACCTACTCGATGTGTTGATGTTGTGCCTTCAACATGACATGATGCAGTGTGTATATCGTCGGATCTACAAATCGGTGTCTCTTCAACATGAGAGGACGATATGACTTCAACATTGGAAGATGGTGTAGCGGACGATATGACTCCAACATTAGAAGATGGTGTAGCTTCACAATTCAATTGTCTTCTTGAGCATAATAGTCTCATTCGTTCTCTTTGTCTTTCCAATTCTTCCTCTTTGTTTCTTGGTATCGGTGGTTCTTGATCCTCTTCGAAAGTCAATTCTTCATTATTGCTTTGCAATTTTCTTTTCTCACATAGTAATTTCATTTTATCTCTTTTAATTGCCAAATCTCTCTCCCAATCTTCATTTGTTTGATTTTTTGGTTTCTTCCTTGGCATGATGATGATTTCTACATGTCAAATTATTCAAACATTTGAATTACTTAAAATGTGTAAATTACAAATTATTCAAATACATATAAAAATTATAATTATTTGAATGAATACACAATATATATATATATAAAATGACTTGTCAAATTTCTAACCATTTCGAAATAACATTTCATTGAAACATACAAATTTCAATGAATTCACTATATATTAAACAACATGTCAAATTATAATCAAATTTGTATCTATATATCAACAAACAATATTTAAAATAGATTGCACTAACCTTTTCTATACAAGGAATATTCAAAAAGTCTTCAAATCATATATCCAATGGTTGAATTTGGTGTTTGCTAGCTTTCAAAAGTGTTTGCCACCTTGAAATAGTGTTTGTTAGCTTGAAATAGTGTTTGCCACCTTGAAAGAGTGTTTGTTGTGTTGAAACCCGCAATTTCTATCAGGATAATAGAGTGTAGAATAGAACAAAAGCAAAGAATGAATGAAATGGGCCCCAAAGTTGCTTTTTGACCATTTTTAGGTGATTTCACATAGTTCATATGCGCTATAGTGTGTACGCATTATAGTGCGTACGCACTATATGAGAACACATCACTCTCCACCCTCCCTACTCTCTCTCTCTCCCTACTCTCTATCTCTTCCTACTCTCTCTCCCCTCTCCCATCCCCTACACACACACACACTCTCTCTCTCCCCTCTCCCATCCTTTACTTTCTCTTGCTCTCCCTCTCCCACCGCCTACTCTCTCTATCTCTCTCACCCTCTCTCCTCTCCCATCCCCTACTCTTTAGATCTCTCACACAGACTCCCATCCTCCCTCTCCCACTTCTTACTCTCTCTCTCTCTGCCACCTCCTACTCTCTCTTACACTCTCTCCCATCCCCTACTCTCTCTTACACACACTCCCATCTGCTACTCTCTCTCTCTCTCTCTTGGGCTACTCTCTCTCTCCCCTCTCCCATCCCCTTAACTCTCTCTTTTGCAGATACACACTCCCATCCCCCCTCTCTCTCCCCTCTCCCATCCCTTACTCTCTAGATCGCTCACACACACTCCCATCCCTCTCTCTCCTCCTCTCCCACTCCCTCTCCCACCACCTACTATCTCTCTCTCTCTCTCAAGTTCTCTCTCTCTCCCTCTCTACTCTCTCTCTCTCTCTCTCTCTCCCATCCCCTACTCTTACTCTCTCTCTCTCTCCAATCCCCAACTCTCTCTCACACTCTATCCCATCCCCTACTCTCTCTGACACTCTCTCTCATCCTTTCACTCTGTCTCTCTCATCTCATACTCTCTCTCTCTGCCACCTCCTACTCTCTCTCACACTCTTTCCCATCCTTTCACTCGATCTCTCCCATCTCGTACTCTCTCTTTGCCACCCCCTACTCTCTCTCACACTCTCACACTCTCCCCTATCCCCTACTCTCTCTCTTTCACACACACACACACACACACACACACACACACACACACTCACTCACTCACACTCCCATCCCCCCTCTCTCTTCTCTCCCATCCCCTACTCTCTAGATTTGTCACACGCACTCCCATCCCTCTCTCTCCTCCTCTCCCACTCCCTCTCCTAGGTCACCTACTATTTCTCTCTCTCAATTTCTCTCTCTCCCTCTCTACTCTCTCTCTCCCATCCCCTACTCTTACTCTCTCTCTCTCCCATTCCCAACTCTCTCTCACACTTTCTCCCATCCCCTACTCTCTCTCACACTCTCTCCCATCCTTTCACTCTATCTCTCCCATCTTGTACTCTCTCTCTGCTGCCCACTACTCTCTCTCTCACTCTCTCCCATCCTTTCACTCTATCTCTCCCATCCTTTCACTCTGTCTCTCCCATCTCGTACTCTCTCTCTGCCACCCCCTACTCTCTCACACACTCTCACACTCTCTCCCATCCCCTACTCTCTCTCTTTCACAGACACACACACACTCTTATTCCCCCACTCTCTTCTCTCCCATCCCCTATTCTCTACATCTGTCACGCACACTCCCATCCCCCTATCTCTCTCCCTCTCCCTCTCCTACCGCCTACTAGATCTCTCTCTCTCAAGTTCTCTCTCTCCCTCTCTACTCTCTCTCACTCTCCCATCCCATCCCTTACTCTCACTCTCTCTCTCTCTGACATCCCCTACTCTCTCTCACACTCCCATCCCCTAATCTCACTCTCTCTCTCTCTCCCATCCCGTACGAGCTCTCTCTGCCACCACCTACTCTCTCTCACACTCTCACACTCTCTCCCATCCCCTACTCTATCTCTCTTACACACATTCCCATTCCCCCTCTCTCTCTCTCTCCCTCTCCCACTAACTACTTTCTCTCCCCCATCCCCTACTCTCTCTCTTCCCTCTCCCACCCCCTACTCTCTCTCTTTCATAGACAGACACTCCCATCCCCTACTCTCTAGATTTTTCACACACACTCCCATCCCCCCTCTCTCTCTCCCTCTCCCACTCCCTCTTGCACCACCTACTATATATCTCTCTCTCAAGTACTCTCTTTCCCTCTTTAATTTCTCTCTCTCATCCCCTACTCTCTCTCTCTCTCTCACCCCCATCCTGTACAAGCTCTCTCTACCACCCCCTACTCTCTCTCAAACTCTCACACGCTCTCCCATCCCCTACTCTATCTCTCTTATACACATTCCCATTCCCCCCCCCCTCTCTCTCTCTCTCACTCCCTCTCCCATTGCCTACTCTCTCCCATCCCTAACTCTATCTCTCTTACACACTTCCAAACCCCCTCTCTCTCCCTCCCACTCCCTCTCCCATCGCCTACTATCTCTCTCTCTCTCTCTCTCTCCCTCTCTCTCCCATTCCCTACTCTCACTCTCTCTCTTTGTCACCCCTACTCTCTCTCACACTCTCACACTCTCTCTCATCCCCTACTTTCTCTCTTACACACACTTCCATCCCCCCTCTCTCTCCCTCTCCCACTCCCTCTGCTATTGCCTAATCTCTTTCTCTTCCATCCACCCTCTCTCTCCCTCTCCCACTCCCTCTGCCATTGCCTACTCTCTTTCTATCCCATCCCCTACTCTCTCTATCTCTCTCTCCTCTCTCTCATTCCCTACTCTCTCTCTTTCACACACACCCATCCCCTCTCTCTCCTCTCCCATCCTCTAATTTTTCTCTCACTCTCTCTCCCCCTCCCACTGCCCACTCTCACTCTCTCTCACTCTCTCCCTCTCTACTCTCTCTCTGCTACCCCCTACCCTCTCTCACATTTTCACACTCTCTCTCTTTCTCTCTTACACACATTTCCATCCCCCCCCTCTCTCTCTCCCTCTCCCACTCCCTCTCCCATCGCCTACTCTCTCTTCCATCCCCTACTCTCTCTTCCATCCCCTACTCTCTCTCAAGCTACTCTATCTTCCCCCTCTCCCATTCTCTACTCTCTCTCTTTCACACACATGCACTCCCATCCTCCTCTCTCTCGCTCTTCCTCTCCCACTCCGTCTCCCACCACCTACTCTCTCTCTCTCCCATCCCTTACTCTCAATCTCTCTCTCCCAACTTGTACTCTCTCACACACTTCCTCTCTCTCCCATCCCCTACTTTCAATCTCTCTCCCCCATCCTGTACTCTCTCTTTGCCACCTCTACTCTCTCTCTCACACTTCCTCTCTCTTGCATCTTGTACTCTCTTTGCCACCCCTACTCTCTCACATTTCCTCTATCTCCCATCCTATACTCTCTCTGCCACCCCTACTCTTTCTCACTTCCTATCTCCCCTCTCCCATCCCCTACTTTCTCTCTATCTCTCTCACACACACAAATAGCCATTCCCTCGCCCCACCCCCCTAGCTCTCTCTTGGTTTTGGTTTGCAATTTAGGTCTCAATAGTGCGTGCGCACTACAACGCGTGCGCACTACCTCAAATTCAATAGTGTTTTAATAGCGCGTGCACGCTATAGGGCGCACACGCTATAGGGCACATGTGCTATTCAAAGCTTTGCATTAAAACCAAGCCTAAGGATTGTTTTTGCCTTGGAGATCCAACCCAAAGGTTTGGAGTTTATAAACAGGTCTGAAACGTGTTTTCCAGCAAACATACAAAAAATGATTGATTTTTCTTGTGTGCTCCCCTTCAAGATTCCTCGTGGTTGAGTATCAATAAGATTAGGTTACATAACATTATAGGTCTCTGTGTTAGCTATCTAACCATATAATTTTTTTTAATTTGAACTATTTTAAGTCTTTCATCTATAATTTCTTTTGAATGTATGTTCATTTTTTGTCAAAAACCACCATGTACTAATTGGGCTGTAGATTTTAGCTCATTCATCGAATTTTGTAACAACTTAGTTTTTTAGAAACTAGACTCCATTCTACACACTTTGAAAAAAAGAAGTTTTTATTTTAGACTAGTTTTCAATAATTTTTAGGGGGAGCACACAGATATTTCACGTTTTTGGGATGGGTCTAATTTAAAATTTCATTAAAAAAAAATACACATTCTAAAATTACCCGAAAAATCTGGGATAAACTACATAGTGTTAGGTAACTTTTGACCAGAGTGATTAAAGAATTTCAAAAAAAAAGTTAAAATTTTAGGGGGGCCACACTTTGTACTATGTTATGGTTTTTTGGAATAAACAGTGCCACTTTCTGTGGCCCCCTTTTTTGAGGACCTAAAACTAAACCATTTTGAAAAAAAATTAGTAGTTTAGAAACTAGATTCAAAGGACTATGACTTTTGCTTTTGTCATATCTTAAAATTTTGAGCGTAGCTATCTTCAAATTCTTGTTGAAGTCCAGAATTTGCTGATTTCAGGAAAAAGGTGTCCACTTATACCCCCCTTTTGGCACCACAACTTGGTGCACTTACCCATTATATCACTATAGAATAATAATAACTTTAAAGTACCTAGAACTTTGGCTACTTTTAATGGAATGCCTTCATCATCACTGATGATCAATATGACATCCTTCATCGTTCCCATACTAGGAACATAGGAACATCCAAGAAATGATGTTGCAGCTCCTATTGCAAAAATTTATATAAGTTTCATAAGTCTTTGTCATGAATTATAAAAGAACAAATGATAATTGATGTTAAAAAGTTGTAAAAAAAAATTGTTTTTTGCTGTCATAAGATAGTTATGAAGGGCAGTTGGCATCCAAGGAGTCTTTTTTTAGTTTGATGAGTCAGTTAGATGGGAAAAAGGCTTGAATAGCAAGGTCTTTATAAGACACAAGTGTTGTAGTTGAGAAAAGGGGTGTGTGTGTACGAAGAAAAGAGATAAATAAAAGAATTTTGCACTTCACTGTCACAGGGACAATTTTCTAATTTGCAAGTGTTTGTAAGGAAACTCAAGTGCAGAAACAACTTCCTACACTAATCTCATAAGGAAAGTATGATGCAAATCCTATTAAACTCTTCTACACTTATATATTCAATATCATGTAGACAACAATATTGCAACCAACCATGCATACAAAAAATAGACAAAGAAAGAAACACATAACACAAAGATTTTTCAGTGGGGAAAAACCTTTTGGTAAAACAACCCCACCCCTTCAAAACCTGCAAAATGTATTATCTTCAACAAAAGGTTACAATACACTTGCAATGCAAGTTCAAAATTGACAATAGAAGACTCCTGTAGCAACTCGCAGTACCAACAATACACCTTTTTTCACATCATCTCTCTTCGCAACCTTAAAAATGCTTATAACATGCGCTTCACTTTAGGGCTACTCCCAAAGGTAAACCGTATTAGGGTTTTACCATTCTCCAAGAAAAAGAGTGTACAGTACTCAAATATCTTAGTTGCCACATGTCTTCACCTATCATTGAATCTTCCTAACATAGCTCTTATGTGTCATAGGAATTCGTCATAACCATTTTAGCCATGATCTCCTTACACACAATTCAAGATGTCGACACATTAACATTATTTGCAAGAAATACATTTTACAAAACAAATAATAAGAATAGGAATTATACAAGGTTGAGACACCTTATTCCTAACAGTGTTAATGTTTATAGCATCAATCAGATAAACTTTAAAATACCTTTAAGAGGACATCTCAGATGTTAAATGAATTAACCTGATTAAAAGGATTCCTAATTCTATGTAGATATTAATATTCATGTATACTCATATATTAATATATAATTTCATATATCTTCTTTTGTCATGTCTTATATTATTATCTTACCCTATATCCTTACCTTTATGATGTTCTTGAGCATCGTAGTATATTCCCCTACTCCTGTAGTACCTACCCCTAAGTCGCATTTCAGTTATCCTTGCCAAACTCTTTTAGGCCAATTTTATGTTTGATGATTAGTATTATTATTTTAGAGATTATCAGATGTTGTTTTACATTCAGTTTATTATATAATGAGTTTACTTGGTACTCTATATTTCATGCATGTATGATGATTATTTAGTATTTTCAGTTATCTATGATGATTAGTTAGATGGTTTATTATCACATGTGCTTTCTTATGGATACTTACCCCATATTGCATGTGTATGGTGTGCGTGTTTGTTTTATTTATGTATGGTGTTTCTGATGTGGTTAAGGAAGGGAGTCGTAGTCACCTACTAGTCGGGATCTACACAATGCACCACTTCCTGCCATTGTCTGTTTAGCTTAGAATATTGTGTCTGTACATGCATGGATTTTATGTAGGTTGCAGGTACCGGGTATCAACTTCCCTGAATTGCCAGAATGAGCGTACCCCATCGCATTATCTCAATGGTAAGAGAAGGAGATAAACTCTTAAGTCTAGATCCTAAACCCTTCTAGCCAATTGTCCTAATTAATAATTAGGACAAGTATATGAGTTAAGTACCCTCTGAATGTATCAAATGATGTTATTTCGTGATTATAACCCTTTTTGTTTGATTTAGTATGTATTTTTTTCTATGATGGGTTTTCATATGTTTCTTTATGAGTCCTTGATGTATTTTTCTATTAATTAAGTCTAATTAAAAAGATTAATTAATGATTTAATTTAATGGAGAATTAATATGGTATCTTTAAATATTTAATTAATTGAGAAATTAATTAAATAAAAGAATTAAAATTCGAAGATAAAAGTTTAAGGATAATCTAGAACATGATAATATTTATTTAATTTAATAATAATATATTAAGAGTTCATTTTTAAATAAATGCTAAATATTATTGTTATTTAAATTAATTAAATATTTTATCAATTAAGTTTCTAAAATAAATTAAAAGTTGAAAGATATTAAATTATTAAAGTTTCTAGATCGCATGATGTGAGCTTGAGTTGAAAATAAAAAAAATAAATTAAAAGATAAAATAAGTGAAAATAATAATGTTATTTTAATTTCATAAAGTGCGCATGGATTTAAAAGTAATAAAGACTAAAAATAGAAGTCAAGTGGAGAATTAAAATAAAGTTATTTAATAATTCATTTAATGTGCATTAAAAGATTAAGCAAAGATTAATACAAATTAATTTTAGAGTTAACTCAGTTGAGCAAAGAGTCCTCTCGGGTGAATGCACAATTAGTGCCTCGATTTGAGGAGAAAACTCCTTATCACAACTTTGGGGTTCATTTCTGGGGGACACGAATTTGGACGGTGAATTTGGGGGAGACAGAAATTTTAGGAGACAACTTTTGGAAGCGAATTTCAGAAGGCAAATTCTAAGAAAGATTTTTAGAAGAAGGTTATTGAAGAAGAGCGAATTCTCTTACAGCTCTTGGGGATTTCATAATAGCATCAGGCTCAGGTAGGGTCTTGAGTTTTGATCATCGATTAATTACACAATTATCCTTTCCTGTCTTCTTCGTGCTTGTGGATTGTATATCCAAATTCTCTGTGATGAAAGGTTAAATATTTCAATATTGTAAATTAATAGATGCTTGTCCATTAATCTTCTGTACACGTAGGGATTAGAAAAGGAAAATGGAGAAACCCTTGTTTCTGGATTAAGGAATTATTGTATTTATTTGGGTGGGATTTGAAATTAAAAAGAAAATTCATAAAGTTGGAATTATTTTCTCTATCAGGTTAAACAAAGAGACAATTTCAAAAAATATATATTTTTTAAAATTAAAATGAATTGTTTAATAAATTGGTTTATTTATAAATTTTATAACTTAAATAAACAAATTTCAAAAAAAAAGAAATTAATTAATATTAGAAGAAAGCTTTTATATATTTAAAAAAAATATATTAAAATAATAATAATAATTATTATTATTATTATTGGGCGGGGGGTATACCCCCACCCATGCCTTTTAATTAAGGCAGGCCGATTGCTGTGCAGTCGTACCTGCTGACGCAAGCCGACTATGATAGCAGTCGTGCGCTGCAGGCAACGATTTAATAAATCGATGTTTTATATATATGTTTTTTTAAAAAAAACTTTTAATATATAATGTCGATTCACAGTTTTGGTATTCGGTTTTTATTTAATTTGAAATTAGTTTTTTTTAATAAGTTTTAAATTAATTTCATTAATAGAATTAAATGTTAAATTTTATTAATATTTATATAATGATTATAAATATAATTTTTATTTAAATAAAACATTAAGTAATTTAATTAAGAATGATGTTTAATAATAATAGGAGTTATTATTATTAAAGGTTAAAATAATGGTTTTTAATAAAATAGTAGTTATTTTATTTAAATCATTATTGATTATTATTATTATTATTATTTAAAAATACAAATTAATTAATTAAAGATTTTTAGATCATTTTGTTAGGGAAAAATTTGCTTTTTAATCTGAGAGTAATCTTATATTTATAAATAAATAATCGGGTTTAAGCATAAGGGTAGTAATGAGATAATTCTACACTTGAAACGTACATAGAAACGTGAATTGAACTTTAACTTAAACCCAATTGTGTTTTCTGAAATGTATCCAACTATGAACTGTACTGTACTGTTCTGTTTTCTTATGCTAATATGTTTTGGGGTTTTTGGGGACTGATTAGATGTTGATTAGTTTAGGTTGTTACCAGAGGCTCGGGGGATTATGTGATTGAGATGATATGTTGTTTTGGTCTCGATCTTCTAAACCCAACCACAGTGATGTGTTGATATGCTCTATGACATATTTGTATTTACTAAATGATATTGCTTTCCAGTTTCTTTGTGTGAAGCTGAGGTGTTTTAAGTGATTGTTTTTTTTATGATGTCATGTTGTGACATGTTTTGACTTGACTATTTTGGAGTCTTCGATCAGTATTGTGATCTATTATTGGGATACTTGTTGGTTGCTCGTTAGAGAACCATTGGATATTGTGACTTATCATTGATGCCTTTAGTTGCTAATAGAGAACTGTTGTGATTATTATGATTATTATTTGATGCTTTCCAGTTTCTCATAGAGAATTGATGTGACTATTGTGGTTTATCGTTTGATGCTTTCCAGTCGCTTGTATAGGACTGAGGTGATTTTGTATTTTGTGATTTCATGAGCCTAGGGTAGGTTATCTATGTGTAGTGTCAAGAAGTTGCTTGCAATGAGGGACGGGAGACCCGAAGTGGCTCTAGGGATGACTCATTGTAAGTTGTTTGTTTTAATAAGTGAAAACATCTCACCTAAATACTGACTTAAATGAACCTAATAAGATAACTGTATGTGCTCTCCCATGCCTTGAGTGCTAGTACAGAGTAGGATGGGGTAGAGAGAATGCTTGGTTGCAACCTTACATTCTATAGTATGCCTTGTCACTACGAGAGGATATTAATGGCCGCAAGATTACTGTGGACCCAAGATTCTTGAGGGTTTGCTCGGGTAACTTCCAATTTGATTCATGTGATGACACTTTCCCGCTTGCATAGTAGGTTTCCTACATGTCTTTGTGGTGCCTCTAGGTCTAGATGTCTATCTATGTTGGAACCTTTGAGTTAGTGTACTTTTAGGATTTTTCAGACTTAGAGAGTACTTGTGTTTTGTGTTTTGATATCCTATTTGGGACTTGAGACTATCTCCTCAGCACAGTGGGAGTGGACCATTTAGGTTCCATGCAGTCGGGTGGTAGTACTTTTTACTCTTACCATTGAGATCTGTCCATGGTCACCATGGCTGGAGCTTTCTTGGGTGGCATTTACCTTCATTCTGTTCATGGATTATTATGATGGATGGTTAGATTTCATGATGGATGTTATATCATTATGGATGTATGGATGTATCAGGTATGTTATTAGTTTCATTTATTTTACTGTACTTTGTATCATGGATTTGAGTATGATGTATCTTTATCTTTACATATGTATATTCTTTTAAGCCTTTCATACGAATTAATTTTCCAAGAGGCATTCGGAACAAATGTATATTATATGGACATTGGACTTTCTTATTATTCTTTCATGTGGATGTGGTAGTTGTTAGACTTAGAATTAATTAAATTTAAATGTGACTCAACGTCTTGGGATCCTTAAGGAATGTAACCTGTTATGTATGTTTGTTCATGATTACATGTTATTGCTTCTGCTACTATATGTTTGATGTGTATGTTATACTTTCTTACTTTTAAAAAAAAAAAATGTTTAGCAAACTTAGTGAAACTTTAGGTTAATTCTTTTGGATCCCTTGGTGGGGCGTTACAACTTCTTCTTGATTTTGGTCTTAAGCTTCTTAACCTTGGCAGCATTTGTTAGTGTTTTGACTTAGTCTTCATTTCTAAACCGAAATCTTTGTCTTTTTTATTTGTTTACTTAAACTTGCCGATTCAACTTGGGATATGGCTTTTTAAGGGATAAGACTTCGGTCTTATATATATAGGGGGAGTTTAGGTGTATGGGAGATATATAACGAGATATAAGATACATGAAAACTTTAAAGGAAGAAGAAGATTAGATATTGGGAAGATATAAGTACTAATTCATAAAACATATAACAAGCACAAAGTGAGTTCTTATAAGATAATTTATTATAGAGATCAAGTTTATAAATATAATCAAACTTAACATGGTATCAGAGCCTCGTTAAAAGATGATCTTGATTAGATTTATCTTATAGCCTATTTATTTAAAGATGAATGTAATGAGGATCGAAGATAGACTTGAAAGTGCTTCAAATTTTGAAGCTTGGAAACTATGTATGTTGATGATACTCAAGAAACAAAAGTTAACTACAATGGTGGAAAATGCTCCTAAATCTAAGAAGATGAATGAATGGGAAGCTAACAACATCAAAGCTATGGAAATATTAGTCAATGGAGTAAAAGATCATCTACTACCTAATATCACAAAATTAGACTTTGCATATGAAATGTTCAAGGCTTTAGCAGTTATGTTCGAAATCAACAATACTAGTAGAATCCTCACTTTGAAAAAACAACTTACTAATGTAAAGATGAAGAAAGGAGAAACGATTACTTCATACTTCATGAGGATAAAAGATTTAAGAAACCAATTATTAATGGTTGGTCACACCTATGATAGAAAGGAGTTAGTTATGGTGTCATTAAATGGGCTACCTCTTTGATGGGAGAACTTCAGACAAGGAATTGGTGCTCTTCCTGAACTTCCTAAATTTGATTGATTACAAGCTGGCTGTATTCAAGAAGAGTGTAATAGAAAATCAAGAGGAGTTGATTTAGAGTCTTCAAATGAAGAAAATCAAGCTCTCTATACAAATCTTAAATGAAAAAGGGGGAAGAATGATAAACCTCCTTTCAAGAGACAAAAAGATTTCTCTCATGTACAATGTTTTAGATGTGACAAATATGGCCACACTGCAATAAGATGTCCTGATAGACTCCAACTTCAAACATCCTTTATTGAAGCAAATGATTTAGACCTAAAATCAGAAGAATGTCCATTCAAAACTCTAATTCTTAAATTTTGTATATATTCCTGATTAAGAGGGAGTAAGCCATGTTGAAATGGACTTACTGTGATCTATAAATTGTAAATAGTTAAGAGAACTACAATTTATAAATATTGTTTATAACTATATGGGCCTATCCCCTGTGTACATCATGAGGAAGTGATGACTTCCTTATGATCATCACTTGTATTTGTAGAAGTTATTGAAAGGTGACGATCTTTCAATAACTTAATCTATTATGATGGATATTTTATGATATCTATGCAGATCATGATAGATTATGTTTTGTATGTGGATGTTTATATGGTATACATTTTGAGAATGTGAGTACACATACCTTATGAACATTTAAGCTCTTAGTGAATGCCAAATGAGTTGACATTCTCAATATTAAATGAGTTGATATTCAAAATCAAATGAGTTGATTTTCAAATGTCAAATGAGTTGATTTTCAAATGTCAAATGAGTTGGCTTTCAAATAAACCAGGAAGTCAAATGAGTTGACATTCCCTGTTATATATTATGTGAAGGTTATTATTCATATTGTGTATGAACCATGTTTATCTTCCCTAGCTAAGAGGGAGTGTTAATGTTTATAGTGTTGATCAGATAAACTTTAACATACCTTTAAGAGGACATCTCAGATGTTAAATGAATTAACCTGATTAAAAGGATTCCTAATTCTATGTAGATATTAATATTCATGTATACTCATATATTAATATATAATTTCATATATCTTCTTTTTTCATGTCTTATATTATTATCTTACCCTAAATCCTTACCTTTACGATGTTCTTGAGCATTGTAGTATATTCCCCTACTCCTTCTTGATTTCGGTCTTAAGCTTCTTAACCTTGGCGGCATTTGTTAGCGTTTTGACTTAGTCTTCATTTCTAAACCGAAATCCTTGTCTTTTTTATTTTTTTACTTAAAATTGCTGATTCAAATTGGGATATAACTTTTTAAGGGATAAGACTTCAGTCTTATATATATAGGGGGAGTTTAGGTGTATGGGAGAGATATAACGAGATATAAGATACACAAAAAATTTAAAGGAAGAAGGAGATTAGATATTGGGAAGATATAAATACTAATTCATAAAACATATACCAAGCACAAAGTGAGTTCTTATAAGATAATTTATTATATAGATCAAGTTTATAAATCTAATGAAACTTAACAGCAAGATTCAGACTGGTAACTCAATAAGGTTCTTGCCATTCAAAAGTTACTATTTTGCTTCTTGAAGAGATTGTCATGTTTGGTTAACCTTGTTTAAGGGTTTTGTAAGTTATTCTCAAGCAAAACTACTTTTTAGATCTCTGCTGTCACAAGAAACGTGACAGTCTGTCACTGTTTTGAAGTAATTTGGGAAAATGTGCCTCTCCCACTTTTTGTGATTAAAATGTAACTTGTGGGAGAGGTACTAAGGCTTGTAAATATGATGACTTTAACATGGTTTAGATGCAGGTGATAGTCAACAAAGAAAGGAATGGTAGGGTGACTGTTAAACCAAATAGTGAAGGTGCATTTGCAAGGCACCACATGGTGAATATGATGATCTGAGGGTTAGAATGACTAAATACTAGTTGAAAACATCTAAGAGGGTTTGTTTAAAATTGTTTAAGCCATTAGAAAGATTTTATAACTTGATTTAGGGTCTTTTCTAGGAAGCCCTAGGCTAGAAACCCTTAAAGGGAGGGTTTGATGGAAAAGTATCTAGAAATGCATGGAGGGTTAAACAAGTTGAGGAAGCCTACTATTTATTAGATGCCTTAAGGTTGTGTAAAGGTTTGGGAGGTTGATAATAAGCACAAAAGGTAGTTTCTTTGTTAGGCAAGGGCTAATTAGGCCTAATTGATTGTAGAGACGACCATAGAAGGGTTCATCAGTCACAAGTTGAAAGGTTGATATTTGCAGGGGTTTAAGAACTCATTAAAGGGTATTTGAAGAGGTGGAGAAGTTACCATGGTGTTTGAGAAATTTGGAAGAAAAATGCAATTTTCTTGCAAGACAAGGCTAATAGGATAGTCCTACAAAAGGCATTTTTGAAGATTGGTATAGAGTTGATGCTTGGTAGGGGTTGGAACTCCTTAGTTATGTTGTTTGAAGGTTATTGAGGCATTGGAAGGATCAAGAGAATCCTTGAAGACAAAGATTAAGTGTTGATTGCATGAAGGGTCAATTAGGATTGTTCCCAATGAAAGGGAAGTTGAAACATGGACAAAGTGAATTGAAAGTTGTTCAAAATGAATCAAGGTAGTGAACCTATTATAGAGGAGTGTTTGTTTGATATCCTAAAGTTAGCGACTTCTTATTGATCCTTGAGTTGAACTCTAGTTCCTTGAGTGGATTCCAAGACATTGTTGAATCCTCGAGTAACTTATGAAGGGTGACTATTGGGAAGATGACAAATTAGATATAGATTAGAGCCAATAATTACAACATAGTTTTGGCAATGGATATATATATATATATTGAAGATGGTGAAAGCATTGATTACTACTAAGGAAGATCAAAGCAAGACAACTCCATTTATCATGAAGTAACTCATACACATTAGAAACAGAATCATACTTGATGTAAGTTTATAAGGCTCATCTGAAATATCAACTACATCACTATAGATTTATTATCACATTGACCAGTCTATGAAATCAAGGACATTATATTAGACAATTATTTCATCAATAAAAGAAATATTTATTCACATCTCATTGCATGATCAAGCACATGAATATGGTGCAGGGCATCTATCCTAGGAGGTATTGGGAACCCACCTAGTCCATCCTTCCTTAAAGCCCTAGCCTAACTTGATCAACTAGGCCTAGGTACCAAGCAAAAATTTGGAGGGTGTTGGAGCAAGATCATCCTAGAAGCTTTTGGGATTCTAGCAAGTGTCTTAAGAGGTGCCTAAAATAGTGGAGAAGTCCCTATGCCATAGAGGGATAGTTGGTGAAAATACAAGAAAACAGATTGGAAAGGCTACAAGGATTGCAAGCCTAGAAGTGCAAAGGATTGTTGTGGATTTGGTAGATTCCAAACAAACTAAGGATTATGGTTGGATTGAAGGTCCTAGTTGCTATCACCATTTCTTGTGTTAGTGAGTGAAGTTTTGGAAGTGGATTTCCCCATTTGGGCTCAACAGTTGTGTATACCTGATGTGGGTAAAGGGACTTATACCAAGTCCTAGATCCAAAAATTGGATTGTGAAAGCCTTCTGAAGGCTAGTAGAAGTGGCTGCTAGACTCTCCATTAGAATATAATTGCGATAATATACTACAAGAGAAGATGATCTTCAATAGTACAATCTTTCATAACTAAAGATAGTTAATTGAAGTTTGACCTATAACATAACCTTGCATATCCAAGCTATGAATGGAGTTGAGTTCTTATGCTTTGGAATCATAAAATTGTGAAAAATTTTAAACATTGAGTGACTACCAAAAGGGGGTCATTACAATCTACATTGTAAACACATAACACTTAAACACATAACAAAAGAGAGAAAAAGAGGGATTTGTGTACTAGTAGATGGTGCAATAGTCGATGCTTGTAAGTTGAGTGTTGTCAACTTAGTAGTTGGAAAGATATTTTTGGTTGTCCTAGATGGAGGTGGCATTGCCATAGGATACATTGATTTGAAGCTAAAGAATAAAATTGTTAGAGCATGCATAAATATAGAATGCATGGACTAGCATGGACAAGATTGTTAGAGCATTGAAAAAAAGGATTGTTCGAACATGTATTGTCAATGATTATGATCACTCCTATATATATTTAGTGGAAAATACAAGTGGGGAATGGAACATGCGATCTACCTGAACCACCTGGAACACCCTCATCATGGGCATGGGGCTTGAAATCATGCAAAAAACTCTGTAAAGACAACGCATCCATATTTTAATTAATTCCATAAAAGAGCATAACATAAAAACCATTATTGAACTCTTGTTATCATTAAAAATTTCATTAATACTTACTTTTAATGTTTCAGAGGTGTGCAACAATTCAGATCCCCTATCTTTTATTCTCTAAGTAGTAGGCTTTATGGTTGCCAAATGTATAATTTCTCTGCCAATTTTCTTTAGCATCTTTTTAATCAAACCGATCGGGTCATCGGTCTCTGCTAAATCAATATAGAAAGGGTCCTCCTCATGGGGGATTGTTGAGGGACTGCAGGTTCGTTTCCCTCCCTCTGACCACTGGCCCTATGTGGCAACAATAGTATTAGTATTATCAAAATTACTCCAAAACAATGAAGAAAACAACATTAAAAAAAAATGTTTTTCTTCTATCTAGTTTACACAATTACAATGAGTTTTACCTGCTCATGTATAGATAAGCCAGGAACATCACCAGTATCCCCTCTAGGCGGTTGCTTCATATTGTGCCCCTGTGTCAAAGATCAAGTATAAAAATGTTAGCCAAAAATTTATTGACTAAATGTTATGTTGGAGTCATTGATTAGAAGTTGGTTTAATAGTATGTACCATCCCCATGATAGTAGCCTCATTTGTATCTGTGGTTCAAACTGTAATCAATAAGCAGCTCTTCCCCTGCACATATTGATTTTATCGCACAGATGAATACACGATTTCCCTTGCGTGCCTCAAATATGCAATTGGGTTGCTTTATAGTTGACCGAGGTCGTGTAGTATTTATAAAACCTACAATATTCCATGTTTCTTTTGGCCTTCCATCAATGTATATAACCACACTTTTACTTTGATTATTGTCTTGTTGTTGTATATAATTTTCTGAGAGGGCATACCTATGCATACTTTTTTTATATTGAACAATATGCATCCAACTTTTGTAATCGTAACATGATCCAACATACTCCATCAATTCAAAAACTTTGTTGTAAGACACCTTTATGCCATCCATAACAAATAGGCCCAAACCATGTAATGATGATGGTGCTATGCGATATATCCTCTTGTTAACACAAAAATCAGTGTTTATTGGAGGAAGTTCCTTGGGTACCCAATGTTTCTGTAGATGTTGGTACATCAAGGGCACCTCAATGTCGCCTTCCATCTCATCATTATAAGACCATGATCCCTGTTGAGCAAGGAAAAATTTCATGCGTTTATTGAATTTCCTTCTAGTTCTATGACCTTTTAAATTCCCTATTCTAGATAAATTTCATGTCTCACTTTCCTCTTCTATTCCTATATTTCCCTCACTCGAGGAAGACACTTCTAAAAAATACCTATTCGCTGGTACCTACAAATGGGAGAGATCTTAGAAGACATCAATCTTACTATTGATAAGTGTATTAAATAGACTATCTATAAGGAGTATTGATTTATACCTGTCGATCCATGAGACTATGCGGGATGCTCCCGAAAGGGGTTCAATTTCTTGCAAATGTAATTCAATTATTATGAGCATAATCACATCATAATAATAATCACATCCATCATAAGCATCACATAAAAATTAAAAACATTAAAATCTACACAATATAACACTTAAATCAAGCTCACATTATAAGCCTACTAGGGAAGTAGGCCTAGTGAAGGGCTAAAACTGGGTTTTTGTATCAGCTGATGAGTTGAGGGCTTAGTCACCTTGGGGACATGCTATTTGAAGTTGTTTGATGTGTGTGGAGTGGAGGAAACACCTAGTTAAGGTGAAGTCAAGTTTGGCACCTATTGAGGCATTGTGAGCATTTGATAGTTTGTTGATTAGATTGCTTGGATGAATCCATTGGATGTATTGAGGGACATTCATGGGATTATTCCAAAGATGTAGAACCTAAGGTGGCATAAGGATTTGGTGTGCACTCTAATAGGTTATGGAGTTGTCTTGGATCAAGGAGAGGGATCTTATGAAGATGCTTGGTTGGTGTCATCATCATCATCATCATCATCATCATCATCCTTGCCACCATCATCATCATCGTTGTCGTCATCGTCATTGTTGTTATCATCATCACCATCAATGTCATCATCATCAACATCAACATCATCTTCATCATCATCATCAATAGCAGCATCATTGTCATCATCTTCTTCTTCTTCTTCATGAAAATTTGTGTTAGGAACATCATCCAATAACTATCAATCATAATCACCATCTACATCATCTTCTACTTCTTCGGTATCTTCTTCTTCCATTGCATTATACTTTATCGGCCTTCCTCTCAATTCATGTCTAACAACAAATGACCAACCCAATTTATGTGGAACCTTTGAGTAAAATACTTGCTCACATTGGCTTGGAAGAACATAGGGCTCATCCCCAACTGGCTCAAATGACCTTGTATTAACCATTGTAAATCCATTATCATGTTCAATAATAGTTCTATCAGGATCATTTGGATTAAGTCGTAGCCTGTACCATTTGACAATGAACTGTACTAATTTGAAAGAACTAAAGTCACACTCAAGTATATCATCCAAAATGCCATTGTATCAATTTTTAGACTCTCAAGGATGTAAGTCATTTCTAGATGAAATATTAGTCACTTGAAAGAATGTAGTTATTTCCTGAATCACAAGTTTTCTTCGTGTCATCCAACACTTTGACGCAAAATTTTTGACCATTATAGAACATAGCCTTGTGGTGTTTAACCTGCAATAATATGTGAAACATGTCAAAATTATTGTATCATGAGTTGATAAACATATGGGTGATTAATAAATTTGTATGTACCTAGAAATCTCTTAAACCACATGCTAAATCTATTTCCCTTTGTGTAACATTGGACTCTCCATTGAGATGAGCTTCTTTAACCAATGAAGATACACCTTCCCATGTTAATGTGTGACCAAAATGTTGACATTGTTCAATCCATACCATCATCCAATCAAGATTGTTTGCAATATACAAATGTAGTGCATCCCACTCTCGAGCACTTGTACAAAAAAAAAATAGGCAACTTACAACCAATTTATTTTGAAGATTTAGAAATAATTTATTACAATAACATCTTATAATTTATTACCTCTCACTTTCCTCAATGTACCTTTCCCCATCAAGTACTCCCCTTCTAATTTTTTAAAAGGCTCAAGATCCCAAATGTGATCTACATGGATATTTGATGCAAACTTAGGCATATATTCAGTAATGTACACCATAGTTTGGTATACCATATATCCCTCTACCATAGAACCCTCAAGATGTGCTCTTTGTCGAACCAAAGCCTTCAAATATTTCAAGTGCCTCTCAACCATCCACATTGACCTAGTGTGTACAGGTCCAGACAATTCAATCTCCTCAACTAGGTGTATGAGGTAGTGTTCTTATGCATTGAAAAAAGTTGGAGGTAGACACTTTTTCATTTCATACAGTAAATGAGGAATTATTCTCTTCCAATAGTTTATATCTTTTTTATTGATTTCTTTATATGACAACCACCTAAATTAAGAGATTCAAGTCACAAAAAATATATAGATACGAGCCTTTACAAAATAATATACAATAGATTACATAGCAAGAAAAAAAAATCACAAATATAATAAATATATACAACAAATTGAACAGATATTACTGTTTACCTCATGTATTTTCCAAGATTGTATATCACTTGTTTGATGTTATTGTTGAAGTGCTCTGGGAGAGATAGAGGAAGTATGCACTGTAGTAATTATAAACCAATCATTTCATTTTTTTCTAACATAACATAATGAACCGTACACATAGTTTATGAATATATTGTAAATATAGAAGAACATAACTTACCTTGATGAAAGTATGCCAATCATGCGTTTTGAGCCCTGGCCCAAATTCACTTTTTTTTGATATGAGATTGTTTATGTTTGCAGCGAATCCTATGTGAAATCAAATTTTTTGTATGACTTCTTTTATGGCATCACTTTGCTGCTCTATTAATAACCAAGGAAGGGCACTTATATAAATCTAATCTCTGTTACTATTTGAGTGAATGAAATTCTTCAATTCATGATTGGATTCATGAATGTCATTACAAATTTTGATAATTTTTTCTTTGTCACGCCTTCCATCCATTATTTTCCACAATATCTCTATTATATTCTTTCCAATATGCATAGTATCAAACAACTACATAATTTTTAAGTGCTCGTAGTAGGAAAACCTACTAAATTGTCTGGGATAGCTTTTTAGTCCCTTTGGAAGATTGTCAGTACTACCTTGATGACCTTCACTATCATCAATTACACAATTAGTAAACAAAAATCACAATAGAAATATATAAATTACAAACATAAACCATTAGGTGGAATGACATTACCTCGACGAATAATTCTATTATATTCCAACTTCCATAGGCGAGGTGTCATTCTTCGTAGCTTTGATGTAGTCTCTTCTTTCCCATTGAAAATATGTTTTTCCATACTTTAATACTTATGATTCCTGTGGAGGAAGTGTCTATACTCATCAAACACTTACTTTCCTAAACTTTTTGAATGACAAGATTTCATCTTTGGACCACAAAATGGATATGAAAATTTTCCCTTTGTTTGAAGACCTACAAGATAATGATATAATTGGATTATTAAATATGTTGATTTTTATAATTAGAATTATCGTGTGAAATTTGAATTCACTATAACATACCACAAAAATGTGTTAGCCCTGGGGAATCATGTATTGTCTATGCAAGTATTGCATGGAATTGAAATTGTCTTTGTCATATTGGTCTAGACACATCATACATAGTGACACCATTGCATAACTCCACCAACTTGTCGATAAGAGGCTCAATATATACATTCATATCTTTAACTTGATATTTACCTACTTGAATGAACAATAACATTACATAATTATTGTGACCATTTTACTGCAAGATTTGTAAGTACATGTAAATTAATAACTATCAAATGATAAGATGCTTGGAACAATCATTGCCAACATAATGTGCTCCCTCTTTATTGATATCCACGGAGGAATGTTATTGTTGATAACAAAAACAGACCACAGCGAGTAAACATATCTCATCTCTCCAAATGGATTGACACCGTCTGCTGCCAATGAAAGCCTGAGATTACAATGTTCTTCTTTGAAGTGTTGCCACTTTTTCTCTATGTGCATAAATGCCAAACCAACTGTAGGGATTCGAATAATGTCATCTCAACTTCTATTGCATGCATGATAATCCATAAATTGAGCCAAGCTACTACACCTAAATAATTGTCGCATCTGTGGAATAATGGGGATGTAACGAAGAGCCTTTTGAGGCACCTTTTTTGTTAGTCAATCTGTTTGATATCTACTCGTATGACATATAGGGCAATGTGTTGCAAATTCATGTTCTTTATAATATATAATATGATCATTGGGACAAGCATGTATTTCTTCATACTCCATTCCAATATCTTTCATAATAGCAAATAATTCTCGATATGAGCGAGGTAGAATATTTGATGGTGGTAATAGAAACTCACCTATCAATCTACAACAAAAAAATATAAGTTGTTAATATAAACAATATTAGTGGTACATTATTCACCCTTTGTTAATTATAAAGACATATATGACATACCTTAACATACGTGACATTTTTATGTTGGATAATTCATTCATAACCTTCAAGTTCAACAACAACAATACAATAGAGAGAAGAGTTGTTTGGGAGTCTTTGTATAGGGGCTCGTATGCCTTCTCAAGTAGAGGTACATCGAGGCTATCATCGTCATCATGATCAGATATGCACAGACTAAATGTGTCATGGATCAATGTATTTATACCATCATCTTCAATTGTGTTTTCTAGCACATGATAGTCATCTTCCATGGGATCATTATCTTCACCTTTGATATTCACACCTCCATGTTCCTCCACTTCAAAAACCATATTCTTTGAATTTTTGTGGTTCATATCATGTACTTCCCTGGGGAGATCAACCTATATAAAATTGATTAACATAAATAAACCATGATCATCAACTCATTATCAAGTGATTTCATATGTATATATAATTTTTAAAATGATATAATGAACAACTTACCAATGGATGATAGTCATGCCCCCCTTCAATGTGACCATTCTCCCTACAATGTCTCTTAACTATTTTGATTAGCAAGTTTCTACAGTTTAAGCCCTTACAAATTTTGCAAGGACAATAAAATTTTCCATCACCTTTTCTTTTCAAGTTAGACCACAATCTAGAGATTGTCTCCCTATTTTTTTTTTCACTTATATTATCTGACATGATCGTTCTTCACAGGAAGCAAAAATTGGACTATGAAAACTTTGGTCTACAACTTTCACAAACTAAGAAAAACTATCGAAAGTACAAAAATCTTCTTAGACCTAGTTAAATACTTCAATATTTTAAAAATACTTTCTTTGACTTTATTCCTAAGACATTTAACCCAATCACCTTTTATAACATTCAATCAATTGCTCTAGGAAAATTTGTGGATAAGATTATTTGTAAAACTTTGACCAACTGCTTGAAGGTCTTATTTCAAGAGACCTTACAACGTTAAGCCACTAAAAGAAATTTCAAAACATATAAGCTAAAAGTCCAGTTAAAATATACATTAGATTAAAAAATATACAATTTTCATACCCAAGCGCGTGGCTATAACTCATGCAATGGTCTTCTTGCTTAGCTCTAGAAGCTCTCCAACAATCAAATTATATAAGCTACAAGGCCTAACAACAATTTCAAAACATATAAGCTACAAGGCAAGACATATTACATGACATGGAAAAAGGAACAAAATTTACAAGCTTTAGCAAGACATATTAAACGACATCATAGTGCTACAGAGATCACAATTATATGAGTCAAACATAGTCATGAAAAAGCACATAAATTAGTTATTTTATGCAATTAAATGATATATAGTTAGATAGGGACATCCATAGGGCATATTGAAGAAATGAAATGGTCATATAGATTTCATATAGGATTTTGAAGATGATAGTGTTCTAAGGCAAAGAATCCATTCATATGACCATAATGACATTAAATATTTAAGCATGGACAATCATCAAATACCAAAATAGAGCAGCAATAAATCATTAGCAATAGTATTTGCTTGAACGTTTCTAAAGCCTTTTCAAAAAATCCATTTTGTTCTTTTAACTCTTAAATCATTTGCTTTTGTTTCTGTCATGATAAAATAGCAAGCAATGTTATTCATAATTATATTCAACAAACCTTCGCAGTGTAAATAGCCATCTCCTTTAAACTAGACTCCAGACACGAGGGGGCATTCACATATGCTTCCCCTAAAGGTATCCTGAAGAACAAAAGTCACTATTCTTGAGTTTGTGAATTGCACCTTGAGATGAATGAAGCTTAAAAGGAATAAAAATTTTTTTCATACATTTAAATCAAGATGTAATATTTGTTCATAAGTATATACCTTGCAAGCACTCATACTAGCATTTGTGTGTTGCCAGCAGCCACCATTATTTGTCAAGCATTCATTTGTCTCTATATCTGTATTTATAAATGGCAAAAATGGATTACATTAGCTGAGAGTTTGTAAAAATATGGCATTCCAGATAAATGTGTAAAATGAATTGAGTCAAAAAAAGGAATAAAACAATATACTATATTCTTTTTACGAAAATTAGTAGTTTTTAAGAAATCAATTTGGAGGTTTTCAATTACCATGAATTGGATTAAGAAAGCCTAAACACCTATATCTTATGAGACTACATATAAAAGGTGTCAGGAATCTACCTCTAGTCAAAAAAATTAGAGGTTCCGTAGTTTCTTTAAATCCTACACATATGGCCTTCAATATAGCACTTCTCTCTAGCTTGCCTCTCACAATAGAAGAAAAGATGAAATTAAAATGAAAGCCAAAAATGTTACAAAGAGAATGAGCTTTTTTATATTGACTATTTTTCATGATATTATAGAACTCCATATCTATAAATGCTAGCATGGTATTGAAGTGGGTGGCCTTCAAACTAGCCTTGGCTAGCACATGAAACACCATTTCATAACAATATTTTTATCCCTACCCTCCCTTAAGCCACATTGCACCCATACCGTAAGGAGTAATACACACCCAGGTCATATCACAAGCAGCACAAAGAACATTCAGATGTTTCCGTAGATAACACAACATGAAATGAAATCAGTATAAGTTATTATGTCATTCAGATTGTATTTGTTTGTGTTTGGCATATAGACAACATTTTAGGTCTTCATTACTCTAAGTCTTGCCAGGCATTTTTGGTCAATTGACGGACTAATTTGTAATGTTTGTAATGCCTGTCTAGTTCTAGTTTAATCTATGTTACTACTAAATCTTAGCATGCTTTCCTGAGTTTAATGTTAACTAACGAGATATAGATTTGATTGTGATAACACTAGAACTTACAGCATAGGTAAGAGTAAGTCAGCAACACAAGGAATGAAAATGAAAAGAAATACTTCACAGTTTCATACCAACATCAGGGAGTAAATGTACAAAGACATATAATTAAGCATCATACAGAAGTATAGCATTACAAACATAGTAGAGAAAAGATCTATAGTACATGGTACAACTCATTAACATTTGTATAAATCTCAGTATTTAGCATCTTACAACCAGCACGTAAAATCCTTAACATTTGTGTAATTTTCACTAATTCTCCTTGCTGTTCAAGTTTGATGATATTTTTCCTGATTCCATCTTAAAAACACAGTGAACTATAACAATAGAACCCAGCAAGTTTTCGCAAAAAATTATTTCATCACAATCCCAATTCATCATGCATGGTTTATATATAGCTAGTAGTCTCTTTTGAACAGACCTTAAAACAACACAAAAATATATATAATCACTCTACATGCAACTGCAATCTAGGTGTATACAGTAGGTGCCATCTTCCCAAACCACGGTTAATAGCTATGCAAGATTTAGTTTCTATGGAATCCTCAGCTCCTGGGGTTTCATTATACACAAACCCTATCTCCTACTCTATAGAATTTAGACAATAGTATATAATATATGTATACCCAACAAGAGTATAGGTTGTCACCGACGTAGGCACCATAGACATACATCCATAACTTCATTACTAGCAAGCATTCGGTTTAGTTTTAGGGGTAATATGCTTCAAGAGTTCAATGTATGTCAGTTTGGGTCTATTTTCATTCATAAACACAACATTTTTGCATACAAACTACAACATACTTAGTAAGAATTAATAACAATGCATAATGGGAGGAAATTGAAGAATTGTTAGTATGCTACATTGCTATGGATGAAGAGGATAATAGATGATATTCTCTATCAATTTAACCCTAAACTGGTCTCTAAGGTGGAGTTATTTAGAACCTATGGGTGTTTCTCTATGGTTTCCCTCACATAAAATAAAAACCCTAATACCCTAAGATATACATTACCTACAGGTACATTCCACAAAATGAAACAAGGAGAGAGAGAGCATGGAAAAAAAGAAAATTTTCATTTTTACTGCTATCTATTATTTTCTTTCTACAATAAAAGGAGGAGGATTTAAGGAAACCTGTGATTAGCAACCTCCACTTTGAGGAATTCCTCCCTTGCTGCTACAAATGAAGATCCCCCGCCCTCTATCTCAATGTGTATTACAATTACAGATGCCCGTGCTTTTCTATCCGTGCCTCCTCCTAAACAACAAAACAAAAATAAAAACTACAATGGCAATATTATGAGCAAGGTTTTTTTGGTTTTCTCTCTCCTGCCTTGAACTCGTGAGTTTCTGCGAAATGTTACCTTGGCCCTTTCGCCGCAAAGATGCTTGTGGATTCTAAACATACAAATTACCCAAATGAGCAAAACCTTTTTTTTTTTCTTATATCCTATTAGCATCGCAATTGTGACGTTGTTAGGTTATAATTGAAAAAAAAAAGCCAAAAACACATAACATTTTTCCACCATCACAAATTTCCATCGTAATTTCACCCCAAATGTATTAGTGCCACTATCAGTTAATTCAAAATTTTGTAGAAGACACATATGGTTTTTATGTTGCTCCTCCTAGAAGGCGAAGTGAGTTTATATCATCCATTTTATGTGACAAAATAGATGATCCAGTTGACAAAATAAATTGCATCAAAGGAATATGTGAAACATGTGGTGAATTATCTCTATTTCTTTTGAAAATAGAAAATATCAATATAACAAAAAAAGTGAATTGCAAAAGTCACAAGTATTTGAAGAATGAAACAAAGTTGGGGAAAGAGACAAAAATGTTGGAATATGTTGAAGAGGAGTTACCTATTGTAACACTTATGGATAGATTTAAGAGTTTTTTGCAAATGGCAAGCACAACAGTTTCAAACTTTGAGAGATAAATTCTTGCTTGGAACAATTGTATCAGTTGTTGATATTGTAGAGAACTATTCCTTTATTTACCAGAAAGAAATTCAATCATATTATTTCTTTTCTAAGTAGGTCACTATTATGGTACATATTTGATATATACATGCATAGTTAAATTTGGATGGTGTTTGAGTACACTTGAAGCATGAGTCATTAAAAAAAGATATCACTTTTATATAAGTGATGATAAAGAATACAACATTCACTATGTAGAACATTACTTCAATATGTTTTGTTCTTATTTGAAAGATAGAGAGATAGATGTTGATAAATATTATGTTTGGTCTAATGCATATGCTGCATAGTTCAAATCATCTAGACCATTTTATGCATTATGTAGATATCATTATATTAAAACAAATATGGAGTTTCTTTGAGAGTGGGCATGGAAAAGGTGAACATGATGGCATTGGAACTTGCATCAAATGTGCTATGTGAAAGTATCAAATGAATTATAAGGGAGTTAATATAATTAATTCACATGATGTTGTTGAATGGTATAAGACACTTTTTTTATCAGACAAGGTTAGGACATCATTAAGAACAAGTCGATAGATACCATATAGAGTCGTTTGGGAGATAACAGGTATGGATGTGTACATTTGTTTAAATTTTATCTAATTAAGTTTTAAAATTTCATTTTTAAGTTTTATCTTGGTTTGTTGAAGTTTAGATTTAATTTGTCCATATTTTTGTAATGAACTTTTAGGTATTAATAGAAAAAACATGCATGGTTGCAAGAGGATAGAAAAGACAAGTTCCTTACATTTGGTCATCAGTACAGATAATCACAATTAGACATTGAAGACAAGAGAATACTCATGTTTCTATGATAGTTGCATTGATGAAGACTATCAAGAATGTATCAATCAAACACATGGATATACATGTGCATGGATTTTAGTACCACTTTATTTTACCAATACATTTGATAAAGATGATGAAAATTTTGATGATATTCCATTGATTTTTGATGATTATAATCATATTTCTAGATTGGTGAAAGTGGGTTAGTATCATAAGAATTAATCTCAACTTGCCAATTAATCTCAACTTATTAATTAATTATCAATGAGATGTCTTATATAATGTAGATGTATGTATAATTGTTCTGCAAGAGATTTCTTTGTAGTGATTGCTGAGCCTAGAAATTATGAAGGTGTCAGTTATTATTTATTGCGATGTACTGCAGAGAGGAAAAAGTTATATGATCCTGACAAAAGTGATGAAATGTTGTTCCCCATAGGTATTATACATACATGTGCACATACAAATATGAATTTATATATATCTATCAAATTTTAAAATATTTGAATTTGTGCTGCAGGTTCTGTTGTGATATAGGGAACACATTTGAAGAAAGACAAAATAGTCCAACACAGAATACACTTTATTGATTATCAACCTAACAACAAAGTTTTACAATACAACCAGCTGGTTGTTGCCATTGGGCTTTGTCTACATCCAGTCAAATTTAAGCATGTACATCACAAGTGGAGACTAGATAGTGAAGACCATGAAAAGATATTACATGTTATCGGTGTACATCATGGTTGAACTAGGCTTTGAGATGGTCTAATTTAATTTAAATCAAATTTTAGGATCTTTAAATGTAGAGATTTTGTTAATATTAATTGATTTAACAAGTAGAAATGAAAAATGTTATATTAATTTAATAATATTATCTTATCTATTACTTCTTCTTAAGATTCATTTTATAATAATTTGAATTAATTTAAAGTTGTTTGGCTTGATATATCAAATTTAAGGACCTTTAAATGTGTACATTTCCATAATATTAATTACCATGGATGAAGGTTTGTACGAATATTATATTTTGTAAAAGTGTTTTAAAAATAATGTTGCCTTACCTACTAGCATATTTTAATCCACAAAAAAAAAATGCATCTTTAGTCCTACTAATTGATTTAGCAATTATAAGGGATGAATGTTATATTAATTTAATAACATTATCTTTTCTTTTTTTTTTTGATCGATAAATGGCCAAGGCCTTGGATCATATATTAAAGAAAGGAATAAAAGATACATAGAATTTCTTCATTCAAATGAGCACTGGTAGGAAAGAACGGAGAAGAAAACCTCCAGTCTTGCTCGGGACTCATGTCCTATCTTATTACATTACCCTAGGGGGATACCCCAGTTCTCAAAGTTACATGAGCTAACAAATTACATAAGATTACATATGGGCATTCCCATGGAAATTTGATTCAGTATAGCTTCCTTCTGACTATATGTGAAGAATCCAAAATAATATACCTATCAAGAAATTCTTTCTTCAAGAAATAAAGATTGCTAGTAGCCTAATGAATTACTCTTTCAAAATCCAATCTACTCTTTTCATTCAAAATCCAATTTATGTATATTCCTTATAAGACTTTAAATTTTTTAAAATCTGTCAAGTTGTTACATCTAATTTTGGACCATTAAACATTTTAGTCCTAAATTTCAACCTTTACTAAAACTAAGATGGGGATATTGAACTAAAGAGTGCATTATATAAACAATGAATTAAAACAAAGGCCATAACCTACCTAAAATACGATACTAAGAGTCAACAATATCTAAAATGCCAACCCCTCAAATAAGTTAAATCAGTCTAAATTGTGATCCATAAACAAGGAATAATAGACTCTGATTACTGAATTTTTTGACTGATAAATAGAATTCAATATCTTAACATAAGAGAGATCTTACTACAGATCCCATGTTCTATGAAATTAGGATTAACCATCTATGACCCAGGATATCTATACAGACCAAGAAGGAAGCCCAAGAATTTCATAGTATTTAAGTCTAAAATTACAAAACATCCATACGACTATGTACTTTATTCAAGGCTTGAATAGGGAAAACAGATAAATCTTGATAGAGGAAGCATATTGACATTCAAAAGAAATTCAGGGACACACCCTGTGATTTTTGTTCAATCAATTAAACCCAATTGCATAATTTGTTAAAGGAAACAATATCATCATTTGATAAAATAGTCACCAACAATGCCAAAAATTTAATTGACCAGTCACAAAATTTCTTAAATCGCTACCTTAATAAATCAAATAAGCATTGCTCAAATTTTGGATCCATCAAAAAACCAACCATTTGGGAATATGTTTCTATTATCAAATATTACCTTACAGAGCTATATTGTCAAAGATTTACAATGCTATACTATGTATAACTATAACTAGGATAGACACAACACCCTATATAATACTGATCAGGAACCCTAAACATACCAGTAGACCTATTATGCTAGATCAGTATAACTGGGTACATAACCAGCATCTATTACTAGATAACAAAAACTTAAAACCATATACTACTATTTCCATGAGACCATAATCACCTCTGGAATAGAGTCTAGATCATCCATGACTACGTTTGGTGGGAGTACATAATCAACTCTGAGTTTGCTCAATTTTTCTGCATTAAGAATGCAGAATTCCAAGGCGTTGAGATCATTGAAGACTACACCCGGGCTTACATAGGATTTAAACATGTTGATATATCTGACCACCCAATCTAGATTATCTTTTGCCCTAATCCCATGCCAACATAGGAGGAAATTAACACTTGCTTCCATTCGAGGCCATGCCCTAAAAAAGGCCAAATTTTCCCTAACCATGAGGCATTGTCTATGCGGGGCAGTCTTCAACTCTTTCGCACCTAGGGGAAGACCCATGTATTTTTTAGGGTAAGGGATTCTTCCCTTTTCATCAATGCTGTGAATCACCTTCTCTAGCCCTCACCTCCAAATAGGATTGAAAATATCTTCACAAAGCCTAACAATCTCTTCTTTCCCAATCTTTGCCCTTACCATCACTCCAATGAAAGTCCCAATTATTGAGCTGTTGGTTCTCCAAGTCACCCTAAAATCAAAGATATTTTCCCCTAACACCCTATTCACAGTAAAACATGACATGTCATCTACATTTCTCAGAAGACGGCTCCATCTTTTCAGCGTTACCTTCCCGAGAAAGGCCATTGTTCTATTTTTTGTCATATGATAGACACTCACATTATTTTCCATCGTAGCAACAAGCTAACACCCAGGAGTGGTAGAAACCTGCCTCTCTGATTCTATGTACTCTTCTCAAAAATTCATTCCCATATAGCAGAAAAACCATCATTAACCGATCTATCCTCCGTACCCTTTAAACAAAAATAGAATCTTTGGTAGGCAGTGACCTCAACTACTCATGTTAAACATTGAGTATTAGATCACATTTTCCAGAGCCTTTACCACATGAGCCAAGTGGCAAATTCAGAACTCGCTCCCCCCTAATCCCAACTCATATTTCCTAATGATAACCTTCTGGACCCTTAATTAGTAATAATATCTATTGACACGATCTACATCTGGAGGACAGCTGGAAAACATGCAACAACAAAATGGAAGTGAATGGAGATTTTAGGCTAAGGCCAATTTGCTAGGAATTTATAACTCTTATCATTGTAGTTATGTCCAGATGCACTTCTTACAAATTAAAGTCCTTATATAAATCAGACCCTCGGCGACAGTATATGAGTAAATAACTAAGGAGAAATAAAATAAAAGATAACAGGGTTTCACCTAAATAGCTACATTAAGTACATTAATCAAAAAATTGTGAAATGGATATATCTCAGGAGATACTAATACTAACAATAAAGCTATAAATAGAAAATATTTTGATAATTCTAATACCCTCTTAATTACAGACAGTAAGGATATAATTGCAAAAATATCAAAAATAACTTAATAAATCTATTATTTAATCTAATTCTTCCTATTAATTAGATATAGTGTTTAAAGGTATATATTTTGGAATATTAATAGATGTTAGTACAGATTTGTATCTAATAAACTATAAATATGTATATACCCATATATATATATATATATATATATATATATATATATATATATATATATATATATATATATATATATATATATATATATATATATATATATATATATATATATATATATATATATATATATATATATATATATATATATATATATATATATATATATATGTCTATGTTTATGTTAGCATATGAATATATATATGCCTTTATATATGAGTATGTATATTAATAAATAAAAATAGAATAATTGTGAAATACTCTCTAGTTCTACAAAGGAGGAGAAGACTCTAAGTTATATATCAAGAGCGATTCTCCATCAGCACCCCTGTTAGCAAGTCTGTCAGCCATCGTATTACCTTCTCAGTAAATGTGGTTGATCAAGACGTCTTCAAAATTTTCCACTAAAATCAACACTTCTTGGAGTTTAGAGTTTAAGATCCAATTAGGAGTCTTTTTTTCCCTAATGCCATTAAGGACAACTTGAGAGTCACCTTCAATGACAATTTTAGATAGACCTAAATTATGGCATAGTTTTAGACTTTTCTCCAGTGCTTCAAATTCTGCCATATTATTAGAAATCAAAGGAAGAGGAGAGGCTAGCTTTGCAATCCACCACCTATCCTTATTATTGATGATACAACCTACACCAGCTATATCGGGGTTCCCTCTTGCTGCACCATTGAAGTTTAGTTTATGCCATCCTAGGGGTGGAGGAACCCATTTACAATTTGCCCTTGCCTCCTTATTACTGGTTGCATATACCATGGGGGGGTTGATTAGATTAGCCCATTGTTTCTTCATTATACCATCCCAAAATGAGAAAGAGCCTTCTTCATGGGAGGATTTCCTTAGATTAGCATTCATAACTTCTATTATAGCCACTTCCAATTTTAACAAAAAAATGTCTAAGTTTCGCTCTTTATTTTTGAAAATTCGATGATTTCTTTCTTTCCAAAGTTTCCATACCACTAGGGATGGGCAAATATTCCAAAGTTTACTATATACCCCATGAACCATATGTGTGGGCCAGGAGTTTAGGAGCCCCTTAAGGGTATTCTGAAAGGGGGTTGACCACTTAAGTTAGAATTTAATCCATTCCCAACAATTTTGAGCAAAAGGGCAATTGAGGAAGAGGTGGTCTACATCTTCATTGCTCTGTTTACACATAACACACTTGTTGGAGCCCATGATACCAAATCTAGCTAATCTATCCATGGTCAGAGCTCTATTCTGAAGGACAATCCATAAAAAGAAACCCGCCTTAGGTAGGCAAGCTGCATCCCAACACAATTTTAAAGGGATTTCCACATAATTCCACTTTTGCGAATGAATAATAGATTGATACCCAAGCTTCACATTGTAGATTCCATCCTTTGATCCAGCCCAAATAAGACTATCTGACCTTTTAGATTGTTTAATTTTCCTATTCGATATGATCTTTTCATAAGCAACAATTGAGTCCGACTCAAGTTCTAAATCATTGATGGAGCGCCATCTCCATCGCAGTTCCCCATCCGACATCTCTTTAACTTTATAATCTTTGACCCTACAACCCCACAATGATTTCAACTTAGTTATAAGGTTCTCTAAATTGGGGGAAGAATAAATAGGGGGTAGTCCATCCCATGAGTCTTCCCAGAACAAAGCTTTATTCCTGACCCCGACATCCCAAGTTAGAAATTTACTAATAATACCCCAAAAATTTGACATGAAATTCCAACACTCCGACCCTTTCAGTAATCTTTCCATCCTGAAAAATGATTTTGGGTCCGATGGATCTAGATATTTATAATATAGAATTTTGGCCCATTTGTGTTCATTTTCTTGGTATAATCTCCACACAAGTTTAGCTCCCAAAGCCTCATTCTGCCATTGTGGCTTCTTTATTCCTAAACCCCCACATTCCTTGGGTTTGCATAAGTTATCCCATTTAATAAGAGCAAGCTTCTTGTCATTTTCCTTATCCTTCCATAAGAAATTTCTAAGTTTGGTCTCAAATTTCTTGGACATCCAATTAGTGAGGGGAAGACATGCCATGGGAAAAATTGGAGTAGCTGAAAGGACTACTCAGATCTTGGTAATCTTACCAGCCTTAGAGAGCCACTTATTTTTCCAACTTTCAATCCGCTTATCCACCTTTTCAATCGTGTCCATCAAAACTTTGATGTACCTTGAATTCTTCTCTAGGGCGATGCCTAAATATTTGCAAGGGAACTTTCCCTTTTTGTAACCCATAATTCCACATATCCTATTTTCCATTTCAAGAGATGTGTTTAAGAAGAAAATTTTTGATTTTTCTTTATTAACCTTTTGGCCAGAGGCATCCATATATTGTTGAATTATGCTTTTAAAACCCTTGGCCTCTTGAATGGAACTCTTTCCAGATAGAATGGTATCATTTTCATATTGTTGATGTGTAATATTAGGAAAATTCTTGGTGACAACAACACCAGAGATCTTTCTTTCCTGATAAGTGTAGGAGACTGCTCTCCCAAAGGCTTCAACCATTAGAATAAAGAGGGAGGGAGATAGAGGCTCTCCCTACCTAATACCCCTGGAAATTTCAAAAAATCCCTCAAGCATCCCATTTATGAGAACTGAAATCTTCGGAGTAGAAATGAACTTAAATATTAGATTTACCCATTGATGAGAAAAACCAAATGCTTCTAAAACTTTACAGAGAAAATTCCAGTCTAGCATATCATAAGCCTTCTGTATCTCTAACTTCATAAACATACATGCTTCTTTATCTATGGTAGCAGAGTGAATGACTTCCTGAATTATGAGTATGCCATCCAAAATTAATCTTCCTGAAACAAAACCTGTTTGCTCTTCTGAGATCAATTTTGGCATGATTACCTTGAGTCTATTAGCTATAACTTTTGAAAATATTTTGTAAATAGTGTTGCATAGAGCAATAGGGTGGAAGTCTCCAGGATGTTTCAAACAATCCTTCTTAGGGATAAGTGTAAAGAAGGAATAGTTGATTTCAAACAACAAAGATCCATCATTCCTTGATGCTTCAATTGGTTTCCATAAGTCTTCCCCTAGTATATCCCAAGATTTTTGAAAAAAGAAGGCTTGAAACCCATCAGGACCTGGGGATTTATCTGGGCTCATATTAAAGACCAATGATCTTACCTCTTCCAAAGATATTGGTCTATTTAGATTTTTATTATCTTCTGCAGTGACTAGTTTTGGGATGAATTTGAGCATTTGGGACTGTGCCTCCCTATTAGACCCTTCATAATTATTCAGTAAATTATTAAAATGAGAAACTATTGTGTCTACTATTTCTGGTGGACTTCTGTATGTGAACCCTGCGGAGTTGAGATGCTGGTAATTTTCTTGAAAGCTTGGTTCTGGATCGTAGAATTGTGAAAAAACTTAGTGTTCCGATCTCCCTCATCCAACCATTTCTCTTTGGATTTTTGTCTCTAGTAGGTTTCTTCTTTGGATAAAATATCTTCCTGTTTCATGAGGAGTTCTTTTTCTAAGGTGAATTTCTCATAATTCATACCATATTTTATGATTTCCTGATTCAGGTTTTCTAATTTTTCTTCAATTTCCATTTTTTCTTTAAAAATATTGTTGAAGTGTTCTCTGTTCCACCTCAAAATATTTTCTTTCAGCAATTTGAGTTTGGAAACAAAAATGAACATTTTTGACCCAGTGAAATTTTCTTGAGTCCACCATGTTTTATTCAATTCAAGAAATCTCAGATCTTGAAACCACATCTTTTCACACTTAAAAGGATTTCTGGGAGGTTTAGATGGTTCTAAAATCTCCAAACAAATAGGGAAATGATCCAATCCTATAAAGGGCAGAATGGAGGATTAAAAATCCTTATTATAGGAAGAAAGATTACCTCCCATGGAGAATCTATCTAATTTCTCTGTGATATAATCATTATCCTTTCTTCTATTATTCCACATAAATATGCCTTTACTTGATGGAATTTTTATTAAACTAAGTTTTTCTATCCATAATTTGAATTCTATAGATGAGAGCGGCAGATGTTGAACTCCCCCTACTTTCTCATCTAAACTTAGAATCGTATTAAAATCTCCTCCTAATATAATCGAGCTTTCTTTGTGCTTTATAATAACCGAACTTAATTCATCCCAAACAATTTTTTTCCCTATTATACTGTTAGGACCATACACATTTATAAGAATGAATTTCATATCTGATTTTATACTCTGTATATTCATACACAACCAGTTTTTATTATTTACTAGATAAGTTAGATTTACTTTCCTAGGGTTCCAAATAATTCCTAAGCCTCCTGAGGCACCTATTACCTCAATTAAGATTGAATCCCATAACCCTAACATCTTACTAAGTTTAGTGCCTTCTCCTTTATTAAGTTGGGTTTCTTGAATTAATATTATTTCTGATTTAAAATTTTTTAAATATTGTTTAAATAACCTTTTTTTTCTAGGGGCATTAAGACCCCTAGCGTTCCAAGATGTTATCCTCATTTTTCCTTAGGAAGGCTCTTCCCCTTCCTCATGATAAGAAGCTCATCAATTTTCCTCTGTTCTCTGGCTAGACCTTCAGTTTCATGTAATTCCTTCAATGATTTATTAGTTCTTCTTATCTATTAGTTCTTATTAAGATTTATTTTATAATAATTTGAATTAATTTAAAGTTGTTTGGCTTGATATATCAAATTTGAGAAACTTTAAATGTATAAATTTTAATACTATTAATTACCATGGATGAAGGTTTGTAATAAAATTATATTTTGTAAAAGTTTTTTAAAATAATGTATTGCCTTACCTACTAGCATATTTTTATCCACAAAAAAATAATATGTATCTTTAGTCCTACTAATTAATTTCACAATTATAAGGGATGAATTTTATATTAATTTAATAATATTATCTTATCTATTAGTTCTTCTTAAGATTTATTTTATAATAATTTGAATTAATTTAAAGTTGCTTGGCTTGATATATCAAATTTGAGGACCTTTAAATATTCAACTATTGAATTAGGTGAAGGGAAATTAACTTGATTATTTTTTAATGATTACAAATAAATATAATGTTTAAAATCTATAATCGAATTCATTTGGATTTATTTAGTAGTTTTAAGCACACGGTTAGAAAATAAGCTAGTGATGATAACAATACAACGTTAATTTACACTTTACTTAAGTTTACTTAGGTTAATGCATATTCATATAGGTTTGTGGGCTCATATGGACACATATTTAGGTGCTTTTTTTTTGAAAGTGCATGATTTTTTGTCTACTTTCCAAATCTGGTATCAGTTTGGAGTAATTACTTTCAAATTTTGGTCTCATTTTGGCCTATTAGCACTTGTAATTAATTAGATCCTTGACAAGTCTTATGTCTTAACTTGTTGAGCTTGATATAGCTCCATATAAGTTGTTGTAACCATCAAAATCAAAAGTCCACTTTGGTTCATTTTGACAAGTGGAAATTGTACATACACTAAGTATAAAGTGTCAAAATCATGCTCTTTTTTTTTTTGGCCAGGGGGGTGTGTGTTCTTTGATTGAGTGATTTGGAGGGTGTGTTTTGAGTTTTTGCACTTCTCTTTCTCTTGTGTTCTTTTATTTTTCATCATGGGTTCTCCTAGGTTTCCACTTTTAACTCCACATAATTATGCTACATAGAAAATTAGAGCATGGAGTAAAATGATAGAAAAATGTTTAATTGATTATGTTGATGGAACCATGGTTGCACCATCTGATCTTGATAAACTAAATGAATGGAATCATAACAATAAGGTTGCTATTGGTATTTTGAGGAAGTATGTACATGAAGATCTTATCTTCCATATTGATAATTGTAAAATGCTAAAGGAAGCATGGGATAAGTTTGCTAGCTTGTATGCAAAAGTAGACAAAGCTATGGGTTTTGAACTTGATGAAAATATCATGTCATTGGATCTAAAGTAGTTTGACACAACTCAAGACTATATCACCAAGGCACATGAGCTAGGGTCAATGGTTAAGGGTTGTGGAATCACCATAAAGGATGAAAAATTGATCTATAATTTGATGAGAAAAATTCCTCTAGAGTATGCATCATTTGTTTTGAGCTTCAACACTCATAAATTGACCTTATGCTCTTTCTACACCATGCCTTCATTTCATTCCTTCACAAAGATGTTGATGGTAGAACAATAAAATTTGATGAGCATGAGGATTCTCAAGTCTTCAAAGTTCAAAGCATTGGTGGCTAGTAAAGGGAATTAAGGAAAAAGGTCTAACAAGAAGCATAAATCATGGCAACAAAATTCACAACAAGAGAAAGAACACTCAACCTCCTCACCACAAGACAACTCCAACAACAAGGAAAAATCATCAAAGGAGTTTCTTACTTGTGCATATTGCAGGAAGAATTGACATGAATAACATCATTGTTATAAGAATGAGATAGATGAGCTCAAGAATCTTCTTAAGAAGAATCAAATTAGTCTACCTTTAGGTATGACTACTTCATCCTCTTCTTCACATTCAAATTTTGATAAAGGAAAGGATCACATGGGCAAAGGTCAAGTCTTAGTAGCTACTTCAAGTGAAGAATCAGTGAGATGGCTTCTAGATTCATGGGCTTCTCATCATATGACATCTTCACAGTCTATGTTTTCATCATTTGATCCTTGTCACATTCCACTTATTTTTATGGGCAATCATACTTATATGAATGTGATTCGAAAGGGAACTATGGATAAGGGGGAGGGTTATTTCAAATATGTATTGTGTGTACCTCACTTAAGTCATAATTTTCTTTCCATCTATCAACCCACTCATGGAGATAGAAGAAGGACTGTGGAATTCACACCTAACTCAATTTATATCAAAGACTTTGAGACTAGATGAATCATTGCTATAGGGGTGGTTGATTATGCATCTCGACTATACTACTTCTCTAATTTTTCTCATGATGATGACAATGATGTCTTAGTAGATTCTTCAGCAGATTTTGATCACACTTCTACTATAAATTCAAACTTTGATGAGAACTTTGGCTACTTGAACTTTTTTGTTCTCACATGTGATCAAGTTCTTGAGCCATCCATTGCTTCTCCTCCTATTGATATTCCATCTACTATTGTTCCTAATGATAGTTGTATTCACATAGCCATGGATTCAAGTGATTCAATGCAATAGGATATTCATTGTCTTGTAGACTTAGTTCTATGGGATGACTACTTGACAAAAAATTTCAGTTTTGTTTATAGAGTCCTACATTGCTGGTTTGGGAGACACTATTGATGATATTAATCTTCTCTTTGATGAAGATGATCCTTCTTTAGTTGTTATGAGGGAGCATGTTGATGCTCATCTTCTCAAGTTTGACATGATGGTAGATCCTTTGATACAACAGTTGGAGGAGGTCACTTTATTTTCAAAGGAGATATTGGAGTCTTTGGTACATGCTCTACATTCATCCTTAGTTGAGCTTGATTTTTTTTTTTTAGTAGAGTGGCATGGTACACATGATTTGGAGGAGGCATATTTGAGCATTGACATGGGGACACTTGAGTAGGTTTTAGAGATTTCATACATTTTGATGTTTCTTCCTACATATGGGAGAGGCTTCATTGGTACACCTTTGGTTTTGTTTCTTCCTAAGCGTAGGAATGTTGTTCTACACTCATGGCACAATTTCTACATTGAGCCTAGAGCATCTTCTATTGGTGTACATTCTACATTGAGGGGAGGTTACTTGGTCTATCTTCCTCTTCTTCTCTCTTATGGGAGGGATCTTTTCCTCGCATGAGGTCTTCTTCTCTCTCATTTTATTTTATTGTACATATCTCTCTTTTTGGGAGGGTCAAGAGATTGCATTGCATATGTTTTGCACTTGCATTTTGTACATGGGTACCTAACATGGCCTAGTGGTCAGGACCCATCTTGCATTATTATTTGGCTTTGGTGAGCTTAAGTACATTTCCCTAAGTTGCACTTAAGGGGGGGTGTTGGTGTAAATAAGTATTTACTATTTATACTTTACTTGAGTTTACTTAGGTTAATGTATATTCATATTAGTTGTCATGTAGATACCTAGGATTTTCCATATTCATATGAGTTCTCATGTAGACAACACAGTAGTTTGCACTCCAATTGAGCACATGTTGTCTATTAGTGGCAAGTTAAAAGCCAGGGGGATTGTTGCAGAGGAGGAGGGAAAGGAAAATGATGAAGATAGGATGGAAGAGGGCACCATAATGGACATAACTCAAAGCCACATGGATCAAAGTTGTGAGAAAGACTAGGAACTCTTGGCAGAGGAGTTTCAGAGAATCAAGGATGCAAGAGAGATCATCCAGGACCTTGAGAGGAGGGTGGGGGAGCAAGAAAATAATATATAGGTGTCACATTTGGATTTTGTTTTCTCTGTAGGTTTTTTCTTGTTGGATTTTTTCCTATCCTTTGTTCTGGCCTACTTGTTGGCCATTGTTCTATTGCTAGGCATTTTCTATTAACTTGCTGCCTTTTTTGTGTAAGAACTTTTGGGTTTTGGGATCCTTGTAAAACATAATTTTCTTAATAAAAAACACAACATTAATTAGATGTAATTAAAAAAAAAGTAATGAATTCAATTCAATCACCCTACACACACACACATATTTTTGATAGAGAATTATAAATTAGGTTCATAGATCAATTTGTAACTTCTTCACATTTAACTATTGAAGTAGTTAAAGAGAAGTTAATTTAATTATTTTATAATGATCACAAACAAATCTAAAGTTTAAAATTTATAATCTAATTCATGAATAATGTTCTACCAAAATACAAAAATATACATGTACGTCTCAAGAATGAACATCCAAATCTAATATGTATACTGAAATTCATGTATGCAAATTGTGTGAAGAACAAATGTATATAAGTCTCAAATAAACATGTATACACAAATAGTAAAATAAATAGTAAAATACATATCATCAAGGTACTGAAATACATGTATGTAAGTCTCCAGAATAGGTAAACCTGTATACAAAGTCTCAAATATATAAATGTATGAAAATATAACTATATCTACTATTACTAGAGGGACCCCTCAAGGTGCATACAAATAGAACAACCCTTTGATCGAGTCTCCTATACATCCTATGGCTGAGGTTCAACAATTGAGCCCTGCAAATATATACATTAGAACTATCTAAACACATTCATACATGTGTACATAAATACAAGTGGATATAGTTTGAAACATAAATAAGTTTACAAACTATTTAAAACTTGTACCTGAGCACTACTGGGTGTTTTAGCAGAATCCTCTCTTTGACATACATGCCTTGACCTAAAATTAGATGTAATAATGCACTCGACAACCTATGCTCACACAATTTATTTAATTTATTATAATTTTTTAATATCTATCTCAACTATTTTAAAATTTCATATATTTAAATTTAAAAATATTATATATGTACTTGGGTCTCAAAAGTTGTAGGATGATCATTAGACTCCATCATATCATCTGTTGATGCACCTCTAGTGCTAGTGTTAACATCCTATCCTAATACACTAGCGTCATCTCCTAAAGCTCCAACACCTACTAAAACACCCTCACTATCATAATCTCCTAAAGCATCCTCATTGCCACAATCTCCAACTAGTAGTAATGACGAGTGAAGTGGAATGTGTAACTGGTTAGGTAATGGTGTAGAATTTGTGCCAAGCCAAAATAATATGTCCATGCACAATGAAAATCCCATGCTCTAACTTGTATCAATATCAAATAGTCCTCATAACTACTCACCAAAATTATCAAGGTCCTCAACTCTGATCCTGGCATCTCCAACTCATATGCCCAAGCCATCTATAGAGTGTCATGAGCTTGGTGCAAAATGTTGTGAGCTATGATGTGTGGTGACTATCACTGGTGTGGTCTATTCTTATGGAACTATGGGGTCTTGATGTAGTCTAATGGTGTTCATCACCGAGTGAACTAGTATCCCCTATGTATTAGAAATATAATTGATACTCTACAATAGGTCCTCCAAAAAATATAGTGCTAAATCCATATGTATGTGTTATCCACAAAGAGCATGAATATCACCTTGTAATGGTAGTCCAACAGCTCTATATGCCTCATTAGGTGAGGTGCCTAAAGTACTACTCGATGCCTCTAAAGATGCTTGACTCAGATGATTTTGTCAAGTGTGAATATACTAACCAAGAGAGTGAGATGTGATACTAGTAGTTGTAGATGCAATGTTTCTAATACTATCAATTGCTTCCCTTTGGGAAGTAATCACAACTCTATCAACAATAGGAGCTAGTGTTGGATTCATTGGAGGAAGGTACTCCCAAATGAACTATCTGACATTTGGAGGTGGCAGATGCTATGCATTGCAATACTTTCCATGATCTACGATCTAACCACACCCCTATTCGCAATAATTTGGAATATCTAAGTAGTTGACTTTGAGGCCCACATGGAATTCAATGTACAACTACTACGAAAAATAAAGAGGTATCTTATTGTTACTAGGATAACAACCATGCATGGCTAAGAAATGAGGGTAGATTATACTAGCGATAATAGATCTATGAAATGTGTCACTCAATAGCCCCTCACCTTGCCTTGGGTACCTATTGTCACAAAAATTTTCACCCATGTCCAAAGTTTTTACCTAAGGACAACCTTGTGAAACATGGAAACAAACTCCAAGCTGTGGGACTTGAACTATGAGGTTGAGTCTCTAGAGAAGGCCAATTTTCTTTACTGTTAGGGTGCACATAACTACTCTTGGAGAGGAAAAGGGAGAAGGAAAGCATAGAAGAAAATTTACCTATTCTAGCCTAAGGGGGTTATGCACCAAAATAGAGTGTTCAAACCAATCTCTGCCCATACAAGCACTATTGAACCATCATGACACCAAAAGATACACACATCCAGACTTGTTTTAATCTAACAATCACATGTAGATCAAGAAACCCAGATGAATGACACAAGGAAAGAGATGATTCACTTATATACCATTCATAGGCCAAAAGAGATACAATCATGCAAGATTGTAGATATCCACAATACACCAATGAGAGGCAAATAGTTCTTGCACTTTACATCAATGGCTAAAGGAGATAAGGTAGAATGTCATATAATTCAAAGGAAAAGGGGATTTACACTGAAGTTGCAAGGTAATATCAGAGAAAATAGAGAAGAGTTGACCAGAACAAAATCTACAAAAATTGCCTTTATAGCTCAGGCATAATTGAGATATTTTCTAACTAAAGTTACTCCACAACCATTGCCATTAAGTCTTGATAAAGATCTAGAGAAAATCTAATCCAGGCACGGATTCAAATACAATGAAATTTGATATTCTGTCAAAATAGGGCCTCGAGAAGACATGAAACAGTGCCATTAAACCATTTTGACCAAAAATATGGATAAACTGGGGTGGTGGAGTGTTTTCCTACTATTTATTGGGTTTAGCATTCATTTGAGAATGGTTGGAATTGATCATGAGGATAAAATCACACAACAAAGCTCAATCCCCTTTGTTTCTAGCTCGTGAATCAACAAAGTCAGTAAGTCAACTGAACTCTACCACCAAGATGAGCCATGTGGGCCAATAGTCTTTCAATTTTTTGCCACCCCACAAAGTCTCTATGTAGTTTACCACATCTAATAGACTAATCGAGCCACCTTTTCAAAACCCTAATCAGATGTATCCTAATGGCTAGCCTTAACTACCAACACTAACTACAATAATATCTCCTTGGGGCCATAAGGACACGTGTCCTTCAGGTGCTTTCCTACAATGTTTAACTTCCTCACATCTCCAAAATGCGAGAAAGTGTCGATCGTTGATCTCCATGAGATCAACGATCATGAAATATCTTATCATACTATGCTTGCCCCTCAAAATTATTGGGCCCATGAACCACTCAGCATTTGACTCAGCCTGACATGGCCTCATTTGGCATCACCCTAAGGCATACAAAACCAACTTGACCTCACAAAGACACATGGCAGTGAGGCACTTGCCTGCATTACTTAACATCCTTGCACTTTCATGATGCAAGGAAGTGCCAGCCCTTGATCTATTTGAATCTGATGGTGGAAGGTACAACTAAGAAGATATGATGTCACTACAACTTTAGCTTTTATTCCTTTGGGCCGGTGAGAACAGGTGCCGACCTAGTGCTTTCTTGCATTGTTAGGAAGTTTGACAAAACACAGAATGCAGGAAAGTGGGTGCCAATCAAATTACTAGCTTGATTGACCTTCTTCCTTTCTATGGCCCATGCAAGAATATTTTCCTTACCTACCATGCATTCCAAAAGGGGCTTCCTTGCATTATGTAAAGGTCTTTCATCTTGAGAATGTAGGAAAGTGCCCACCGTAGATTGCTAAAGATCTGATAGCGAGGAAAGTTGCGGGTAAGTAGAAGCAAAATAGGAAAAAAAAAAAAAAAATATGATAAAGTTTTAAATGTTTTATTTTTTGATATTTCCATGCCATTTAAATAATACTTAAATATGGAAGATGATCATTGGGTGGGCTCAGGCATTCGAGTTCAAATTTTGGTAGGAGGCAAAATAGTTAACATTTCTGACAACTTAGAAGGGATGCAAGCTATCTATGCATATAACTAGTGGCCTTATGCATCCATTGGGCCATAGAGTCATAAAAAGTGTGGATCAATGCATTGCAAAACCCTAACCCTACCTCTGTGAGAGAAAAACACAAAAAAATCAATCTCTACAACTCTGACTGCAGCAAAACACATGTGCTCGTGCACTTCTTAGAATACATGAAACCTTAACCCCTATCAAAAACATGGTTTGAGATAGATCCCATTGACTGGGATAGGCAAAATTTCACCACCAGGCTTGCTTAATTGAAAAGCATTAGCTTACTTACAACTGACAATCACACAGGGGCCACTCCATAGTGCATCAAATTTTGAGTGTCTCCTTGGTTTTGCCCTATTTGTATCCCATTTCAAAACCAAATCACCTTCTCTGAAGATTCTGTCCCTAGCCTTCTTGTCAAAGCTCCCTTTCATCAATTTCTGATGTGTTTCTAGGGTCTGCATGGCCTGACTTCTTTTCTCTTCTAGCTCAATCAACTCTTCCATTCTCATTGTCATGGCATCATCTTCAATTAGCTATAGCTGATGAGCTAGTTCTAGGGATGGGAATTCTAATGAAACTAAAAGCCTTGCTTCTCTGCCATATACCAACATAAATGGTTAATTTCCTATTGACATCTTAGGTGTTATTCTGTCAGCCCATAGTGCAGTCCTCAACTTTTGATGCCAACACCTTTGGTTATCCTCTATAGTTTTTTTCATAATCCTAATTAGGTTTTTGTTGGATGACTTAGCCAAACCATTGCCTTGAGGATAGTAGTTTGAGGATGTTCTCAAGTAGATGTTATGGTCAACTACCCATGCACAAATCTGAGTTCCTACAAAAGATTTTGCATTACCTAAAATAATGGTTGAAGGGGAACCAAACCTAGTCACAATTCCATCAAGGAACTCAACAACTAAAGATTCTATGGCATCCTTCAATGCAACTACCTCTGTCCATCTGGTAAAGTAATCTGTAGTAGCTAAAATCTATTTGTGACCAAAACTAGAAGAAGGATTGATAGGGCCTATAAAATCGAATCCCCATTGAGCAAAAGGTTGGTCCACCTGAATGGGATGAAGAGGAAGAGATGCAAGCCTTTTCTTACTAGAGAAGAAGGCACATTTTTCACACTTCCTCACATACCTATGACAATCATAGAATAGGGATGGCCAGTAGTAACCAGCCCTCATGATCTTCATTATAGTTGTTCTTGCTAAGAAGTGACCACCATCAAGACCATCATGAAGCTCTTTGATCATTCTTTCAGCTTGGTCTATGTCAATGCATCTTAATAGGGCTCAATTAAAATCTTTCTTGAAAAGGATACCATCAACTATGGCATAAGGAATTGATTGTAATCTATACTATCTCTTTTTAGTTCTATCTAATCCTTGAGGATATCCATTGCGTAATAAGAAATTCTTCATATCATCCATCCAATTCCTTGGGTCATCATTTCTTCTCTCTTGTTGTTCTATTAGTATCATAGTGACTTACTCATCTAGTTCTTGATATGATATCATCTATTTACACAACCCTTTCCCTCTTACTAGCTTGGTGATGTGGATGTCAACATCATATTCCATTACTTTAGTAATCCAACCAGCACTCTTCTCACTAATATCTTTGCTCAAAAGGAAATCCTTCACACTCGCATGGGGTACTAATAGATGAATTTTATTATGAGACAGGAGGTGTCTAAATTTCTTTAAAGCTCTGATGACTACAAGGGCTTTCTTATCTACATAGTTGTATTTGTTTTCATACTCTTTAAGCCCTTCACTAAAGAAGGCTATGGGCTGCTCTTCGTATTTATCATTTTCTTGAGTCAAGACAATGGAAATGCTTGACTCACCACCTAGTGTATAAAGGATGAAATCCTTTTCAAAATTTGGATTAATGAGAGTAGGGGCTGAGGCTATGGCTACCTTAATCTCTTCAAAACTTTCCCTCCCTTCCTTGCTCCATGAAAAGTCCATACTTTTCTTGAGCATAGCTATAAGGGGTTTTACCATGGTAGCAAGATTAGGGATAAATCTTCTCACAAAATTTATCCTTCCAAGGAAACTTTGCAACCCTTTCTTATGTTTAGCAAGAGGGTGAGAAAGTATTGTTTTTTTTCTTTCTGAATCAATGGTTAAACCATCCTCAGATACAATGTGTCCTAATAATTTTCCTTGATTAGTAGCAAAGACACACTTACTTGTGTTAAGGGATACCCCAAATTCTCTACACCTTGAGAATACTTGTTTTAAATGATCAAAATAAGAATACAAACTTTTCAATCATGTTTTTGAAGGCCATCTCCATTGCCTTCTAAAATGTAGCACCTACATTGGTTAGCCCAAATGACATCTTACAATAAGAATAGGTACCCCATTTGGTGGTAAATGCAGTCTTGTATCTATCAGACTCTTTGACCAAGACTTGATTGTAGCCAAAAAATCCATCAAGGAATGAAAACCTATTTGAACCACTGACCTTGGACAAAATCTACTCCATGGAAGGGAGAGTATGGTGATCTTTAAGGGAAGCTTGGTTAAGGTCCCTAAAGTCCACACACAATCTAATTTCTCCATTCTTCTTCCTAATAGGGACAAGGTTTTCTACCCATGATGAGTGCTTGATGGGGAAAATTATATTGTCCTTAATCAATTTGGATAGCTCTTTTCCCATTAAGGGTTCAATTTTGGGATTCATTGGCCTTTGTTTTTGTCTTATTGGTTTGACATTATCAATTAAATCTATGGTATGCTGAAAGAACCTTGGATCAAAACCCTTTAAATCATCGTATGTCAAAGCAAATACATCATTAAATTCTTGACATAGATGAATAAACCTTGCTTGCTCAACCTCAGAACATACCTTCCCCATGTTTGAGGATTTTCCATTAGCAATCATGACTGGGGTGTGATCGTCTTTGTCAGCAGCTAGGTTCATGACTCTGCCTCTTGCTTGGTCATTATTGAAAACATTCTCTAAGATAATGAGACCCTTAGGCAATTTTTTGAAACTAAGATTAATGATTTGATCACCATATTGATCATGTAGTCTCAATTGGTTTCTATCTAAAAATTCTGATTCATTTTGCAAAAAGCTTACAATTTGTTCATCAGATTCAAACACTTGCCTATGGGTGTTGTTGTTAGGGATGGCAGGCCTTACCACCATTTTGATTTGTTTCTTCTTCTTCTCCTCAAAATTCCCTAGCACATCATGAGATGCACCTATTGCTGCAAGTCTATTAGCACGTCTATTTTCTTTTCTAGGGATGCTTTGAATATTAAATGCATCAAAACCCTCAAGAAAATCCCATACCCTATGTTTATAAGACTTGAGCAAACTGTTCTTGGTGGTAGTCTGATTTCTCACTTGATTAACCACCAACTCACTATCTCCATATACACTTAAGGCTTGAATTCCTCTTTTCTAACCAAGTAGGAGACCCTAAATCAAGGCTTCATACTCAACCAAATTATTAGTGCAACTGAACTGGAGCCTAAAGGAGAAGTAGTACCTTACTTGTATAGGGGAAATCAACATCACACCAGCCCCTGATCCATTCTTATTCCTTGATCCATCAAAGAACATACTCCATATGTCACTCACATCTTCTTTAGTCCCCACAAGATTGGGAACTAGAGCATCTTTCTCTAATATATAATATGTACTGAGGCCTATCTCAAGGGTTTTTAAAAAAGGATCAAATTGATATGCATTAGCCCATTCATCTAATAGAAAATCAAGTATCTCTACTAGGGAAGTAGTGGGCTCATTCATTATGTCATTCTCATCCATTTCTAGGATAGTGCAATTCATGTTGATGAGATTAGGGGTGTAGGGTTCAATATGATGGAGGGCTTGAGGCTCTACTCTAATTGAAGCTTTGGCGCCATATATTGTTCTAAAAGACATATATGACCAATCAAAAGATATGTAACCACCTATTTGGGTAGTTAAGTCTCTTGATAAACAGATGACAATATGTGGCTTGACTTGAGAAATGGATATATCTTGAGTTATAGTAAAACTAGGGCATGCATGTAGGGCCATTTCCACATTCCTAAGGATCCCTACAATCTTTATAGTACTACCATACAACTATAATACATCTTTACCAATGGGCTTATATTTCATTTCCAAAGCATCAGCAACACACCTAGGCATCATTGAACTACTAGCCTCTGAATCAATCATGCAATTGTGGACTAGTTTACCCCCTATAATTAGAGAAACATAAAATGGGGGGGGTCTAACCTTTTTACTTGTTTCTTCCTCCCTTGATGGGTGTACTAGGTTTGTGGCACTTTCCATGTTGGGTGGCTGATCCTTTGGTTCAATACTTTCCAATTCTTGCTGCAGCAACCTCTTTTGCATAGGTATAGTAGCAACAACATCTCACATGGAAATATTCACATTTTTCTTCTTCATTTCTTCTACCAAATTGAATAGTGTAGTAGGTACCTTGGTAGAAGCCTTGGAAGTTTTATTTGTAGGAGGTTGAGATGGAATAACCTGAGGATCACTTACATCCTTTCGGCTATTATTTTTCCTTTGTTTTTGAAAGGTATTTGATTGATCATTTACTACTTGCTCATGAGGTATTGAATTTGAAATTGAGGCATGATTGAGAGGAGGAGGGATAGCATCTTCAATAGCTCTTCTTTTTCTCCTAGTGTTGTGGGCAATGGAATCCTGGTTTACATTACAATGTTCCTCCACCTAATGGTTCATAAAGGAGCAATCACCCTATCCTTGCATATACGAGGCCTCTTTAAAATGGTCCTCCTTGTATGATTATCCTATTGCAGGCTCTTGGATGGTCAAAGAAAAATAAGATTCAGCCTTCTGACACATGCAACAAGCCTAGGAGTAGTTGTAGGAGGGACAAAAATCCTGATCTTGGGCCATATTGTTTTGAGGAACTATGGCCCTACTTTGGTTTGACATTTGAGATTGAAGCATTGCTATTCTATCTATTCTTATCAAAAGAATTATTCCCATGATTATGATTTGGAGGCCTACCACTATTTAGAGTTTGATATTTCAATTGATGAGCCTTGCTACTGTGAGCTTACTATCTCTCTAAAGTCACCACCTTGTTGCTCACTTTTGGCATCTTAGAGAAGCTATCCTCTAGCTTCTTCTCTTGGCCTTGCAATCTTTTATCTATGTTCAACATCATAGATTACATCATTTCCTTGATTTCATCTATACCATTTGAAGATGTGGAAGGTTGAGGGAATAGAGCAAGGGATTGTGATGTGGAAGTTGTGGGAAGAGGAGACATTGTTGGTTGGTGATTTGGAACATTAGGAAAGAAAGGCATAGGAGGCCTTGGAGCTAGCTTACCTCCTTGTATTAGGATGTTTTCTAACTTTATTGCTATTTCATAAGCATTAGGCAAGGTATCTCCTCCCATAGTTTGGATTGTAGTGGCAATGTCACTGTTAAAAGCTCTGAGGTAATGAAAGAAGGCATTACCAGGGGTAGGTTTTACTGAAGTAGGTATTCTATCCCATGTCTTTTGAAATCTATAGTTGAAATCAATCATACATTCATGGGGGGCTCTTTTTATAGTAGTCAACTATTCTAAAAGTGGCAAATGGTCACTTTTGTCCTCAAAGTGTTTGCACAGTCCTACTCTTAATCCATCGCAATCTATTATAGAACCATGAGCCAAACCTCTATACCATTGCAGTACTTTTCCTTTCAAGGATGAGGCTAGAAGCCTAACTACAACATCATCCTTTGTAATACCATGGATATTGCAGATATTTTGCAACTTCTTGAATGTGTTTTGAAGGAGAGATGGAAGTTTCACCAGTAAATTCTGGTATACTTTTGAGTGCAACAATTGGTATGTCATGTCTTTGGGCCAATAAAAGAGGACTTCCACCATTAAAGGTGGCAAAAGTATGAGCTCTAGGCTATGCCATATAAACAAGTGATCTATTGATATGTGCTGATGGCAATCTAGACTAAGATCTAACAACAGGAGGAGTAGAGATGGATCTTTCAGGTGTATTTATTTCTATTGCACTCCTAACTAGTGATAAAGATACTCTAGTCTTCCTTCTTCTAGGATTTGAAAATGAAAGCTCTTGGTACTAAAATTTACCTCTAGAAGATGCCCTTATTTCAGCTTTGGACATGAGCTACTACAACTTTGGTCTTGAACCAAATGTATTTGAAGCTTAGAGTCACCAAGTACTTGAAGAATGAGCCTCTTGAAAGCTTGAATACCGAAGCCACTACTATCTCCTTGGTATTAATCTTGAAATCTTCCTTTTAACACTAGTAGACTTAAAATTTTCTGAATATTGTCCCACTAGGCATCCCATAAATTGTTGTCATAAAAGTTTGCACCCATGTCCAAAGTTTTTACCTAAGGATAACCTTGTGAAACATGGAAACAACCTCCAAGCTATGGGACTTGAACTATCAGGTTGAGCCTCTAGAGAAGGCTAGCTTCCTTTATTATCAAGGTGCACCTAACTACTCTTGGAGAGAAAAAGGGAGAAGGAATGCATAGAAGCAAATCTATCTATTCTAACCTAAGGGGGTGATGCACCAAAATAGAGTGTTCAAACCAATATTTGCCCATACATGCACTATTGAACCATCATGACACCAAAAGATACACACATCTAGACTTGCTTTAGTCTAGCAATCACATGTAGATTAGGAAATCCATATGAATGACACAAGGAAAGAGAGGATTCACTTATATAGAATTCATAGGCCAAAAGAGATACAATCATGTAAGATTGCAGATATCCACAATACACCAATGAGAGGCAAATAGTTCTTGTACTTTACATCAATGGCTGAAGGAGATAAGGTAGAATGTCATACAATTTAGAGGCAAAGGGGAACTACACTATATTTGTAGGGTAATATCAGAGAAAATAGAGAAGAGTTGACCAAAACAAAATCTACAAAAATTACTTTTATAGCTCAGGCATAACTGAGGTATTTTCTAACTAAAGTTACTCCACAACTACTGCTACTAAGTCTTGATAAAGATCTAGAGAAAATCTAATCTGGGCATGGATTAAAATACAATGAAATCTGATATTCTACCAAAATAGGGCCTCGAGAAGATAGGAAATGGTGCCATTAAACCATTCTGACCAAAAAGATGGATAAACTGGGGTGGTGGAGCATTTTGCTGCTATTTATTGGGTTTAGCATTTAGTTGAGAGTGGTTGGAATTGATCATGAGGACCAAATCACACAAAAAAACTTGATCCTCTCCATTTCTAGCTCATGAATCAGCAAAGTCAGCAAGTCAATTGAACTTTGCCACCAGGATGAGCCACATGGGCCAATAGTCTTTCAATTTTCTAACACCTTGCAAAGTCTCTATGCAGTTGACCAAATCTAACTGACTAATTGAGCCACCTTTTCAAAACCCTAACCGTGATGTCTCCCAACTGCTAGCCTTAACTACCAACACTAACTATAGCATTATCTCCCTAGGTGCGCAAGGACACATGTTCTTCAGGTGCTTTCCTGTAATGTTTAACTTCCTCACATCTCCAAAATGAGGGAAAGTGTTGATCGTTTATCTCCATGAGATCAACAATCATGAAAGATCTTATCATACTATGTGCCCCCCTCAAAATTTGTGGGCCTATGAACCACTTAACATCTTACTCAGCCTAACCTAGTACCATTTGGCATCACCTTGCAGCATACGAAACCAACTTGATGCCACAAAGACATGCAACAGTAAGGTGCTTGCTTGCATTACTTAACATCCTTGCACTTTCATGATGCGGGGAAGTGCCAGCCCTTGATCTATTTGAATCTAATAGTCGAAGGTGCAATTGAGATGATGTCATATCACTGCAACTTTAGCTTTTATTCCTTTGGGCCCACGAGAACACATGGTGACCTAGCGCTTGCCCACATTGTCAAGAAGTTTGACAAAACATAGAATGTGGGAAAGTGGGTGCCAATGAAATTTCCAGCTAGAATGACCTTCATTTCTATAGCCCACATAAGAATATTCACCTTACTTGCCACGCTTCTCAAAGGGGCTTCCCTACATTATGTAAAGGTATTTTATCTTGAGAATTTGGGAAAGTGCCCATTGTAGATCGCCAAAGATCTGACAGTGTGGAAAGTTGTGGGTAAGTAGAAACAAAATAGGAAAGAAAAAGAAATACCATAAAGTTTTAAATGTTTTATTTTTTTACATTTCTATGTCATTTAAATAATACTTAAATATGGAAGATGATTGTTGGGTGGGCTCAGGCATTCAAATTCAAATTTTGGCGGGAGGCAAAATAGGTAATAGTACCCTCATATGATGGAAATAAATCTCCTTTGATGAAATCTTTGTGGGTGACCCTCTTGACATCATCAAAAGATGGATCTCCCAAATCTCAGCTCTAAGCTCCCTAGATATGACAACTATTACATTAAGGGTAAAAGAATGATGTGCTCTAAGGCTGGTAGCCAGATCCCATAAAATCCTATGTATGGTCACATAGATGTCTCTATATACACCATCATCAGAGGAGATTATAGATTACTCTAATCTAGTAAACTCTTTCTTTGTGAATGAAAATAGTGCATCAATATCAATGTATGGACGTTCTATAGCAAAAGCTACACTAGAACCTACACTAGGAGCCACACCATGATGTGCAATAGGAGCCATATTAGGAGCTACAACATGAGCCCTACAATGAGTTGCAAGACAAGCCCCACCATGAGCGACACCACGAGCTCCACCACAAGTAGCACCAAGAGAAGCACCATGAATTGCACCATGAGCCACAATAGGAGTAGGAGCAACACAAGTAGGAATCACAATAGGAGCCTCATCACCCTCAGGTTGATGACCAGGCTGATCATGTGAAGTCATGTCTATAATGATCAAGCTAATATATATTATAAATACACATATACATACATGTAGTCTAGTACACAAATTTATATTTAAAAGATACAAATTGTACATCATCTAATCTACACATCAATATATCAAACATGAGAAAGAGAGCACTTGAGGGTTAGGGTTAGGGTTAGAGTTAGGCTTAGATTAGGGTTAGAGATAAGGTTTGAGTTTGAGTTCTAGAGCTAGAGTTAGAGTTAGGGTTTGGTTTAGGGTTAGGGTTAAGAATTAGAATTATAGTTAGAGAGGGTTAACAATAATATAGTTAAAATTTTGGGTTAGAAAATTAGGGTTAGTGTTATCTAATTAGAGTTATAATTAGGGTTTGAGTTAGAGTTAGAGCTAGTTAGGGTTCAAGCTAGATTAGGATTAGAGTTAGGGTTAGGGTTAGGGTTTGAGTTTGAATTCTAGAAAGAGAGTTAGAGTTAGGCTTAGATTAGGATTAGAGTTATGTAATTAGGGCTATAATCAGGGCTATAATTAGGGTTATAATTAACAATAGGGATTTAGTTAAATTTTGGGTTAGCAAATTAGGGTTAGTGTTATGTAATTATAGTTATAATTAGGGTTCAAGTTAGAGTTAGAGCTAGTTAGGGTTCAAGCTAGAGTTAGAGTTAGAATTAAGATTAGAATTAGGGTTACAGAATTGAGGTTATTGTTTTGGTTCCACAACACACGCCCCATTTTTGAACAAAAATGGGGACCCCCTACTTTATTGTTTTGGCTCTTTGGAGCCCTAGTCTAGGGTCTAAGTCTTTTTTAAGGTTTACCTTGTCCCCTAGTTTTCATTTAAGTCCTAACTAAGGAGATTCTTTGTTCAAAAACCAAAGATTTTAACTAAGGAGGCCAATTTTTTACAAGAAAAAGGTGTACTAGTGAACCTGTAGAGGTGCGCTGATGTACCAAAATGAGTTTTTTTACACAACTACACAGATGCATAGTTGGTGCACCTACGTAGTTGTGCCAAAGATCTCAAAGTCTATATAAGCCAGGGGGTCCTTTTCCTCCTCACCTTGCATTTTTCCATGATCTTGTCAAATCTTTATCTTCGTACTCTGCATCATCGTAGCTATGCACCTTTTAAGGTGTGCCTTCTAAGCATTCAACTGCACTTTACTAAAGAATGAACCCTTAAAATGGATGCACAAACTTGGTGCATTACTTTGCACCCTTGAACTATTTCGCATCATCACAAACAAAGTCAAAAATGTTAAAAAGGAACACAATTAAGTGCACATTAGCACACATGTCCAAGTGCACTAATGCACAACTAATTCTCAAAAAGTAGAAGTACATATTTAAAAAAACAATGAACAAAGGCATTAAAAAATGAATTTAGGCATGTATTAGTGCAACTAACCAGGTGTGCATGAGACACACCTTATAGTTGTTCAAAAACTTAAATGCAAAAAAAAGGTGTTGCACATCAGGCACACCCTCCCAGTGTGCCTGGTGTGCTATATATATTTTTGTTTTTAGAGACTAAACAAGGATTTTTGGTGTTTTCGAGCATATGGTTTTTGGGTTTTGTGCAAATCAGCTTTAGTGTCTAAACTAATCATGTTCCCTTCTATTCTAAACTAATGGATATCTTTTTGTGCAAATATAATGCCATCCTCTTGAACTTTGTGGGGCAAGAAAATGGCACCAAAACTTGTGGTCTTTAAGTTCCAAGGTGTTCCAATGATCATGCTTTCAAGATGATAAGTCAGAGATCAAAGATACAAATTTGGGACATACCAAACTTGGTGCATTACTTTGCACCCTTGAACTATTTTGCATTAGCATAAACAAAGTCAAAAATGTTAAAAATAAACACAATTAAGTGCGTATTAGCACACATTTCAAAGTGCACTAATGCACAACTAATTCTCAAAAAATAGAAGTAAATTTTTTTTTTAAAAAACAATGAACAAAGGCTTTAAAAAATGATTTTAGGCATGCATTAGTGCAACTAACCAGATGCGCATGTGATGCACCTTATAGTTGTTCAAAAATTTAAATGCAAACAAAAGGTGTTGCGCATCAGGCACACCCTCCTAGTGTGCCTAGTGTGCTTTATATATTTTTGTTTTTAGAGGCTAAACTAGGCTTTTTAGTGTTTTCGAGCATATGGTTTTCGGGTTTTGTGCAAATCAGCTTTAGTGTCTCAACTAATCATGTTCCCTTCTATTCTAAACTAATGGATGTCCCTTTATGCAGATATAATGGCATCCTCTTTAACTTACTAGGGCGAGAAAATGACACCAAAACTTGTGGTCTTTAAGTTCCAAGGTATTCCAATGATCATGCTTTCAAGATGATAAGTCAAAGATCAAAGATACAAATTTGGGACATAAAAATTTGGGGAAATTCTTGAAGATTTAGAACAAACCCACTAAGAGGTCACAAATGATTTTCATGCTCATCCGATCAGGCCTCATTAATGCAGGTTTGCACCTAGTGTCGGTGCAATCTTCAAAACTCATTATGACACTTGTGAAACACTTTGTCCCCAAGGAGAGGGTTGTGAAGAGAATAATGGGGGAAATTATCCTTGATCTGTGACTACAAAATATTGAGAAATTATTTCATCTCCCATGGGAAAATTAGTTCATTAGGCTCACCTATGAGTAGGCAAAAAGGTGGTATGGGGAACACATTGAGGAGGCCTCTGAAATCATTCAATCTTTGTACCTCATTGAGAAGATTCCTTTGGGAAAGAAAAATAGCAAAGTGAATATGACTAGAGGATACATGATTGAAGACATTGGATACTTGATCATACTCTTGAGTAGAGTTATGGGTCTATTGGTAGTAGGACACTTAAACATCTTCATGGTGCACTTTCTTGAAACAATAAAGAAAGCAAAGATGCCACTAGACTGGGCTTCTACTCTCAGTCAGAATTTGTGTGAGTAGTTGGTGGTGGTGAAGGACCAAAGGAAATTTTACATGACTTCATATTTGGTGTACTTATTAGCCGCAAGAGCAATGGATTATCTAGGGCTCTACAAAAGGGGTAGCATGTAGGATGCTAATGCATGGCCATATATCGTCTACCCCTAGTTAGTAAAGAAGAGACTCTTAGAGTAGAGCAATGAATACAAAATTATAAATGATGCCTTCATATTTGCTATAATCTGATTCATAGAATAAGGTTATGTGAAGAGATTATTAGATGATGCAATGGCACAGATTTTATTGGTCGGGGCTTATTACATTTAGTTCAAGACATTTACATGTCTAAGGGTAGTTGGTAAAACTATTAACCCCAAGAAGCTCACAAGGTATCCCAATGACAGACTTATTCTCCTGGAGATTTCTTGACAACTCTTGTCTACCTATGATAGAGTTCAAAAACAACATAAGATATGTTGGACATGGCCTATGACTATAGGACCTTTTCAGGTGGATCAAAGACAAGACATTCCATCTTTTGAATGTGAATGGGATCAATATCCCTTAGAAGAGTATAATTATCTACAACCATGTTTTGATAACATTGGGAGAGTACAATACATGGTGGGCAAAACCTTTCAGCATGAAGAAGCTATTGAGGATCATTGGATGAATGCAACAAATGACTATGATATTTGAATAAGGGATTATTGTAGAATAACTTTGTATCTAGTAGTGAAGGCCTTAAAAATAAATATTTCATTGAAAATATTGCAGCAAGACTCAAATGAGTTACTTGATCCTCTGTTCAACAGGGATAATATTAGTGAAAGGCCCATTATGAATGTTGAAATTGACAGAGAGGAGAACTCTAATGTCAACCATAGGGCAAGGCACATCATTAGAATGACACGGGATTGGATCAAGAAACCTTCCAAACTTGATTCAATTCTTGAAATGGTAATCTTTCATGCACAAGCTTGCCCAGCCAAAGGTAGAGCGAAGAAGGTTATTGTCCCTATTTTTTTAGCTTAGTCACTAGTAAGGCCAAATATGGTACACCAACTTGATAGACTAGTTGGATACTATCAAGCTCAGAAGGGTAGAAGAAGGGGCAAGAGGAAAATAAGTTCTCCTCCAAGAGTTGAGCCTAATGAGGGTAAAATCCAGACACCTCCATAATAAGGAGAAGAAAATATACAAGGGTTGGAAGATACTAGAGACACACAATCCCAGGATGATTCTCAAGTGCCACCAGTTGCACCAAGCAAAACAGAGGCTAAGTCTGAGGTTCAAGAGGTTTCCCTAATTCATCAAATAGAATAGGCATCTCCTTTAGCATCAAAAAGAAGAAAGATTAATGCTCTAGTGAAAAGGAGACAAAAGGTGATGAAGAAAGTGATCCATTTTCCATCTATCCCAATACCTATCCCAGAATAAGAAGAAGGTGATGAGGATGAAGAGGATAATTTTCCATTGAGTCAAAGGACCAGACTAGCTAGGACCACAAAGTAGGAATGGAGAATAATTTCTATGGCTACACCACCATCTATCCCAAATGAACCTCTGCAAACTAATACATTAGAGGATGAGATGCAATAATGGATAGATGAGAAATGTGTAGATGGCACTAATGTCTTCGAGATGTTAGATTTTGGCTTTATGCCCATGGGAACTAAGTTGGTTGGGGATAAGATCAAAGACATGCCAACCAATTAGCCTAAACAGGAGGATTGGGCTTAGATACTCCTCGAGTCACAAGGAATCAAATAGTTCTTGCATCCACATCCCAATTGCAAGTCACATTTTGTGTTGACAAGGGATCGCTTACCCCTCCTCCTCCAGTATCAAAAATTGAGCAAGTCTAGGTAGAGCCTAAAAGAGAGCCATAAGAAGTAGCCAACAATGAGGTGTCAATAGAGGGACAAATAGGTGGACAACCTTAGCAAACTCCCCAGGACACAGAGGTGTGAATTATGGGCTCAAAAAAAATAGAGACTGTAGAGCCTTCACAAAGGGAAAAGACCCCGGAGAGGAGTGATAAGGGCAAGGGTATATTTGAACAAAATCCATCCTCAAAAGGAAAATCCTAAGCCCAACATATTCCAACGTGACTCCAAAAAGAAGTAATTAGAAGCAAGAAGCAAAAATTCACTACAAATGAGGAGAATAGAATGTAACTAATTGAAGTACTAAGGAAATTTGATTCATCTTATAAGGAAGTGCAACCTTTAGCCTTCATTATGACTAATTTGAATCAAGACCTTTTTTCTCACATAGGTCTTCCTCCTCTATAGTCAGATGTTGAAGAACTAACTCCAGGATATTATCAGATCTGAGAGGTCATGCTTGGAAAGCCCACCTTGGAAACAACAAAGCTAATGGTCACAATTGGGATGAAGGAAGTTTTCTAGAGCCTAGAATAGGATTGGGCAGATTTGACAACACTTCAGTGATAGAATGAAATCCCGAAAGGATATTTGAGAAAAGTTGTTGGCCCTTTGGACCCCGCTAACCTTGAGGAGACTCTAAATGCAACAATTCAAAGGAGAGATAGGGGAGTGGTTCAATTGGATCCATTTTTGAATGACTTTCAATAATGGTGGGAAATTTTTGATTAGAAAGGCATACTCATCATCCAAGGGAATCTTAATCTACTACATGTCATGAAGGAGAATGTAGATAAAATGGTAGTAATTTTGAATCAAGATTTCAGTCTTATGGATGAGGTGCATAACTAGGGAAAGGATCTACAAGTATTATATGCAATAATAGGCTAGAGGTATAGGATGCTCATGGATGTATATATGATAGAGGATCTAGATTTAATTGATGATTGGATAGAGAAGATAATAGATAGTAATAAAGTAATGGAGTCATTACATGTGGAGATTCGTCGCCTCAAGGACCAAGCCTAAGAGAAAATTTTGGAAGTTGAGAAACATTATAGCGATGCATGTCTAGATATTTTTGAAGATTATTCAATGGGAGAAACTAATACTTGTAGAGGCAGTAGTTTAGAGATTATAGAAAACTTTTGAGGAAGTTTCCAATGATGAGGATATCTGACAAGAATTTAGGATAGAAGAAGCTTTGCTAGAGCTTGATACAAAACTCGAGGATTTTGCTAAAACCCATATAGAGGTGGATAATTAAAAGAAAAAGGAGAAAGATAAATATAATGCCTTAGATTTCTTGTATGTGGCATAGTTCATTGAGATAATAGAGAAATTCAAAGGAAAACACCTAGACATAGCTTTAGTATGAAGGGCAACAAAACCCAGAAGCCAAAATTTCCATTTTGACACTCAGTAAGATTTTACATTTTTGGACCTCTGAGGTACATTGTTGCACTAGTGCACCAAGTGCACTACTATGCCAGGTGTGCTAGGTGCACTTCTTTTGAGGTGCACTTTTTGAAAGGTGCACTAACAATTAACTTCTAGTTCCAAAATTAGAGCTTTCCATGCATGAAAAATGCATTTTGATAGAAATTTATCCCCAAGAAATGCCCAGTGAAGGATGAACTTCCATTTTTGACACTTCTAGACACTTCTACATCAACTAGGGGATCTCTTCTTATTCTCTCATAATTTCTTTATTTTATGACATGTAAAGGTTCATGCATCCAATTAATGATATAAAAATGGATGGAGTCCTACTAAGCACCAGTTAGATAGTCAATTTGTATATAGTTAGTTTTTTTTATTAAAATGGAAGTATATAATTGCATGAAGATATCTCTCACTTTCAACACAAATTGAGGAGATGATTTCTTATAAATATGGGATTGAAATATGTAATCAAGGCTGTTGTTATTTTGCAATAATATATGCTTTTGGTGCTCGCATTTGGAGTGTAGTGATTCTTGCCTAAGTGTGTCATATTTTTGTGAATGTATGTTCATGAAATTGTGATTGAGCCAAAAGTTTATTGTGTTTTTTCTAGTTGTGTGATCTTTAATTCTAGTGTTTTCTATAGTTTTATGAATTTTGTTGACATATCTAGTTCGAGAAGAGATCACCCATCTAGCTTTTTGTCTCACATGAGCACACTTTCTATGGCCTTGCAATTTGATGAAAAGTGAAACATCTTGTGATTTCTAAATCTCATCGATGATTGGATCAGTGGAATCAAGGAAGTGCTACTCCTATTTTCATTGTTTAACTACCAATTTCTTTGAAAGCTTAACTCATAGATGTGTTGTTTTTTGTAGCTTATATTTGTTAGGATTTTACATTCATGTTATTTTCTTAAACTTCTTGTTACCTTATCTTCATTATTCTCTTTACTAACCTCTTGTTAAATTAGGAATTCATATTAGTTGCATTATTAGATTGCATTCATTGAAAAATAGAAAAATGAAAAAACATAGTTCTTTTTGCGTATTTTATTTTGAACCCGCAAACAAATTCAACATTTTATCTGAAGTTATCAAAACCAGCAAAGGCCTCCTCATGAAAAAACACATTTATCTTCAACTAAGAAGATTCTAGTAGGTCGTGAGATCACCTAGGACCTTGGAGTTGACCCCAAGATTAACTTTTCAAGAGAGAAGTTTGAAAGGATTCTTGTCATTACGCATTGTGTAAAACAACATCTCAACAGAAGTGGAACTGGAAGGAGGGCTTCTTAACCTTTGAAATAGAAGAAAAAATTGCCAAAACTTCAAAATTTTGCACTTTTTACAAGTTTAATTTTTTTTTGAGTTTTTGAGAAATTTAGGTGTACTACTATGTGCGCTAAATCTTGAGCTATGCCTCATTTGTGAGAAAGTGTAATTTTACAGAGGTGCATTTTTTCTAGAGTTGATGCAAACTGGAAGATTTTGATCTAGAATCACCATTTCAACAAGCTTTAAGATCCTCACCAAAATCACACGATTTCCTCAAGCTTAGCCATTTCTGGAAGCCTTGCAGTGACAAAGAAATACCTTGAATTCAACTACTTCCATTTAACATTTCGTCATCTTCTTTAGTTATGCCTCCACTCCAACCACTTGGTGGACCACCAAATACTCCAACAGTTCCACCTCCACAACAACCACCCCTAGGTTTACCAAATCTTCCAATGGCCTTTTTTGAAAATGTTGTAGATTCACCAATCAACTTGAAAGGTGTACACAGTGACCTTCCTAAGAATCCTAAGAAGTTTTTCCTAGGGTTCATCTATGGAGAGACACGAACTACTAAAGATCAAACCGAAAGTAGAATGCCAATGAGAATGTGGTTCTTCATTTATTCTCGTACTCTTTTAGGGAAGTTGCCTTTAATTGGTACATTAATTTTCCACCTAGATGTATTGGAGACTAAGATACCTTCAAGAAATTATTCTTGGAATAATTCCTAACTTTCATCAACCTAGCTATGATACATCAACAATTCATATCAATCAAAAGGGACCCAACTGAGATAGTTTCATGCTTCAACCATCACTTTCATATGGCAAATCATAAGCTAGAAGCACTATATGCTATACCAGTTGAAGCTGCTATTCAAATTTATCTAAATGCTATGGACCATTTTACTAATATTTTTCTAAGAAGACTTCTTGCAACAAATATCGACACATTGGATAAAGTCTCCTCAGAAGCAATTACCTTCACTAAGCAAGCCAATCCTAATGAAGGAGGATTCAGGCTTCCAACTCAAGCTATTATGAAAATGCCAACATACCCTGTCAGAGCTTGCATGATGCCTAGCTAATTCATACCTATGAATTTAGTTCCATTACAATAGGCACTCGCTTTACAAAACCCCGCTCTAACATATCCAAGGTATGACCTCCAAAAGCCACCTTCTTTGAGGATAAGGCAATAGTTTCTGCTAAGGCAGACAACAATTTTACCTCCGAGATTGGTCAAATAAAAAAGACCATGTCACAGATGAACAATGAACTAACTCATTTGAGGTTGTCACAAGGATAGAATAACAACTTTCAAAGAAACAATATTGGTCCTTACAACAATAATTATGGTTAGAAATATAACAAGAATTTTAGTGGAAACAACAATATTGAGAATAACAATGCAGGAAATAATAATGGAGAGAAAAACTTTAATCCTCTTGATCGTAATAATGGTTTCCAAAGACAAAATTGACAATGGAGGAATCATCTAAATAATGGAAGCATCCCTGCAGATAACAACAACAACAATGTTTAGTATACAAATATCAATCATAATGATGATGGTCAAAATATATCTAGCAATGATGGTTCATCCTATAATGGAAACCAAGAGATGAATTAGAGTTCACAAACAAATGACAATTCCCATTTTGTGCAATTTAATGCTATGCTACTAGAATCCTATGATTCTACACAAAACACACAGGTGGAGCAATCAACTAATGAAGAATTCTCATTTCCATTTAGCCAAGAACCAGATCTCCATCTTGAAGAGATGTTTTCTTTTCGCAATGACAATCGAAATACATATAATCTAAGAAGTAGAAAAGAACCTATGGTAGATGGAATTCCTCCAAGTCACTACAACCAACTCCTCCAAATCCAAGAGTGAGTAAAAATTTGGCACCAATTAAGCCACCACATGGAGGACAAAAAAATCAAAACCAAGGGAATGTACCAACAATATTGAAAATCTTTCTTGGTCTATTTTAAAGTATAGTGCCATAGAAAATTTTAATGAACAAAGGCCAACATGTCCATGTTTGACATGTTGTAAAATTGTCCACAACAATGAGAAGTGCTAATCAAAACTATGAGTCATACAAAGGTACTCCATAATACAAATACTAACCGCCATAAGGTAGTATGTCAACAAGTCAATGCTTCAGAGGCAATGCCAACTATGTTTAAAGACAAGGTTGACATGCCTCCATTTTTTCTTAGCATCAGGATATATGGGAAGAATCTTCACAATTTATAAATCAATTTGGGAGCCTCATGTAATTTCATGCCACTATTAATAGCTTAAAGGTTAGGAGTCAGTCCTCAACCTTCCAATTAGATAGTGATACAATTGGATAAAATAGAGGTGAAAGTCATTGGTGTGTTGAAAGATGTTTGGATACAGTTAATAGTTGACCCCCAAATTCAAGATGTCATTGATATACATGTGGTTGATATTCTAAAAACATATGGGTTACTTCTAAGTAGAGTATGGAAAAATGCCCAGGAGGATGGTTTTCTATGGATTTCACTCAGTTATGTTTACCATGGAAAGGATTGAACAATCAAATCAAGATAGATGAGGAACCAAAGTTAAAAACAATGACTACAGAATACAATGCCCTAAATGAGGTGGCATTTTTACAATTAGATTTGGGCTCTTACAAAGTGATGGAATTTGATACAATTTCAACCAAAATATTAGATGATCAAGATGAAAAATCCAAGATTCCAATCCCAAAGGATGAGATCATGACACAATTCATAGATAACATGGTAGCTAATTTACAATATTTGGGAGAAACTGACCCAAGTATCCTACTTCTCCAAGGATTTTGCCAACTACATAAAGTTAGCCACTTAGAATTCAAATGTTCAGCATGTTCAACATAAAAAAGAAAAATATAAAAGAAAGAATGGTGTTAAGACTAAAAGATTCTAAGAGATCTAAAATGGTAATTTGATAAATGGATATGCACTCAAAATAAACTATCCAATGCCAAAGAAATTGCTTCATCAAATAATCAAATGGAAACATAATGAACTAAATGAAGCAAGTATTTAAAGGATTTCCAAGAAATTCAAATAAAAGGTGACAACCCACCAAGAACCCTAAAATAGATTCTCTCATTTGGTCAGACAAAGGATCAACAAATGACTTTTGTGGAGATTCATGTCGAATGAGCCAAATCACGTGGAAGATTGTTTTCAAGTTGTTGGGAAATTTTGATAGATTACTATTGGAAATCTGATTGAAAAGCTCATTATTGAAGATCAAAGAGGGAGATTCCTACAAAGAAGGAAGCTTGCTATTTTCAATCATTGTTTTGTCATTGATGTCAAACCTTATATTTGTAGGAATGACATTTTCTTATAAGTTCCAAGTACTATCACTTAGTTGATTGATGAAGAGGATTTGATCAAAAAGATGTAACAAGAGTACCTAAGGGAAAGGTTGAGTTATGATGTTGTAATGAAGTGCAAGGATCAGTTAAGACAATGGTTAAATGATGTATTGATAACTTACTCAAAGATACAGAGGTTGGTCACACTTAGAAACATTGGAGGAATAAGTTGTAACAAGGTTGATTGCAAAGCTTAAACTAAGATTATTAGTGGATGCCAAGAAAGTTAGTTGAAGCTGAGAAAATTCTTAGTTGGAGCTGAGCATCAAAAAATTCTTAGTTGGTGCCGAGCATCAAGAAAAACATAGTTGATGTTGAGTAACACAGTATGTGCCAAGCACTAGTATTTCAATAGTGCCAAGCTGCTACATTATTTCAAATGATGAAGATTCACCAAATCTGAGCCAACAAAGTGGTTACTTTGAATTTTGTGAATGAGTTTGAAGATAAGGATGATGAGCTAGTGGCACAGAATTCTATGTAAACTATTTTTGGGCGAATTAAAAAGGATTATTCAAGAAGTTTCTAGAAAAAAAATATGGGTTAGATGCAATGAATTCTACCTAATCCATACATACTGAAATCAAAAGGAAGGAAGAATTGAGTGGGAAAGGAACTCCAAGACTTTTATTTAAGGAGTCATAGACCAAGAAGAAAATGTTGTTGATGTTGTTGTTGCCAAAAGAGCCAAATTGTGAAGTGGTTAGAAGGGTGCTAAGGAGAAGACATTTAGAAGAAGAAAGAAAATAGAGGCTCTGCTTCTACAAGTGGTCAAGAAGAGATGATTGCACTACTAGATTAAGCATGAAGACTCAAAGAGACTAAGCTTGAGAGGAGGCCAAGTTCTTAGAGTTGCAAAGATTGAAAGCTAGGCAATGGTATGAGTTGAAAAGTGATATGAGATCTACAAGTTAAGTTGTATTCTGCAATTAGGTCAAAATCCCTAATTTTTACTCTCTAGCAATTGTATCAGTTAGAATAGAAGGAAAAACCTATGGACTTAGGTTGGCCTAAAAACTATTGGTAAATCCTCTAACAAGGTGACATTCCAAGTGAATGTTCTAAAGTCCTCTAACAAGGCCCACTTCTAACAAGGTGGTTAAATCCTTTAACCACATCACATTTAATAGTGTGTTGTATCCTTTAACATGGCAAGCCTTCCATAGGGAATCACTTTAGAAGAGTGAGAATTGAGTAGCATGTTACTAGTGGTTTTTCCCAAATTGGGTTTCCACATAAATCACTATGTTATGTGTTGATTTCTTATCTATTATGTCTGCACGCTGATTTACAGTAACCTACTCATTAGAAATGTTTAAGCTTGGATGAATGAATGGTTGAAAGGACCCACTACACTTAGCAAAATGTTTGAATATGACATTTGGACCTTGAATAATTGATTCAACCCCCCCCCCCCCCCCAGTTATTCTAAAGCATTTCTAACAATTTGTATTAGAGCTATATTCTAATTTAGTTTGAAGGTACTAGAAGCAGGAAGATCAAGATGTCCAAGAGAGAGGTTCCTAAGCTTACCAAGGAGAACTTTATTGCATGGAAAAGTTTGATGAAGCTCCATCTTAGATCCATAGGAGATTATTCACAAACCTCAATTACAACTAAACATGTTGACCCACCCGGTGCTCCTACTATAGATGATTTGAAGAAAAAGCAAGAACACAATCAGGCAATGTTGGAGATTGCCTCTACACTCAACTATGCTTAATTTGATGACATCAAGGGATGTGACACTACATTAAAGATGTGGAAAGCCCTGTCAGATATCTATGGAGGAGATTAGAATGTAGAAAGAGCCAAAAGAGAAAGTCTTAGAGGAAAGTTTGATGATATGAATGATATGAGGATGGAAGAAGGTGAGAATGCTGCCAAATATGCTGCTAGAATAAAGGAAGTGGTAAGTGCTATAAGAAGTTTAGGTGGTCAATTTGATGAAGATACTATTAAGAGAAAATATTTAAGAACTTTTCTTATGCTATTAGAGTTTCAACCATTTAGGATTTAAGATGTGTTTTAAGAAATGCACTAACTTTTGAAGGGATAGCAGGAAGACTCACTGCATTTGAATTGTCCAACTTTGACAACTATAGACTTGAGAACCTTCAATCTTCTTTCAAGGCCAAGATGAATTTGAAAGACACTAAGGAGGTAACATCAAAGAAGAAGAGTAGAAAAGGAAAGCATGCATCCAATGAAAACATTATAGATGAGGAAAATGTGGAAGAATTGGAAGCAAAATTGGCTAGAAGATTCCATAGAGGCAAAGGTAAATTTAAAGGTAAGCTACCTATCATTTTTTTAACTGTATTGAAGTAGGTCATATTACTACTAGGTGTACATAGAAGAAAAACTATAAAGAAGGAAACAAGTACAAGAACAAAAGAGAAGATGATGGCAGAGACTACAAGGACAAAGGCAAAAGATGCTACATTGTTGAAGAAAATTCTGATGAGAATGATGATGAAGTAGTTTATGTGGCTATGAAGGATGAATTAGATGAATATGAAGTAATGACATTGGTTACCTATGTGAACAAAAATGACAAGTGGATCATAGACAGTGGATACTCACATCACATGACAGGAGATAAAAGTAAGTTCATTACCTTTACTCAGTATAATGGAAATAGTGTTAGATTTGGTAATGATGCTCCATGTCAAATCAAATGGAAAGGTTTATTAAACTCATAGAGAAAATCTTATGTGATAATACATGCTATGTTGAAGGATTGAATTACAATTTGCTGAGTGTATCATAGTTAGGCAATGAAGGTTGCAAAGTAGAATTTGGAAACAAAACTACCAAGATCTTTGACACTGATGGAAATTTGATAGGAAAAGGTGAACAAACTAGGAGTAACTTTTTTTACCTAGATATGGAAGATGCAAACTATTTTATTGTTCAACTTGATGATGTGTGGTAATGGCATAAAAGTTTGTGTCATGTTAACTTTGATAATTTGATTAGCATCAGAAAAAAGAAGAAAGTTAGAGGATTGCCAAATCCAAAGAAACCTGAAAACACAATGTGCAAACAATGTCAACAACGGAAGATGACTAAGTCTAGCTTCAAGAGAAAAACATACACTTCCAAAGAACTACTAGAGCTGGTCCATACAAACTTATGTGGTCCAATAGAAGTGCAAAGCTACCTAGGAGACAAATAAATAATGCTATTTGTAGATGACTATTCCAGGATGATGACTGTTATGTTTTTAAAGCAAAAATTTGATGCATTTCAAATGTTTAATTGGTATTTGGCTAGAGTTGAGAAGGAAATAGGAAAGAACCTAAAATGCTTAAGGTCAAACAGAGGAGGCGAGTTTACATCAAAAGAGTTTGAAATATTCTGCAATGAAAAAAGTATCAAAATGAAAACATTAGCACCAAGGACCCCATCTTAGAATGGTATTGTTGAAAGAAGGAATAGGTCAATGATTGATTGTGCTAGAACCTTGATGATGGAGAAAAATGTTCACTAAAGTACTAGAGAGAAGCTATAAGTACTGCAATCTACACACTAAATAGAGTTCAAGTCAAGAAAGATAAAAATGCAACACCTTTTGAATTTTGGTATGGTCATTCACCTAATGTAAAACATTTCAAAGTATTTGGTTGTAAATGCTATATTCTTAAAGATACTAGAAATGGAAAGTTTGATGCAAAGAGTGATGTAGGCATATTCCTTGGATAGTCCACTAGAAGAAAATCATATAACTGTTTGAACACTAACACTAACAAGATTGTAGAAAGTGCAAATGTAAATTTTGTTGAGCATACAATAGTTCAAGTTGATGAAACTAACCAATCAGGGGATTGTAGATCCTTTGTATACTTCTATGAAGGAATGACTATTGAAGAAAATGCTACAAATCAAGTTGAGAATCAACAACAAATTTCAGTATCTGCCAAGTCATAGTTAGTGAGTGTCAAGCTGCATTTAGAAGTCAAGCTATAGAATGTAGAAAATGCACATTCTAATTAAAAAAATAGTATACATGAGAGGAATGATGAAGTTCCAGATGAAGAAGAACAAAATGACTTTGCAATTGAAGGATCAAACATGGAAAGAAGGACAGAACCAAGGTTAGCTAAGTATGTGAGGAGACATCACCCTGTAGATCAAATCATTGGTGACAAGGATGCCAGACCAATGAAAAGGAATGGACTAAGGAATGAATCATGTCTGTTGAGAAAGTTTGAACCTAAAATAGTAAAATATGCACTACAAGATAATGACTAGTATAAAGCTATGGAAGAGGAGATAGGTCAGATTGAGAAGAATGAAACATGGACCCTAGTTCCTAGACTAGTTGACAAGAATGGGATTGGTACCAAATGGGTGTTTAGAAATAGACTTGATGAAAATGGTGAGATAACAAGAAACAAAGCTAGACTAGTTTGCAAAGGCGATGCACAAGAAGAAGGATTGGATTATGCGGAAACATTTTCCCTTGTTGCAAGAATGGAAGAAGTAAGAACATTACTTGCATATGTTTCTTGCAAAGTTTACAAAGTGTACCAAATGGATGTTAAGTCTACTTTTCTGAATGGTATAATGGAAGAGGAAGTCTACATAGAAAAACTAGAGGGATTTGTTGATGAGAAGAACAAGAACATGGTCTGCAAACTACACAAGGCACTTTATGGATTGAAGCAAGCACCTAGAACATGGTATGAGAGACTGCACAAATAATTTGTGAAGATAGGATTTGAGACAATGGATGACAACAACAACTTGTACATCAAAGTTGAAAAAGGTAAAGACATTTTGATATCAAAAAATTTTGTTGATGATATAATATTTGGAGGAAAAGATATTCTATGCAAAGATTTTGCTAATTAAATGAAGTCTGAATTTGAGATGTTAATGTTTGGAGAAATCAAATTCTTCATTGCATTACAAGTACATCAATTGAAACATAGCATATTTGTTACCCAATCCAAATACATAGAGGAGATACTTAAGAAATTTGGGTTAGAAGCCTCAAAACCTATTAGCACACCAATGGCAATAGGATATAAGTTTTCCAAGAATGATGAATCTGATGAAGTTAACCAAACATTTTATAGGTCAATGATTGGAAAGTTGCAATATGTTGTACATAGTAGACCATACATTGCATTAGCTATTGGAATTATGGGAAGGTTTTTTGCAAATCCAAGAGAAAATCATTTGATGGTAGTAAAGAGGATACTAAGGTATCTGAATTGGACTGATGACTTTGGCTTGTACTATAAGAGGAGTGAAAAATTTGAATTGAGAGCCTACATTGATGTAGATTGGGGAGGTAACATTGATGAAAAAAAAAGAACTAGTGGAGGAGCACTTTTCTTGGGAAAAAGGTTGATAACATGGACCAGCAAAAAGAAAAGTTGTACCTCACAGTCCATTGCTAAAGCTGAATATGTTGTAGCTGCTATAAATTGCACCAATATTGTATGGATCAAACATTTGCTAAAAGGTATGAAGGAAGATATAATTGAGCCTCTGATACTTTATTGTGATAACACATGTGCTATCAACATATCAAAGAACCCTGTAATGCATGCTAACACCAAGCATATTGCAATCAAGTGTCACTATGTAAGAGAGTTGGTGGAAGACAAACAAGTGAAGATAGAATATGTTAGCACAAAGGAATAGATTACTAACATCTTCACAAAAGCACTACCTAAAGATTCTTTTGAATATATTAGAGGTAAGTTAGGGGTGATACCCCTAGCTAAGGCTACTTAAGCAAAAGCAAGTATGTCCTACATCAAATGAGCTAATTATTAAAAGATTTTACACATTGATGTAGAGGTTGTTTTACTTTAGGATGCATGCCTAAAATAGAAGTGTTGAAGTTCCAAATTAGTCACAAGCATGGTGATAGAGGGAGAAATTAAATGAGCCTGCATAAGCTATAGCTGCATGATAAGATGCTCATATGTCTTTTGCATTATTGTCAAAGAGGGAGAAGCTATGAGAAATTGATCAATAGCATGTAATCAAATGAAGATAGAGGGAGAGGTTGATTAGAATAGAAGAAGATGACCAATATAGAGGGAAGAAAAACAAAGAATAAGGATACAACATGTAAAAGGGAGAAGCAAAAATGAATTAATCAAGATAGTAGAAGGAGATGTGAAAACTGATGGTAATTAAATTTACTTTTTGCCATTTGACTTACTATTCTAACCTAGCATTTGGTTAAATAGTTTGGTCTAATGGTTGATCAGTTTGGTTTGCCATTAATGCCAAAGAGGGAGATTGTTGGAAGTCTGATGGAAAAGCTCATTGTTGAAGATCAAAGAGGGAGATTACTGCAAAGAAGGAAGATTGTTGTTTTTAATCATTGTTTTGTCATTGATGTCAAACCTACTATTTGTAGGAATGACATTTTTTTATAAGATCCAAGTACCATCACTTAGTTTATTGATAAAGAGGATTTGATCAACAAGATGTAACAAGGGTACCTAAGGGAAAGGTTGAGTTATTATGTTGTAATGAAGTGCAAGGATCAGTTAAGACAATGGTTAAATGATGTATTGATAACTTACTCAAAGATACAGAGGTTGGTCACACTTAGAAACATTAGAGGAATAAGTTGTAACAAGGTTGATTGCAAAGCTTAAACTAAGATTATTAGTGGGTGCCGAGCAAGTTAGTTGAAGTTGAGCAAATTCTTAGTTGGTGCCAAGTAATCTTCAGGTGTCAAGCATAAGAAAAAACATAGTTGATGCCAAGTAACACAATATGTGCTAAGCACTAGTATTTCAATAGTGCTGAGTTGCTGCATTATTTCAAATGATGAAGATTCACAAAATTTGAGCTGGCAAAGTGGTTACCTTGAATTTTGTGAATGAGTTGGAAGATAAGGATGATGAGTTGGCATAGAATTCTATGCAAACCATTTTTGGGAAAATTCAAAAGGATTATTCAATGTAGACACCTAAAAATCTTTAGAAAATAAAGTATTTTTATTTTTTGAAAAATCTCTGATGACATCATCATTTATTAATTAATTAATTAATTAATTAATTAATTAATTTTTATGCCATTAAATCCCTTTATCTTAATTAAAAATATTTAATTAAGGAATCCCTCCCAAAAATGTTTAAATCTTATTTAAACATTATTTCCTTATTTATTAATTATTTAATTAATAAATTGACCAAAAAACCCAAAATAAATAAAAAATTTATTTTTTGCCCAAAACTTGGTCAATTTCCTTAAGACCACTAACCTCTTCCAAAATCTTCTAATCCTTCTTTAATTTTGATTAAAGGCTAATCCCATCATTTCCTACCCCTAATCCCAACTCAAAATATTTAATTAAGATCCTCATGTTTATTAAAAAAAGTTTTAATAAATATCTCCTCAACCAAAACCCTTGAAATAAATAAAACTTTATTTATTTCCTAAAAATCTAATTTATCCTCATCCTCAGAAGTTCTAGACTCTTCTAGAAAGTCTTCATCCACATCCTAAGAAGTTCTAGACTATTCTAGAAAGTCTTTATCCTCATCCAAAGTCTAGACTCTTCTAGAAGATGTCTTTAAACCTAATCCTAATCCCCTCCTAACCTTGTCACATTCCCTAAACATGGGTTAAAACTTACTAACCCAAGCCAAAGTTAACAAATATCTCCTCCTTCACCCACCCTCATTAAATGCCATCCACTTCCCTATCCCTAAGCTAATCCTAAACCATCCTAATCCATCCTCTAATCATTTTCACAAGCCTAAGCAAGCTTAAAACCCTCCTAATCAAGCCCAAGTCGAAATTGCTCTCATCTCCCTCAAAATATCTCAACCATAAAATTTTATGAAGCCCAATAGGCCATAAATGACTCTTCCAAGCCCTTTTATTGCTCGTACAAGTCATTATGAGGGTCTTTATGAATATTTTATCCCTTGAGCCTCCTTTGTTGACTCATCCTTCCCCTTTCCTCCATCCTCTCACCCTGTGACATGTGTCACTCCCTGATTGGTTGTAAGGAAGCACAATCCATGTGCTCTCCTCTCATGCAATCTGAGCCCTCCATGAGCTTTTTCCCATCCTTGCATCTTAGCCCTCAATCCCTCAAGCCTCTTACCTATAAATTGGATCCTTCCCCTTTGCAAAATAACACAATCCATGAAGTAAAGTCATAATGCCATTTTGAGAAGCCATTTTACATCAAAAGCATACACTCACACCCAAATTCCAACTCCATTTGAAGCCCTTTTTGAAGCATAAGCTTGAGCATACATCCTATCTATTTAGACAAAGCTACTCAACAAGAGAGCTTCTTATTGAGAGAGACCATTAATGGCTCATATTCTCAATTGAGAGCTCATCTTAGTCTATCTTGAAGTTTATGAATTTTGTTTAGTTTGTAGAAGCTTTATTTAAATTTGGTTTCTATTAGCATACTAACATTGCTCATATACATTTTGGCATGCCATGAGGGTCTACCTAAGAAACTCCACTCACTTGGGTCTTTAGTGGTTTTTCTCAATTAGAAAATTTCTTGAATGCGCATTAAATCTCACTCACACTTCATTTGGGCATAAAAATTGGACAAATCTTGACATGGAGGGCCTCCGAGCGCACGCTTGGCAATCTAGTTTCACACATCTTTGTTTTGGGCTTAAAACAAACTCACACTCAATCTTGAATGCCTAACAATCAATGAACATTTCATGGTTTGGACGCATTTTCAATGATGCTCACATTTTTTATATTGACGATCTCTTGACTTTCATTATGCTGATGATGCTATCAAATTGGAATGAACATTGTATGCCATAATCACAAGTTTCTTCAATCATAGCTTACAAAATCTAAATCATCAATTGGAATAAACGCGTGTCTTTTGAAGCCCAAGATCATGTATGTGGTCTTGTTTTACACTTTTTAGGAGGCCTGCTTGGGGATTTCATCACCCCTTGGGATGACCTCAACTCCAGCATTCCGACGGAGTATAAAAATTGGGAGGTGAATCCAAAGACACCTCTCTTGGAATCAAGATTTTGTCACTTGGACTAAGCCTCAAGGAACTCTATACCCTTGAGAAGTGAAAGAGGAGAAGTGGGTTACCGCTCCTCTCGGCTGTGTGACATCTTTTTGGTTTCATCTACGGATTTGGGCCTCACGTACCTTGCGTATATCGATGACTCCCTAGCTATAACAAATTTCATCCTTGTAGAAAGCTTCCTAGGATGTTGGTGTGTTTGACATGCTTGCCCCAAAATTTTGTCTGCTTGTTTGTTCATAGCTTTTGAATGAATGTTTGCCAACTTTGGTCAAAATCCCAAAAAAGAAAAAATCTCCCAGCCCAACACATACTTAGCGTAGTCACTACCTCATCAAAAAATCATCCAAGTTCCCCCGCTGTAACCGAATCTATCTAGTTCCTTGCTTTAGAACAATCCCAAATCCAAAGTCCATCCAAATTATCCCCCCAGCCAGCTAGCAACCCAATCCAAAATCACCCAAGCCTTTAAGGAATTGTTGTTACTTTGCCAGAGTTTGCTATCCAATCAATCCGACCAATCCACCAGCCTCATCAAGGTTATCCCTTTGACAGAGATTTGTCTAGGGTAATCTAGCTTTGTCACTTGCTATCCCTCATCACCTTGAGCTAAAGGTTGGGATCCACAAGTGTTCAATCTCGTGTCATGCCCATAGGATCATTAGTCTATCCTCAAGTTGACATAGCCACCAGCAAATCCAGCGCACAAGAAAGAAAAATTCTCACTTTTTGACAGCATGCCCTTGAAGTCTTCCATCCATAGGAAAGCCAAAAATATCTAGCCAATCCTCCTTAGGTCTGTCATACAGCTTTGACTCTCCCTAGGAAATCCTTCATTAGCCAATCCAAAATCTGCGCTTAATCTAAATCCAACCATGAGCTTCCATGTTCATCCATATGCAAGACCCCATCCCCATCCAACTCATCATCAAAACATGAAATCCCAAACCTATCATGATGTGTTCAGTCGTATTGTCCTTGCTCCCACCACCTCCTATTCCAATGATGATGAAAATCTTGTTGATTATGATGGGTATATTGAAAGCCCTAGAAACATTCCCCCAAGCATCCCCCAAAATCCAAGAGTTATTCCAAACTATCTAGTCATGCCATCTGATATCCCAGCTTCTCCTCCATCACCTAATCAACCAAGCTTCCAATCTTCCACCCTCATCACACCAACTATTCCTATCAATCCACCACCTCAACCTCCAACACATGAGTCTCCAAGGAATCTCCTAGAGGAATACAAGAAAAGCTGCCTCCAATAGTCGATAAGCCATGTCATCTAATCCAACCATGTGAAGTAGTCAGTGATGAAGCTTCCCCATCTATAATATCACCTCCATCTCCCATAGCTACCATCCCCATACCATCCATCAAATTTCTTAAAATCCTTCCACTTCCCACAAGCGTCAAAATCCCACCACCCATCAAATCACTCCAAATCCCATCCACATCTCCTCCTCCAAGCATTATCCAAATCCCATATAATGAACCTCATGCATCCACTCGCATGCATTCCTATCAACATCTTGTCAAAAAGCATGTTTAAATATCCTCTGATAGAATAACAGATCCTACCATCCCACTTATTCCCCTACATGATCCACTTTTACCATCCCCTCCATATCTAAATCCTACCATCTTACTTACTCCATCTCAAGATCCCTTTCCCTCAGCCCACCCAACTCAAGATCCTATCCTCCCATCTCCTCTGCTTCATGATCATACATCTCCCATAATCCATGATGATAGATCCATCGAAGAAGAACTAATTATCATATTCGAAGCCCCAACTCCTTCAGCTAGTAATGGACTCACATCTTGTGTTCCAAATAATGAACATCATATTGAAAAAATAAATGAAAATGTATTTCTAGATGTTGGTATCCCCGCTATTCCTGCATGGTCCCAAGTCCTTCCATCTCCACCCCAAAGTTCCCATCCATCTTATTCTGCATCTATTTTGGGCCCTCATCCTACTCCTTATCTCCAACCCTCCATTTTCGGTCCATATATCCCTTATCTAAATCCCACACCCTTTCCATCCATTTTGGGTCCTTACATACCTAATATGAATCCTTTATCCCCTCCATCTATTTTGGGACCTACACCTTCCCCGTTTCCATCTATTTTGGGCCCATATCCTTCCTTCCCTCCATCCATTTTGGGCAATTATATCCATCCATATCCTATGTTCCAATCTATCCTTCCATCCCCTCAAATCCACCAGCTAGATCATCAAAGGCACTCACCCTTGAATCCCTTCCAACCTTTAAACCCTATCACTCCATCAATTATCCCTCCATCTCCTCCATGCACTTGTTCCCATCCCATGGCTAATAGAAGCATATTGGATGCCAAAATACAAAAGCATAAATCCAAAAATCCACAAAAATCCAAGTCTCAACATGTCCCTTCTAAAATACATCTTCAAAACAAGAAACATTTAATCCCAATCAAAGAAAAAGTCAAGAGGCCACAAAAGCCCAAGCTAAAAAAGTCAAAAATCATGTGGATACCCAAGATGCTCATAAAAGAAATGCACCTCAAAGAAAAATCTCAATTGGCATCCATTCATGCTACTCAAAAAGCCTCATCCATCCATCCTTCATCCAAATCCCCATATAAGCATCCTTCATCCCCCCAATCCACTTTTAGTCCATATGCTTCTTATCCTAAATTTCCCATCCTCCATCTTCCAACTCTACTTTTAGTCCTTATCTTTCTCTTCCTCCATTTTCTCCTCAACCTTGCTCAAAACCATCTTTCCCACTACTTTATCACCTCTCAAGGTGTGTGCCAATGATGATCTTTCCATTTTCCTCATCCATTTACCCACAAGCCTTATGTCTTTGCATCCATTATCTGTCAAACTCCCACCCACCATTCCACTTGTTCAATCCAATCCTTTTTCATCCATCCTACCAACATCTAGGAGCCAAAAATAGCTAAAGAATGCCAAAATCATTCCAGCTAAGTCCAAAGTCAAAAAGTCAAAAAAAAAGTAAAGAAAAATAAAGCGTCCACTGGTGAAAACTTGGCAATTCAAGCACCTTGGACAAGTGCCATGATGAAAACTTGGCAAACAAGCATCATGCGTAATCCTGTCATCCCTAGCTTAGCCTATCACCCTCATGCTTTTGGTAATCTCTTGACATCCAACTCCATCTTCCAATCTATCCACCTATCCTCCACCCTCCATCTTCCATCTCACACCATCCACTTATCTCCTGTAGCTTCAACCAACCATCCCAGCTATCAGCCATCTCCCCAGCCCCTTCATCTTTTTCCATCCTAGCTTCAGTCCTATCACATCCATCATAAGACCTCCTTCCGCATGTTATCTTCTGATTGAGGGCACTATATTCCTTGGAGATCTTGTCTTGTCCATCCTCCCTTGTCATTGGTATCTAGCTCTAGGCTATCCTCATGCAAACCCAATGTCATCTCTTTATATCCATCATAATCCTAGCTATCTACCATCCTATCCAATCATCTCATCCTGCTCCTCTAGCTATCCTTGGTCACAAAATCTCTCATCATCATTGGATGCATCCTGCCAAATCCATATCTTTTTCTATCAAGCCACCCTTAGTTTTTGCATCTTGCACAACATCGAACCATCCCACTATCCTATCATCCTAAGCTTTTTCCTGCTTGTAACTATCTTGGTCAGCTTTAGCTTGTAAATATCTTGGTCCATCAGCATGTACATCCTCTTTAGCTTAGTACCATTGTATCTATCCAGCTTTTGTGTTAGTTCCTCCTTGATTAGCATCTTGCACCCATCGCACATCTTGGTTAGCTATTCCAATGCATCCTTTAGCTAGATTTCCTATCACCAAAGTGTTATCTTTCTTAGTTCAGCTTGCCAGATGCATCACTCATCCAAATCCACCAGCTTAGGTGCTCTTCGATAGGTCCTTGCAGGATATAGCTTTCCTCATGTCTGATCTTGGTCCGTTAGTACCTCATCCTACCCATCTCATTGGCAAACAGTTCTCTTTTGAATTTTCGCTTTCTTTTGATTTGGACTCTTCCCTGTTGGGTCTTGAAATATCTTTTCAAAGCAATCTCCTTGTTCCCTCCTCAAGGTTGCCACGATCTTCCATATCATGGTATATTGTGAATGGGGTAATCAGAGCATAAGGTCTTGATCATGTCTTTTTTTTGTTTTTCTTTTCTGCTTGTGGGTTGTCCAGTGTCGGTTCCAAACTGCTTCCTTTGGGAATCATGTGTGATGTTGGGGCAATTCTTGCATGTTTTTTTTGAGTCAGTCTGTCAATCCTCTGGATGGTCGGTGACACGACCTTGATGTTCTTGGTAACCTTGGCAATTAACCAATAGTCCTATAGCAAATGTAGTGCTCAACTACATGGTGGTACTTCTCTTTGAAGTATCCCCCTGCTCAAAAAAAGCTTCAATGGTTTCCCTTCATCTCCATTATCCCCCATCCATATCCAGCATCCGTCTCTCCTACCCCAACTTATGCATCAATATCTCTTTGAATCACTCCTCACCTTTAGCTTTAGGAATCCACAATCCTAGTCTTAGGGATCCACCAATCCAAATCAATCCACCAAGCCTCATCTTTCGAGATCCACAATCCTAGTCCTAGGGATCTCCGAAACCCATCTTCCGCCAATCTAACTCTTTGAAATCCTGCTGCATCAGCTTTTTAATACCCTCATCCATCTCCCATCCTGGATTCCTTTTATAGCGCTCCACTCCTTCATCCTCTGCAATCCCTAAGATCTTAAGCTTGCTTTATCTTGTGCCTTCGATTCTCCTTTATCATTCTCCCATAGTGAGAGTTTGAGTTAACTAAACCTCTTCTCTTAAGCTAATTTGAGTCTTCTTGCTCATCTTGGATTCTTGTACTTTTCAAAAATTTGTCGAGCCTCACTTTTTCTACCCACCACCTTCTTGAGGGGGCATCTTGTAGTCCATTCTCTCCTCTTCTGCTCTAGCCTTGGGCATCTTATTTTTTTATCTTTGATGCCATGCCACTTGCGGCATTACATCAAAGAGGGACAAAATGTAGACACCTAAAAACCTTTAGAAAATAAAGTATTTTTATTTTCTGAAAAATTCCTGATGACATCATCATTTATTAATTAATTAATTAATTAATTAATTTTTATGCCATTAAATCCCTTTATCTTAATTAAAAATATTTAATTAAGGAATCCCTCCCAAAAATGTTTAAATCTTATTTAAACATTATTTCCTTATTTATTAATTATTTAATTAACAAATTGACCAAAAAACCCCAAATAAATAAAAAAATTATTTTTTTCCCAAAACTTGGCCAATTTCCTTAAGACCACTAACCTCTTCCAAAAACTTCTAATCCTTCTTTAATTTTGATTAAAGGCTAATCCCATCATTTCCTACCCCTAATCCCAACTCAAAATATTTAATTAAGATCCTCATGTTTATTAAAAAAGTTTTAATAAATATCTCCTCAACCCAAACCCTTGAAATAAATAAAACTTTATTTATTTCCTAAAAATCTAATTTATCCTCATCCTAAGAAGTTCTAGACTCTTCTAGAAAGTCTTCATCCTCATCCTAAGAAATTCTAGACTATTTTAGAAAGTCTTTATCCTCATCTAAAGTCTAGACTCTTCTAGAAGATGTCTTTAAACCTAATCCTAATCCCCTCCTAACCTTGTCACATTCCCTAAACATGGGTTAAAACTTACTAACCCAAGCCAAAGTTAACAAATATCTCCTCCTTCACCCACCCTCATTAAATGCCATCCACTTACCTATCCCTAAGCTAATCCTAAACCATCCTAATCCATCCTCTAATCATTTTCACAAGCCTAAGCAAGCTTAAAACCCTCCTAATCAAGCCCAAGTCGAAATTTCTCTCATCTCCCTCAAAATATCTCAACCATAAAACTTTATGAAGCCCAATAGGCCATAAATGACTCTTCCAAGCCCTTTTATTGCTCGTACAAGTCATTATGAGGGTCTTTATGAAGATTTTATCCCTTGAGCCTCCTTTGTTGACTCATCTTTCCCCTTTCCTCCATCCTCTCACCCTGTGACATGTGTCACTCCTTGACTGGCTGTAAGGAAGCACAATCCATGTGCTCTCCTCTCATGAAATCTGAGCCCTTCATGAGCTTTTTCTCATCCTTGCATCTTAGCCCTCAATCCCTCAAGCCTCTTGCCTATAAATTAGATCCTTCCCCTTTGAAAAATAACACAATCCATGAAGTAAAGTCATAATGCCATTTTGAGAAGCCATTTTACATCAAAAGCATACACTCACACCCAAATTCCAACTCCATTTGAAGCCCTTTTTGAAGCATAAGCTTGAGCATACATCCTATCTATTTAGACAAAGCTATTCAACAAGAGAGCTTCTTATTGAGATAGCCCATTAATGGCTCATATTCTCAATTGAGAGCTCATGTTAGTCTATCTTGAAGTTTATGAATTTTGTTTAGTTTGTAGAAGCTTTATTTAAATTTGGTTTCTATTAGCATACTAACATTGCTCATATACATTTTGGCACGCCATGAGGGTCTACCTAAGAGGGTGTTAAGTGCAATTGTTTCTCTCTAGCAATTGTATTAGTTAGGATAGAAGGAAGAACCTATGAACATAGGTTGGCCTAATAGCTATTTGTAAATCCTTTAATAGGGTGAAATTCCAAGTGAATATTCTAAAGTCCTCTGACAAGGCCCACTTCTAACACGGTGGTTAAATCTTTTAACTAAGTCACATTTAACAGTGTGTTGTAGCCTTTAACAAGGTAGGCCTTTCATAGGGCATCACTTCAAAAGAGTGAGAATTGAGTAGCATGTTACTAGTGGTTTTTCTCAAATTGGGTTTCCACTTAAATCACTATGTTATGTGTTGATCTCTTATGTGTTATGTTTGCATGCTAATTTATAGTAACCTGCTGATTAGAAATGTTTAAGCTTGGATGAATGAATGGTTGAAAGGACTCACTACACTTAGTAAAAAGTTTGAATATGACATTTGGACCTTGAATAACTAATTCACCCCCCCCCCTCTTAGTTATTCTAAAGCATTTCTAATAATTACATCCTAAGATATCAAAGGAAATCAATACATGGGGCACGCACTAAACTTGGAGCTCAAGATTTTAAAGTTTTGACTACAAAGTGACTTGAAATATGCTTAGAATGTTTGAGATTCAATTGATGTTTGACACATGTTGGAGGAATGTTTCTTAATGAAGAAATGTCTTTTTCATTTCTTCCTTTTTGTCAAGGCTATTTGTTGTGGTTCCACAATGCACGCCCCATTTTTTATCAGAAATGGGGACCCCCTACTTTATTTTTTTGGCTTTCTAGAGACTTTTTCTAGGGTCTAACTTTTTTTAAGGTTTACCTAGTCCCCTAGTTTGCATTTAAGTCCTAACTCAGGAGCTCGTTTATTTAGAAACCAAAGATTTTTACTAAGGAGGCTCTTTTTTGCAAGAAAAAGGTGCACAAGTGCACCTCTAGAGGTGTGTTTGATGCACTAAAATGAGTTTTTTCACACTTGCATAGATACAAAATGATCTCAAAGTCTATATAAGTAAGGGGGGTCCTTTCCCTCCTTACATTGCTTTTTTCCATTTTACTATCATATATTTATCTTCTCACTCTACATCATCGCAGCTATGCACCTTTTAAGGTGTGCCTTCCGAGCCTTTGCCTACACTTAAATAAAGAACAAATCCTTGAAAGAGGTGCACAATAGCACACTAAACTTGGTGTACTACTCCACACCCTTGAACCATTTTGCATCAGCATAAACAATGTCAAAAGTCTAGGTCTGCTAATGCACACCTAATTCTCAAAAAATAGAACTAAAAATTTAAAAAAATAACAAACAAAGGCATTAAAAAATGAGTTTAGGTGAACATCAATGCACCTAACTAGGTGTGCATGATACACACCTTAAACTTGTTCAAAAAATTGAACAAAAATAAAAGGTGTTGTGCATCAGGTACACCCTCCTAGTGTGCCTAGTATGCTATATATATTTTGTTTTTAGAGGTAAACTAGGATTTTTTGTGTTTTCAAGTAGATGGTTTTTTGGGTTTTGTGCAAATCAGTTTTAGTGTCTGAATTAATCATGTTCCCTTCTATTTTGAACTAATAGACATCATTTTCAGTAGATATAATGGCATCCTCTTCATCTTCCTTGGGCAAGAAAATGACACCAAAAGCTATGGTCTTTCAGTTCCAAGGTGTTCCAACAAAATCACACTTTCAAGATGACAACTCAGAGATCAAAGATACAGATTTGGGACATATAGACTTGGAGAAATTCTTGAAGATTTGTAACAAACCCACTGAGAGGTCCCAAATGATTTTCATACTCATCCAATCTAGCCTTGTTAATTTAACTTCATACCTAGTGTCGATGCAATCTTTAGAACTCATTATGACACTTGTGGAACACTTTGTCCCTGAGGAGAGGATTGTGAAGAGAATAACAAGGGAAATTGTCCTTGATTTGTGACCGAAGAATATTGAGAAAGTATTTCATCTCCCATGGGTAGATCAGTTCATCATGCTCACCTATGAGTAGGTAGAAAGGTGGTATCAAGAACAAATTGAGGAGGCCTATAAAATCATTCAATCTTTGTACCTCATTGAGAGGACTCCTTTGGGAAAGAAAATTGGAAAACTGAATATGAATAGAGGATACATGATTGAAGACATTGGATACTCGGTCATACTTTTGAGTAGAGTTATGGGGCTACTAGTAGTGGGACACTTAAACATCTTCATGTTGCACTTTATTGAAATAATAAAGAAAGTAGATCTACCACTGGATTGGGCTTCTACTCTCAGTCAAAATTTTTGTGAGAGGTTGGTGGCAGCTAATGACCAAAAGAAATTTTACATGACTTCATATTTGGTGTACTTATTGGCTATAAGAGCAACAGATTATCTAGGGCTCTACAAAAGGGTGGCATGCAGGATGCTAACACATGTCCATATAATGTGTACCCCTAGTTGGTAAAGAAGAGACTCTTAGAGTAGAACAAGGAATACAAAATTGTAAATGATGCCTTCATATTTTCTATAATTTGATTCATAGAAGGAGATTATGTGAAGAGATTATAAGATGATGTAGTAGCATAGATTCTATTGGTTAGGGCTTATTACATTTAGTTCAGGACATTTACATATCTAATTGTAGCAGGTACAACCATTAACCCCAAGAAGCTCCCAAAGTATCCTAGTGATAGACTTGTTCTCCTAGAGATTTTTTGACAACTCTTGTCTGCCTATGATAGAGTTTGAAAGCAACATAAGATATGTTGGACATGGTCTATTACTATAGGACCTTTTCAAGTGGATCGAAGACAAGACATTCCATCTTTTGAATGTGAGTGGGATCAATATCCCTTACAAGAGTATAATTATTCACGACCATGTTTTGATAACATTAGGAGAGTACAATACTTGGCAAAAAAAACCTTTCAGCATGAAGAAGCTATTGAGGATCATTGGATGAATGCAACAGATGACCATGATATCCAAATAAGGGATTATTATAGAATGACTTTGTATTTGGCAGAGAAGGCCTTAAAAACAAATATTCCATTGAAGATATTGCAAAAAGACTCAAATGAGTTACTTGATCCTCTGCTCAATAGGGATAAGATTGGCAAAAGGCCCATTATGAATGTTGAGGTTGATAGAGAGGAGAACTCTAATATCAACCATAGTGCAAGGCACATCATTAAAATGATGTAGGATTAGATCAAGAAACCTTTCAAACTTGATCCAATTCTTGAAATGGTAATCTTTCACACACAAGCTCACCCAACCAAAGGTAGAGGGAAGAAGGTTACCATCCATACCTTTTCAACTTAGTCACTAGTGAGGCCGGAAATGGTACACCAACTTGATAGACTAGATGGATACTATCAAGCTTAGAAGGGCAAAGAAAGGGGCAAGAGGAAAAGAAGTTATCCTCTAAGAGTTGAGCCTAAAGAAGGTGAAATCCTAGAACCTCCATAGCAAGGAGAAGAAAATATATGTAACACCCCACCAAGGAATCCAAAAGAATTAACTGAAAGTTTTACTAAATTTTCCAAACAATTTTTTTTTAAAGAAAGAATAACATACACATCAATCATAAAGTAGTGTAAGCAATAACATACAATCATACATAAGCAAACATAACAGATTACATTCCTTAAGGATACCAAGATGTTGAATTACATTTACATTTAGTTAATACTAAGTCTAACAAATACCACATCCACATGAAAGAATAATTAAAAGTCCAAAGTCCATTTAAAAATAATATACATTTTTTTCGAATACCAGTTGGCAATATAATTTAGAATGCTCAATCATCCAATGTACATGTCACAGGGTATGAAAGGCTAAAATAATATACATTTATAAAGATAGATTACATCATCCTTTCAGATCCATGATACAAAGTACAATACAATAAGAGAAACCATCCACCATAAAGATATAACTAACCATCATAAAGATACAACCATCCATCATAATACACAGAGATAAAATGAAAGGAAATGTAGACAAGGAAACTCCAACCATGGTATCAACAGATAGATCTAAATGGAAAGAGTAGAAAGAACTACCACCCGACTGCATGCTAACCCAAAAAGGCCCACTCCCACTATCCTAAGGAGATAATCTCAAGTCCCAAACATGATATCAATCCAAATATCAAAAGTAATCTCTAAGTCCAAGAAATCCTAAAAGTAATCTAACTCAAAGGTTCCAATATAAATCAACATCTATACCTAAAGGCACACAAAGATACGTAGGGAATCTACTATATAAGCAGGCAAGTTTCATCACATGAATCAATGCTAGAGTTACCCTAGCAGTCTCTCAGGACCCCAACCCCCTAGCAATCCATATGTGATACTAGTATCCTCTTGTACTCACAAGGCATACTAATGATCCATGGTTGCAACCAAGCTTTCTCTCTAATCCCATCCTAGTCTATACTGGCACTCGACGCATGGGCGAGAACATACAAAGACTCATATTAAGTTTATTTTATTCCCATTTAGTGTGATGTTTTCACTTATTAAACAACTTACAATGGTTACGCTGACAGCTACTTAGGGCCCCAACCTCCATTGCAAGCCGCTTCTTGACATTATGATGCAGGAGCATCTTGGGTGTATGAGCAATCTTGCATCACCCAAAAATATTTTTATTTCTAGTCTTTTCTATTTTTAATAAGGACTAGTAGACAAGGAGGTTGCTATTTTTGGAATATTTTTATTTTTAGTAATTTTTTCATAAGAGCTCAGCATGTTCTCATTTTCTATAGGAAGGTTCATTTTAGAGATATAAGCTTACAATAAAAATCTCATTGCTCCAGCTTAAGTATCAGAGAAGTTATTGCAGATTTTTGGTGGAAAAATTTGTAGAAAAATCTTTAGGCTCACCATTGGAGGCCTTAGAGTGTATGGATGAGGTCCAAAAATGAAATGGAAGGGTGCTAGCATAGTTTTACGTCTATAGATCAAGAGTTGGCATTTCTGAAAAGTGGTTATAATAGCCAATCGGAGCAATGGTTTGTGAGTTATGGCCTTTGAAAGTTGGGCTACCGAAATTTCTAAAATAATTTGTCAAAAATGTATTTAGCCGAATCTATATGTATTGTTAAGGTCTATCGGCCCTAGGTATTAAGTTTGAGCATCTAGAACCTTCCCAGGTAGCATAAAATTGCCTATTTAAGAAAAGCCCGAACATTGTCTAGAACAGCTTTGGGTGATAGTTTGCAACATTATCTTATAGATTACTATAACGAAGGTGCCCATTTGGGTTATCATATTGTAATTGAGAATTTTTTAATTCCGCATTTGCGACAATAATAAGAAGTCCATATTTTGTTCTCACATTTGTTGTTGTTTCTTTGTTTCTGTTATGAGTTTATGGTATTAAGGAGAGTCCCCTGCATCACATTACATATAGGTAATCTACCCTAGGCTCATAAAAGTATAAATCAAAGAATCATATAAAATCACGTTAGTCCTATACAAGTGATTGGGAAGCATCAAAAGATAATTCACAATAACAAATCAATTCTCTACAAGCAACTGGAAAGCATCCCAAAAATATTAATCGAATACTCAAAAGGGTTAAGCCAAATATGTCATAACATGACATCACCAAGAAAAAATCATATCAAACATGTCAGTCCTATAAAAGTGACTAGAAAGCAATCCAAATACAACTGATCAAAGACTCAAAATGGTTAAGTCAAGTATGTCATAACATGACATCACCAAGAATAAATCATACCAAACACCTCAGTCCTATAAAAGCAACTAGAAAGAAATCATGAACAATAAATACAAACTCATCATATAGCATACCAACACATTACCATGGTTGAGTTAAAAAGATCAAGGTCAAGCATCATAACATCACAATCACAGAACTCCCAAGCCTCTGGTAGACATCCTAAACTAGTCAACACTCTAGTCAACCCAAACCCAAAACATAGATAACATACAGAGAACAAAGTGTAGGTTTCATAGTTTGGTTTGATTTAGAAAACATACTGTTGAGTTAAATGTAAGGTTTCAGTTTCTAGTTTAATGCATGTTTCAAGTAAATAAATTTCATAGTTCACCCTTACAATTAACTCATTCTTATATTCGAATAGAATACAAAATTACCCCTATTTGATTTTAAGTCTATTTCTTAAAATAATCAAGGGTAATTATTTATTTAAATTATTAAATTAATACTTATTGATTTTTGAATTAAATAACTTACAATTTTATTAAAAATAGTATTATTAAAATTAGTACTTTAAATAATATTTAAAAATTCATTAATGAATTTCTATTGTTAATTAAACTTAATTAAATTAAATTAAATTAAATTAAATTAATAATTATATAAATAATAAATTTTTTGAAAAAAGGGGGGTAAAAACTTTATTAAAGATCAGAGAACAACATTACAAAAATAGCAGGGGACATAGGTCCCAAGTAAAAGCAAAAGACCAACAACATCATTTGTTCCCATTCTCAGCCTTATCTTCATCAAGAATATTCACTAAATCTAGGCAGATCTCCTAGGGAATCAATTCCCACTCCTCAACTCTCAACCCCTCAGCATGCTCTGAAGCCCATTTTTCCAAACAATCAACTACCCTATTCTATTCTCTGGGGATATGGAAAAATGTCACTATTTCCATCAAAGAACTAACCCATAAAATTTGTTGCACCACACTAGCCAAGTGCCAGCTCACATCAGCAACTTTCTACTCAATAAGAAAATTGATCAAAACCTGTGAATCAGGTTCACAAACAACTCTCCACCACCCCAAAGCATGAGCTCTCTCAAGAGCGACCAAGATAGCCAACCCTTCCACCAGGTTGATGGTATGTATTCCTTCATATATCAAAAAGAGGAAGATCACTGAGCCCAGGGAATCCCTACCTATCCCACTAGTACCAGCCAGACCCAGATTGCCCTTAGAAGAACCATTAATATTTATCTTCAAAATGCCATAGGAAGGAAGTTGTCATATACCATTCCTATCAACTTTTTGTTTCTCCTAACCCCTTCAGTTAGCACTAGACAAGGCCAAGGAAGAGCCCATAATCCCCAACTTCTCCATCAACTATGTGTCCCTTTTCCCCAAAGGGAGTTCCACTTCACATATGGCTCCCATAGTCTCTTGAACCATACCTAATAACCTCTGCAAAATTTTCTGCACTAGTCTTTGTTCTCCTTGAAAAATCCTTCGATTGCGTTCTAGCCAAATCTACCACAATAGGAAAATAGGACCCACAAACCAAACTTCTTGCAAAAAAGTTGCCACAATAGGAGGTCAGCATATCCCCTGCCAAAACTTGATCAATGAAGAAGCATGAACACAAGGCACTATCCAAACTGCCCACCAAAAATGCCAAAGTTGTAGAGTAAAGGAGCATCAAAAGAACAAATGGGAGGAATCCTCCTCACTAGCACCATAAATGACACAAACAAAAGGCTCGAGAAATCCTCTCTTCTGAATATTATCCCAAGTCAAGCACTTATTCCAGGTCAACATCCAAGCAAAGCAATTACATTTTGGCCAAGAAAGCGTGTTCCATACCTTCTTCCATCACTAAATTTTAGGCCTAACCAACTTCTGAGATAATAACCTATCATAGCCTGATGTTACAGTATAGATCCCCTTGGGATTGGGTGACCAGGCAACCACATCATCTTCTATGAGAGAGAAACATCTTCTACTTGAATGGATGTTCTGCAACATAGCACATTCCTCCTGCAAACCTACAACTGGCCACTCATCTTGGGACTTCCAACTAGCCAACACCAGCTAACTACAAAGGGAAAAAGATTTAAAGTCACTCACCTATGACCAACCAGCCTCCAGGAATCTCTAATAGAGAACCGCTAAGTTGGGAAACTAAGAAATAATGGGAGGAAAACCATCCCAAGAATCAGACCAGAATTGGGCCTCTGATCCCCTCTTATAGATCTAGAATAATCCATCCTTAATAAGCACAGCCCCTTTCTTAAGGGTATCCCATATCACAGATCCCTTACCTACAAGGGGGTACCTAGAAATTTCAAGTTGAGGGATCCCTGGGAGATACTTTTGGGAGAGAATCTTGGACCAGCTCTTATCCCACTCAGTACACCACCTCTAGTATATTTTAGTAGCCAAGGCCTCCCTAGTCACAACTGATTTCCTTAGACCTAATCCACCATATTGTTTTGGGCTACAGACCACTTCCCATCTTACCAAGCTCCATTTGTAAGATTGCAAGCAACCCAGCCATAAAAATTGTCTCACCACAGAATCAAGATCTTTTAGGAATCCTACAAGGGCAACTTGAAGCATGCATCTATAAGTGGGCAAAGCCTGCACAACTGGCTTAATCAACTGGACCCAACCAGAAAAGGATAGCCAACAATGAGTCCAATGATTAACTTTAGCCCAAAACTTATCCAAAATTATATGCCAAGACTCCTTGGGAGGTCTCCACACTGAGATGGGAATACCAAGGTAATTCAAAGGGGGGTTGCTGATCTGAAATCTTAGAGTACGAGTAATCCTTTACTAAATACAGCCCGAAGTATTAAAAAAGAAGATGGAAGATTTTCCTTCATTAACCTGCTGCCCAAAAGCAACCAAGTAAACATCCAAGACCCTTCATAGATTAAAGGCCTCCTACATAATAGCCAACCCCATCAAAGCAGTATCATCTACAAATTGTAGATGAGTTTGGGCAAGTAAGGTGCCACCCCATCTCCAACCTTGATTGAAACCATCCTCCACATTCTGCTTAATCCATCTCCCCAAGCCTTCCGCCAAAAGAATGAACAAATAAGGGGAAAGAGGATCTCCCTGATGAAGCCCTCTAGAAGCTCCAAAAAGCTCAGAGTGACTTCCATTAATAAGCACCGAGAAGGACACTAAAGTTACACAGCTCCAAACCCATTGAATCCATTGCTCTACAAAGCCAAAAGCACTTAGAATCTGCCGAAGGAAGGACCACCTCACCCTATCATATGCCTTAGCCATGTCACACTTGATAAACATCACTTTTTCATTTGAATTAGCCATAGAATGGATAACCTCAGTTGCAATAACAATTCCATCCAGAATTTTCCTACCCGCAACAAAACCACCTTGCTCTTCAGAGATCAATTCCACAAGCCCCTTCTTCAACCTATCTGCAATAATTTTAGCAATAATTTTATAGATGACATTGTATAAAGAGATGGGTCAAAATTGGCTTAACTTGTCCACCCCCTCATTCATGGGAATAAGGGAAAGAAATGTATCATTCAGAGCCCTTAACATCTGCCTATTATGTTGAGACTCCTAAACCACTGCTAGAAGATCAATTTTGATTATATCCCAGAATTCCTGAAAAAACTCTATTGGGAAACCATCTGGCCCTGGTGCTTTCCCTTTCTTCATATTAAACACTACCCCTTCAAGCTATTCCAGTGAGATAGCTCTCATGAGCTGCTGATTCAAATCTCCAGACACAAGAGATGGAGTACAAGAAAGAATTTGCGCTTCATCAAGAGACCCACCTTGCAAATCCTCTCGAAAGGGGAATTCAAAGTACTACACTGCCTCCCTAGACATATCCAAAAATGAAGAAAGATGATCTCCCCTATCATTCACCAATCCATAGATAGAGTTACCATGACGCCTAGCTTTCACCGAGCTGAAGAAGAAAGCTATGTTCCTATCCCCCTCCTGAAGCCATTCAATATGTGCCTTCTGTTTCCAATACAATTCCTCTCATAGATCCCACTCTTCAAAAAATTTGTTAGCCTTAGCTTTATCTTGAAGCAAATCAACTGTTATTATATAAATAATAATTATATTAATTATATTTAATTAATTATTAAATAAAAATTATTATTAAGTTTTATTAATTAAATTATAAATAAAATTAATAATAAATAAAATTTAATATTGTTAAATATTAATAAAATAACCTTATTAAAACTTTAATCGCAAACTTTTAAAATAGAATACATTTTGTTTTACAAGGCCCATTGGCCTTGGCTTATAGCGGCAGGTCTGACTGTTGCTACAAGCAGTAGTATTAACTATTGTTGTGGCCAGCAGTTTGGCATGTTGCCACTAAGGCGGGGTACGGTGGAGGTAAGGTGGTGAGGTGGGTAAAACCCACCTCCTCACATATTATTATTATTTTATTATTATTATTATTATTATTATTATATATATATATATATATATATATATATATATATATTTGTTTAAATTTTATAAAATTCAATTCCAGACAAAACCTCCCTAATAAAATCTTAAAAATATATATTTTTTATAAACATTTTCAAATATAATTTGATAGAAGAAATACCATCAACCATTCAAATTTCCAAACTAAAATTTGCATTCCTAAATTTAGAACCTTTCCGAATTAAATCCCCATTTGTAAAATTACTGAAAATAGAATTCTAAGATATTCTAAATCTTCACAAATACAAAAGATGCATACCCAAAATTCCAAATTACAATATTTTTCACAAACAAAATTAGACAAATAAATCACAGTCACAAAGAAGACAAGAAAAGAAATAGCATAAATTACTGTGTGAATAATCACTAGAATCTACCTGGACTCTGATGCTAATCGCTACGCCCAAAAAGATTGTGAGAGAAATTTCTCCTCTCAAAACCTTCTCTCTTCCAAAATTTGTGGTCCGTCGAAAATGAACCCTAAAATTGTGATATAGTCTCTTCTAAAATTGGGGCACTAATTGTGTGATTACTCGAAAGGACTCCTTGCTCACGACTTTAACTCTTTATTATCTTTTCTTTATCTTTTTCATGCATGCTTAATGAATTATAAAATAACTTTATTTAATTTCACTTGACTTCTCTTTTCAATTAATTTATTATATTTTAATCTCATGCACACATTATGCAATCTTAAAACTTTTAATAAATTAATATCTTTTTCACTTTATAATTTATTTTCAAAACATTAATTGATAAAATATTTCTTAACTTAAATAAGAATAGTATTTAGCATTTATTTAAAAATAAAGTCTAAATATATTATTATTAAATTAAATAAATATTATCATGTTCTAAAATTAAACTTATAACTTTGATCTTTAAAATTTAATTCTTTTTATTTAATTAATTTCCTAATTAATTAAATATAATTAAATATTTAAAATACCATAATAATTTTCCATTAAATTAAATCATTAATTTAATCTTTTAAACTAACTTAATTAATAGAAAAATAACCAAAGACTAATAAGATAAAATACAAAAACCCATCATAGAAAAACACATAGAAGATCAAACTAAAAGGTTATAATCATGAATTAACATCATACGATGCATTTGGAAGGTAAAAAACATAGATACTTGTCTTAATTTTCTAGGACAAATGGGTTCAAAGGTTAGGATTTGGGCTTAAGAATTTATCTACCCTCTCTTACCATTGAGATAATGCGATAGGGTAACGCTCATCTTGGCAATTCAAGGAAGTCGATATCTGGTACTTGCAATCTACATAAAATCAATGTATGTACAAACACATATTCTAAACTAAACAAGAAATGGTAGGAGGTGGTACATCATGTAGATCCTAACTAGCAGGTGACTATGACTTCCTTCCTTAACCATTTTAGAAACACCATACATAAAGAAAACATACATGCACACCATACACATGCAGTATGGGGTAAGTATCCATAAGAAAAAACATATAATAATGCATCTAACTAATCATCATCAATAACTAAAAGTACAGTAATAATCATCATGTATACATGAAGTATAGAGTACCAAGTAATCTCATCATAAAATCAACTAAATATGAAATAGTATCTGATAATCTAAAAGTAATGCTACAAAACATTAAGTATAAAACTAGCCTAAAAGAGTTCAACAATAATAATAAAATGCAAAATAGGGGCATGCACTACAATATACAAGGGCCAGAAGATATTGGAGCCACACAAGCCTAGGGTGATCCTCAAGTGTCACCAGTTGCACCAAGCCAAACAGAGGTAGAGGTTGAGGTTCAAGAGGTTTCCCCACCTCGTCAAGCAGAACATGCCTCTTCTTTAGCACCAAAAAGAAGAAAGATTAAGACTTTGGTGAAAAGGAGACAAAATGTGATGAAGAAAGTGATCCCTTTTCCATTTATCCCAGAACCTATCCTAGAAGAAGAAGAAGGTGATGAGGATGAAGAGGATAATTTTCCATTGAGTCAGAGGACCAGGCTAGCTAGAGTCACATTGTAGGAGTGAAGAAGAAGTTCTACAACTACACCACCATCTATCCTAGATGAACCTCTACAAACTACTACATTAGAGGATGAGATACAAAAATAGATAGATGAACAATATGTAGAGGGCACTAATGCCTTCAAGATGTCAGATTTTGACTTTATACCCATGGGAAAAAAAGTTGGTTTGGGATAATATTAGAGACACACCAACCAATCAACCTCAACAAGAGGGTTGGACTGAGATACCCTGCAAATCACAAGGACTCACAATAGTTCTTGCATCCACATCCCATTTGCAAGTCACATTTTTTGTTGACAAGGTATCAGTTACTCCTCCTCCTCCAAGATCAAAAATTGAGTAGTTCCAAGTAGAGCCTAAAAGAGAGCCACAACAAGTAGCCATTGATGAGGTGTTAGAAGAGGGACAAATAGGTGGACAACCTGAACAAACTCCCCACAAAATAGAGGTTTGAGCTATGGGCTCAATAGAAAGAGAGACTATCGAGCCTTCACAAAGGGAAAAGACCTTAAAGAGGAGTGATAAGGGCAAAGGTATAGCTAAAAAAACTCCTTCATCCTAAAAAGGAAAATCCCTAGCCCAACATATTCCACGGTGGCTCTGAAAAGAAGTAATAAAAAACAAGAAGCAACAGTTCACTACTAAAGAGGAGGATAGAATGGAATTTATTGAAGTAATAAGGAAACCTGATTCATTATGAGTGATTCGAATCAAGAACTCTTTCCTCATGTAGCTCTTCCTCCTCCACAGTCAAATGTTAAAAAAATTACTCCATGAGATTATCAAATCTGGGAGGTGATGCTTGGAAAGCCCACCTTGGAAACAACAAGGTTGATGGTCACAACTAGGATGAAGGAATATTTTTGGAGCCCAAAGTAAGATGGGGCAAAGTTGATAACACTTCGGTGATAGAATGAAATCCTAAAAGGATAATTGAGCGAATGTTTTGGCCCTTTGGACCCCACTAACCCCTAGGAGACTCAAAATGCAACAATTGAAAGCAGAGATAGGGGAGTGGTTCAATTGGATCCATTTTTGAATGCTTGTCAACAATGGAAGGAAAGTTTTGAGGAGAAAGGTCTACTCATCATCCAAGGGAATTTTTATCTACTACATGTCATGTAGGAGAATGTAGATAAAATGGTAGCAATTTTCAATCAAGATTTTGGTCTTATGGATGAGGTGCATACTTGGGGAAAGGATCTACAAGTGTTATAGGAAATAAAAGGCTGGAGGTATAGGATGCTCATGGATGTATATATGGAAGAGGAGCTAGATTTAATTGATGATTGGATATCGAAGATAATATATAGTTATAAAGTAATGGAGTCATTACACACAGAGATTTGCTAGCTCAAGACCCAAACTCAAGAGAAAATTTTGTAAGTTGAGAAGCATTATAGTGATGCATGTCTAGATATTTTTGAAGATGATGCATATTAGAAACTAATACCTATAGAGGTAGTAATTCAAAGATTTTGGAATTTTTTTGAGGAAGTTTAAAATGATGGGGATATCTTGTAGGCATCTAGGATAGAAGAAGCTTTGCAAGAGCTTGATAGAAAACTCAAGGATTTTGTTGAAACCCATATAGAGGTGGATAATTATAGGAAAAAGGTGAAAGATAAATATAATGCCTTAGATTTACCAGATGTGGCACAAGTTAGTAGGATAATAGAGAAATTCAAGGGAAAACACCCAGACATAGCTCTAGTATTAAGCACAACAAAACCTAGAAGCCAGACTTTCCATTTTGACACAGTAAGACTTTGCATTTTTGGACCTCGGTGTTGCGTTGCTGCATTGGTGCGCCAGGTGCGCTAGTGTGCTTTTTGTAAGAATGTGTTGGAAGAATTTTGAAGAAGTTAGAGGTGAGAAAATGCACTAGGTGCACTTCTTTTGAGGTGCACTTATCCAAAGGTGCACCAATAGTTAACTGCTAGTTCCAAAATTATAGCTTTCCATGCACCAAAAATGCATTTTGACAGTAATTTAACCCCAACAGACACCGAGTGAAGGATGAACTTATATTTTTGACACTTCCAAACACTTCTAAATCAACTAAAGGCTCTCTTCTTCTTATTCTCTCATAATATCTTTGTTTTATGACATGCAAAGGTTCATGCATCCAATTAATGATATAAAAATGGATGAAGTCCTACTAAGCACTAGTTAGATAGTCAATTTGTATATAATTAGTTTGTTTTATTAAAATGGAAGCATATGATTGCATAAAGATATCTCTCACTCTCAACACAAATTGAGGAGATGATTCCTTATAAATATGGGATTGTAATATGTAATCAAGTTGGCCATTATTTTGCGATAATATATGCTTTTGGTGCTTGCATTTGGAGTGTAGTGATTCTTGCCTAAGTGTGTCATATTTTTTGTGAATGTATGTTCATGGAATTGTGATTGAGCCAAAAGTTTATTGCATTATTTTTGGTTGTGTGATCTGTAATTGTAGTGTTTGCTATGGTTTTACAAATTTTGCTAACATATCTAGTTCAAGAAGAGATCACCCATTTTGTTCCTACATAGCTTTTTGTCTTGCATGAGTGCACTTTCTATGGCCTTAAGATTTTATGAAAAGTTAAACATCTTACAGTTGTTAAATCCCCATTGACAATTGGATTAGTGGAATTAAGGAAGCCCTACTCCTATTTTCATTGTTTACCTACCGATTTCTTCGAAATCTTAACTCACAGATGTGTTGTTTTTTGTAGCCTATGTCCGTTAGGATTTTATGTTCATGTTATTTTCTTAAACCTCTTGTTACCTTATCTTTGTTATTTTCTATACTAAACCCTTGTTAAATTAGTAATTCATATTAGTTGCATTATTAGATTGCATTCATTGAAAAATAGAAAAATACAAAAACATAGTTCTTTTTATGTGTTTTATTTCGAAGCAGCCAATAGATTCGACATCTTATCCAAAGTTATTAGAACTAGCAAAGACCTCCTTATGAAAAAACACATTTATCTTCAACTAAGCAGATTCCAATAGGTCACAAGATTGTCTAGAACCTTGGAGTTGATCCCCAATATTGACATTTCAAGAGAGGAGTTTGAAAGGATTCCTATTGTTAGGCATCGTGCAAAATGACAACTCAGTAGTTATATATAGCCCATTAGGGTTAGGGTTATGGGTGGAATTATAGCTAGGGTTGGGGTTAAAGATAGAGTTAGGATTAGGGTTAGTGTTAAGGTTAGATGAGGGTTACAATTAGGGTTTGAGTTTGAGTTCTACAGTTAGGGTTTGGCTTAGGCTTAGGGTTAAGAATTAGAATTATACTTAGATAGGGTTAACAATAGTATAGTTAACATTTGAATTAGAAAATTAGGGTTCTTGTTATGTAATTAGAGTTATAATTAGGGTTCGAGTTAGAGTTAGAGCTAGTTAGGGTTCAAGCTAGATTAGGGTTAGATTTAGGGTTTCTGTTAGGTTAGGGTTAGGGTTAGGGTTTGAGTTTGAGTTCTAGAACTAGAGTTGGAGTTAGGGTTAGAGTTATGTAATTAGGGTTATAATTAGGGTTATAACTAACAATACGAGTATAGTTAAAGTTTGGGTTAGCAAATTAGGGTTAGGGTTATGTAATTAGAGTAATAATTAGAGTTCAAGTTAGAGTTAGAGCTAGTTAGGGTTTGAGCTAGAGTTAGATTTAGAATTTCTTGATTAGAATTAGGGTTATAGAACTAGGATTATATATAGCCTATTAGGGTTATGGTTAGATTAGGGTTATAGTTAGGGTTCGAAGGTTTGAGTTTGAGTTAGAGCTAGTTAGGGTTCAAGCTAGAGTTAGAGTTAGAATTACTTGATTAAAATTAGGGTTATAGAACTCGGGTTATATATAGCTCATAAGAATTAGGGTTGGGGGTGGAATTAGAGTTAGTGTTAGGGCTAGAGATAGAGTTAGGATTAGGGTTAGGGATAGGGTTAGATTAGGGTTATAGTTAGGGTTTGAGTTTGAGTTAGAGCTAGTTAGAGTTAGGGTTTTACTTAGGGTTAGGGTTAAGAATTAGAATTAGAGTTCTAGGGTTAATAATAGAGGTATAGTTAAAGTTTGGGTTAGCAAATTAGGGATAGTGTTATGTAATTAGGGTTATAATTAGGATTTTGAGTTAGAGTTAGGGTTATGGTTAGAATTAGAGTTAGGGTTGAGTCATTACCTAGTTAGTGTTACAATTAGAGTTAGGGTTAAAATTAAAGTTAGGGTTTGAGTTAGAGTTAGAGCAAGAGTTAGGGTTAGGGTTAGAGATATAGTTATGATTAGGGTTAGAGATATCGTTATGATTAGGGTTAGGGTTAGAATTATTGTTTGAGTTAGGGTTTGAGTTTGAGTTAGAGCTAGAGTTAGAGTTAGGGTTTGGCTTAGGGTTAGGGTTAAGATTAGAACAAGGGTTATATAGGGTTAGGATTAGGTTTATACTTTTTAACTTATTATTTTGTGTTCTCTAAAGTTAAATACTAATTTTTTTCTAAATTTATTTCCTAATATTCTAGACTAATGTTTTTAATATTTTCTAATGTTTTTCTAATATTCTCTAATGTATTTTCTAATAACACTAATATATAATTAATAAATAAATGAAAATTATAAATGAAAACTTAATATAATTAACTAACATTAGTAAGCAATGAAAATATTAAATTAAGATTAAAATATTCTTTAAAAACATTTAAAAAATTCAAAAAATGACATATAAATATACCTAAAATAATGCAACACAAAAATCTGGAGGAAAATGATGTAGCTCTCTCAACACTTTGATACATTTGCTCCAATGTCCAAAACAAATCTACCACATTGTAAAAATGAATAGTAAAAATGGAAAATGGGGAATATAAACTGTAAATCATCGTTAGTGTATGTTCATGCAAACATATATTAAGGTTATGCTCATGTGAACATGACCTTTTTTGTTGAGATATGTTCACATGAATATAGGAAATTTGAAAATAACATTTTTTGCAAAGTTTTCCAAATTTCTTTGTGTCAAAAAAGTGGCACCCACTATTGTGGGATCATCCCAGAAAGATGTAATGACTTGGTAATAGCCATGAGAAATTCCATTTCTAGATCTAATACCCTAAAATTTGATGATATAATTGGTATTATTCTAAGTTAGGAAACTCATAGAAAAAGCTTAGGTAGATCTACATCAGAAAGTGCTTTGAATACACAAAGTGGAGATAGGACAACTGAGAAGGAAGTAATTTTGGAAATTGTGTGAAATCAAGATAAAAATTGAAAGGGGTGAGGTCTTAATCCAGAGGAGCAAGAGATTGTTGGTACTATAGGAAACCAAGGCATAAGAAGAAAGATTGTTGTACTTGAAAGAACAATGAAGGAGATAAACTAGAAGAGAACAAGGAGGATAATATGGTAAGTAACAAATCCAATGAGGATGATTTGCTTCTTTCTTTAGAAAGTGTTGATGAGTCTTGGGGTTTAGATTCTAGAGATTTATTTCATGCTACAACCCATAGAGGTTATCTTATAGATGATATTCTAGGGGATTTTGGGCTTGTTTATTTGGGGGATAATAAATCATGTTAGATTGTTGGAAAGGGAAAAGTTAAGATTAAGTTGCAAAATGGGAATCATTGACCACTACATGAGGTAAGACATGTTCCAAGACTAAGTAGGAATTTAATTTTAGTAGGGCCACTTGGTGATGAGGGTTGAATAGTTACTTTTAATGATAAAAATTGGAAGGTTTCAAAAGGTACCTTTGTAGTAGGAAATGGTGTGAAAGTAGTCACCTTATATCTTTGTGTAGGTCATAGTATTCCTTCTACTTTAATTGTTTTAAAGGAAAATGAATGTTTAGAAATAGTTGTTGCAGTTGAGCAAGGAGAATACACAATTGTTGTAGATTTCTGATATAGTGTTATGGCACAATAGAATTGGGTATATGAATGAGAAAGGTATGAAATTACTTCATTCAAAGAAAGCTTTACCATGTCAAAAATGTGTCAATTTGAATTTTTGTGAAAGTTGTGCATATGAAGAACAAAAGAGAGTGAATTTTGTGAAGACTATGAAAGAAAAGATTAATGAGAAATTAGAGCTTGTACATACACATGTATAGGGACCATCTTAGGTATCTTCCCTTGGTGGCTCTCATTATTATGTCATATTTATTGATGATGCAACTAGAAAAGTATGAGTTTATTTCCTTAGACAAAAATATGATGCATTTCAAACTTTTAAGAAATATAAATGCTTGGTTGAAAATGAGACTAGTAAAAGATTAAAATGTCATAGATCTGATAATGGTGGTGAGTATTGTAACTAAGAATTTGAAGATTAATTTTTTAAAAATAGAGTGGCTGAATGCATAAATAGGACAATAATGGTGTGTGCACAAAGCATGAGGTTGCATGCTGGGATGGCCTTAAACATGTGGAAGAAAGCCATCAAAACTATTGTATGTTTGATTAATATAGGTTCTTTTTCTTCTTTGGGCTATGGTATTCTAGAAGAAGCATGAAATAGAAAGAAGGTGAGATATTCTTTTCTCAAAAACTTTGGTTCTAAATCATTTGCACATATACATTTTGAAAATAGAACCAAGCAAGAAGCTAAGTTAGAGAAATATATATTTGTTGGATATGGCATTGATGAATTTGGTTATAGGCTTTGGGATTTTGAAAATCATAAAATTGTAAGAAGGGATGTCATATTCAATGAGAAAGCATTGTCCAGAGATCTGTTGCAACAACATGAGAAGAAACAAAATGATTATGTAGTGTTGGATGATACTCAAAAGCAAGATGTTCCCATTGGAAGCATAAATGTCGATGATATTCCTGTGGGGGAGTATTGTAGAAACATGATTAGATAATTATTATGATGATATGTTACATTCATGACTATGTTTTTCATTGATGTCAACATAGCAATTTTTTGTGGTATCTGATAGAAGAACAATGGGAAGATCAAGTTGGTACAGATAGATCATGGAGTACATTCAGTAGCGAGGTTACAAGGAGATACTACTAAGTGTCTAGTATATGTAGCTAACCTTGAAAGCACAAGATATTAAGTCTTGAAGAAGTTATGTAAGTTTTGGTGAAGATTGTTATTAGATGGAGTTTTCAGAGGCATGTTCTAGTAAACTTGTTATCTCTTAGAATATTTGTTATTTAGAGAAGCCAAAGTTAAAGATGTGAAGAAGACATGTTGGTGATGACATGGCTAAGTTTGCTCATCATAATGTTACATGTACGAAAAAATATTCAAGTTGCAAGATGAAAGATTAGTGTTATCAGTAAGTGTAACATGTTCTTAATGTGGTCCTATAATAATTAATTGAGAAGGTGTAACAACAAACTTAGGGAATCTTTTATGGATTCAATATAAAGGAAGGACCTTTTCCTTTATAATGAAATATGTATGAGATGCAAGGGAAGTAATTGTAAGTAGCACAAAGAGTAGAATGTGAAGTTGATTAGAGCAGAGTGGAAGTGAAAGAAACTTCATTACCAAGGTTTTATTATGTGATCCAAAGTTATATACTTGGATCCAAGGTTTGTGACCTAATCTACAAGGTTCAATAGTTATTGGTGTTGAGCTATTGTTATGCATGATGCTAAATGATAAGAATTCTTGCAAACTCCTCTCTTGAAAAGTTGATCTTGTAAATCAACTCCAATGTTCTAGGTGATCTCACAATCTACTAGAATCCATTTGGTTGAAGATAAATGTGATTCTTCACAAGGAGGCTTTTGCTAGTTCATTTTGATTTCTGATGAAATGAAGAATCTGCACACTGCTTCAAAATAAAACACACAAAAAAGAACTATGTTTTTGTATTTTTATGTTTTTTATGAATGCAACCTAATAATGCAACTAGTATGAAGTCCTATTCTAAATAATGAAAATAACAAAAACTTTAAAGAAAATAACATGAAATTAAAATCCTAATGGACATAAGCTACGAAAAATACATGTCTGTGAGTTAAGCTTTCAAAGAAATCAATGGGTAAGCAATGAAAATAGGATTAGAACTTCCTTGATTCCATTGATGCAATCATCAATGAGAAACTTAGTAATCATATGATATTTCATTCTTCATCGAATTTCAAGGCCATAGAAAGTGCACTCATGTGAGACAAAAAGTTATGCAGGCACAATTTGGTGATTTCTTCTCAAGCTAGATACATCAGTAGAATTCGTAAAACTGTAGCAAACACCAGAATTAATGAATCACACAACCATAAATAAAGCAATAAACTCTTGTCTCAATCACATTCCATGAACATAAATCCACAAAAATATGACACATTTAAGCAAGAATTGCTACACTCCAAATGTGAGCACCAAAAGCATAATTTTATTGCAAAATAGCAATAGACCTGAATGCATATTACATTCCTGAATTTATAAGAAATCTTCTCCTCAATTTGTGTTGAGAATGATAGATATCTTCATGCAATAATATGGTTTTAAATTAATAAAACAAACTAATTATATACAAACTAACAATCTAACTAGTGCTTAGCAGGACTTCATCCATTTAATATTCATTATTTGGATGCATGAGCCTTTACATGTTAGAAAAAAAGAATTTATGAGAGAAGAAAGAATAAGAAAGCCTTCAATCAAAGTGGAAGTGTCTAGAAGTGCTCAAATTGGAAGTCAATCCTTCACTAGGCATTTATTAGAGTTAAACTACCATCAGAATGCATTTTGGATGCATGCAAAGCTCTATTTTTGCAACTGGTAGTTAACTAGCAGTGCACCTTTGGAAAAGCATACCTGCAAACCTGCAAACCTGTGCACCTACAAACTTGTAGACCTATGCACCTATGGACCTACACACCTCAACAAGGTCCAAAATCTCAAAATTGTACTGAGTGTCAAAATTGAAATTCTGGCTTCTGGGTTTTGCTCCCCTTCATCCCAAAGCTATGTCTACATGTTTGCTCTTGAATTTTTCTATAATCTTAGTAATCTTGGCCACATCTAATAAATCTAGAGGCTCATACTTGTCTTTAACTTTCTATTTGTATTTTTCTACCTCAATTCGAGTCTTAGCAAAAACCTTGAGTTTGGTATCCAAGTCTAATAAGGCTTCCTCTATTTTGAAAGCCTACCAGATGTCCTCATCATTGGAAGCTTCCTCAAAAATCTTCTTGAAAGTCTCCACTACTACATCTATAGGAAATAACTTCTCCTATTCCTCATCTTAAAAAATCTCTAAGCATGCATCGCTATAATTCCTCTCTACTTCCAAAATTTTCTCTTGAGCTTGGTCCTTGAGCCGGTGGATTTCCACGTGTAATGTCTCCATTACTTTATTATTTTCTGCAATCTTCTCTATCCAATCATCAATAAAATCCAATTCCTCCACTATATATACATCTATCAAAATCCTATACCTTTGCCCCTTTATGGCTTGCAAAACTTTTAAGTCTTTGCTCCAGGCACACGCTTCATCCAGGATACAGAAATCTTAATTCAAAATTGCTACCATCTTATTTATATTCTCCTGAGTAGCATGTAGTAACTTTTGAGGTTCCCTTGGATGATTAAGACACCATTCTCTTCAAAAATTTCCCACCATTACTGAAAGGCTTTCAAAAATGGGTCTAGATGCACACCTCCCCCTTCTCTAAGTACAACATTGAGAGTCTCCTCAGGGTGATCAGGATCTAAGGGACCTAGGCTTTGTACATCTATATCAAAGGGAAGGATAGCCACTTGAGTGAACAAATCATGATCCCAAGTATTGTTGAAAAATTCAAATGATCTCACTTCATGTGATGGGGACTCAAGTTTATTTAGGACCTTAGCCAATTCAATGAGATCTTCTTCATCATCATAGAATTATGGTTTCCTATTTCTCATTATTTCTTTCCTGAGCCATCTTGGAACCTATTCAGCTAAAAGACCACCTCTCAAGGATGAAGAAGTATGTTCAGCTACCTCATATCCTTTATCACTCCTCCTTGAAGTTCTTTCTCTTTGCAAGGGCTCTTCTTTTGTGGCCTTTGTCTCTGTAGACCCTGTAATTTGCACCTCATTGTCTTGGGAGGTTTTTTGAGAATATTCTACCATTTGTCCCTCCTTTAACACTTCACCAATTGCCATTTTTTGTGGTTCCTCCTCTTGTAAAGGTTCCTTTTGAACCTATTCTTCTTCAAAACTTGGAGGCAGAGGAGTAACCAAGCCTTTATCTACCACCATGACTTGTGGTGGGGATGGGGGAGTAAGATTAGGACCCTATGACTCTAGCAACATTTGCATCTAGTATTCCTATTAGGGTTCACTTGTAGGGGTATCCCTGATCTTATCCCCAACCAATTCTATTTCCATGGGCATGAAATTAAAATCTGACATTTTAAACACATCATCACCCTTGACATCCTACTCATCCACCCATTGTTGCACTTCATCTTCTAAAGAAGAAACTTCCAAAGGTTCCTCTAGGGAAAATGGTGGTGTTACAATGAAAATTCTCCTCCTTTCTTGTTCTATGGCTCTAGCTAGCCAGGTTCTTCCCTATAAAGGCACATCTTCCTCTTCTTCTCCCTTGGGAATAGTTTTGCAGATAGATGGGAAAGGAACCATTCTCTTAATCACACTTTGCCTCTTCTTCATGTGGATCTTAATCCCTTTTTATTTCTTGGAGGTAGAAGGGGATGCTAGTTTCTATTTGTGGAGGAGGAATAGAAACTTGTTGGATTTCTCCCTCTATCTAGCCTTGGGCAATGGAGGCAATTATGGATCTGCCTAGACTTAAGCAGCTGTAATATCCTTTGAACCGGGTACATCTTTTTCCTACTGCTAAGGAGGTGCTTGCACTTCACCCTCTTCTATTTCATACCTTTAAGGAGAACTCCTCTTTCTTTTTCCCCTTCATTTCCTCTCTAGAGGGTGATAATATCCAACTAGGCAATCAAGTTGGTATATTATTTTTGGCCTTATAGGTGATGGGGCCACCAATGTAGGAATGGTAATCTTCTTTCTTCTACCTTTTCTCTAGGTGGGCTTACACATGAAAAATCATAGTCTCAGGTATTGGATCAAGTTGAAATGGTTTCTTGATCCAATCCTTTGTCATCTTGATGACATGCCTCACCCGATGATTAATGTCATCACTCTCCTCCCTATCAACCTTGGTGTTCATTATGGGTCCATCTTTAATTTTGCTTGTGTTGAACAGAGGGTCCATAAGCTCCTTGGAATATTTCTTTAGTATCTCCTTAGGAATCTAAACCTCTAAAGCCTTTTTAGCCAAATACAAAGTCATCCTACAATAGTCCCTAATACAGACATCATTGTCATTTGTTGCATCCATCCAGTGGTCCTCAATGGCCTCTTCATGGTGAAATTCCTTGCCCACAAAACTCTCAAATTTCCCAATATTATCAAAACATGGCTTGGGAGGATTGTACTCCTTAAGAGGATATTTCTCCCACTCCCATTTGAAAAATGGAATATTCTATTTCCACTTCACTTGGTATGGTCCTATGACTAGGGGCCATGTCCAACATGGTCTTTGTTGTTTCCTTACCCTGTGATATGAAGACTCAATCTACCATGCAATCTCCAATAGGACCAGTCTATCACTCAGATATCTAGGTAGCTTCTTTGGGTTGATAGTGGCATCAGCTACCCTAAGATATGTGAATGTTTTGAACTGGATGTAATAGGCCTCAAGAGCTATTACCTATGCTATTGCATCATCAGATAATCTTTTTGCATAGTCTCCCTCAATAAATCAGATGATAGGAAAAATGAATGCATCATTAATGATTTTGTATTCTTTTCTCTATCTTGAGAGCTTCTTCTTGGCCAATTGAGGGTAGACAATATAAGGCTAGGCATTGGGATCCTGCATGTTGCCCCTCTTATATAGTCCAAGATAATTTGTTGCCCTTGCCGCTAGTAGATACACCATATATGAAGTCATATAGAACTTCTTCTTATCCTTGATTGCCCCCAATTGTTCACACAAGTTTTCACTCAATCTGGTGGCCCAGTCAAGTGGCATCCTTGCTATCTTGATAGTTTTGATGAGATTCACCATGACAACGTTCAAGTGCCCAGCTGCTGGTAGACCCATGACCCTACTTAGAAGAATGATAGACTATCTAATATCTTCCTTCATATACCCCCTTGTCATATCCACTTTTCCTGTTATCTTCCCTAGAGGAGTCTTCTCAATTAGATAGGAAGATTGAATGATATTTGTCGCCTCTTTTTGGTGTTCCCTATACCACCCTTCAACTACTTCATAAGTGAGTTTGATGAATTGATCTACCCTAGGGAGATGAAAGAGCCTTTCAATGTTATCAAATCAGAGGTCAAGCACAACTTCTCTAGTCACGCTCTTCACAACCCTTTCCTTAGGAACAAAGTGTTGTGCCAGTGTCATGATTAACTCTAAGTATTGCATTGATGTTGGGTGTGAAGCTACATTCACTAACCCTAATCAGATTAATGCAAATACCAAAGATAGTCTCTTCATGGGTTTGTTGCAAATTCTTAGAAACTCTCCCATGTTGGTGTGTCCAAAATTAGTATCCTTTATCTCTACGTAATCATCTTGAAACCTTGATTCGGAGGGGACACCTTAGAACTTGAACACCAAGGTTTTGGTGCCATTTTCTCGTTGGATGAAGATGCCATTATATCTATATGAAAAAATGAAGCCATCCATTAGTTGAAAAATGAAATGACAAGATTATGAAAACATTTAATCTCATTTAGAAAAATACCCAAAAGGTTAAATGCATGAAAAATACCCAAATACCCTATTATTTATCAAAGAAAATTTAAAAATAAGGTGCGCAACCGTACACTAGATTGGGTGTGTTGGTGCACACCTTATTTTTTGGTGTTTTTCAATGTCTCTTAGGGATGCATAGTAGTGCACCAGATTGGGTGCACGACTACACACACCTCTTTTGTTGTGTATGAGGTTTTTTCATTTATGGGAGTGCAGAGTAGTGCACCAGATCAGGTGTGCAATATTTTTGCACAATATAGTGCATACTTTTCCACCATGTTAGGTGCGTGAATGTACACCATATTGAGAATTTTTTTAAAGATTTTTGCATATGTATGGGTGGGTCCATAGGTGCACTCCAAAATTGGGTGCACAACTACAAACCCCCTTTTTTGTTTGTGTTTGTCATTTTTCACAGAGGAGCGGTTTGAGGGTGTGTAGTAGCACACCAAGTTAGGATTGCTACTATGCACCCCTTTAGGTCTTGGGATATGTAAAGGGGGTGAGATACCCCACCTTAGTGCTCACAGTGCTACGTAGAGCTGGAGAAAATGTGTACTACGATGTGGGGGTTAAAGGGTAGATCGTGATGTGAAGGCAAGAAAAATAACAAGTGAGGAATGAAGGGGGTGGGGGGTTTATATAACCCCCACCCACCTCTAATGATGCATCGATGCACACTTTCATAGCTATGCATAGGTGATATGCACTTGCACACCTTTGGTGCTACATAGGTGTGCTATCAATTTCAAATTTTTTTTAGTTTTTAAGTTTTTTGACTTTTTTGACTTTTCAAAAAAAGACAAATAGGGGGTCCCCATTTTGATTAGGAAATGGGGTGTGCATTGTGGAACCACAAAAATTGGTTTGGTTGACAAGATAGAGGAAAGAGGAACTTAATAGTAAATTACTTGTTTGGGCAGTGAGCTCTTCTTACAATTGAAAATGCATGTTTGGGCTGTGAGCACTTCTTGCATACATTGTACTACAACTCCTAATAGGGTTGGCACAACTCCTAATAAGGATTCAAAGTCTCCTAATAGGGACTCATATGTACCAAATGTTGTAATAGACTCCTAACAGGGTCCATCCTTTAACAAGGAACATTTATATTAGTACATCATCTCATGGGTAGTATTCCCACTGAGATTTTCCATCTAATCAATGGTTTTCCTAGTTAGCATATCTGGTGTAATTATCTATAGGCATCTTGTTATGGTTATTATTTACTTTGGTTTAATGGATAAGATTGTTTAAGGTTGATAATTTTTTTAATTATTAGATAACTAGTTCACCCCCCCACTAGTAAATTTGGACCCAATGCTCAACCAATTACATTTGTCAAAATTTTGACCAACCCATAATTTGATCAAAATTTTGATGAGAAAAATAGTGATGAACCTAGGTCAAAATTGGTCGAACATTGGGTTCAAATTTACTAGTTCCCCCCACTTATCTTAGTGGACTATTGTTTTTAATAGTTCTAGTAGTTCCTCATGTTCTGCAACAATTGCAATAGAAAATATCACACACCTTGATGAATATTAGAAGGTCAACAAGGCTAAGTAGATCTCTAGAAATATTTCCTCCCTCTTTGTGAACCCAAATGTTATGATGAAGCTGTGTAGGTGGATACTAAGATTTAGTTGGAGTCTGAAATTTAAAAAAATTGACTTCTTTCCAAAATATTAGAATTGAGATTTATGCAAGTTGCCTACAGGTAAAATGGATTTACAAAATAAATGGGTTTACATGTTGAAAGAAGAGGATGGAGGTAGTAAAATATTTAAAGCTATGTTACTTGTAATAGGATTTACACAAAAAAATAACGTTGATTTTGGTGAGATATTTACTCCTATTGTTAAAATGGCTTCTATTTGCACTATTTTAATTATTGTGGCTACTAAAGATTTTCATTTACAGTAGCTTGAAGTTAATGAAACCTTTCTTCATGTTGATTTGGATGAATAAATATATGTTGCACAACCATAGGGATTTGAGGTCAAAGGAAAGGAGAACTTTGTGTACAGATTGAAGAAAAGTTTACATGGCTTTAAGCAAGCACCTCGGTAATGGTATCCTAAATTTGATAGTTTTATGCATGAGCATGTTTACACTCAGTGTCATTTTGACCATTTTTCTTATTTAAAGAGGTTAGATGATGATAAATACATTATTTTATGTTTATATGTTGATGATATGCTTGTAGATGGGTCTAACATGGATCACATTAAAGGGCTAAAATGATAGTTAGCAAATTCATTTGCTATGAAGGATTTGGGGGTAGAAAAACAAATCCTTAGTATGAATATTTGTAGAGATAGGAAAAATAGAAAATTAACTTTATCTCAAGCTAATTTATTACGAAGGTGTTGCAACATTTATCTATGGATAATGCTAAAGTTGTCAACACATCTTTACTTGGTCGTTTAAAATTGACTAAGGATATGTGTACCAAGACACAGGAAGAGGAGGACAATATGTCCAAGGTACCATGTGCTTCATCTATAGAGAGCTTAATGTATGCCATGGTATGTACTAGGCAAGATATTGCACATGCAATGGGAGTTTTTAGCTAATATATGAGTCATCCAATGATTGAGCATTGGAATGCAGTCAAATGGATTCTTAGATATTTGAGAGGAACATCTAGTAAGTGTTTACATTTTAGGGGATCTACTGCTGATTTATAGGGCTATGTTCACTTAGATTTGGAATAGGATAATGACACTAGGTACAGTACTATAGATTATGTATTTACTATTGTTGTGGCAACAATGAGTTGGATTTCTTGGTTGTAGAAGGTTAATGCTTTGTCGAATACATAGGCATAGTATGTTGCTACTATAGAGGCATCCAAAGAGATGATATAGCATCAGTTCTTCATGGGAGAATTGGGACATCCACATAGGGATAATTATTTTGTCATAGATAGGAAAATTACCATTCATCTTGTGAAGAATTCTTTACTACATTCAAAGACAAAACACATATAGTTGTGGTACCATTTGATCCAGTTAGTTTTGGATGATGAAAAGTTAAAGCTAGGGATGATACATATAGATGATAATTGAACAAATATATTTACCAAGGTAGTAACAAGGGAGAAGTTAAACTCTTCTTCATCTTTGGTTGGTCTTCTAGACTAAACATAATAAAAGAACATCAGAGTCTAGGGTGGTTTGATATTCCATTGGGAGCTACAAGTTTAGCTGTGTTATGATTAGGCTCCAAGTGAGAAGTTATTATTGTGGAGTTTGATCAATCTCCAAGTGGGATATTGTTGTGATGTGGAGCCTAATCAAAGTCATTAGTTTATCTAGCATGGTTCCCCACCACATTATTTCTATGTGGGTTTGGGGGTATTGCTCCTTGTGGGGCACTAGGAAAATGCCTCAAGTACACTCTCTTTCATAGTACATGGTGGAGTTGATGGGCAACACCCCCATAGAGTTTTTTAGGGGTAGCACCCCTAAAGTCAAAAATGACACACTATTGTAAAAGGCGATAGATTCTATTTTTATATTGAATGACTTATTCTAGCTTTAATTTTGTAAGCAACAAAATCTTATATAAAATGGCTTAGGGTTAGGGATTTCATAATGTATGATTGTATAATAGCTTCTTGTGGCACTATTGAGTTCTAAGGGATTGTAGATTATAATAAATAGATAATAATAATATTAGACTTATTTTTGATGGACACAACCTAGAGATTGGGTGAACCATCTTAAATCTTTATGTCTTGTGTTCTCTTTTGTATGATTTATTATTTTTTGATATTAGTTATTGAAGGATTTGTGCAATACAAATCCACAAAACCTAAAGAATACTTGCATGCAAGAACCTTCCATAGAGAAGAAAAGACAAAGAAGAGGCAAGGTTTTAGCTCTAAGAATATGAAAATTATATTATAAGACTATAAGAATTAGAGATATTTACAAACGATCAAGCCTTATAGAAGGAGATCATAAAACCTAAAAGGGAAACCCTAAGAGCTAAATGATATTTAATAATTAAATAGAAATAAAAGTGCATAAAGGGAAATCTAAAGAAGAGAGTAAAAGTAATTTAATAATTGAAATTAAATTAACACTTTACTCTAACACCCTCTTAAAATGAGCAACAATACATCTACAAACAATGCATGAGAAAGAAAGGAAACTAAAATGCTGAAAGAAAACTTGGGTCCTAGGAACAAGGCCTAATGAGGTACCCAATCACAAACAAATATCTATGAAGTGGAGAAATAGGGAAAACCACATGGGAAAAACCCTACTCCAACAAGAGATAACAAGAAAAGAAGGAAGGAAGGACTCATCACTGAGACTCCCCAAGGACAACTTCCTTCATCCCAAACATAGAACACAATTGAAGATACTACGAGGATGCAAAATTTTTAGTGAAGATATCTCCAACCTTCTCAATAGTGGGAATGTAATCCAAACTTAGAGGGCCATCTTGAATCAGATGCCTAATTAGGTGCATGTGAAGTTCAATTCTTGGTCCTTTTATGTTCAATTGGGTTGCATGAAATTTGTATAGCACTCTGATTGTCACACCAAAGAAATGTGGGACTATCAGGAGGGAATCCAAACTCTGTCATCAACTATCAAAGCCAAAAAACCTCCTAACTAGCTAGTATGGCTACCTTGTACTCTACCTCTATAGATGATAATGCATGAGCATGTTGCTTCTTGTAAGGCCATGTGATAGGACTAGAACCAAGATAGAAAACAAAGCTAGAAGTAGATTTGTGATCATTAATATCACCAGCCTTATTGGAGTCTATCTCACCAATAATGCAAGGATCCCTGATGTGTAGTGAATTCCATAACATGGAGTACCCCAAATGTACCTCAGGATACATTTGGGAGCTTCTTAGTGACTCTCATGTGTATCATGTAAGAATCTAGAGACAAGTCCAATTGCAAGGGAAACAGTAGGATGTGTGTGTATTAGGTACAAAAAACTACACACAAGTTATCTGTATAAAGTGGAATCTACTATAGGAGTAGTACAAGTGGTAGATAAAACTACACCAAACTAAAAGGGTGTAGGATAAGGCTTGAAATCAATCATGTTGAATCTATGAAGCATATCAAGAGCATACTTCTATTGGAGTACAGCTATCCCATTCGAAGAATGAACAACCTATAGGTCCAAAAATAGTAGAGAAGTCCAAGGTCTATCATCTCAAACTTCTCTCTCCAAGCTTGTTGAATAATTTTTACCATGGAGGATGAGATATTTTTCATTATGAGATCATCTACATAAAGAAAAATTATCGATAAGTCAGCCCCATGATGTCGAATGTAAACTATAGGATTGGAATGACACCAAGTGAACTGTGAAGTAAGCAAGAAGGAATCCATCTTCTTATACCAAGCTCGAGGGGCTTGTTTGATAAAATATAAAGACATCCAAATCCTACATACCAAAGAATATTCATACAAAAAAATATGAGGCTACTCCATATAGATCTCCTCATGTAGGTCTCCATGTAAAAAGGCACTCTTCATGTCCATGTGAAAAACTATCCATCCATGTGAAGATGCAAGAGAGAGTAAAAAGTGAATAGAATCCATCTTGGCCAAAGGAGAAAAGGTCTTAGAGTAATCAATACCCTCAACCTATAAAAATCCATTTGCAATAAGATGTGCCTTGTACCTATCAATAGAACCATCTACAACATACTTGGTATGGTACATCCACTAGCACAAAACCAACTTTCTTCCTTTTAAAAGTGGACAAAGATCCCATGTGTGGTTCTTCATCAAAGAAGAGTACTCCTCATCTACAGCCCTATCCCACTCTAAGTATCCTATCACCTATGAAAAACTTTGTGGATTATTTGAAATGGCATGGCTCAATAGTCTAGTACTAGAAGTCTGAGCATGAATGTGATGAGAATTTGAAGGATCACCTACCATAGGTCCTATTGCACTAATAGTATTAGGAGGCCACTTGGTCACTCATTGAACAATTGGTAGAGGTAGTGAAGGAGGATCAATATCTAGATATTCCTTAGTGGATTGCCAATCCTATGGAGGAGTAGAGGAAGTACAATGTAATGAGGGAGAAGCTAGTGATGGAGGCTCCATATGAGAATAACGCTCATCAAATTGGACATCTCTTTGAAACAAGACATCTCTAGAATTAGTATCAAACAACCTGTACACCTTTACATCCTCATAGTATCCAACAAAGATGAGTCGTTAGCTCTTCCTCTCCATGGATTTCTGCTAAGCATCTGGAATAAATTCCCAAGCCTCACTAGAAACAATGTAGAATGTAGAGACACTGGGCTTGACATAAGTCCATGCCTCCTTAATAGTCAAATATCACAATTCCTTGTGAGGCATCTAATTCTAAATATAATTGGAACAATTGATAATCTTATCCCAAAAAGAACACATAGCTTAAGAATATATTATACAATTGGCCATCTCTCGTAATGTCCCATTCTTTCTCTCTACATTCCCATTCTACTGAGGGGTATGGGGATTTGTGAACTGATGCTATAAACCATGCTCAGTATGAAAATATCTGAGAAACTAATTCACATATTCTCTACCATTGTTAGTGTGTATACACTTGATAGAAAGATGAGATTGCTTCTCCACAAATTTATTAAAGATTCAAAATGAATCAAAGACATCAAGCTTGAACTTCAAAAAGTATACCCATGTATGTCTAGAGAGGTCATTTAAGAAGGTAAGTACACATCGATCACCTAAAAAGGATGGAGTGGGGAATAACATATGATCACTGTGTATCAACTCAAATGGTTCTTTAGCACATGTGGATCTACCTACCAAAGATGGATCTCTATGATGTTTTCCAAGTGCACAACCTTGACAAACATCGTTAGTACAAGAGATCTGAGGTAGCCCAATCACTAGTTCCTATATACTCATCTATTTGTAGATATTTGTAGTTGACATAGCCAAAATTCTCATTCCAAAAATTGCTTATTATATCTACCTAAGAAATAAGAGAATATTGTATATTGTTTATACAATTGTCTTTGATCAATTTTATATTGTCTCTAATTTTACACAAATGTGATATCTTTTCCAATCAATATATATCAAGCTCACTTGGGCAATGAATATACTTTTCTGTGTCTATTGAGCATTCCAGTGTTTTCTAAGTTTAGAAGACAATGTTTGCTGAGTTCACTTGTTTGTCAAATAGAAATTCATAGAAGTTGGGTGTTAATTGGGCTCACTCGAGTAACAAAGGAAATTTGGATGGAACCAATTCTAATCAAGCTCACTTGGTTACCAAAGGAAGTTTGCAAAGATGTAGTGTTAACTAAGTTCACTTGGTTAACATAGGAAAATCATTTTAGTATTAGTTTCTGTCAAGTAGGGTTGGCTAACAAAGGATTTTCTTGTTTTGATATATTGAGATTAATGGATTTGTTTATTGGTTCTAGCTGACTGAGGAAAATAATATTAATTATTCTAAAATGTATTCAAGCTAGCTTGACAATGTGTATGATATAAGTATAAGGTCAAATTGAGAATTGAATGTGAGAATGTGTGGAAGAAAAGAAGATGCTTAGAGGAACCGAATTAGAAGGATAAGAAGAATATCCTTGAGGAGCTGAAAAGATAAATTCGATCAAGAAGGATCAAGTATTCGAGCCAAAATTGAGATCTAAAATCAGTAATACAGTTTCATAAACAATCAATTCATATCATTGTTACTCTATAACCATTATAGTAGTCTATCAAATCTCTTAACCAAGTTGTCTTAACAACTATTTGCCAAATCCTCTAACAAGGTGACATTTCTAGATTGAAGTGTCTAACGACCTCTAACAAGGCCACTCCTAATAGGGTGATTAAATCCTCTAATAGAGTCACACCTAATAGTGTGTTTTGTAACCTTTAATAGGGTTGGCTCCTAATAGGTCTCACTTCAAAAGAGTGAAAAGTAGTAAGTAGTTGCAATTGGTTGTTTTTGCCAAATCAGGTTTCCACATTAAATCTTGGTGTTACTTGTCTTCATGTTATTTATTTTATGTGTATGCAACTAAGATAATTAAGGTTTATCATAGATAATAGCTTAAGATCTACATGTTTAGTAGTTGTTGAGTAACAATTGATATTATAGAACTTGCTGAGTTACAACATATTATTAATGTTAATAGAGTGCCTTTATGTTAACCTAGTAACAACAATTGTCGTAGAGTTTATATTTTGAATTAACATCTAAGAGATCTAGAATTTATTTTTGTGGTAATTGATTCACCCCTTCCCTCTTAGTTACTCCTCTTATATTTCCAACAATTGGTATCAAATTTTTTGGTGCTTGCAAAGAAGGTTTCAAGGACCTAAGCTAAAGATAATGATGTCTTAGACAAGAGAGATTCCTAGGTTGAACAAGGATAAATTTGATTCATGGAAATAACTTATGGAGTTACATCTAAAAACCATCAATGTTTTAGGTTTAAAATATTTTAATGCTAAGTACAAGGCTCCTATTGGAACATTGACTGTGAAGGAGATTCCTAAGAAGAAAAATCATAATATCATGATGGTTGACAGTGCATCAACTCTTAACTATGCTTACTTTGATGACATTAAAGCGTGTGCTGCTGATCACAAGATGTGGACAAAGCTAAAGGATATCTATGGAGGTGATGATAATGTGAGAAGAGCCAAGGAAGAAATCTTGAGAGGTCAGTTATATCAGATGAAGATGAGAGAGGATGAAAACATTGCAAAATATGTTGATAGAATCAAAGATAGTGTCACTACAATCAAAGCCTCTAGAGGGACAAGTTAAGATGTGATAATGGTAAGAAAGGTACTCAAAACCCTTCTTCCTATCTATGCAGTTAGAGCATATTCTATTCAAGAGATTAATTTTGGTCCAAATAATAAGATAACCTTGGATGTTCTAGCGGGAAGATTGACATCATTTGAGCTAGATAACTATGATAATTATGTACCTAGTTCTAGAAATCTTGAGTCTGTATTTGAAGCCAAGTTATCACTCAAGAAGAAAGTTGCAAAGTCTAAAGGAAAACAATCTAAAAGTGAAGAGGAAGACAATTCTGATAGTGATCTTGAAGCCATTGAAGCATTGCTTGCAAGGAGGTATACCGAAGGAAAAGGGAAATACAAAGGTAAAATTTCTCTAATTTGTTTTTCTTATGAAGAAGTTGGTCACATTACTATAAGGTGTCCAAATAAAGAAGACAAACATGAAAAGAAGATCAACAAATATAAAGGCAAGAATGATTTCAAAACCTACAAGGACTACAAGGAAAAAGGTAAGAAGCCTTGTTTTATGGCTAAAGACTCAAATAGCAGTGATGATGATGAAATAGTCTATATTGTTTTAAAAGATGAATCTCATAATGAAAAAGATAAAATGAAACTTATCTCTTATGTTAGAAAAAATGATACATGGATTATTGATAGTGGTTGTTCTCATCATATGACTGGTGACAAGACAAAGTTTGAACATATGGAACACTATGATGGTGGAAGTGTAAGATTTGGAAGCAATGAACATTGTTTCATAAAAAGGAAAAGGTTGTATTTATCTAACCAATCAACATAGATGTGATAATGCTTATTGGGTTGAAGAACTAAAGCATAGTATACTAAGTGTGGAATAGTTGAATAACATTGGATTCAAGGTAGAATTCATGAATGGGAAGGCCAAGTTGGTAGATGTAGAAGAAAATATAGTTATTTCTGGTAACCAAACAAAAGGTAACTTATTCTACCTAGATCTTATTGAAAGTTCATGTTTCATTGTTCAAGTAGAAGAAAGTTGGCTATGACATAAAAGGTTATGTCATGTGAACTATGATAACTTGATCAAGATAAGAAAAAACAAAAGAGTAAGAGGTATTCGTAGTCTGAGGAAACCTGATTTGGGCCTATGCAAAAATTGTCAAATTGGTAATATGGGAAAGACAAGTTTCAAAAGAGAAACTTATCATTCTAAAGAATTCTTGGAGTTGGTTCATATATGGTCAGCTTATTACCTTAATAACAAAGGATTGGGCATCCATTCATAGTGATTCCATGGACCTATTAGTGTTGAGAGCTACAATGGAGAAAAGTAATTTATTTTATTTTTTGATGATTACTCTAGAATGATGATAGTAATGTATCTCAATGATAAATCTGAAGCTTTTCAAAAGTTTAAGTGGTATGTAGCAAGAGTAGAGAAGGAAACAAGAAAAAAGTTAAAGTATTTGGGATCAAATAGAGGAGGTGAATTCATTTCTAATGAACTCAATGAATCCTACACTTAAAGGGGAATCAAAAGACAAGTATCAGCCCTTGGTACACCTCAATAGAATGGTATAATAGAAAGAAGGAATAGATCAATCATGGATTGTGCAAGAACCTTCATGATAGAAAAGAATGTTGCAATCAAATATTGGAAGGAAGAAATTAATACATAAGTTCATACCTTGAATAGAGTATAGATGAAGAAAGACTCAAATCAAACTCCTTATGAACTATGATATGGCTACAAATCCAATGTAAGTTACTTGAAGGTATTTGGTAGCAAATGTTACATTTTGAGGGAGACTAGGAAAGGTAAATTTGATGTCAAAAGTGATGAAGGCATATTCCTAAGATACTCCAATAGAAGTAAAGAATACAAATTTTTGAATCTAACTACTCATAAGATCAAAGAAAGTACACATGTGAAGATTGATGAGCTTGTATAAAAGAGTGAAGAAGAGAGCAACAAAGAACCTAAAGATTATATAAAGATTTTTTTTACTTTGAACATAATATATTTCCTAATCTAATTGAAAGTCAGTAGACTTCACCTCCCAAGTCCCCAAAATCTTCAAAAGCACCCAAGTTGCAACCAGTACAACTCGAGTCATGGTTTGAAGGACCTAACTCATAATGAGAGGCTACTAAGTTGCAACTAGTGCAGCTTGAGTTAGAATCTAAAGGACCCAATGCACAGATGGTGGGACCCAAGCATGATGTAGATGATCATGATGAGGCAAGTGGAACAAGTTCTAAATCTAAAGTACCTGTATTAGCAAGATATGTCAGAAGGAACCATGCACCTAAGCAGATCATTGGAGACAAGTCAAACGGTACAATGACAAGGAAAAATTTGAAGGGTACATGTTTTCTTATTGAATTTGAACCTAGAATAGTTAAAGATGATTTAGATAATAAAAGATGGATTGAAGAAATGAATGAATAGTTAGAACAAATAGAAAGGAATAATACCTAGAATCTTGTTCCTAGACCCAAGGCTAAGAATGTAATTGGCAGAAAGTGGGTTTTTAGAAATAAGCTAAATGAAGATGGAGAAGTTTCAAGAAATAAAGAACGGTTAGTATGCAAAGGTTATTCTCAAGAAGAAGGTATTGATTATGTTGAAACTTTTTCTTCTATTGCAAAATTAGAAGGCATTAGGAATTTTCTTGTTTATGCTGCATATAAAGGATTTAAAGTGTATTAGATGGATTTGAAATTTGCATTCTTGAATGGAATTCTTGAAGAAGAAGTTTACATAGAACAACTTGAAGGTTTTGTAGATCCTAGCAAAAAGGATATGGCTTGTAAACTACACAAAGAATTGTATGGTCTCAAGAAAGCTACCATAGCTTGGTATCAAAGACTTCATAATTATTTGATGTAGATTGGTTTTCAAAGAACAAATGACAACAAAAACAACCTTTACATCAAATAAGGACTAGATAAGAAGATTGTGTTAGAAAACGTCTTTGTGGATAACACATTGTTTACTAGAAATGATGATTTATGCAAAGATTTTTGTAGAAGAAATGAGTAAGGAATTTGAGATGTTAATGTTTGGAGAAATCAAATTCTTTGTTGACTTGTAGATTAAATATAAGAAAGATGGTATCTAAATTACACAATCTAAGAATTTCAAGGAGATACTAAAGAATATTGGAATGGAGGATTCAAGACCCATTGGAACACATATGTCTACTGGACATAAGCTTTCCAAAAATGATGGTTCCAAGGAGTAGATCAAACCAAATACAAATCAATGATTGGAAAACTTTAGTATATTATACATACTAGGCTTGATATTTCTCTTCCAGTTGGTATGGTGGCAAGATCCTCTACTAATCCTAAAGAAAACCATATGATGGAAATAAAGATAATCATGAGGTATTTGAAGGGTACTAAAGGCTATGGATTATGGTACAAGAAATAAGACAATTTAGATTTGAAATCCTTCATTTCAATGTAGATTGGGTAGCAAGTGTTGATGACATAAAGAGAAATAGTGGTGGAGCATTATTTCTTTGTAAGAGACTAGTGTCTTGGACAAGTAAGAAGCAAAATTATATTTCTCAATCTACAACAAAGGTAGAGTTTTTTGTAGCAGTAGTTAATTGCTCCAATGTTTTTTGGTTCAAGCAACTGTTGGCAGGTATGAAGGTAGAAATCAACAATCCAATGGCTATCTTATGTGACAACACAAGTGTAATTAATATATCAAAGAATCATGTAATGCATACCAAGACCAAGTATATTGCAATAAAATATCATTTTCTAACAGAATTGGTGCAAGACAAAGAGATAAGATTGGAATATGTGAGTACTAAAGAACAAGTTGTAGACATATTCATAAATCCATCACCTAAGGATGCATTTTTTGTATCTAAGAGGTAAGTTAGGGGTTATTCCCCTATCTAAAGCTCACTAAATGAAGTTTACTGATGTATCAACCAGATCATGTTAAGATTAGTCAAGTTGATGTAGTAATGAAAGGACACATTGTATATGAACTTGTACATTAGGTACATTGATATTCACTAAATATTGTCTTTGGCATTAATGTCAAAGAGGGAGAGCTTGTGTGTGTCATATCACAAAAATTTTCTAAAGAGGGAGAGTATACATTTTAGAGAAATTTTTTTTGAAGATGTCAAAGTGGAAGAACTTGGTCTGATATCAAAGAGGGAGAGTTTTCTATCAGAAGAAGACGTTGAAGAAAAAAATTTCTAATAGAGGAAGAAACTAAAGTCAAAGGGAGTTCACACTAATAGAGGGATTTATCATGGATGAGAACCAAAATGAAACTAAGGATATTTTTCTTACTTTATTTTTCTTTGAAATTTCATTGTATTATGACATGTTGTGTTACCATCAATGCCGAAGAGGGAGATTGTTGTTCAATTGTATATTGACTTTTGTGTTACACAAATGTCATAGCTTTACCAATCAATATATGCTAAGATCACTCAGGTGATGAAGATAGTTTCCTATGTCTGTCGAGAATTTCAATGTTTGCTAAGTTCAGAAGATAGTGTCTACCAAGTTCACTTGGGCGTCAAAGAGAAGTTTGTGAAAGTTGAGTGCTAACTAAGCTCACTTGGGTAAAAAAGAAAAGTTGGATGGAACCAATGCTAACCAAGCTCACTTGGGTAAAAAAGAAAGGTTGGATGGACACAATGTGTATGGTATAAGTATAAGGTCAAATTTAGGATTTAATGTGAGAATGTGTTGAAGAAAAGAAGATTCTTAGAGGAAGTGAAATAGAAGGATAAGCAGAATATCCTTGAGGACCTACAAAGATACATTTGACCAAGAAGGGTCATGTATTTAAGCTAGAATTAAGATTTGAAATCAGAAATATTGTTGCATCAGCAATCATGTCAAGTCTCTAACCATTGTAGCAGTGTATCAAATCTTTTAACCAAGTTGTCTTAACAAGTATTTGCTAAATGCTCTAACAAGGTGGCATTTATAGATTGAAGTGTCTAATGACCTCTAACAAGGCCACTCCTAATAAAATGATTAAATCCTCTAATAGGATCACACCTAACAATGTGTTTTGTAACCTTTTATAGGGTTGGCTCCTAATAGGGCTCACTTTAGAAGAGTGAAAATCAGTAACTAGTTGCAATTGGTGGTTTTTCCCAAATTGGGTTTTTACATTAAATATTGGTGTCACTTGTGTTCTTGCTATTTCTTTTTATGTGTATGCAACTAAGTTAATTTAGGTTAATCATAGATAATATCTTGAGATCTACATTTTAGTATTTGTCAACTAACAGTTGATATTATAGTGCTTGTTGAGTTACAACATATTATTAGTGTTAACTAAGTAACAATAGTTCTAGAAGAGTTTATGTTTTGAATTGACATCTAAGGATCTAGGATTTATTTTTGTGGTAACTGATTCACCCTCCCCTCTCAATTACTCCTCTTATATTTCTAATAGTTTTCCAAGTGCATCACATTGAAAAACACCATCAGTATAAGAGATCTAAGGTAGCCCAATCACTAGCTCCTATGTACTCATGTGTTGTAGATATCTATGTTTTAGATGGCCAAAATGGTCATGCCAAATATTGTTACTATGTCTACATGAGAAACAAGAGAAACACCTATAGAATCAGAGCTCTAAAAGCCATCAAACTGATATAAGTGAGATTGAAGATCAACACTCCCATTAGCAACAACCAAGTCAAGATTGTGGAGGTCTTAAATAACCACATCATGTGGTGATAACCCAACTTTCTTGCTAGAGACAAAATGAAAAATTTGAAAGATAGATAGGAGGTTCATAGAAATGGCTAGAACCAAGAGAACATCCTGTAGTGAACCATTCTCTAAAGAGATAGTGCTTGAACCTAAAACCAAAAGCTCTATAGAGTCACCAACTACAATCTATGTGGTAACACTCTAAGAAAGTGAGATAAAAAAATCAAATGATTGTGTCATATAGCGAGAAGCACCTAAATCAAGAATCCAAGTAGCTATAGAAGAAAATGTTTATGCAAAAAGAGTATGTTCTTTCCTTGAAGGAACTAGTGGTGGATTTAGAGATGCAATACTATGCTACTACATGTTCTCCTCTAAAGCCTCAAGATGTTTCCAACACCTAGAAACTAGATCTCCTTCCTTGCCAAAAAAACTTCAAGAATCACTTGTATACATCTTATTCTTGGAGGAAGACTCAACAAAGTTAGAAGATTTACCCTTTAGAGTGGATTTCCAAGTATTTGATTTAGGAGTAGGCTTGGAGGAACTCTTACTACCTACTACATTTGTCTTGGGCTTTGACTTCTGTTTTGGATTCCCTATAGACATTTGAGCAACTAATGCCTCTATCTTTGAACCTATGATTATATCCAAGTGTTTAAGCTTGGACTTCTCTCTATTCAATCAATCTCAAAAATCCTCAAAAATGGGCATGGTAAATCTAAGATCCAAAGCATCCATAGTGAAATGGAAGGTAGAAGAAAATATGAAAGTTTCTTAAAGGCTTTGATAGAATTAGATAGATGCACTCCTTACCTATCTTGTCTTTCCCACATCCTTGTAACAAAGTTCTCTACTATTTAAACATGATGAGAAAGTCCTTAATAGAGGGATGGGATATAGTACAAGTGAAGTAAGCACTACCTCAATCTCAAGTGCTTTGAACTTCTTGATGGTACCAAAAAAGTCCTTGAACTTATCCCACATTTCATGAGGAGTGGAAAAATCATCAAGATGAAACTATAAGTTGTCTGATACACTCAAATAAATTAGACTTATTACTTCATTCATCTTATTTATATGTTGAAAAGTCTAATATTGGCTTTGAAATACTAGTTGCACTATATCTAAACAAGACCACAAACCCTTTAAATAGAGAAACCGTTGCATAAAAATTTTCCATGTGTGATAGTTATCTGGGTTTAGAAGTACTACACAAGAAAAGGTCTTGGCCATTGTTTCAAGAAAGTATTTTGAATTTTTTTCATATATTGATATTGTAACAGAAAAAAACACCCCCCACAATGCAAAAAACTAAACCCCAGCTTACATAAGAAATGCATATACAAGAATAGAGAAAAAAACATTTCAGTTAAGTATCAAAAATAACTAGCAAAAAATATTGGTGAAATGATAGAGAATCTAGAAAGTGCTTGATAAGAACTTTTTGATGCATCTTTTGGATCAAAAAATGGAGCTAAACTCAGCAAGTTATGTCCCCTAGAAGATAAAAAGTATTATCATACTTTGAGAAAAAAAGGTACCAAATTACAAATAATCCAAAAAATAACTTCACCAACATGTTCGTCTTGGAATTAGCTTTTCAATGCTTTTTTTGAATCCAAAATATTCCTTTGTATGCTTAAGTTATTACCAAAAAAAAGCAGGTCCTCCATAGCAAAAAAAAGTGCCAAAAACAAGAAAAAGGGGATGAACTTAGGCCCTTGGCCACCCACGTGACTATGAGCTAGGTGGTGGTGGGCTGAAGGTTGAGGGTGGAGAGGAGGAAGTGTTCGACAGAGGAATGGTGGATAGTAGTGAAACACCTGCTAGTGGGTGAATTGTTGTGGTTGGAAAACGCCACATAGTTTATAAACCGTTGTGGTGGTTTATTAACCATCATGCAGTTTTTATTAAAAAGGCACATTTTTTATTTTTTATTTTTAAAATTGCATCTTGATTTACTGCCAGAGGTCATACGACTCGAGTATGCAAATTTTTTTTGCCTCTCATGTCAACGTTGCCCAAATTTGACAAATTTTATACGAAAATAGGAGGTTCGACATCTTCTAAAGCTAATCACAAGGTTTATTTGGCCTCAAAGCTCTCCAAAAATAAAACACCCACCTATTTTCCAAAAAAATAGTAGAAAAAAGCCAGATCTATTATGTTAAACCCTCATTTCTCTTTTTCTCCAAATAAGAACAATTATATTTGCATCTAACAAATATTTATGTTTACAGTTAATCCTAAAAGAGTACACATCATCAAGTGGTATCAAAGCTAGAGTTCTAGAGTGTGTAAATAGATCACAACTCTAAGGTAATTACACCAAGAGTGTGGTTTGGGCTAAGCATGTAGATAGATTGCCAATTGTAAGGCAGTTTGCACTAGGGTTTCAATAGAAGCACAAAAATGCCTTCATGAAGAGATGTGGTGGAAGAGATGTAGGTGTTACACTTGAGGGTTTTAAATCATTCCAAAGATAGATGCAAGTATTGGATGAACAAATGTGCAAAGGAATAAATTTGTATGTAAGAGATGAAAGTAAGGATGATGAAGAAGAAGAAGAAAATGCTAAAGTAGAAGCAATTCTAAACCCTGAGGAAGAGAGTATTTTTAAGGTCATCTCCAATATAAGAAAAAGACCAAAGTTTGAGGTGTTGGTGCTCAAAATTGTAGCCTTGATGTTGAACACCATTAGAGAATCAAGCCCTATACACACTTTTTGATGCCTATGTACCAAGTTGTACTCAAGAAGCTTATGAGGTGTTTAATGTTTCTAACACCTTTCATTCAGTGCATCTATGTGTTCCATGAAGTTAAATTACCATTCTGAGTCATTCTATGAAGTCCCATTTTGAGCAAATATCAATTTTGCATTTTCACCCAAGTTTCAAACAACGATAGGAGCCTATTTCTACAATTGAATATCTTGCACCTAGTGATATTTCATGAGTCACTTCTTTGGGAGTGTCTATTTTCCATAACAAAGAACCTATGTTTTAGATTTTGAGTCATTTTGAGTCTATTTGACTAGGTTTTGAATCACTCAAAGTTGGCCTTTTAATGTTATGATGCAGGAGCATCCAAAGGTATAAGGGCAATCTTGTGTCACCCAAAAAAAATATACTTAGAATTAGTTTTTGTTTCATGTGTTTTCATTTCAAGATACCCATTTGGGTCAAATAAAGGTTTCAACTCTCATAGTTCCACTATCAGTGTTCTAGGATAGAGTATTTGAACACGTTGGGATACGTGTAAATGCCAAAAAAATAGGAGTATGTAATTGAGCCATCATTTTGGTGAACTAGAAGGTGTAAATTGGTTGGAGGATTGTAATTGTAATTTAGAGCATTCCAGAAAAAGAATCAGGTCAAAAAGCCCCACGGTTTGAAAGTTATCGCAGTTTTTTAATTTTTGGAGACCTCCTAAGAATGCTTCAAAGTCAGGTTAGGGGCATTAAATGACCTTGAATAGGGCTGAAAAATGGGGGATGAGTAAGCTTGCCCATAGGGCTATAGAGCGCTTTGAGAGCTTTTCGAAAATGTAAACAGTTTGTCAATCGGAGCTACGGTTCAAAAGTTATGCCTCCCGAAAGTTCGGTTACCATTTCCAGAATTTTCTAGTTTTGCGCTGACTTTTAACACGGATTTTGGAGCCTTCTACTTGATCGGTGGATGCCAACTAGAACTTTCTAGAATTTATTCCTAATCCTTAACCCTTTGGGGTCTATTTAAGGATATTTCTGGCATTGTAAAAGGCAGTTCAGAGTGGAGTTTGAGAGAAGGTACTGGGAGAAGAATTTATCTCTAGATTTATGCTATTGTAAGCCCATAGGGCATGTTTTGAAGTCTATTTTCTTTGTACTGAATGTATTAGCTTATTTAAAAAGTTAATAAAAATTTTCCTTTCTTGTTGCGTCCATTTTGTATTTGGGTTGTGTCCCCATCAAGTGGTATCAGAGCTGGTTTTTCTGAGTGTGTAGAGAGAGCGCTGGCTATGAGGCAGTTAGCACTAGGACTGTGTGGTTGTGGGTCCAAGTTAAGAAGATGCCTCCATGAAGAGAGCATGGTGGAAGGGCCGGAGCTATTAATCCTGAGGAGGTTAGAGCCCTCCAAAGGCAGGTGCAAGCATTGCAAGAGGAGCTCCGTAGGGGAACAAATGTTGTTGCAAGTGACGAAAGTGAGGATGAAAATGAAGAAAAAGAAATTGGACCAGAAGGGGAATTTGACAGGGAAGTTATGAATCAGGTAGAGGAAAGGCTTTTTAAGGCCATTACTAAGTTTGGGAAAAGACCTACAATTGATGTGGGTGTATTTTCAAGAAATTTGAAACCAGATGAGTTGATCGATTGGATCAATGAACTGGAAGAATACTTTGAGTATGAGGATATCAGGGACCCAGATAGGGTTAAGTTTTTACAGGCCAAACTAAAAGGCCATGCCAAAATTTGGTGGCAAGAGGTTCAATTGGAACGAAATAGAAGAGGAAAGGATAAGATCACAAGGTGGGATCGTATGGTGGACAAACTAAAGAAGCAGTTCATTCCTATCGATTATGAGCTTGATTTGTTCAAGAAGATGCATGGGTTAAAGCAAGCAGGGAAATCAGTCCATGAATATACAGAGGATTTTTACTAACTCTTGATTAGAGTAGGGCATGTAGAAGCAAATAAGGAGAAGGTTACTCATTATATCAGTGGGTTGTAACCTAGCATCCAGGAGGAATTAAGTCTGGTAAGAATGACCAGCATTGAAGAGGCATACCAATTTGCCCTATGAGTTGAAGAGAAGCTAAATAAAAGGTTTGAAGGAAGAAAAAGAGGGCATGGTCAAGGAGGAATGGGTAGTGGTAGGTCATTTTGAGGCCGAAATGAAACTCAAAAGAAAAATGAAGATGTGGGTACTAGCATGAACCAGAGGAACGGGGGTTTCAACCACTCCCGTGATCAAGACTTTGGAAATCAGAGAGGAAGAGGTAGAGGAAGTGGTCAAGGAAGAGGAGGCTTCTGTGGTACCTATTTCCATTGCAATGAAGAAGGTCATCGTGCCTTTGAATGCCCTCAACGACAAGGAAGGATAGATAGGAGAGCTAAGGGTCAAGCTAGGGTTGCTCATGTGGATGAGGATGCATAATCATCACATTCAGAGGATGCAGAAAGAGGAGAGACTTTAGTAAATGAAAGGGTCCTACTAAGTGGTGAGATTGAACCAGGACAAAGGAGGAGTTTATTCTGTACCAAGTGCAAGTGTGAGGATAAATGTTGTGATGTGATCATTGATGGTGGTAGCATTGATAACTTGGTATCAGAGGAGATGGTCTCTAAGTTGAAGCTCAAGAGGGAGAAACACCCCCAGCCCTATCAGATTTCTTGGGTGAAAGATGATCATAAGGTCCTGGTAAGTGAACAATGCTTAGTGAAATTCAAAATTGCGAGTTACCATGATGAAGTTCTCTGTGATGTTATTCCAATGGATGTTTGCCATCTATTATTGGGTAGACTATGGTAGTTTGATAGGCATGCAGTACATGATGGTCATGCAAACACATATTCTCTAACAAAGGATGGAGTTCATCACAAATTGAAACCCATGAAAAGGGAAGGCGAAAAGGTATGTAGCAGTGCTAGGATTTGTCTTGTTGATAGAAGAAAGTTTTTAGATGGCATAAAACATCAGCGTATGTGCTATGCTTTGATTTCTAGGAAAGATAAAGAAGGTAGTAGTGAAATACCACTTGAAGTTTCAGATTTACTAGGTGAGTTTGGAGATATCATCTCTGATAATGTTCCAGAAGGATTGCCACTAGTAAGGCAAATTAGTCATCAAATAGATTTAATCCCAAGAGCTAGTTTGCCTAACAAGGCTACTCACAGGATGACTCTTATTGAAATTGAGGAGCTAAATAGACACATTTAGGAGCTATTGAGGAAGGGCTTGATTAGGGAGAGCCTAAGTCCATGTGCAGTACTTGCAGTACTAGTACCAAAGAAGGATGGAGAGTGGAGGATGTGTATAGACTCTCGAGCTATAAATATGATAACCATCAAATATCGGTTTCCTTTGTGAAGAATGGATGATCTTATGGACTGCTTGAGTGGAGCTCAGTATTTCACAAAGATAGATCTTAAGAGTGGCTATCATCAGATATGGATATGAGAAGGAGATGAGTGGAAAGTAGCCTTCAAGACCAAGGATGGTCTTTATGAGTGGTTAGTCATGCCCTTTGGATTGATGAACGCCCCAAGCACCTTCATGCGACTCATGAATGAGGTACTTAAGAAGTTCTTGGGAAAAAAAATTATTATTTATTTGGATGATATTTTAATTTTTAGCAAGACTTTGGAAGAACATTTATTGCATATTCATAGTGTTCTCGAGAGGTTAAGGGAAGAGAAACTATTAATTAATTTGAAGAAGTGTATCTTTGCAAAAGGGGAGTTAGTCTACTTGGGATTTGTTATATCACTTGAAGGTCTCAAAATGGATCCAGAAGAGGTAAAAGCCATCTTGGAATGGCCTAATCCAAGGTTTGCTACTGAGGTAAGATCATTTCATGTCTAGTTAGTTTTTACAAGAAGTTCATTAAGAATTTTAGTGGCATATGTGCACCCCTGACTAACACAATAAGAGAGGATAGAAAAGAGTTCAAATGGACTATGACAGCTACGAAAAGTTTTGAATTGCTAAAGAAGAAGGTGATAGAACAACCTGTGTTGGTACTTCCAAATTTTAGAAAGGTGTTCCAAGTGGATTGTGATGCTAGTGGCAGTGCTATTGGGGCTGTATTGAGCCAAGAAGGTAAGCCTATTGCATATTTTAGTGAAAAATTGAATGATGCAAAAAAGAAGTATTCTGTTTATGATCAAGAGTTCTATGCAATAGTTTAGGCCTTAAAGAAATGGAGGCATTATTTATTGCCAAAGGAATTTGTTTTGTATACTAATCATCAAGCATTACAGTACCTAAATAGCCAAGGTAAATTGAATCAGAGGCATATGAAGTGGGTAGAGTTATTTCAGAGCTATACATTTGTGTTGAAGCATAGAAGTGGAAAATCTAACCAGGTTGTAGATGCACTAAGTAGGAGATATCTGTTGCTTACAGTAATGCAAGTTGAAGTAGTTGGGTTTGATGAACTCAAGAATCTCTACCCAAAGGATCCTAATTTTGGTGAAGCATGGAAAGCTTGTAAAGAGCCTGTTGCTATAGACAGAACTAAGTGGTTAGACTATTTTATTTAGGATGGTATCTTGTTCAAGGGTGGTCAATTGTGCATTCCAAGGAGTTCCATGAGGGAAAATTTGATTAAGGAGAAACAAAATGGAGGGATGACAATACATTTTGGTTGAGATAAGACCATTTCCATTCTTAAAGAACATTATTTTTGGCCTCATATTTCACAGGATGTGAAGAAGTTTGTACAAAGTTGTTAGATTTGTCAAATTGCCAAGGGATTTAGTCACAATACTAGACTATATCAGCCATTTCTTGTTCCATTAAAGCCATGGGAGGACATAAGTATGGATTTTGTTCTTGGATTTCCAAGGACACAAAGGGGTAATGACTCGGTATTTGTGGTGGTTGATAGGTTCTCCAAAATGGCACATTTCATTCCATGCCACAAAACTCATGATGTTGTCCATATTGCAGACTTTTTTTCCAGAGAGGTGGTCAGACTACATGGTGTCCCAAGGAGTATAGTTTTTGACAGAGATACTAAATTTTTGGGATATTTCTAGAGAACATTGTGGAAGAAGTTGAGAACAGACTTGAAATTCAGTTCCACACATCACCTGTAGACTGACGGGCAAACAAAAGTGGTAAACAGAAGTCTGGGCAATTTGCTAAGATGTTTAGTTGGGGATAAGCCCAAGGGATGGGATTTGATTCTACCACAAGAAGAATTTTCTTACAATAACTCTATAAATAGGAGTATAGGTAAATCACCATTCTAAATTATATATGGAAGTAGCCCAAGAACTGCACCAAAATTGAGGAAGATAGAGCAAGGGGAAAGGACAAGTGGTGAAGATGAAGAATTTTCTGAACATATCAAGCATCTACATGAAGAGGTTTAGGCACACATTACCAAGATGAATTAAGAGTATAAAGCTAGGGCTGATCAAAGGAGAAGACATAAGGAGTTCCAAGTAGGGGATCTAGTCATGGTACACTTAAAAAAAGAAAGATTTCCAGCCGGTACTTACAACAAGCTGAAAATGAAGAAATTTGGCCCTTGCAAAATCCTAAAGAAACATGACTCAGGAAATGCATATGAAGTAGAGTTTCCAGATGGAATTCACATTTCTTCTATTTTCAACATTGCAGACTTAACAGTGTATCAGGATGCTGGTGCAGAAGAGGAGCTGATGTTAGAGCCATGTCCAATTCCTGCTTCTAAGAAGGAGGAGATAGAAGACATTATAGATCATCATGTGGGTAGGAGTACCAAAAATAGGCAGTATGAAGAGTATTTGGTCAAGTGGAAAGGACAGCCAATAGAGGACTCAACTTGGATTTCAGCAGCTGAGGTTTCCCATTTGGGATTTCCTCTACCATTCATAAAGTGACAGGGTCACTTTTCAATCTACCCTAGGTGTCTGATGCAAGAGCATCTAGAGGTATAAGGGCAATCCTGTGTCACCCAAAAAAAAAATTACTTAGACTTAGTTTCTATTTCATGTGTTTTCATTTTTTGATACCCATTTGGGTCAAATGAACATTCCAGCTCTCACAATTCCACTATCAATGTTCTAGGATAGAGTATTTGAACACCTTGGAATACGTGTAAATGTCAAAAAAATAGGAGTATGTAATTGAGCCATCATTTTGGTGAGCTAGAAGGTGTAAATTGGTTGAAGGATTATAATTATAATTTAGAGCATTCCAGAAAAAGACTCAGGTGAAAAGGCCCCACGGTTTGAAAGTTATCGCAGTTTTTCAATTTTTGGAGAACTCTTAAGAATGCTTCAAAGTTAGGTTAGGGGCATTAAATGACCTTGAACAGGGTGAAAAGATGGGGGATGAGCAAAGCTCATCCATAGGGCCATAGAGTGCTTCAAGAGCTTTCCAAAAATGTAAAAAATTTGTCAATCGGAGCTACGCTTCAAAAGTTATGCCTCTCGAAAGTTCGATTACCATTTCCAAATTTTTCTAGTTTTGCACCGACTTCTAACGCAGCTTTTGGAGCCTTCTATTTGGTCGGTGGATGCCAACTAGCACTTTCTAGAATGTATTCCTAATCCTTAACCCTCCAAGGTCCATTTAAGGACATTTCTAGCATTGTAAAAGGCAGTTCGGAGTGGAGTTTGAGAGAAGGTACTAGGACAAGAATTTATCTTCAAATTTATGCTATTGTAAGCCCATAGGGCATGTTTTGAAGTCTATTTTCTCTATACTGAATGTATTAGCTTATTTACAAACTTAATAAAATTTTCCCTTTCCTGTTGTGTCCATTCTGTATTTGGGTTGTGTCCCCATCATGTTGTCATGCTGATGTGAATTGCTCAAAATAATGGAAAGCGCTATTTGACAACTTATAACTTTTGACCAGTTGACCGAAATGAGAAAATTTCTATTGTGTTGCATTTTAGGGGTTAGAGGCTTTTATGTTTCAAGTTTGAGCTTATGAAAAATCTATTTGATTAGTTTTCAAATGCGATTCCAAATGCAATTTCTAGCTTTTTATTGGTGTCAAAATTTGCAAATTTGTTGGAACCCCTATTCGTGATGTTATATGTCAAAATTCCTAATAGGTGAGACCAAATGGATTGAACCACTATATTGTACTCTAAAAATACTTCAAGTGTGCCAATTTTTGAATCTTGACTAATCCATTTGCACACTTTTCTAGGTCATTTCCATTTGCAAAAAATGCTTTTCTAACATTGTTTCCAGTCTGCAAAATTTGAGTAGCCCACTTTGACCACTCACCTTTTGCATCCTATTATTTTTAATGAGCCCAATTCGTAGATTTATACTCTCCTCATGATAGTGAACCAATGTCCCAAGTTTCATTCCCCCAAGTATCAATTTACCCAATTTTCAAAGCCAAATCCTAACCCAATTTATTGTTTTCTGACTTGTTTTCTTGCAAGCAGTTCTGACAGGTAAACTTTGACAGTCAATATATTTTGACCCTGAATTTTTCATGAGACAAATTTTGACATGGTACAAGTGTGCAGAATAGAGAATCAATGTGCCAATTTTTAGAGCCTGGTCAAGTGTTTGGATCAATTTTTAAGGCCAGTCAAAGGACGGACCTTCTTAATACAAAATTGACAATCTACAGACAAGTGTGAAATGAGTTTTTTAATGATCAATCAGTGATCAAAGTTGATTTCAATTAGTTTGAGATGATCAGTGGATATATCTAAGAATCTAGTTGTTCGAAAATGAAATTTTTTTAGCTGGACCCACTTTGAGGCCTGACTAAATTCATCAGATTTGTGACAACAAATAAGGTTTTAAGATACATTGAAAGAATGATCATAATATTTTTTATTATTATAAACTCTTAATATGTGAAACAATTTTTTTGAGACCAAGTGGATCCATATAAGTGTGAACCTTAGGAGTGTCTAGTAAATCTTGTATATGGGAGAGATTTTGGATGCTACCCTTGCATCTACTTTGAGTTAAATAGTTGATAGGAATGATTTCATTCAATGAAAATGGCATGTCTTGAAATCATGTCATAGAATGAGAGGGTTGGTTGAATTTGGGCTTGTATATGAATATGGAACTTAACAAACCAGTGTCCAAATCCCATCAGTTATTATACCCTTTGAAAGTGAGATGCTTTGTCTATCAATCTTTTATATTTATTCATATGGGTGCAAGCTCATGCAAACCAGGCAAGGAAGCCATTCTAGTTGAAGCCCACATGTGTTGCAAAGAGATCCCATGCATGAGAAATAACAAAAGAGATTTGTTTGATAAAGGGAGTCGCAAGTTCCAAATGAAATGGTAGGGTTAAAGGTTCCATAAGATCAAAGAGGCAGTTTGTGCATGGCTCTAGGGAAGAGTTGTCAAATTCAAGCTAGAGTTATTACAGGTGGTATAATGATGATGGTGAAAGGTTTTTAGAAAATCCAAATCTATTAGGACAAGCAAGTCTCTAGGAATCAAAAAACTAGGCAGAGTTGAGGGATCAATGCCATCTTAGTGGGGTTCAAGATCAAAGGAGGTTGTAGCTCATAAAGAGGAACAACTCACGACAGTGAAGACAGAGATATACGTATAAAAAAGAGGCAAATCATGCCAATAAAAAATACACATCACACAAAGAGGAAGGTGTCACATGCAAGGAAGAACAAGGGATGGCTTGAGGTAGGGGAGCTATGCCATCATAACAATGGAGGAACACATGAGCCATAGAGGACATATAAGGAAATACATGTCATCATTGTAGGTAGATGAGCCATGTTCAAGAATGAAGAACACCCACATATTAAGTTTTGAAATAGCACATATTACAAAGCAAGTTGAGGCATTGAAAAGGAATCCCTACGCAATTTGATTAGAAGATGAAGTATAGGAAAAGTACCATACCAAACATGGAAGAAGACCAAAAAATAGGGAGAAAAACCATGGGGATGTTTCAACAATCCATAACCAATTAAGAGGAAGAAGCCACTGGCTAGTATCAAGGAAGTCATTTCAAAGGCCCAAGCCACCAATGAAAGGGGAGATGTCCACAAAAGAAAGAAAAAAACTACACCATAGCAAAGTCACATAAAATGTCAAGAAAGAACACATAGAGAGGAAATATGTAGGGGTGTTGAAGTTGCCAAGGGGAAGCATCAGTTTCTTGCCGAATTGTAGCAAATAAAGAGGATAGGCAACTATAGGATATGCTTTTCCAGTCTTTGAATGGCTTAAGCTTATGTGTGTCACCATTAAAACTTTTATTACAATGATGTACATGTTGAATTCCTAAAAATGTAGAGTCCTTTTATTGAGTATGGGAGGTTTACAATGTTTTGAGTTCAATAATTTCTCTTATGCCAATTGGGTAGAGGACCAGGTCATGTATGATTTCTCCTGCAATGCTTGTGCTTCTTTTTTGAAGAACATTGCAATTAAGTAGCAGAAGCTGAAATTTCAAAGACAAGTCAAATATATGAAGCATCTATGCTATACTAAGCAGAGCAGAGGCAGAAATGGTGAAAACCATTTATCCCAAATTTACTATGCAGGGGTGCTTTGCAATTTTTAAATACTCCAACACATACACCTTAAGCTATCTTGAAGATGCTGGCTTTTGTAAGCCGTAAACCATGCAGGTGGACCTCGTGGATGACTAGCTTGAAGTGACAACTAACAAATTTTGATGTGGCATGCAAGTTGAAGGTTGTTGACAAAGCAAAAAATGGTCGCCAGCAAAGTAAGAAATGTTTGTCGAGAAAGTGGAAATTTCTAGTGGTCGTTATGTTACCACAAGAAAATGGTGAGATTTTCTAGCATGTGACATGGAGACCTATTAGAAAATCTCAATTCCAGACCAGAAAACCTCAAGATCCATCAAGACAGTCATGGGCATGTGTGGCAGTAATGTGGTAGATCAAGATCAGATGGCACTAGATCGTGCCATGTGGCAGATTTGAGGGTAGTCACTATGTCTCCAAGGCAAATTTGCATGCCAATTAACATAGTGAGATAGCAACACAATAGAGAGATGACACGTGACAGTGACATGGCAGCAAGGTGGACTAGTCTGACAGTGACATATGGTAGAGGTTCCTAACATGGCACACTTCCCAAGGTGTTGACATGGCACCCAGTTGATAGGGATGGATGACTATACATGGAATGAGCCAATCAAAAGATGACATGTGGCGATGGTGGTCAAACCAAGTTTGATCCAGATGGAACCTGTGAGGGAAATTTCAAAAGTTTTTAAAAAAAAATTTTTAAAGATTTATTCCTCTAGAGTATGTGCAAGGTTAGATTTTAAATAAAATTTGATTTATCATATAGTTCAAACTATATGAAAAGGTTAAATTTTTGCAATAATGCTATGGAAGTCATGAACATAAGCTCAATTTTCAAATGGGCATAATAGTGGCAATTTTTGCCCAAAATGGGTGCTCCAATATACTGTTGGAACTGGAATGATCTAAAAAATTTGAATTTGAGGTCAATTTTTGCATAGGTGCTCACTGGTTCAATCTATAAGTGAATTTGTAAATTTTGGGTCATTCTTAATAGAATGGGTGTTTTATATCATTGATCATCAGAATTGGTTAGAATATAGATATAAAGGCTTGTTGAGGTGTGATGTGAAGAAAATCAACTATAATCAGTTTTCTTGCATTTTTGAGGCCATTTTAACTAATTTTTCTCTTTTTACCTTGAGTTCATTTTAACATCAAAAATTAGTTACATCCTTTCATCATCAAGTTTTTGAGATATTTGATGCCTTTGAGAGGTAAAATGAAGGATTTGATTCACCCATGGAAGAGAGAGATTAGAGAGAGTCTTTTCACGGCAAAGAGGGAATTTCAAGTGGACACATGTCAGATACAGAGGAAATCTGGGAATTCTTTCCTCTTTATCATTCTCATTTTGTCTCATTCAGAGGGTTCCAATTTTTGGGAAGAAAAAGTTTCATTGCTATGATACCATTACGGGTTCCAATTTTTCACTATGAGACCATTGGTTCTAGTTTTTAACATATTTCCTTGACTATGACACCATTATTTCAACATAATTCTCTTGTATGAACAGCAGTAGTACAAATTATATAATAAGTTCAAATCTATTTAGGTGTTTTTTGTTTTGATTTCATGCATTTGAATGTATTGTTTTAAAGAAATTAATATGAATGAACAAGAACTTCATTAGTTTCATTCTAATTCCTGTCTCCTATCTCAGTAATCTTCAATGTTTTATGGTCTTTGAATAAAGAGCCTAGGTCATACTTGCAGTCCCTTAAGGTTGTATGTTGTTTCATTGTTGCTTATAACTCAAGGGGTTTTGTAAATGCTTCAGAGAAATCAATAGGGTTGCAAGTTTATTAAGGGGGATATCATGTAAGAATGAGATTTAGATTGAACATGGATGTCTATTTACAAGGTGAATGGATAGATTGTATATCTGAATATATGAATAAGTATCAAGTATCTAAATGTATGTGATTGATTCATGGAATTTCCCAATGGATTAGGCACTGGTCAGCTACAGGATCATTATTTCATGTTGTTTCATATTAGGGGTTTTTGTTGAATTCAACATTATTAATCAAATGTTTTTCCCCCTTTCATGTTGAAGAGCTATAATAGAATACCCTCACTCAACTTGTGAATTTCATAGATTTGCATTTAGCTACTATAGATCTATGTCATTACATGAGTTATTAGGAGATATAAGGGTTAAATCTGCTATAATAGATTTTGAAATATGTTTTTTTCCACTGGTACTATATTGATTGAATCTGAGGTCCACCCACCTAGGTTTTGTAGAGCCTAAAGTAGAAGAAGGGTTAAGCCTTATAGTTGGCCCAATGTCTAAAATAGTATGTTGAAGATGGGAGTTAGCTATCCCTAGATGTACCATATTCTCATCAGGGTAATTTAAAACCTATAACATTTTAAAAAACCAACATGAGGTTCCCACATTTTTAGGAAACCTTAATCCAAAGGAGATGATTGATTAGATCAATGAATTGGAGGAATAATTTTAGTATGAAGATATTGAGGATCCTAATAGGGTCAAGTTTGTGAAGGTGAAACTGAAGGGACATACAAAGATCTGGTAGTAGGAGATTGAGTTGGAGCGAAATAGAAGAGGAAAGGAAAAAATCAGCAGATAGGACTAGATGATAACTAAATTAAAGAGACAATTCATTCCCTTAGATTATTAGCTGGATCTACTAAAGAAAATGCAAGGGTTAAAGCAAGTGGGAAGATATGCTCAAGAGTGTACTAAAGAGCTCTACTGATTTCTCATTAGAACTAGCCATGCAAAAGTTGACAAGGAGAAAGTTGTTTGTTATATTAATGGGTTAAGGCCAAGCATTCAGAAGGAGCTAAGTCTGATTCCAATGACCAACATTGGGGAGGCATATCAATTTCCCCTAAGAGTTGAGGAGAATCTAACAAAGAAATATGATAAAAAGAATAGTGGAAGAGATCATGGTAGAAGATTTAGTAGATAGTCTTATGGAGGCCAAAATGATGATCATAAGAACAAGGATAAGGCCAGTAGAAGGAGTTAGAACCAAACACTAATACATTAAGGGTCAATTTGTGATGGTAGGCAAATGTAATGTGTTTTTGGCTTTTTTTTTCAATTATAGCTCAACGATGTCGCAATTGCAATGCTAATGGGATATAAGAGAAAAAAAATTAAAATGTTGCTCATTTTTTATACAACATGAACCCATTCTGCTACCAAACGCAATGTTGGCAGATGGAGGCAAGGCCAAGTTTGAGGCAAGGTGGCTTTGGTTTTGAGGCGAGGCCATTTTTGGACTGAGGTGGCTTTGGTTTTGCTGGTGAAGGGGAGCAATGGAGCCACTAAAGAAGCAGATAGAGTGGAAAGCCTGAGCCCATGCCAACCCCCCGTAGGGTTTTCTCAGTTTTGCTCCATAGGTCTTGTATTATTTTGTGAGTATCCACACTTCCTTTGTAAGGTTGCTTCAAGTCTGTAAGAGAATTTGACATATTTTTTAGTTGATTTAAATCCATGTCAAAAGCTTCACCCAGATAAAGTGGAAATTTTTTGCTGATTGTTAAACAGTTGAATTGGGTGATTTTCAAATCAAATGTTCAAAGACATCCTTATCATAGATGCAATATACTACTTAACTTTATCAATTTCCATTTGTTAACAATTTCCTTGGTTATCCACTTCTTGATTATATCATATGATAAAAATAATTGATTGAAACAACAACAAATGGAGTTCTTTGTAAGGTTACATTTCTTTTTTTCATTTTGTACTTCTTGCTTAGAATATGTTCTTGTACATTATTGCAGCTAAAGAACGCAAGAAATGTGACCAAACTAGAATTAATCACAAATGACAGGTCATGTCCAATCCTCTTTTTCTTTGGAATGTTACATGATATTCATGTCCACCACTATTTACATTGTGTGTAGGGATTTCCTAATTTTCCTTTCTTATTTCATACCTTTTTTTTTGGATGATATATTCATTGGGAATTGTCTATTTAGAACCCACGAGAGGGGTTATGTTTTAAAATTGTGAAATAGATTGTCTTTTGTAGTGCCAATGAGGAAATAGAAAGAGTTGAGATTTACAATGTATGGGTCTAAATGAATATTAGAGTGATCAAATATGCAAGATATCTTATCACAAATAGAGTGATTCTTTTTGCAAATTTTTGAACACCCCTTTTGAGGATTTCCTTCACCAATGTGGAAGAGGAGACCATGAAATTGAAAGTCATGAGAGGATTTTTTTGTGGGAAAGAGTTGAGAGAGATTTATGAAGGCTGGGTTTCAACAAATGATACTTGACTGCATTGTGTTGCTTATATCCATCTTATAACACAACAAACTGATCTTAAAACATTCCAACTACTACTATAATGTGCATGCTTTCTAAACTCTATGCTTGCTCTGTGTAAATTTTATGCTTGAAGCAAGAGACAATTGGTCAGTCTGTCAAATGTTTTATTACACTCTAACATGCATTATCTATTTGGTGAAATCATTTTTTATTGTTATAAGAAGGATTGCAGAAAATTATGAATAAATCAGCAATAGTAATGAGAGCCATCTAGAAAATAGTGAACAACATTGGATTTACAGTCAACAAACAACTTTGTGCTTGGTATTTTTGTTCAGTTTAATTTCTTTTAAGCATTGTTTCTTTTTAGTTTCTTCTTCACACTTTGGTTATGAAAGAACAAGTGCAAAACAGAGGATATCATGTAGGATTGTAGGTTTATTTAAGTATTTTTTAGGTACTTTAGCAGTAGGGGAAGGTCACATAAGATACAGATATGTAGCATCTCTTTTCATGTATTAACATTAGCAGTGCATAAAATTGATAAAGTGGGATAGAGCATAGAAGTATGTTTAGCAGTAGGAACAATCTAAATTAATATAGTTAATGGAATTACTTTCTCAACTATATATTACTCTGAAGCTCCAAGTTCCTTACAAGCATTTAGAAATGGATCTGCATCATGCATTTCCATCTCAAATTTTGCAACTTAGATTGCAGACTAATTAGATTTACTTTGCAAATGTTGTGGAATTGTTGTACTGCAATGATAGGGCATTTTTTCTTTGTAAATTATCTATGGGCCAAGTTAGCTAAGAATTGAATAAATATCCTACCCCAAAGTTACAAAATGATCTGAGACTTGCTAGGAATCAATTTTTGCATCTTCTACTAAGCTTCTTTTCACTTGATTGTTCAATTTTCCATGAACTAGGTTAGCTCAAAATCAAATATAGCACCTCTAGCAAAAATATCAACCAGAAAGAGAGAACATAACATTTTTCTGGAAAGACACTAATCAAACCTAATAAATACAACTATATCACTTTGTGAAAGGGCTTCAAGCACCAATACCAAGAAACTAACCACCAAAGAATAATATACAACTAAATTTAAATTTAAGTCTATGTAGCCAAGTTGAGAGCTTTGAGTAACCTCCTGCATAAAAAAAAAAATGAAAACTGACCCATGATCAAAATATAAATTGCTTCTCTAGACAATAATACTATTTTATCCTTATTTATTTAACAAATCTAGAATGAGATAATAAGGCTATTCCTTTTCCTGGAAAAGCTTCAACTAGATGTGAAAACTGAAACATGATCAAGATATGGATTGGATTTTAGATAAGAATACTATTTTAAATTTTAAAAGTTATAAGGAAATATGTGGCTATTCCTTATTATTAGGAAAGGTTGCACTTGATCTAAACACTGATCCTAGATCAAGATATAGATTACTTGTAGATAACAATACTATTTTTTTGAAATATTATTACATAAGGTATATAACTTTAGCAACATCATAGGAGACAATCACCTTGCAATTTTGACAACTGCTTGCTAAATTACCAAATCTAAAATAAAATAATGTGGCTATCTCTTATTCTTTAGAAGCTTGGACTGAGTTTACAAGAACCATTCAGCACATGCTATGAATATTGTAAATATATAGAGAAAATATTTCCAAAATTTCCAAACTACATTGACTTGCATCTCCAGATGTTTAGTGTGTGCTTCTTTCTTCAGATGATTTGAAACTTTGCTACTTACTTGCCATGTATCTAAGAGCCTCCTCAGATGCTTGGTATTTTGCTTCCTTCTTTGTTCTACCTATACCTGCTCCTACTTTTTCTCCACTAAACAAGACTTGAACTCAATAAGAATTGTTGTAACAAATATGAATAATGTCAGCACTAATTTAATCAATTTTCAGTATTGAACACATTATCTTTAAATTAGACTTAATATAACTTCCATGGGGATGTAATTAGAACCAATTCATTTATTATGCACTATTTTCCTTCTATAAAGGCCAAAAACCTAGCAAACTAACTTCCACAATAAATTGGAGCTCCATTGTCTTATCCAAAAGAGAATTAAATTCCACCTAAGAAATAGCTAATAAAAAATCTAGCAGTTGACAAGATACAAAGAAAATCATGATACAAAGAAAATGATAGTGTGAGAAATCCCAGCTAAATACCTTTATTCCACATTTCATTGCAATTTCTTGTAAAACTCCCACAGCATTCAAAGCATTGAGTATGTTACCTCCTCCTACATTGCTATTAGTTGGCACTTTGTTCATGGAAGATTCTTCATCTTCTGATTAGCTCAATCAAAATAAGACCTTTAGTTTAAAAAGTCCACCAACATTTCCATATACAAGTTAGAACTAGAATTTGCATTGTAATTGCATATACATTAACTTAAGCTTGTCAAATCTCTCTCTGAAAATAACAAATAAATTTTGCAAAACTCGTAATTCCACTTAATTTTTGCTTTACATTTCACCTGACATTTTTTCTACTTCTAACACCTAATTTATGTCAAGCTTGGCACCAATTGATTTTGTGTAGCTTTTTATGGTCACTACCTCATGAAACACCAATTTGGTGGAGAGACCCCTCTACAAGAGTCCACAAGGGGATATTTCATTTATCTATTGTTCACCATGTTGTACAACCTTAACCCAATCGAGACTCAAACCAGAGATCTCCAATAAAGAGGGCATGCATATTCCTACACTACTTGATCAACATAGATATTTTTCTTCTTAAGAGAAGTTATGTTACCAAGCTCTCAAAAATATTAATTTAAAGGTTGAGCCAATTTATTAGAGGATGTCAAAATTAGCCACATGCTTCACATCCAATATACATGCATGGATACATGGGAATAAAAATATAAATAAAGAATAAAGTTACTAAATAATAGCAATCAAAATGATAGTTATTAGAAGAAGAATTTTTCTATATTTGGGAAAATATTAAAATCTTTCCTAACAAATAAATACCTGAATGGGAAATGGAATCTAGAACCATATGATTACTTTTTACTCTGTCATCTCCAAAAATTCCCTGCTAGAAAGGAAATTTTAATAAGCAAGTCCCTTACAAACAAATTCACTTTCAAATAAATTACAAGTACATTCTAGTCAATACATGAATGTAGCAACAATTAAAATGCCCACCTCCTTAGAAAGTCACCTTTTAGCCTCACCTAGACACCTATCAATTGTAGGAGAATTCTCCACACCATGATTGAAAGAAGGTTGTTGAATTTTTTTTTTTCTAAAGAAAGAGAATTGGACTAAAAAATTAGTCCTTGAGTTGGCCTTGTAAGTTGCCTGGGACTCATCTCTTATTTTTCTCTAAGCCATCGACCAGGCACTTGATTTGGAGGTACTGAAATTTGCAATGGTCTAATAGGTATAGGAGGATCAGCTAAATTATGTTTCCCAGTATCTTGGCCATGTTGCAGTATCAAAAGTCACCTTCTTGTATCGGGATCTAGTTCTGATTTAGGAACTTCACCTTCTTCTCGAATTGGAGAACCTTGAATATTAGATTCTATACTATTAAGGGTTTGAGGTACAAACTATTTAACTGCTGGAATCCTGTGGGGATATTCTTGAAAATGTTCGATTGGGGTATCTGTACGAGATGGTCACATGAGAATAACAAATGGAGGGTACAATAGCAGGTTGTGTTTGATTGAGAAGGTGAGCCATCATTTTAAAACCTTGATGGTCTACCCCATTACATGTAATCTCTAATTGCAAAGGAGAATTAGATTCTTGCAAATACAATAGCAGTGGTCAATGTAGTATAAGTCTTTCAATTTTTTCTGTGATTTAACAGACACCATCACAAGATTATATAATAATAATAACTTATTCCTAATAGTCATAATGTAGGGTTTAGAGAATTGGACTAAGAAAAAGTATCAATATAATGCCTGATTCACTAGATGATTAGGAATGTGATCTTTGCTATGCAGGATTAGAGTCTAGAGAGAACCACTTGTGAATTTTCAATTTAGTTGTCTATAGAATTGATTGTTCATATGGTTCCCTTAATATTGGAGAAACTATCCACTTTATTGCTCTCAAGAATAAAGAACATAATGCTGACATTACACATGAATACATAAACTAATATGCACTTTTAAGCATTGTTTCAATACAAAATACCACATTGATTTAGAAGAAACCAAATTTCTCCATAAGGAAGAATATTATTGCAAGTGGAAATTAAGAGGTATTGTTGAAATGAATAGGCATATGCATAATCCCAATAGAGATGAATGGTGAGGTTTAAGTTACTCCTAGCAACCTATTGTAAATGCTCACAAATAAAGTTGTACACATTCATTGGTTTCTTATTCCTCCCAATTTATTGCAATCTCTTGGCTTTTTTTATATAATTTTTTTGTACTTATTAATGCACCTGACCTTAAAAATAGTGTATCACACACTTATTTTTTCTTGCTATGAACTCTGGCATCAGCAATGTTAAAGATTTTAGCTATGATATAAATCTTTATCTCTGATTTTTCTCTATGTATTGAAATTGAGATAATACCTATGGATTCTGTTTATAGTTGGATATTTGAGATAATATTATATAAAGTGACATGTGTCATGCATTTGGAAATATGAAGAGACTTGTATTTGTAAATTTAAGAGAACATTGGTTGTGATATGAAGAGTCTCTCAATTATATATATGTGATTGCTTTGTGTGTTGAGATAACGTATCAAGTTGAAAGCATTGTACTTGAACATTTTTATATCAATAAAAGATATATTTTCCTAGTGTGGTTGGGTCTTTCCCTTCAAGCCAAAGTGTTCTCCCAGAATAAATGTCTTGTGTCTTTTGTACCTTTTTTGTGTTCTTTGTTGCTATTTATCCTTACTTCTGGGAAAAACATTAACAATCAAGAGGAATGAGGCAATTTGTACCAAGATTATTTGGGAATGGAGAGATTTATGGTCCAAGCGTGAATGGGTAATGAAGGTCTAAAATAGAAAACAATGTCTAAATCAACATTGGAATTAATTAGTCTTACAAAATGGTTGATATTAGTTTGCCATGTTGATTGTGTCCTAGGTATAGTTGGTTCTAGTATAAGTCTATAAAGATAATACATAAGATAAAGCAACTTAACATGTGTCAAGTAACTATTTTTTCAAGGGTCAATATGCCCTATGGATGTCCCTATCTAACTATATATCTTTTAATTGCATATAATAATTAATTTATGTGCTTTTTCATGACTATGTTTGACTCATATAATTGTGATCTCTCTAGCACTATGATGTCATTTAATATGTCTTGCTAAAGCTTGTAAATTTTGTTCCTTTTGCCATGTCATGTAATATGTCTTGCCTTGTCGCTTATATATTTTGAAATTGTTGTTAGGCCTTGTAGCCTATATAATTTGATTGTTGGAGAGCTTCTATAGCTAAGCAAGAAGGTTGTTGCAAGAGTTATAGCCACACACTCAGGTATGAAAATTGTATATTTTTTAATCTAATGTATATTTTAACTAGACTTTTAGCTTATATGTTTTGAGATTGCTTTAAGTGGCTTAATGTTGTAAGGTCTCTTGAAATAAGACCTTCAGGTGGTTGCTCAAATTTTTACAAATAATCTTATCCACAAATTTTCCTAGAGCAATTGATTGAATGTTATAAAAGGTGATTGGGCTAAATGTCTTAGGAATAAAGTCAAAGAAAGTATTTTTAAAATATTAAAGTATTTAGCTAGGTCTAAGAAGATTTGTGTACTTTTGTTAGTTTTTCTTAGCTTCTAAAATTTGTAGATTGAAGTTTTCATAGCCCAATTTTTGCTTCTTGCAAAGAACAATCATTTCAGATAATATAAGTGAAGAACAAAATAGGGAGACAATCACTAGATTGTGTTCTAACTTGAAAAGAAAAGGTGATGGAAAATGTTATTGTCCTTGCAAAATTTGTAAGGGCTTAAACTATAGAAGACTGCTAATCAAAATAGTTAAGAGACATTGTAGGGAGAATGGTCACATTGAAGGGGGGCATGACTATCATCCACTGGTAAGTTGTTCATTATATCATTTTAACAATTTATATACATATGAAATCACTTGATGATGAGTTGATTATCACGGTTTGTTTATGTTAATCAATTTTATATATGTTGATCTCCCTAGGTAAGTGCATGATATGAACCACAAAAATCTGAAGAATACGGTTTTCAAAGTGGAGGAACATGGAGGTGCGAATATCCAAGGTAAAGATAATGATCCCATGGAAGATGACAATCATGCGCTAGAAAACACAATTGAAGATGATGGTATAAATACATTGATCCAGGACACATTTAGTCCAAGCATATCTGATCATGATGATGATGATAGCCTCAATGTACCTCTACTTGAGAAGGCATATGAGCCCCTATACAAAGACTCCCAAACAACTCTTCTCTCTAGTGTATTGTTGTTGTTGAACTTGAAGGTTATGAATGGTTTATCCAACATAACAATGTCACGTATGTTAAGGTATGCCATATATGTCTTTATAGTTAACAAAGGGTGAATAATGTACCACTAATATTGTTTATATTAACAACTTATTTTTTTGCTGTAGATTGATAGGTGAGTTTCTGTTACCACCATCAAATAATCTACCTCGCTCATATCAAGAATTATCTGCTATTATGAAAGATATTGGAATGGAGCATGAAGCAATACATGCTTGTCCCAATGATCATATTATATATTATAAAAAATATGAATTTGCAACACAATGCCCTATATGTCATATGAGTAAATATCAAATAGATCAACTAACAAAAAAGGTTCCTCAAAAGGTTCTTCGTTACATCCCCATTATTCCATGGATGCGACAATTATTTAAGTGTAGTAGCTTGGCTCAATTTATGGATTATCATGCATGCAATAGAAGTCAAGATGACATTATTCAAATCCCTACATATGGTTTGACATTTATGCACATAGAGGAAAAGTGGCAACACTTCAAAGAAGAACCTCATAATCTCAAGCTTCCATTGGCAGTGGACGGTGTCAATCCATTTGGAGAGATGATATTTGTTTACTCGGTGTGGCTTGTGTTTGTTATCAACAATAACATTCCTCCATGGATGTCAACAAAGAGGGAGAACATTATGTTGGCAATGATTGTTCTAGGTATCTTATCATTTGATAGTTATTAATTTACATGTACCTACAAATCTTGCAGTAAAATGGTCACAATAATTATGTAATATTACTGTTCATTCAAGTAGGTAAATATCAAGTAAAAGATATGAATGTATATATTGAGCCTCTTATCAATGAGTTTGTGGAGTTATGGAATGGTGTCACTATGTATGACATGTCTAGACCAATAGGACAAAGACAATTTCAATTCCATGCAATACTTGTATGGACAATACATGATGCCCTAGGGCTAACACATTTTTCTAGTATGTTATTATGAATTCAAGTTGCGCACGATAATTCTAATTATAAAAATCAACATATTTAATAATCCAATTATATCATTATCTTGTAGGTCTTCAAACAAAGGGAAAATTTGCATGTCCAATTTGTGGTCCAAAGATGAAATCTTGTCATTCAAAAAGTTTAAGAAAGTAGGTGTTTGATGAGTGTAGACACTTCCTCCACAGGAATCATAAGTACCAAAGTATGAAAAAACATCTTTTCAATGGGAAAGAAGACACTACATCAAAGTCACGAAGAATGACACCTCACCTATGGAAGTTGGAATATAATAGAATTAATCATTGAGGTAATTACGTTCCACCTCATGGTTTATGTTTGTAATTTATATATTTTTATTGTGATGTTTGTTTACTAATTGTGTAATTGATGATCGTGAAGGTCGTCAAGGCAGTACTGACAACCTTTAAAAGGGACTAAAAAGCTATCCAAAAAAAATTAGTAGGTTGCCCTACTATGATTAATTACAAATTGTGGATTTGTTTGATACTATGCATATTGGAAACAATATAATAGAGACATTGTGGAAAATATTGGATGGAAGGCATGACAAAGAAAAAATTGTCAAAAATTGTAATGACATTCATGAATCCAATCATGCATTGAAGAATTTCATTCACTCAAATAGCAACAGAGATCAAATTAATATTAGTGCCCTTCCTTGGTTACTAACAGAGCAGCAAAGTGATACCATAAAAGAAGTCATATGAAAAATTTGATTTCCCATAGGATTTGCTGCGAAAATAAAAAATCTCATATAAAAAAAAAGTGAATTTGGGCCAGGGCTCAAAATGCATGACTAGCATACTTTCATCAAGGTAAGTTATGTTCTTCTATATTTACAATATATTCATAAACTACATGTACTATTTGTTATGTTATGTTACAAAACAATGAAATGATTAGTTTATAATTACTATAGTACATGCTTTCTCTATCTCTCCCAGAGCACTTCAACAATAACATCAAACAAGTGATATACAATCTTGGAAAATACATGAGGTAAGCAGTAATATCTATTCAATTTGTTGTATATATTTATTATATTCATGATTTTTTTTTCTTACTATGTAATCTATTGTATATTATTTTGTAAAGTCTCGTATCTACATATTTTTTGTGACTTGAATCTCTTAATGTAGGTGATTGTCATCTAAAGAAATCCATAAAGAAGTTATAAACTATTGGAAGAGAAGAATTCCTCATTTACTGTGTGAAATGCAAAAGTGTCTACCTCCAACTTTTTTCAATGCATAGGAACACTACATCATACACCTAGTTGAGCAGATTGAATTATGTGGACCTGTACACACTAAGTCAATGTGGATGGTTGAGAGGCACTTGAAATCTTTGAAGGCTTTGGTTTGACAAAGAGCACATCCTGAGGGTTCTATGGTAGAGGGATATATGGTATACCAGACTATGGTGTACATTATTGAATATCTTCCTAAGTTTGCATCAAATATCCATGTAGATTGCATTTGGGATCTCGAGCATTTTAAAAAATTAGAAGGGGAGTACTTGATGGGGAAAGGTACATTGAGGAAAGTGAGAGGTAATAAATTATAAGATGTTATTGTAATAAATTATTTCTTAATCTTCAAAACAAATCGGTTGTAAGTTGTCTATTTTTTTTTGTATAGGTGCTCGAGAGGGGGATGCACTACATTTGTATATTGCAAACAATCTTGATTGGATGACAGTATGGATTGAATGATGTCAACATTTTGGTTGCACATTAACATGGGAAGGTGTATCTTCATTGGTTAAAGAAGCACATCATAATGGAGATTCCAATGTTACGCAAAGGGAAATAGATTTAGCTTGTGGTTCAAGAGATTTTTAGGTACGTACAAATTTATTAATCACTCGTATGTTTATCAACTCACGATACAATAATTTTGACATGTTTCACATATTCTTGCAGGTTAAACACCACAAGGTTATGTTCTATAATGGTCAAAAATTTCATGTCAAAGTGTTGGATGACACGAAGGAAACTTTTGATTCAAGAATAACTGCAATCTTTCAAGTGTCTAATATTTCATCTAGAAACGACTTACATCCTCGAGAGTCTAAAAATTGATACTATGGCATTTTGGATGATATACTTAAGTGTGACTTTAGTTCCTTCAAATTAGTACTCTTCATTGTCAAATGGTATAGGCTACTTAATCCAAATGATCCTAATAGAACTATTATTGAACATGATAATGGATTTACAATGGTTAATACAAGGTCATTTGAGCCAGTTGGGGATGAGCCCTATGTTCCTCCAAGCCAATGTGAGTAGGTATTTTACTCAGAGGTTCCACATAAATTGGGTTGGTCATTTTTTGTTAGACATGAACCAAGAGGAAGGCCAATAAAGTATAATGTGACGAAAGAAGAAGATATCGAAGAAGTAGAAGATGATGTAGATGGTGATCACGATCGATAGTTATTGGATGATGTTCCTAACACAAATTTTCAAGAAGAAGAAGAAGAAGATGATGATGATGATGATGGTTATGATGCTACTGATGATGATGATGAAGATGATGTTGATGTTGATGATGATGATGTCGACGACGATGATGGCAAGGATGATGATGATGATGACGATGACGATGATGATGAGGAGAATGATGATGATGATGATGGTGATGATGATGACAATGAGGATGATGATGATGAAATTTAGAGGTATGCCATCAATCGTTAATCTATTTAATATTCATTTCTTGATAGAAATATATTTGTCTTTTATGATTACATAGTTTATTCATTATCTATTTATAAGCTACAAGTTTCAACTACAAATAGAATATTGCTAATCTAAATTAACTATTAATCTAAATTAATTAAATAAAACTATTGAAAACACATATTGATGCGTGAAGGTATTGAGCCTTATTTTCTTTTAGGTCAAAAGCATTTGTAAGTGTTTAGTTTAGAAAAGGGAATTCATTAAATATCTATAAAAGGGAGTTGTACCTAGAATAAAATTTATAGGGAAAACATAACATAAGTGCTTACCCAATTTGTTGGTTAATTATTCTACCTCTATAGGTGATGCAGACCCTGGGTGGACTTGCAATCATTCATAAATAGAGGGACTTCCATAGTGTTCTCACAACACCAACCAAGCATCTTCATAAGATCCCTCTCCTTGATCCAAGCCAACTCCATCACCTATCAGAGTGCACACCAAATCCTTATGCCACCTTAGGTTCTACATATTTGGAATAATCCCATGAATGTCCCTCAATCCATCCAATGAATTCATCCAAGCAATCTAATCAATAAACTATCAAATTCTCACAATGCCTCAATAGGTTCCAAACTTGACTTCACCTTAAATAGGTGTTTCATCCACCTCCACACACATCAAACAACTTCAAATAGCATGTCCCCAAGGTGACAAAGCCCTCAACTCATCAATTGATACAAAAACCCAATTTTAGCCCTTGACTAGGCCTACTTCTCTAGTAGGCTTATAATGTGAGCCTGATTTAAGTGTTATATTGTGTACCTTTTAATTTTTTTAATTTTTATGTGATGCTTATGATGGATGCGATTATGATTATGATGTGGTTATGCTCATGATAATTGAATTACATTTGCAGGAAACTGAACCCCTTTCAGGAGCATCTCGCACAGTCTCATGGATCGACAGGTGTAAGTCAATACTCCTTATAGAAAGTCTATTTAATACACTTATCACTAGTAAGATTGATGTCTTCTAAGATCTCTCCCATTTGCAGGTACTAACAAATAGGTATTTTTCAGAAGTGTCTTCCTCGAGTGAGGGAAATATAGGAATAGAAGAGGAAAGTGAGACATGTAGTTTATCTAGAACATGGAGATTAACTAGAGGTCAAAGGACTAGAAGGAAATTCAATAAACACATGAAATTTTTGCTTGCTCAAGAGGGGTGATGTTCTTATGATTATGAGACAGAAGGCAACATCGAGGTGCCCTTTCAGTACCAACATCTATAGAAACATTGGTTACCGAAGGAACTTCCTCCAATAAACACTAATTTTTGTGTTAACGAGAGGATATATCGCATAGCACCATCATCATTACATGGTTTGGGCCTATTTTCTATGGATGGTGTAAAGGTCTCTTACAAAAAATTTTATAAATTGATGGAGTGTGTTGGACCATGTTATGATTACAAACATTGGATGCATATTGTTCAATATAAAAAAAGTATGTGTAGGTATGCCCTCTCAGCAAATTATATACAATAGCAAGACAACAATCAAAGTAAAAGTATGGCTATATACATTGATAGAAGGCCAAAAGAAATAGGGAATATTGTGGGTTTTATAAATAGTACACGACCTGGGTCAACTATAAAGCAACCCAATTGCATATTTGAGGCCCGCGAGGGAAATCGTGTATTCATCTGTGCAATAAAATCAATACGTGCAGGGGAAGAGCTTCTTATTGATTATAATTTGAACCACATAGATACAAATGAGGCTACTATCATGGGGGTGGTACATACTATTAAACCAACTTCTAATCAATGACTCCAACATATCATTTAGTCAATAAATTTTTGGCTAACATTTTTATACTTGATCTTTGACACAGGGGCACAATATGGAGCAACCACCCAGAGGGGATGTTGGCAATGTTCCTGGCTCATCTACACATGAGTAGATAAAACTCATTGTAATTGTGCAAACTAGATAGAAGCAAAATGTTATTTTTTTAATGTTGTTTTCTTCATTTTTTTGGAGTAATTTTGATAATACTAATACTATTGTTGTCACAGAGGGCCAGTGGTCGGAGGGAGGGAAAGGAACATGCAGTCCCTGATCAGTAGCCCCCCCTGAGGAGGACCCTTTTTATATTGATTTAGCAGAGACCGATGACCCGATCGGTTCGATTAAAAAGTTAAAGAAAATTGATAAAGAAATTATACATTTGGTAACCATTAAGCCTACTACTTAGGAAATAAAAGATAGGGCATCTGAATTGTTGCACACCTCTGAAACCTTAAAAGTAAGTATTAATGAAATTTTTAATTATAGCAAGAGTTCAATAATGGTTTTTATGTTATGCTCTTTTATGACATTAATTAAAATATGGATGCGTTGTCTTTACAAAGTTTTTTGCATGATTTCAAGCTCCATTCCCATGATGAGGGTGCTGCAGATGGTTCAGTTTGATCACATGTTCCATTCCCCACTTTTGTTTTCCACTAAATATATATAGGAATGATCATAATCATTGACAATACATGCTTGAACAATCCTTTTTTTTTAATGCTCTAACAATCTTGTCCATGCTAGTCCACACATTCTATATTAATGCATGCTCTAACAATTTTATTCTTCAGCTTCAAATCAATTGCATCCTATGACAACGCTACCTCCATCCAAGACAACCACAAATCTCTTTCCAACTACTGAGTTGACAACACGTAGCTTACAGGCATTGACTGTTGCACCATCTACTGGTACAAAAATCCCTCTTTTTCTCTCTTATGACAGCAACAAACAATTTTTTTTAAAAACTTTTTAACATCAATTATCATTTTTTCTTTTATACTTCATAACAAAGACTTATGAAACTTATGAAACTTTTTGCAATAAGAGCTGCAACATCATTTCCTAGATGTTTCTATGTTCCTAGTACGGGAATGGTGAAGGATGTCATATTGATCGTCAATGACAATGAAGGCATTCCATTAAAAGTAGCCAAAGTTCAAGGTAGTTTAAAGTTATTATTATTCTATAGTGATATAATAGTAATTTAGTTTTTGATCACTCTTCATCGACTAATGATCCCATGACTATTTTGTAGGGAATGATGTTTGGAGAAAACTTGGTGATGAGTGTTTGTGAATATTTGGGCCCACCCTACGTACCTGGTGGAACATCATATCGTAACTAAAACCCCAAACCACTATTTTGATTTCATATCATCACTAGAATAGTTTTCCTTTTCATCCATTTCTTGAACTATGTTAAAGGTAGCTTCACTTCATTTATGAGTCTAACATGTTTTTTTTTACTTAAAAGGTGGAATAACCAAGACAAACCGTTGAAGGATGATCTTATAGAGAGCATGACCCAAATCTTTGGACATCATGCATTCAAGAGAAACAAGCTCCTTGAAAAAGTTGGTTTATGTTTGAAGTATATTAGGGACTAGTACAGAAAAAATTTACGGGATGACCTAGGTATGAGCGTTCGCCCTATGTTCCTGAGGCTAAGTGGCAGGCTCTAATTTTGGATGGAAAGTATAAAGCTAACAAGAAAAATAATATTACACTAGTAGAGAGTACAGCAAGGTATGTGATACTATTGAGAATTTAATTATGTACTCATTAACCTCTATATTTATAATATCTAACATATTTCAAAATTTTCATAGATTGCCTGACACGTCAAAGGCAATAAAGGAAAGATTAGAAAAGCACGAGACACACAAGCTCAGCTCTGGTGGTTTTTTGAAACTTCAAGCACGAGTTGTAAGTATTAGTAAATGAAAAAATTTATCAAATTTTTGATATAATGTGATGGAAAATGCTAGGATAGACTAGCTTTTCTATGCTCCTGATCCTCAACTTGGATCTCAGTGTTCCTCCACACCAATATATGATGTAGAGTAACATGCTTTGGAAGCACCAAAAAAATCCTAGCACCTTGGAACAACTAAGCAATTCAAGTTATCACCCCAATCCTCTATTCTCCATAAGAAAATTCAAGGCTTAATTCACCTTGAAACAAGGAACTAATCTGTTGTTACAACTACTCCTTTAATTCATGGACCCAACTCATCACATAAGGCTGCATACTAGTTACTTCTCCCTTGTACCATTCAAGGCCTCGTACACCCAACCTTGATGGCAAGTGTTTTGGACAACTCCAAACCTCTAACATAAATGGAAACCAAAACAAATATCAACACAACCCAAAACAAATTAGTTCTAAGGAAAACTTGTTGTTACCAGTCACAAGGTAGATTGCAGCACTTGACCTTTATTCTACACACCGAACCAAGGGTGCAATTGGATCCTCTAGGACTCCCAAACACCAAAGATAGTTTAGAACAACTCCAACATGACCAAAATAAGGTGTAACAAGAGTTGGAAACCCTGCTAACTATTTACCATTTCCTTTTGATATTTTAACTACCCTCCATTGGTTGATGAAACAATGCAAGTAAAATTCACCATACCATGCAAAAATGTAGGGCTCAGAGTTCAAGAGATGCCTCACAGAAGAGGATAAGTGAATTGGCTTCTAACAAGGCTATAGAGCCATGGCTAAATGACTATGAGCTGAAATCAGTGTGGAAGGTTCTAATAATGATGCATCTGAGCCACAGGTAAATAAGCTAAATGAAATTTATTTCAAATTGAATACTTTACCCATTAGTCTGTTTGATGTTAAGTTCCAATATAAAGTGAGTATATCTATTTTAAGCAAGGAATGATAACAATGCGTAGGATGTTGGAATGCAGCCTGACAATCCTTCTACACAATCTGTGGATGCTGAAGGTTCGCATGATGTGCATCCCAGTGGTGGAGGTATACATTTTCTATTAATTTTTTATATGTAGTTGCAATTGGTGTTTGGATTGACGTAACATTTTGTATAGCAGCTACAGAGGATCGAGGGGTTGATGTTCATGAGCATGTTGACATTGAGTCTAGACAAAATGATGTGGTCAAATCAAGTAAAGAGCACCATAGTTATGTTATTTAAAATAATAAAGTACTTGTAACAATTATAATAAATTATTTTAAATTTAACTCTTTTATTTTTTATTGCAGAGGACCCCCCTTTGCAACAGCATAGGAATTTGAGATCATCAAGAATAGAGAACAAAACAACTGATGAGGGGGGAATTGATGATGACACTGATGCTCCTCTTAGAACTTACATAGAAAAAAGAAATAGAAAGAAAAAAAAGAAATGATTGTCATCTACATACCTTAATTGATAATGACTGAATTTTATGTCTCAATGAATTTAATTATGTGCTAATGAATGTTCATGAATTATGTGTTAATGCAAAATATTGATGAATGTTGCATGTTAACGAATCTAATGTGTTAATGAATGTTATCATGTGATATTGATTGAATGTTAAATTTTATTAATGGTTGAAAGAATGAATGAATGTTAGATGTTAACAAGGAATGTAGAGTGATGTTAGGGGGAGGGGATGGGGCCAAATGAGCTTCCACCTTCACGTGGTTGGCCCTGTTTAGTAGAGAATATTAAACTATTCTCGAAACAAAGTGAAGCTCAATAAGATACTAAATATTTCTCTATTTTGTCCTATGTTTAGACAATTGTCCTATGCATCTAAGGCTTCATGCTTTGAATTGTCATGAAGTTCTAAACTTGTAGCTTTTTTATTGTATCCTTGAATCTCAACACTATCTTGGGACTGTGTTATCACCAATGATATGATTATCATAATTAACTAGGGAAACAATGAGTCCCTATGTTTCATTGGATCTCATGCAATGATAGAAAGGAAATGAGAGTACAGATACTTGTGATGACACTTGAGAAAAACTTTGCATGTCTACCCTGCATTCTCATACAGTCAACTTATGATTGATGCATGTGTACAAGTTCTTAAAATTTATAGTACAATTTCCTCACTATCATGATCAGCCTCCCTTTTCCAGATGATGCCTAATTCAACAGGTGAGAGGGGAAAAAGACTAACCAATTAGTTCCTTTAGAGAAAAAATCAATAATGATGCCAACCAAACCAAAATGTATCAATCAAATCTACCTGGCCTCACATTCACTAGCACATAAGAGTAATTATTGCTCTTTAAATGCAAGATAAAGGATAATTAAAGTTCTATTTTATTTTAAACTGGTCCTCCAAATCTTTGTCAAAGTCAACAAATGCCAATTCACATTGAACTTCTATTTAGTCTACTCACAAACTTCTGATTACTTTTCTAAACCATTTGTGCATTTATAATTTACTCTTCATCCTTTTCTTGAGACATTTTGAAGTTTAAATTTTGGTTGAGAAATGAAAAACAAGTGGTAGTTTTACTATGACTGTATAATTGATATAGAAAAATGCCATTTGAAAAGAAAGAATGTATAACATGCCACACTTCTTTGCGAGGAGTCTTCATTTCTTCTTCACAGATCTTATACCATAAAAGCTCTGATACCATCTTAAAAATGGTAGACTCAAGATAGATAGAATGTGGTCAAACCATTGATTCAAATGGATTGATTTTACAATGATGTGCATTGGCTATATAAAACCATATTTTCCATATGACTACCAAAACTCCCTTACAGGAAATTAACTTCCCAACAACTAATAATTTATTCAATTTTTTATTAATCTAAACTGTAAACTAAAAATTAGCCTACATTAATTTAATATTCTCCAACAGTTTGTGCAATATGTGAGAAGTCTTATTTGAGTGCCATTGGATCTGATGTCAGCTATGAGCTCTCCATCCAATATCATTAGGCTAAAAAGGAATTCTAAGATATGTGAATAGCACTATCATATTTAGAAACCTGATGATAGCTACCCAACTTCAATTGTGTTAGTGACATTGTTGTTAAACTCTATTTCAGACTATGAATTCATTTAGCAATAGAGGATACAAATGAATAGCAAGAAAACTGTTCCATGTGTCATCATCTAATATTTTTATCATGCACTATATAAAAGAAGGTAGTTGTTAACATTCTCAATTATTCTATAGAGATTGTTAAGGAGTTAGAAATGTTCAAAAGGCTATAGAATAGGGAAGCTATTTATCATGCTTGAAGCACAAAAGGTGGTTCATTCTATGCATTCTTTAGTAAGACATCATTTTGTAATAATGAGTTGATTCTAAAATAAAATGATGCTATCACTCCACTGTATCTGGTTTTTCACATTGTTGCTTTACACAATATTTTAGGAGTCATGGCAATTAGTTATTTAGCAAGGTAGTTAATATCATCACACAGATTGATGAACCTTAAAGAACATAACAATAGATCTAAAATCATAAACTATGTAGAACATTTAACTTCTATCTATACTTATTCAGATCCATCCAATTTTTAACTTGTTTCATTGGTAGGTTCTCGCACTTCATGGTATTGATATTTCTGAAATAATGGTATCTCAAAATGTAGTTTTTGAGCAAAATATCTCATCTCTTTGGGGAAGTGGACAGTGGTGGATGCTTCTCGTAGCTCAAAGCATGGCTATAGGAACTGTGATGGTTTGTTGGGTGTGCAAGTATTCTAATCCCGTCATGGCCACAAGATGGGTATGTTTCAAAGCTATACCAATAAAATCATTTGTATACTTAAAAATCTATAGAACTTCCAAGCTATGTGGATTTATGATCTAATAATTTTTACATAATTTTTAACATCTTTGATTATGTTGTCTTTTTTTGTTTTGACAATATTATAGGATATGGAAAAACAAATAAAAAATTGAATTGTTAAAGCTTTGCCTCGATTAAATATAATTGTAGCTTAGAAATAAAGTTGTCTTAAAGGATCACTTTTGCTACACTTAAGGTACTTGGGAAAAAGAGATACAATGGGATTATAATTTATATATAATGTTGAATGTAATGGGACTACTCAACCCCAATAGAAACTCTACATTGAATTCATTTACTAAGATTCTTTTTCCTTAAGAATTATGAGGATAATAATGTGACTATTGCAAACCTCCTAGAAGAGCTCCTTATTCTTATAGTTAACACCTAATGGTTATTATCATTCTCTGACTAGAATTGGCTTACTCTTAGCATCACAATACTATAATTTTATGGGATGCATGATGCTTCTCTTTGGGGTCTCTGACCCCCTAACTAGAGGGAAATACACATCCATGAATATACATGCATTTATAGTGTAGTTCATGTCAGAGAGAGGCTTGCCCATCATCCAAGCTGACCTTGCATGATGTCGGCATTTATCTACATAAAAAATCAAATGTGGATATATACATAAATATCAATGTTTTCATTATCTTTTTAGCTTATTACTATTTCTATTTTTATTCTGGATATATTTCATACAGTTTTAAGCATGGAAATTTTCACATGCATTACATTAATGCCAAGTCCAATGGTGATCGATATATGAGAAGTTAGAATTATAGAGTTAAACCTTTTGTACCATTGGTATGAAAGGCCTTGCACACATAAACTAGTGGTAAATAACTAGCACAAGCCATTGGACATGTTATGTCAGGCAAATGCTTCACATCATCTTGTTTATGAAGTAGCATAATTTTTTCCATGATGCATAGGTTGAGTCCTACCATATAATAGATCCTTTGTCTTATATGATGTAAGTTGAAATAATGCATGAATTCAGGTTATTTAGTATGGCTACTATTGGCTCAGTATGGGGAGGTATTGACCCATTTAGGAATGTTATATTTGATTTAATTTATTATAATTTGTTGACCAAATTTATAATCTCCCACTATTATTTATTTGCAATCTCTAAGGTTTTTCACATATTTCCTAACTTTTATACACTTGATGGTGTGATGTCCTTTAACATAGTGAAAACCACAAAAGTCATTTTCATTGTACCATGTGGCCTTAGGTTGACTAATGTCTAATGTTTGGGTCTACGGATAGATAATGAGGTTGTCTTTGATGAATTTGTAAAAAATGACATCAAGTGGTTCCTCTAAGGGAGTATAGACTCTATTTGGCTTATTATGGATACATGGCCTTTACCCAAGTACAAATATTATGGAATTCATTTGATTTGTTGGTTCTTGGTGGAATGATATATGCACCTCTTTTGATATTGTTGTTGTTGAGGTTCTTGATATGGTTGTTGATAAATCATAGTTTATTTTTTATAGGTTTTTTCTGCTAGAATGTTTGTTGATAAGGTGGGTTTGATGTGTTAGGCATTATGATAACCATGTTAGATTGTGGTGACTGATCAGGAAAGTACTGTACATACTTCATAAATAATGGGGTTCGGGGCATCGCCCCGAAAAAAAAAAAATTTGGGAAGTAGCCGACATGGTAGCCGACATATTATGGCCGACATGTTATAACCCTAAAGCGGTTTAATACTTGTATAAAAAGGGCTTAGGGTTGGGTATTTTTTATATGTGGTGATACAAAATTGGTTCTTGCGGCGGTATTGAGCTGTAAGGGATTACGGATTGTAATCAGGTTGTAATCACTGGATTGTAATAAGATCGGACTTGCTATTTGTTGGACGTAGCCCAGGGATTGGGTGAACCACGTTAAATCTTGGTGCCTTGTGTTCATTTTTGTGTGTTCTATTATTTTCTGTTATTGGTTATATTTGCATGTAGTTTTTATTTCTATCCGTGGTTTATCCTAACAAGTGGTATCAGAGCAAGGTTGTCTTTCAGTTATCCTCTGCAGGAAAGTCTCACGGTTAAGTGGGAGTCTCACAGTTGAGTGGGAGCGATGGCAGATGAGGGTAAGTTGAGGGTTGACAAGTTTAATGGGCAAAACTTCCAGTTATGGAAGATGCAAATGGAAGACTATTTATATCAGAAGGATTTATGGAAGCCGTTGGAAGGAAAAGCCAAGAATCAGGGAACTATGTCAGAGGTTGAATGGGATCTTTTGGATAGAAAGGCACTCGAAAGCATTCGGTTATGCTTGGCACCATCAGTGGCATTTAATATTACAAAAGCAAAGATGACAGAAGATTTGATGAAAACCCTAGTGACACTGTATGAAAAGCCCTCCGCTTCAAATAAGGTATTTCTCATGAAGCGTTTATTTAATATGAAAATGGTAGAAGGTGGATCTATTGCAGATCATTTAAATGAGTTTAATACTATTACTAGTCAATTATCTTCTACGGGTATCAATTTTGATGAAGAAATTAGGGCTCTCTTGATTTTGTGTTCTTTGCCTGAAAGCTAGAATGGCTTGGTAATGGCGGTGAGTAATTCTATTCCTGGATCTAGTACCCTAAAATATGATGATGTGATCGGTGTTATTTTAAGTGAGGAAACTCGTAGAAAATCCTCAGGTGGATCTACATCAGGAAGTGCTTTAAATGCACAAAGCAGGGGCAGAATGACTGAAAGAGGAAGTAACTCTGGAAATTGTGGGAAATCAAGAGGAAAGTCAAAGGGGAGGAGGTCTCAATCGAGAGGACCAAATGATTGTTGGTACTGTGGGAAACCAAGGCACAAAAAGAAAGATTATTGGACTCGAAAGAAAAATGAAGGAGATAAATCAGATGGAGACAAAGAGGCAAATGTGGTAAGTAACAAATCTGAAGAGGATGCTTTGCTTCTGTCTTTAGAGAGTGTTGATGATTCATGGGTTTTAGATTCTGGTGCTTCTTTTCATGCTACACCTCATAGAGGTTATTTCATTGATTATGTCCAAGGGGATTTTGGGCTTGTTTATTTGGGGGATAATGAACCCTGTCAGATTGTTGGAAAGGGAAAAATTAAGATTAAGTTGCAGAATGGGAATCATTGGCTACTACATGAGGTAAGACATGTTCCAAAGCTGAGTAGGAATTTAATCTCAGCAGGGCAACTCGGTGATGAGGGTTGTGTAGTTACTTTTAATGATAAAAATTGGAAGGTTTCAAAAGGTTCCCTTGTAGTAGCAAAAGGTGTGAAAGTAGGCACGTTATATCTTTGTACAAGTCATATTGTTCCTTCTACTTTGATTTTTTCAGAGAAAAATGAATATTCAGGAACAATTACTGCAGTTGAGCAAGGAGAACAAATAGCTGCTATAGATTCTGATACAGCGTTGTGGCACAATAGACTTGGGCACATGAGTGAGAAAGGTATGAAAGTACTTCATTCAAAGAAAGTTTTACCAGGTCTAAAATGTGTGAATATGGATTTCTATGAAAGTTGTGTGTATGGAAAACAAAAGAGAGTGAGTTTTGTAAAGACAGGGAAGGAAAACAAAAAGGAGAAATTAGAGCTTGTGCATACAGATGTATGGGGACCAGCTCAGGTATCTTCCCTTGGTGGCTCTCATTATTATGTTACATTTATTGATGATGCAACTAGAAAAGTATGGGTTTATTTCCTTAGATAGAAATTTGATGTATTTCAAACTTTTAAGAAATGGAAATGCTTGGTTGAAAATGAGACTGGTAAGAAATTAAAATGTCTCAGATCTGATAATGGTGGTGAGTATTGCAGTCATGAATTTGAAGATTATTGCTCCACTAATGGTATTCGTAGACAAAAAACTGTTCCAAGGACTCCACAGGAAAATGGAGTGGCTGAATGCATGAACAGGACTATAATGGAGCGCGCAAGGAGCATGAGGTTGCATGTTGGGTTGCCCTTACACATGTGGGCGGAGGCTGTCAATACTGTAGTATATTTGATTAATAGAGGTCCCTCTACTCCTTTGGGCTGTGGTATTCTAGAGGAAGCATGGACTAGTAAGAAGGTGAGTTATTCTTTTCTCAAGACCTTTGGTTGTGAAGCTTTTTCTCATATAGACTCTAAAAATAGAACCAAGCTAGAAGCTAAATCAAAGAAATGTGTCTTTGTTGGTTATGGCATTAATGAATTTGGCTATAGGCTTTGGGATTTTGAAAATCATAAAATTATAAGAAGCCGAGATGTAATATTCAATGAAAAAGTGTTGTACAAAGATCTGTTGCAGCAACATGAGAAGAAAGAAGATGATTATGTAGTGTTGTATGATACTCCAAAAGCTAATGTTCCAGCCATTCCTCATGATGTGCAACAACTGCAACAACAAATACCACACACACTAGTGAATGTTAGATGGTCAACAAGGCCAATTAGACCTCCACAAAGGTTTTCTCCCTCTTTGTATTCTATTTTACTTACTGATGCTGGTGAACCTGAAAGTTATGATGAAGCTGTGCAGGTGGATACTAAGATTCAGTGGGAGTCTGCAATGAAAGATGAAATGGACTCTTTGCTGAAAAATAAGACATGGGATTTGTGCAAGTTGCCTGCAGGTAAAAAGGCTTTACAGAATAAATGGGTTTACAGGTTGAAAGAAGAGGAAGGAGGTAAGAAAACATTTAAGGCCAGGTTAGTTGTAAAAGGATTTGCACAGAAAAAGGGAATTGATTTTGATGAGATATTTTCTCCTGTTGTTAAAATGACTTCTATTCGTACTGTTTTAAGTCTTGTGGCTACTGAAGATTTGCATTTAGAGCAGATGGATGTTAAAATAGCCTTTCTTCATGGTGATTTGGATGAAGAAATATATATGGCTCAGCCACAGGGTTTTGAGGTCAAAGGTAAGGAGAACATAGTGTACAAATTGAAGAAAAGTTTATATGGCTTGAAGCAAGCACCTCGGCAATGGTATCTGAAATTTGACAGTTTTATGCATGAGCATGGATATAATAGGTATCATTCAAATTATTGTGTTTATTTTAAGAGGTTGGATGATGATAGCTACATTATTTTATGTTTATATGTTGATGATATGCTTATAGGTGGGTCTAACATGGATCATATTAAGGGGTTGAAATGCCAATTAGCACATGCATTTGCTATGAAGGATTTGGGGGCAGAAAAACAAATCCTTGGTATGAAGATTTGCAGAGATAGGAAGAACAGAACATTGACGCTATCTCAAGCTGATTATGTTGAGAAGGTTTTGCAACATTTCTCTATGGAGAATGCTAAAGCTATCAGCACAACTTTACCTGGTCATTTGAAATTGACTAAGGAGATGTGTCCCAAGACACAGGAAGAGGAGGATAAGATGTCCAAGGTACCCTATGCTTCAGCTATAGGAAGTTTGATGTATACTATGGTATGCACTAGGCCAGATATTGCACATGCAGTGGGAGTCGTTAGCAGATATATGAGTTATCCAGGATTTGAGCATTGGAATGCTGTCAAGTGGATTCTCAGATATTTGAGAGGAACATCCAATAAGTGTTTACACTTTGGGGGCTCTACTACTGATTTACAGGGATATGTTGACTCAGATTTGGCTAGGGATATTGATACCAGGCGGAGTACTATAGGTTATGTCTTTACTGTTGGTGGGGCAGTCATGAGCTAGGTTTCTAGGCTACAGAAGATTAATGCTCTCTCCACTACAGAGGCAGAGTATGTTGCGGCTACAGAGGCAGCCAAAGAGATGATATGGCTTCAGTTCTTCTTGGAAGAATTGGGACATCCTTAGAAGGATAATTATTTGTTCACAGATAGTCAGAGTGCCATTCATCTTGCTAAGAATTCAGCTCTGCATTCTAAGACCAAACACATACAGTTGCGGTACCATTTCATTCGGTCAGTTTTGGAGGATGGACAGTTAAAGCTGGAGAAGATACATACCAATGAAAATCCAGCAGATATGTTGACAAAGGTTGTAACAAGGGAGAAGCTGAACTCCTCTTCAGCTTCAGTTGGTCTTTTAGACTAAATGTGAATAAAAGAACAGTAGAGTCCAGGGTGGTTTGATCCAGTGGGAGCCCCATGTGGTAGTTGTATTACTAAAGGATCAGTCTCCATGTGGGAGATTGTTGTTTAGTGTGGAGCCTGATCAGTCCCCAAGTGGGAGATTGTTAGATTGTGGTGACTGATCAAGAAAGTACTGTACATACTTCATAAATAGTGGGGTTCGGGGCATCGGCCTGAAAAAAAAAAAAAATTTGGGAAGTAGCCGACATGGTAGCCGACATATTATGGCCGACATATGGCCGACATGTTATAACCCTAAAGTGGTTTAATACTTGTATAAAAATGGCTTAGGGTTGGGTATTTTTTATATGTGGTGATACGAAATTGGTTCTTGCAGCGGTATTGAGCTGTAAGGGATTACAGATTGTAATCAGGTTGTAATCACTAGATTGTAATAAGATCGAACTTGCTATTTGGTGGACATAGCCCAGGGATTGGGTGAACCACGTTAAATCTTGGTGCCTTGTGTTCATTTTTGTGTGTTCTATTATTTTCTGTTATTAGTTATATTTGCATGTAGTTTTTATTTATGTCTGTGGTTTATCCTAACAAACCACATTAACATGTCATTTATCTATGAATCCATCAATTACTCTCTCTTTTCTAGTATCATGTTTTATCATTTGAGTGACCCCACTCTTATGTGTTTTCCTTATATATATTTATGACTCCATTGTCAATAAGTCCTTGATCTAGGCCCATGCCTTTCTCTTTGATGTCTTTTACATTTACAAGTAGCTAATGTACATATGATGTATGAGCTTAGGGTGTGTGTTGCTGATGAAAATCTCGATGAGGTGTCATTCTGGTAAGGAGTGAGATATTCATGTTGTGAGGGTTTTACATCTATGTAAGAAGTCAATGGTTGTTTCACCTCTTTTCTATTTTGTGTAGGCTAAATACATTATTGTTAGTTATGTTTCATCATGGTGAGCATATTGTGCAACACAAATTTTTAAAAGTTATGTGAATGTATTTACAACCCCATAGGGTATCTAATAGTATCACTTAAGGGTAAGGCCCCCAAGGCTTTTTGGGAAGAGGCATATAAGAAAAATGCCATTGTAGACCACCTCCTAGAAATGCATGTTAAATTCTTTCATGTGTGACTAGATCCCCCTTCCCCTTGAAATCGTCAAATTTTTGGATTTAAAAGTATTTGGGGAAGCATGTCATTGTTATAGCCTTGTTGAATCGATATGGGTATAGACTTTCAAACTTGAAGGCTTTAGAATCTATTCTATCCTTTAGTGCTTTGAGGATGCTCTTCATCTCTTGCCACTCTAGGTTTACAAGTGTTGTAGTTGGTGCCCCCAATATTGGTGCCCTCAATGCATGGTATGTATTTGATACAGTAGGTGAGTATGGATGTGAGTATTGTAGTGGGTGAAATGTTGATTTCCTTGTTACCTAGATAGGGGTTGGAAGTTATTGAAGTGGTGGGTGGACATAATGTTTCACTTGTAGGGTGAATTGCTTCTAGTATTGTGGATGTTTCTATGGAGGATAGTTATTTGATTATTTTATAAGTGGGTGACCTTTTGATTGTGCTTGTATATGTTGATGTTGTGATTACATTTATTATGGTTGTGGGGGTTGATATGTTAGTGAAATGGTTTAGGAAGCCACATTCTACCCAACATAGAATGAATGTGCTCCTAAATAAGATGGTACTTGGGTGTTAAATCGCACAAAGTAATTCATATAAGGGACTTCCCTCATTTGTGGTTGTTGCTATGGTAGCATGTGTTGGTTACTTTCCAGGAGAGGCATGGAAAAATAACCAGTAATGGGCAAAAAATGATTTGTTCATGGAAGGGTTGGGGGTTGTTGTTGTGCTTGGAATATTAGCATGAAATGATTTCTACTTGGGAGGGTTTTTGCCTTCCCTTTTGGTTGTGGTAATCCCCATGGGCCAAGTGGAAATAATGACATTGATAAGGATTTTGTTTCTCAGTTGGTTCATGAAAACCTCTAAGATTGATGCAATAGGTATCAATTCATTCATCTATTAGGGAGGTGGCTAAGATATCACTAGGACAGTCTATGGACTGAGTTTTGTGCTTTCCACACCAATACTAGGATTTAGATCCATGTCTTTCTTGTTCATTTTATTTTTGTTTTTAATCTATTTTTAATCTACTTTCCACGAAAACTAAAAGAAGAATTAGACTGCACTATCTCAAAACTTTACTCTCTTTCTCCATGATGTGACCTAAGTCTCTTTCATAGATCAAAAGCTTTCTAGGGTCTACAAGAATGAATCCCTCATCTCAGAATTGCACCTAATCTAGGACAAGAGAAATCCCAAACCCTATGAAAAAAGCTGAAAAGTACCTTTTTCTAAAATAAGAAAAGTAGCTGATAGACAGAAGTAGAACCTAATCTAAATAGAAGAAAAGGAGACAAATAGTATGCTAAAAATACTAGAAAAAACTACAACCAGCTAAAAATTTAAAAAGCTAATCTATTGAGTTATGTGCTGAATTTGGTCAATGTGCCTTGCTTAAGGAGAACTTCTCCCAGCACTGCTGCACCATACCAATGCTGCTCTTGATTGTGCCTTCAACCCACTACCACATAGACCAAGGCTATTGTTGGGTATGCTTCTCTAAAGAGGGAAAACTAGTATACTGATGTGATGCTGAAAGAAGAACACCTCGGGGAAAATACAAGTACAACTATAACAAAACAACTGTCCTTTGGGAATTCGTATGGCCAACCTTTGAAACTCAGCAACTCGTGTATCAGAAAAAGCATAACAATTTACTAGTACATCTTACAAAATTTCAAATATTACATCACCTACTAGAACTTTGATCTAAGATGGTATACACTCAAAGAGGCTTCTGTTGGTTACTTTATCTATGAACACAAATATAGTTAGTATCCAAATTTTTAGGCAGTGTAACATATATTATGCTACTTTCATAGCGAAAGCCATGAATCAATGAACCCAATAAAATCTCTATCTAGACTAGGCTCATTTGCTTGATTCCAATATCAAAATATTGAGTGAACAAACAAGTAATAACAATTAAGCTCTTATGGTAGTCTGTTGGTTTTTTTTGACTTGTCAAGATTGGGCATCACCAGGAAAAAGGCCTAGGTTAAAATCCCAGCATGTTTAGATCTAGTGTATTTAAAAATAGAGGACACTTACCTCAAATAAATATGTATAAAACCAAGCATGGTTCCATAGCTTCCTCTAAGAAATTTGGAAAAAAACATTTAGCTAAGACCATCAAATTTAAAATAATTGAACTTATATGGTAAAATAGACGTAATATGTTCTATCTCTAAGTATGCCCCATTCTACAATAAATTGGATGAAATTCAACCTAAAGGAGAAATCAATTGAAGAAACAAAAACCATAAGAACTATATTCATTCTGTATATGTAGAACAGGTGTCAGCAGATGGGTTTCATAGGAGTAAAGGTGTGTGTTTCTTTTCCCCATGCATTCTAGGCTTGCAAAGTTGAAAAATCCTACATTTTCAGTTGCTTAATATCCTTCATATGCATGTGGAAGCTAACAGGCTTCCATAAATGTAATAAAGGAAAGGCTTCCAGTCCAAGCAACTATCATGAATTTTTTGGGAAGGAAAGTCAAAAATGGTTTCTCACAAAAAATTAGTCTTACTTCCTAGATTTACTATCAGACATTGCATGATTAATTTCCACAAATTGAGAGTGACATGTGAACCAATGATAGGATAATGTTGACAATTTATTTTTGATCTAATAAAGATCTCCAACCTACAAGAAATGTATGAAGGATTATTAAGCCTTGTTATAACATTTGATCCTTGTTCCAATGACAATGCACAAAAAAATTTCTAAGATAAATCTAACGTAAAGATACATTAGTAATTCTCTGCAGAGTTATAAAACAAACATTACTCACCAATAGGGTGTAGACCAGGCATGTATGTCATTGAAAGACATGGATAATGGTCATAGGTTTGAATCCCCAGATTCAACTTTTGCATGAATAAGGGTAGCTCATGTGGCCTAAGGTAATAGGAGCCCCATTATTAGGAACTTGCAAATGGGGCATGTGCTAGTACTGACTTTGCATAAAAAAAAAAATAGGAAAAAAATCTTTTTTGAATCTTGAATCAAACTGAACCATGTCCCATAGGTCCAATGTAGTAGCATTTCTCAATTTCTACCACCACAGAAGAAACATGATGGTGTGCCTTGCAAGGAAAAAGTTTATAATTGAATTTAGAGTATGTAGCATTTTTAATTTTTAAATATCAATACAAGTTCAAGACATCTTACTTCCTCATCACTGAATATCATATCAAAAAACCCATCTCACATACAGAATTGAAAATTATAGTGATCAATGAAAGAGAATACATGTTTAATCATCGTGTACAAGTGCCCTAGAAAAACTGCTCATTCCTATAATACTGCAAGGTTCCTTTTAATATTATACATGTACCAAAAACTTGACAACCTTATACAACTTACAAAAGGAAGATAGCATCATAATAACTTATAGTTAACATTCTTTAGGAAATTCTATGGATCATTGATTAATAAACATTCTATGGATCATTGACTAACAAACATTTTTCAACACAATTCACAAAGGTTTCATACAATTGATCTCTTGGATGGAGGGTTTTGATGGCTTAGAACTTCGATTTTGACTATCCTGTGAATTGATAAAAAGACAAGTCCATACCATAAGAGGAAAGGTGAAATGCATAGCTAATTGAGAGTATCTCAATCTATTATTAAAATTGAAAATTAAATTGAGTCATATATATTTGTGCATACCCTATCAGTTATTTTTAAATCTTGACCATCAAGTGAAATTATGCAAATATATTTGAAGTCCATTGGCCAATGTTATAACTAGTTGGTGGCATGAAATGATGATGCACCTAAGGGTAGTATGCAAGATGATATGATAGGAATCGCAAAGTGCAAGATGAGTTCTAAGACATTTTAAAGATGAGATAACATATAATCTATGATGCAAAGTATTTATTGAGATCTAAAGACTTCTGAAAAATGCAAAGGAATGAACATGTGGTAATACAAAGGATGATGATGGAGGATTCTATCCCAAGGGATAAAACTGTGATGAGATGAGTGAAAAGCGTGTGAGGAAGAAGAAGGATCTAATTGTAATAGCTCTAAGTTGTGAGTTGGATAAGACTACAAATAACTCCACTTTTTGTCTTATGTTATCAATCTTGCACTCCAACTCTTCTTGTAATGTGTTTTTAGTGCCTTCTTTCTCAATTCAATCTAGCCTAGCAATCCTTGCCTATATGGAAAAATAACTGCATTGACAACTGATTAACAGGGGTGGTTAGTATGGGCAGGTATTAACAACTGAATATAACTGAGGAATTTTTTTATTTTTTATTTTACTTTGTATTCGTCGCAATTGTGACATCCACCACTAGCATTGTGATGGGGTTGTTGTAGTGATGATGCCATCTATCGTCATAATTGCCTGGGTGTCCGTCGCAATTGCAACATCCACCACAAGAATTGCGATGGGGTTGTGGTAGCTGTGACGACAATTTTTGTCACAATTTCCAAGGTTTCCGTCGCAATTGTGACATCGACCACAAGAAATTGTGACGGTGTTGATGTCACAATAAAGTGGTTGCATAGTGATGGATAGGCATCATAATTGTGATGGTATAGGATAGACATCATAATTTGTGACTAAAAAATAATGATGTCTATTACTGTCACAGTGGCGACACATTTCTATCATGATTGTGACACATAGCCATCGCAAATCAATGCCAAATGTATTAGTGAAAGGGGAAATAATTCCAATCATTTCCATGATCAACACAATAAAGATCAAAGAGGAAGAGGAAGAGGGCAAGGATCTAGAAGATGAGGTCCTATTTAATAGAAGAGTCTTGTTGAGTGGTGAGAATGAACCTAACCAAAGAAGGAAATTGTTTCACACAAGGTGCATATGTGAAGATAAGTGTTGTGATGTGATCATTGATGGTGGAAGTACTAAAAATATGCTATTAAAAAATATGGTCACAAAGTTGAAACTGAAGAGACAAAAACACTTACATCCATACTATATTCCCTAGATGCAAGATGACCACAAGGTTATGATTAGTGAGTAATGCTCACTAAAGTTCAAGATTGGCAACTACCAAGATGAGGTGCTTTGTGATATCTTACCTATGGACATATTCCATATGTTATTGGATAAGCCATGGTATTTTTAAAGGAATGTTGTACATGATGGGCAAGAAAATGCCTACACTTTGACAAAGGATAAAGTGAAACATAAGTTGAAGCCGTTGAAGGAAACAGAAGAAAAGGTATGTAGTGCTTCAAGAATGTGTTTTGTTGATGGAAATGAGTTTCTCCAAGGTATGAAGAGTGAGCATATGTATTTTGATGTTATTCCAAAAGATGGTAAAGAATAAGTAGAGGAGGTACCTATAGAAATTGCATATTTATTAGGAGAGTTTCCTAATATTGTGTCAGATAATGTAACTAAGGGATTGCCCCTAGTGATGAAGGTCAGTCACTAGATAGATTTTATTCTAGGAACCAACTTTCCTAACAAGGCAATGGACATCATGACACTAGGAGAAAGAAAAAATTTGAATGGAAAAGTTCATGAGTTACTATAGAAGGGGTTGATTCAAGAGATTTTGAGTCCATGTGTTGTACATAGAATATTAGCACCAAAGATGAATATAGAATGGAGGATGTGCATAGATTTGTAGGCTATCAACAAGATCACAATCAAGTATAAATTTCTATCTCCAAGGATGGATGATATTATGGACTATTTGAGTGGAGCTTTGTATTTTACAAAGATAGATCTAAAGAGTAGGTACCATTGGATTTGCATCAAAGAAGGGGATGAGTGGAAGTCTTCCTTAAAGACAAGGGGATGATTGGACCAATGGTTAGTCATGCCTTTTGGGCTAACCAATGTACCAAGCACTTTTATTAGGCTCATGAATGAGGCATTGAAGGTGTTTTTAGGTAAGTTTTTAATTGTTTACCTAGATGATATATTGATCTTTACTAAGATATTGGAGAAGGATTTGATGCATATTCAAAAGGTGTTTGATAAGTTGAGGGAAGAAAAGTTATTGATAAACCTGAAGAAGTGCATTTTTTTGAAGAATGAGTTGGTTTACTTGGGATTCATAGTCTCATTAGAAGGTTTGAAAATGGGCCTAGAGATAGTGGAGGCTATCCTTGAATGGCATACTCCAAAGAGTGCTACAGAGGTAAAGATCTTTTCATGGACAGGTTAGTTTATATAGAAAGTTCATAAGGTATTTTAGCACTATTTGTGGACCCTTGATTGAAATAATGAGAGGGGATAGGAAAGAATTTAAGTGGACTATAGGAGAAGATAAGAGTTTTAATTTTTTGAAATAGAAAGTTATAGAGTAGCCTGTTTTAATACTTCCAAATTTTAACATTATATTTTAAGTAGATTATGCTGCTAGTGGTACTACAATAGGAGTTGTTTCGAGACAAGAAGGAAAACTTGTTGCTTATTTTAGTGAGAAGTTGAATGATGCCAAAAGGAAATATTTTGTTCATGATCAAGAATTTTATGCTATAGTCCATGCATTGAAGAAGTAGAGACACTATCTTCTTCCTGAAGAGTTTATTTTGTATACTGATCATCAAGCTGTAGAATATTTGAATATTTATGGAAAATTAAAATAGAAGCATTTGAAGTGGGTTGTATTTTTGAAAAGTTATATATTTCTTTTGAAACACTAGAGTGGAAAGTCTAATAGAGTTGTATATGCTCTTAGTAGTGTACTTGTGAATTGTGGGCCTCTGAACCTCATAGACACTTCAATGTGCTCATTACCTATGAAGTCATCCTAAAATGAACATTGAATTGTCCATCTAGAATGCTCAACAGTGTGACCCGTTGCCTCCTATCTAAAGGGATTTTTCTTGTTAATATCCTCAGAATCGAGGTGCAAGCAACCAGACCCTTTAAGAATGAAGGATTTGATAGGTGTAGCTAGTCTAGATGAATGTGCAAATTTACTCTAAATGAGGGATGCAATTTATTCTATTAAACAATAAAATAAATTAAACTAGATGAATGCATTGTTAAGCAAGATGAGAATCTAAAATGATAGCAATGTGGAAACTATAAAATGAGGTGAGTACTCAATTTGATAGCAATTCAATAGCATAAAAATTCAACCTCCATAATGAAGAAATGAGGCTCTCTTAAATAGACTTTCCTAGAATTCATCAATGGTTGAGATCAATTTCAATCAATGGTCAGGATTGAAGATGAGGTTCAGTTAAGGTGGAAGATTCTCAAATTAGAGGGAGTTAACTGGCTCATATCTAAGTGTAAGATTCAATCAACTCAGATAGACTTCAGTGTAAGAGCAAGTAATCTGGGTCACTTCTAATTTGATCAGTAGTGAACTAGGAATTTCCATTCTTGAACTGAAGACAAAATTAGGAGAGATATTTAATTTAATAAAATGAGATATGCTCTCATAATTACCTTTTTCTATTTAATTAAATAATTCTATTTAATTAATGAGAGATACTTTTCTTATTTAATTAAATAATTCTATTTAATTAATTAGAGAAATTTTTCTTATTTAATTAAACAACTCCATTTAATTAAGTTAGGAATAACTTCCCATTTAATTAAATGACTTTGTTTAATTAATTTAGAAGTAGCTTCTCCATTTAATTAAATAATTTTGTTTAATTTATTAGAATAGGCATATTTATTTAATTAAATAAATTTAATTCCATAGTACATTACCCTTAGGAGATAATTTAATTTAATAATGTATGAATACTTTAGATTAAATTAAATTGAAATCAAATAGGTTTAATGTGGCCAATATGAGTGTGTACTATAGGGATTAAATAATGAGTATGATGAATACAGATTAGACCTTTTTTGTATCTAAAAATTAACTCAAGTAGCGAGTAGCAAAATGAGAATTGCCTATTAGAATAGGTCTTAGAATTGATTAGAAATAGACCAAAATTCATTGAGATGGCAATGAGCCAATTTTGGGGTATTACATTTTGCCCCCCTTTGAATGAATGTGTGAGTAGCATGTTCAATTCAAAGAAAATTAGAAAGCATGATGCAAGGATCAAGAAATGAGATTGGTTCCGAAATTGATGATATGAAGACAAATTGATAAGATTTTAAGGACTATCTCTAGAACAGAGCTTAATCCTAAGGGATCCAAGCAGAGCACCTAAATATCTAAGATTGATAAGCATTAAAAAGACTATCTCCAGAATGAAGCGTAATCTTTAAGGATCTAGATAGAATGTCTAGATACCTGAAATTGATAAGCATTTAAAAGGTTTCTTCAAAACAAAGTTTGACCTTTAAGAATCCAGATAGAACACCAAGATACCCAAGATTGAAAGCATTTAGAATATTATCTCCAGAATGGAGCTTAACCTTTAAGGATCCAAATAGAACACCTAGATACCTGAGATTGAAAGCATTTAAAAGATTGTCTCCAGAATGGAGCTTAACCTTTAAGGATCTAGATAGAACACCTAGATACTTGAGATTGAAAACATTTAAAAGATTATCTCTAGAACGGAGCTTAACCTTAAGGATCCAAACAAAACATCTAGATACCTAAGAGTGATAGTAGATAACAAAATCGAATTATAAGACATAGAATCATCCCCAAAACAAGGCTTGATCCTCAAGAGTTGGGGTTTAGACTATCACAATACTTGTCCATTGAATTCTAAGAAGAGTTGTTATAAGATTGATCAGTTGATGAAAAGATAAGACAGATAGAAAAGATGCCACATAGAAGGGAGCAAGATGCCCCGAGTGATGAGATGCCCAAAATGATGAGGACATAAGATAGGAACAAGATGCCCCAAGAAAATTTGAAATTCAAGTTCAATGATGTAATCATCCAGCCCCCCTCGAGAGCAAAATCGAAAGATGACACACTAGAAATATAATGTAAAGCAATATGTTGAGAGATATAAAAAAAATCAAAGATTCAGCAGAATATAGAAGAGATCAGAACAATCAAAAGAAAATTTAGAGTTGATTTGAAATGATTGCGAGGTTCGAAGACCAAGTTTGACCAAAGAGTTGACCAAAATTGAGCATAGTGGACTTTAGTTGACCTTTTCAAAAATAAATTTTCAAAACATGAAGGATTTTGAGTTGAAAAGATTCCAAGAAAATCAAAGTATCACAAAGATTTGGGTTGCACAAGCGTTCAATCGCATCTGTCCCCAAAATTTTAAAATGCATTTTTTAGGAACTTAGGTGTGTCAAATTTTGAATTTGATCCCAAAAATGGATTTAGAATGGTCAAATTAGCCAGGGGGTTATTTTTGCGCAAATCGAAGCACTTTGAGAAATTAGGTCAATAGCTATATAAGGGCCCAAGGGGTCATTTTCAATTCATTTGTGCTTTTTTTCTTGTAGTGAATTACGCTCTGAGAGAGACATGGCGGTGAACATGAGATACCATCATTTTCAGTGCTCTAGAGGACACAGCTGGCTAGCAGACTACAAACCACTAGTGAGTCATCAACTTCCCATCTTTGTACTTTTACTTTCACACTTTATAGGGTCATTTATTGCATATTTTAGCATGTTGTAGGGTTGTCCAAATGGTCTTCATGTGAGACTATCCTTTCTCATGCGAAGAAATAGGGTGTGTTGTTTCTTTGCATGTGTCGATGAGGTTTCTCGCATAAGAGATACCTACCTCTTGTGTGAAGAACTAGATTCTTTGTGGGCAAGAACTCCGTTTCTTGTGTGGGGACTTCATTTCTTATGCAAGAAGGGGATTCTTTGTATGGAACAGAGAAACTTCATGTGAGAGTCAGAGATCTTCGTGCAAGAGTCAGAGATCTTTGTGCAAGAACCTGTGACAGCAATGTTTGACATTTTCAATTTTGTGTGCAAAATTTGCATTTTTATTAGCTATTTTTTTGTCATTTCATTCTGGTACTGATCGTTTGCTTGTAATTGTTTGTTTGTGTGTGTGTAGGAGGTCTTTGATGATGTGTCATTTAGATCACATTACCTACCACATGGAGAGTTATTACAGAGTATCGATGATGCTAATCGAGCACACATTTCTTGATTAGGTTTGTCCTCTCTATGTCGGATCCCAGCTATGATGGTGAATCACGACTTACTCATAGCTTTGGTGGAGCATTTCCATTCGAAGATGAACACCTTTCATTTGCCAGTGGGGGAGATGACAATCAGCCCAGAGGACATCTAGAGGATACTATGGATCCCATTCCATGGAGCCTGAGTGGTCTATGATACAGTGCCCTGAGCAAGTATAGAGGCACTTTCTATTGTGTTCGAGAGGGAGTTGCATTAAGGTAGAGCCATCAATTGGGATGAGCTAATGCATACATATGGGTTGACACATAGGCTACCATCTATGTTAGCCATATTCTTGAGTAGCTTCTTGTGTCTTGACAGAGGACAACATGGTTTGGAGTGTGGGTGGGGAGTGATATTGTGCTGGATGGTAGAGGCGCTTAAGATTTTTTGGTGGGGTCAGTGCATGCTGGCCCACTTGTACCATGAGATGCATGAGATAGTGTTCCATGAGAAGAAGACTATAGCTACCAGAGTATACATGCTTCAAACCTGGGCTTGGGAGCACCTTCCTGTATGTAGGCCAATTTTTGAGGATACCAAAGAGCTGATGGAGCCGTATATCTGTAGATATGGGGTGCACATTACCCAGATCTTCCTAGGTAAGATAGAGCACTAGAGGACATGTCTTGCTGACCTGGTCTTCATCGTATGGCAGCCCTTGTGAAAGATTGAGGATTGGGATGATGCCTTGAGGGAGTTTCCTTGGATGTTCAGCTTGCGATCACTATTGCACAAGATGACATAGATCATAGAGCGATTTGTGATTTCATGGGTGTGGCAGCAGTACAGTTGACCACAAGATGTTTCTTAGGGGTACTGTGCATACGCTAGACTAGTGAGGGATGTAGGGTGAGGGTGGCCTCCATAGATGGATCTTGGTAGATCCATGATAGATGTACGTAGCCTATCTATAGTTTAGTGGTACTACCTTCCATAGGTAGAAAATGTAGGGATGATGCCTGCATATCAAGCTTATTTGATCAACCATATGTTCCTGAGATTTACTAATCCACTAGGGATGGTAGGTTAGGTAGAGAGACAAGTGCCTCAGCCGTAGTAGGCACAGCAATAGCCACAGGTACAGCCATAGGTCCAGCACTAGGTACAGTAGCTGCAGATTCCCCCATGGCAGATGAGATCAGACCCAAGTGCCCAGGGTAGTGGGATAGGATAGAGTAGGCGGCGGAGGAAGAGGATAGAGGAGCAGGCCCTAGAGTAGGAAGTCATACAGTAGCAGGTGCCACCATAGCAGCAGGCATTAGCATAGCAGTAGGCACCACCATACCATCAGGCACCTAAGATGCTTGATGAGGATATGTTGGATCAGCCTGCGACTAGGGGGTAGGACACAGTATGGTGCTACTAAGAGCAGATTCATTAGGCCTCCTGGTAGTTGGGGGATTTACAGATATAGGTAACTATCTGAGACTCTCAACTGGTGGAGCAATAGTGAGAGATTGATAGATGGAGAGAGTGTGTTGAGACTACGAAGCAGAGATTAGAGATTGTGCAGGAGGAGATATGCCTTCAGTCGGCTCAGAAAGCTTATTACTTTGCTACATATTCAATAGTGGTGCCTGATGAGGCTCTGTAGGTGTAGCGATTCTCACAGTATGCTCGAGAGTTAGGAGGTGCATGACCTCCTATTAGACCTGACATGCCACCACCTCCTCCTCTGCCTATAGCTCCTTCTCCTCCTAGAGATGAGAGCATAGGTAAAAGTTATATGCTATGCATCTAGCTCTTGATTCTTGCTCTTTGGTTATGTATTGATTAGTGTGCCAAAACCATTTTGTACCATTTTTATCGATAACACTTGAGTAGTGACCATTTTTGTACTGACACATTCTTTTGAGATATACATACGATATTTTGAGTCAAGTATTCCTATGTTCATGTCATTGTCTGTGTCTACTTCACCATGATGTACATGAGATATCAAGATGATGATTATGGGATGTATGTTGTACTTTGATATGAATGCATATGTATGTTGATGTGATGTGATGTGATTATGAGCATGTAGAGTAGATATCATGAGAATATGGATGCAATGCATATGGAAATGAACTGACATCTCACATAGTGTTGCATGTTTTTTCTTGATAGTGACAGGTATTCCATTAAGGAGCATGAATCGATGAACCAAACACTTGTGCAATCGTGAAGAAACCTGACATGTTTGAAGATGCCCCCAATCCTTCATCACAAAGGGGAGAAATAGAATAACAACTGAATTGCATGCTTATGCAAGTGAAGTATGTAATGCAAGACTGTTAAATGCAAACCTAGGTCTGGTTACTAAGCCTCAACAATTTATCATCACTGGACATAGAACAAAGCTCATATGCTATACAATTCCCACTGACATTGCAATCATGGGAATATGAATAGACCATATGTTATAGGTTTGTTGGGATTGAATGTAAGAATTTGAGGCACAAGAAGCCAAAATGACCAGAACATTTGTCTCTTTTAATATAGCAAGTTAACATAAGCATCAAAGCATAGTCACCAGGATGACTAGAATGTTTTTTGCATGATAGACACACCAAACACATGGGAGATCCATCTTATGCTAAGTATTTATTATTTATTATGTCTGCAACAACCCTTGCATTCATAACTTGAGATAGAAGTATGCTAGGTATACTCGCAGTGACCCTTATGTTCACTTAGAAGGACGAGTATCAGTATATACTATAGCATGAAGAGTTCACTCCAACAAACAAGGAGAAGTACCAATGTTATTGATGTATTTGTATAAAAGGATTCAAGGTACACCCAGCCATCCAATGCAAAATGGAGCCTCTTATAGTGGACATGCTTCTCATAGGAATATGTCAACTAATTGGAACTAAATCATAAATAGAAAGCAAATAAAAGATCAAGCCCCTAGTCATTACTTCTCTAGTCGAAGATGACATCATAGAGTTGCTCGAGGAGATATGATAAAGCAAAACAAAGAAGAAGAAAAAAGTTTAGTATATCCAAACAAGTATATCATTTTTAAGTTCAATGTTTTTGGGATTGATCTCAAGTGTCAGTGTCCAGAACATGTTTGAAAGAAATCTCTTCAGTAGGCAGATGTAGTTAGAATGACTAGTGACTGAGGTCAAAGAGGAAATCTTCATGATGAAGAACCTAAAGAGGACTAAGTGACAGTAGATGGACACAGCCAGAATGACTGGTGACTGACGCAAGAGAGATCTTCCATAAAGGAATCTAGAGATGTGACTCAATCAACAATAGGTAGATGTAGTGAGGACCACTGGTGACTATCGTGAAGGAGATCCTATGAGGAGAATCTTGAAAAGAGGGACACTGGCAACAGTAGGCAAACGCAGTGAAAACCACTAGTGACTGTCGCAAAAGAAATTTTATGAGGAGAATCTCGAAAATAGTGACACTAGCAACAATAGGCAGATGCAGTGAGGACCACTAGTGACTGTTGCAAAGGAGATCCTATAGAAGAATCTCAAAAAGAGTGACACTAAGGGGGAATGCCCCTGAGCTATAACAAGACTCAATCCATGGATACATGAGTGAAAGCAGGAAACCAAAGTAGGAAAGCAAAAGCATGAAAGCAATTGTACAAAATAGCTAGAAGATGCACTGCAAGATGGAGCGTTGGGAACAAGATGTGCCTGTTTACCAGGTTTTCACCTTCTTAGCAAAAATTTCTCTTTTTTTCCTACCATGATGCCTATTTCCAGGTTTTCACCAATGGCACTTTTTTTGTTTTTCAATTTTTTTTTGTATTTTTCTTTTTTTGAGTTTTTTGTATTTTTTATTTTTTCAATTTTTTTGGTGTTACCAAGGTGCCTATTGCTAGGTTTTCACCAAGTAGCAAATTTTTTTTCATGACTTTATCTAATTTTTAAATTTTTTTCAAGGCATATAAATATGTACAAAGAGCTTGTTGATATTAGATCAACTGTAAAACTGGTTCATGTGGAGAGTGTTGACAAGTTCTTTAAGCACTTCTCCTTTGGTTGTGGAAAGCTGATAGGTGCTAGATCCATATACTGCAGTAATGATTTAAGGAATAACCCAATTTGGCTCAAACTTTCCCTTTTGTACTTGCTATTGTTGATTCTTAGGGTTCTCCGTTAGGACAAGGTCACCTAGCTGGAAGTCATGTGGCTTGACTCCCCGATTGTAGCTTCTTGCCATTCATTGTTGATATGCTCGCAAATGATCACATGCCACTTGTTGATGTTCATCCAATAACATAAGATCTTGAAGCCAAGCGATCCTGTAGTCATCATTGTAAGGAAACTTGGCAACAAAGAATATAACTATTTCCACATAACCCATAATAGATCTGAAATAAACATGGAATTAGAATCCACATGCAAGAGAATAGACAACATACCCACAAGATTGTGACACAAGATATACCCTGGGAAACCCTTATTGAGGGAAAAACCTAGCCTCCAAAAGCATCCATCACTATGTATTATTCAGCAAAAAATACCATTTCCATACAACCATGGAAGCCTTCATGGCCATAGCCACAACCGAGCAAACTATGTGAACAAGCATGAATCCACACATCCCATGCCATGCTTTTAACCTTCACAAATTCTCCCTTGGCTAACCTGTCAAGCCTTGTCCCGCTCGAATCTTGCCTTTTGTCTTCTCCTTGTCACTCTCTTTTTTCTCTACAACAACTACCCTTGTGGCTGCTTATATAGTAGCAAGTCCCACAAAACCACCAAGTGGTATTACATAAACTATGTGCTAAAACCATGTGCTACCTAACCCACTGACCCCACATTTAATATTGGGCATTTAATTCTTTTCCCCCAATATTAAATAATTACATAAAATATTTTCACAATGTTACAATACAACTCATCAAGAATATTCCATGGGAATCTTTTCATGTTGCACGTCCATCTAGGCACAACATTACATAATAAAAAATAAAATAATAAAATAAAAATATTATGCAATGTGTGCAACACCCATTATCTCAACAATCATCAGTGATTAGGCCCTTCATAGAGATTCTCAAGGTAGGAATCTCGACCTCTATTGGAAGCACAACATCTGCCCCATACACCAACACAAAGGGATTTGTGCACATTGGAGTTCTAATGCTTGTCCTATATGACCAAAAAGCTAGATTGATTTGGAGATGCCAGTCTCTCACTAATTTTCTAACTATGCGATGAAGAATTTTGAGGATTGCCTTATTGGATGCCTCATCCTAGCCATTACCCTAGGGGCAATAAATGAAAGACCAATGTTGTGTGATTTTGAATTTCTTGCACAGTTCCTTGAGATCTTTATTCTTGAATTGTCCTAAATTGTCAGTAATGATTGAGGATAGCACACCATATCTACAAATGATGTAGTTTGTGATGAAAAGTGCTACAGTTTTGCCATCAGAATCTGTGAGAGGTACTACCTCTACCCACTTTGTGAAATAATCTATAGCCATGATAATGAACTTATGTCTAGTAGAATAGGTTTGGTGGATCAGCCCCACCAAGTCGAAGGTCCATTGTAGAAATGGCCATCTTGTAGTAGAAGGAATCAACTCTTTGGCTGGGGCATGGATGAGATTCCCATGTAGTTGATACTGCTCACAAGACCTAGCATAGTTGATAGCTTGCTCCATTTTTGGCCAGTAGTAAGCAACGCGAAGGAGTTTGCAAGCTAGTGTCAAGCCATTGGAATGAGCTTTGCAAATGCCCTCATGAATGTCAATTAGTTCACGTTTGGACTCTTTAGGTTCTAAACACCTAAGGAGTGTTCCATTGAGACCTCTCCTATATAGATCATCAGCAATAATGACATAGTGTGAAGCATTACAGATTAGGTAACGTTTCTCATTCTGGGTTAGACCTTTTAGAATGGTTTGATTACAAAGGTAGGAATAAATGTGATGGTAATGAGATGATTCTTGTCCTATAACAGAATAGATCATCTTAGAATTAGGGGTGTCATAGGCTAGGTAGTGTAATGCTTCCACCAAGAACTCATGTCAGAGATCATTTTCAGGCATTTGTAGCAGAGAGGCCAGAGTGGCCATGGCATCAGCCACTTTATTATCTACTCATAGAACTTGCTGGAAGGTGATGTGTGCAAAATACTTCTTTAAGTCATCAACCATGCACTTGTAAGGAGTTAGTTTCTCATCCTTTGTTTGGTACACATCATTAACCTAGTTGACAACAAGCTGAGAGTCACCAAAGATATCTAACTAATCCACTCTCCATTCAGCTACAATTTTCATGCCATTGATCAAAGCCTCATATTCAACAATGTTGTTTGTACAAGGAAATAGGATCTTGTATGCTTTAGGTAGTGAGTATCTTTGTGGTGCAATGAAGAGTAATCCAGCACCTGATCCTTGTTGTGTGAAGGACCCATCAAAGAACATAACCCATGTGTGGTGCATGAGTTTCAGAATTGACTCATCTGGGAAATCAATGTTCATTGGCAGAAGACTTTGTATGGGTGCATTGGCCAGCTGGTCTATAATTGCCTATCCTTTTATAGCCTTGCATTCAACGCATTGAATGTCAAACTCACTGAGTATCATAACCCATTTAACCAACCCTCCTATGAGAGCTACCTTACTGAGCGAGTACTTTAGTGGGTCTATTTTAGCCACAAGCCGTGTAGTGTGGGCAAGCATGTGGTGTCTCAACTTCTAGGAAGCAAAGACAACTGCTAGGCAAGCTTTCTAAATAATGCTATAGTTCTTCTCGTAAGAGACCAATGTTTAGCTCAATTAGTAAATAGCTCTTTCTTTGTTTTCATTATCTTCCTGAGCCAATAGGATGCCTAGAGATGTTTCAATTGCCGAGATGTATAAAAGCAAAGGCTTCCCATAGATGGGAAGCATTAGGATTGGCAGACTTACAAGATATTGTTTAATCTGTGTAAAGCTTTGCTCACAATCTTGGCTCCAATTGAATTTCACACCCTTATGTAAGGTCTTTGTGAAGGGTTGTGATCTATCCATCAATTGTGAAATAAATCTGCGAATGGATTGAAGCCTTCCTTGTAGTCCTCTCCTCTGACTGATGTTCCGAGATGGTGGCATGCCCATCATTGCTTGTACTTTCTCTAGATCTACCTCAATGCCTTTTGTAGAAACAATGTATCCCAGCAAATTCCCTGATGTGACACCAAATCTTTTCTTAGGATTGAGTTGAAGACTAAATTTTTCCATATGATCTAGGATGGGCCCCAAATCTTGCAGATGAGTATTGCATTTAGCACTTTTGACCAAGGTATCATCAACTTAGTCCTCCATGGTTCTATGCATCATATCATGGAAAATTGTAGTAACAGCCCGCTGATATGTAGCACTAGCATTCTTCAAGCCAAATGGCATCACATTCTACTAAAAGGTTCCTCATGCACATGTGAAATCCATTTTCTCCTGATCTTCTGGCACAATTTTTATCTAATTGTATCTAGAAAAACCATCCATAAGTGAGTACATCTCATAGCCAACCATTATGTCCATGATCATATCAATATTAAGGAGCAAAAAGTCATCTTTAGGACATACCAAGTTAAGATCACAGAAGTCTATACAAACCCTGATAGATCTATCATGCTTGGAAACTAGAACAATATTGGATATCCATTCAGCATAATCAATTGCACGAATGAAACCAACCTTTAGAAGTTTCTCCAATTCTGCTTTGACGAGCAATGCAACATAAGGGTGCATTTTTTGAAGCTTCTATTTAACTGGTTTGATGTCTGGTGTGATGGAAAAATGAAGCATGATAAGATCAAGATCCAATCCTAGCATGTTAGATTATGTCCAAACAAAATTTATTTTCTTTTCATTGAAAAAGGCAATGAATTGTTCCTTCTCTTTAGGTGACAGTGATTGTGCCAGATGTATCATATGAGGATGTTCTTCTGTGCTTAGGTTAATTGGCTATGTTGGCTCTATAAACACTGATGATCTCTCTTGAAAGTGATTGGGAAGTACATCAAATATCTCATCTACAGGTACCTCGAGGGGTTTTCACCCTTGGATACGTCTTTTGGTTTTACTTTTTTTTGGTTCTGACACTACTACAATGTGGTTTTCACCATCAGACCTTTTTCATTTTTTCTTTTTAATTGTATGACTGAGATATTTGATGTCAACCTCAGTCATGTTGATACTCTACTCATTGGTGGAAGACGTTATAGGTTCAATAGTGTCTAGGTAACAGGCAAGAGCATAGTCATTCTAGAACATGGGGACTTCACTAGATGCATTAGGGTTCCAGTCTATAAGCTTAGGATGTGTGAGTGAGAGAGTAATGGCTAGTTCAATTGCATTCACAGTATAGTCATTAAGTGCTTGGACCAGCAATTCGAGACCTACGACAACCTTGTCTACAGGTGTTCTCATATGCCTTGGAGTACAAACATTAGTAATTGACAACTCTAAGACACTAGTTGGATCTGACCCATGTGACCTAACCCTAGATGTTTCACCCACTTTAATTTGGTTTTCATAGACATGAACTTGGTCAATGTATTTATTAGTAATCACTTATAAAAAAGAGTCAAACTCATATTCCTTTGAATCGGTGCTAAATGGAGAGAGATTATAGAACTCCCCAATAGTGATAGGGGCATAGTCACCTTCATTCTCTGGGTTCTTACAAAAATACTCAACATGGCATGACTAACTAGATTCTCCCTTTTCTAAATGATATTTGAGTTGCTCAGTATTGTCCTTAGAAGAATCACTAGTATCATCCATAGTGCTATCATGTGGCACAAAGTCATTTGGCTTAGCAAAGAATTTAGCAAGATCATAAGGGATAGGATGAGGATAGGAATCCTCATCATCAGATTCTTCCTCTTGAATATCTAACTCAGCTTGTGACTCATTTTTAGATGAACTCTCAGGTGTTGGTATGAATTTATTTGGTCCTAGATAAAAAGGAACCTTCTTAAACCCTAGGCTAGTTGTATCACGGTTGCTTCAAGCTCTTGTTTTGATAGGATCAATTAGGCCATTGTTATTGCACCTAATAGGGCCAATTTCCTTGTAGCCAAAATGCTTCATAAGCCTAAGACCAAGCCCATATTTCTTAGGAGTGATTTCTTGAGCTTGCTCTATTAGGTCCACTGGAGCCTCTTCTTTGTAAAGCCATGTAGCAATGGCTCTATTTTCACTTTCATCTTCTAAGGAAACTATAGCCTTGACAAAAGCACCATTATACTCGGTCTGAGGTGTCAACACAAATGGCTTCTTTGCCTCTGAGGGTCTCCCATAATGTTGAGGAGACTTTAGAAGAGATGTCAATGATAGCACTGGTTCAATGTGGTACTCTCCAATGCTATTTTCTTTTAGTTTGAATGACTGCTCAATTTGTTTTAGCTTATTGTCATGATAATCAATGGATTCCCGATTAGCAGGGATGAAAGTTTCAGCAGCTTTGAGCATATTGCAAGTGTAGCTAGTAGTGGTAGGAATAGTAACTTGGGAGCCATGAAATGGGAACTTGATGCATTGGTGGTATATGGATGGCATAGTGCACATCTCATGTATCCATGGTTGTCCTAATAGAATGTTGTAGGCCAAGGGAATGTCAAGCACCTGATAGGTGACATCCCTTTCGATAGGACCGACATGAATTAGTAAAACCACAAGACCTAGAGACTTTCATTCCACTTAATCATACACTTTGATAGTGATCTTTAGTTGAGGATCAATAGAGTCCTTAGAATAATTCAATTATATAAGTAAAGCATCAAAGACAATATTTAGGCTAGTGTCATTATCAATGAGTACTCGACGAACACGTGTCTGATGGATCATAACCTTGATGTGTAGAGGTTGGCTGTGTGGGTGATTTAGTGAGTTATCATCCTCCTTGGAGAAGGTCATAAGATAAGGCGAGGTCAAATGACCTACCATGGATTGGAATTGCTCAACATCAAGATCTTGAGGAACATTTGCCTCAGCGAGGGCTTTGTCCAAAATTTTCCTATGAGCAGGCGAGATTTTAAGCAGCTCAAAGATGGAAATCTGAGCATTAGTTTGTTTTAATTGATCGAGAACACTATAACTAGTTGTTATCAAGTTTGTTGTGGGTTTTGCATCTTTTCCAGAAGGTCGAGAAAGGGCTTTGTCTTTGTGTTGTTCAAGATCTAAAGTAGGAGGTGCAGGGCCTTTGAGCACCAACTTGGTGTGAGAATGAGTGACATCATTAGCACAGTGTTGCAAAGGCAAATTATCCATTGCATTGGAAGTAGGGCCCCTCAAGACAAATGGTGTTCAAAATCTAAAGGTTCAACCATGTGAATGACATTGTCATCATTGGAATATGTATAGTTGACCTTGTTGTAGGGTTATGGTTTCAAAGTCTCTCCTTTTTCATAAGTTGGGAAAGGTTCTTTGAATGCCTTGTGATCCAAATTTTTTTTATATCCATCTACCACAAGATCACCATCATTAATCATGTCTTGGACTTTATGGCACAAGTTTATATAGTTGCTAGTTTTGTGTCCCTTGTTTTGGTGATACTCACAGAATGAGGTCTCATTCCACCATGGTGGACGTGGTTGTGGATCATAGGGACGAGGGTTATCCATTGGTGAAATAAGCTTAGTTGTAGCAATGTTTTGTAAACCACATCCAAAGGTTTTCCCAAGGGTGTATACTCTCGCTTGGGGTGTATTGTCCATGAGTTTCTTGGTTTTTTCTTGGATGTCTTGTTGTCAAGAGGAGGTTTCTCAACATTTTTTGCCACTTTGAGGCCATCTGTGAGATTAAATGCCACTTTAGCAAGTTTGGGTGTGACATTGTCAACAACTCCATCATGTACGATTTCTCAGTTCTTGTTGACGTGTTTGGTTTTATCCCTATTGGAAGTGGAACCTTGTTTTATGTCTCTCTAAAGAGTGAGTTCACCTTTCTTGACCATAAATTCCTCAATGCAGATAGCCTATGTGATCATGTCTTCAAAGGTACATGGACCTTGAAGTTGGACTCTATACCTGAAATCAGGTAGAAGGTTATCAATGAAAATGTCAAGCTTCTCCATTTTTAGAATTTAATGAGAATACTTAGTGTATAGTTGTCTCCACCATTGGAGGAATGTGAGAAAAGGTTCTCCAGCTTTTTGTTTAAGGTTGCATAGATCTCGAATATTGACAGGGTGTTGTATGTTATGAGAATATTGCTAAACAAATAGATTGGCAATTTTGTCAAACCTCTTGATACTAGGAGGTAAATGTGAGAACCACTCCAAAGCTTGACCACCTAGGCTTCTAGGGAATAAACGCATGAGGTATGTTTGATCATGTATAAACTCCATAGACAAAGCACCAAATTTTTGCAAGTGATCTTGGGGATCAATAGTACCAAAATACTTGTCATACTTGGGTAGCTCTACACCTCATGGGAAAGGCAGCATGTTTATGCTTTTGTCAAGTGGAAATGGACAAAGAGCGTCCAATGTATATGTCTTTTTTGGTTTCTCTTTCTCATGCATCATCTAAGCCAATTGGTCTTGCATAATTTTCAATTGTTTTTGGAGTTTAGAAGTCTCAGTTTCTTTTTCAGGCATGATAATGGTTTCCACATTGAAATGAGAGGGCAACTTTGCTCCCTCTTGGGAAAGTTTGAGAAAGTACTTTTCTTTCTCTTCATTGAGTAGGATTCACATGACCTTTTGAAAGTTTTTGTCTCTTCGACATTTTGTTATGTGTTCAGGTAGTATTTCCACCTCTTCCTATTCCTCATCAGTGTCATGGTCTTTCTCTTTCTCTTTGTCATTCTTAGGTGGTTCTTGATGTCGACTATAACTACCATGTTCAAGTTCATGATTAGTCATTATAGGAATGTGTTCAGTCTTAGTGTGTTGTGTTTCAAAAAGTCCTCTAAAAGAGGAATCAGAAATCATGTTTATTAATGTAGGACCTTACCTGTCTTAGTATCCTCTTCGTAAAAAGGATTCCTAATTTGTTGCAAATTTATGAAAAATATTTGTTGAATTTGAGGTGACCTGGCAGATGAAGGAGATCACGAAGATGCCTCACTAGCTGAATTGGATATAGATTGTGTAACAAAAGGTAAGTTGCCTCTACCATGATTACAACCCCTAGCATGACCACATTTAAGTGTAAGAGGATAAAACATGTTGCCGCTTCTGGTTGCAATAGTCATAGACAAGGACAAGAAGCTAAAACATGGATAAGGACTACACTAGGACTGAGTCTCAAAAAGGACAAGATAATAGCAAGAATGTTGTCCAACAAGGCACAAATGGTCTAATTTAAAGGCTAGAACAACCACATATTATGACCAATGTGACAAAATGTGTGAAAAAAATTAAGAGATAAAGACAAAAGGTAAATTAAGAGACAAGACTAGTCAAAGTATGAGATACAAGTCTTAAGCTAAGAAAAGTGTCATTGTTTCAGGACTGTTCACAGATAGAGAGTGATAAATGAATGTAGAAAAAGGTAGCGTATAGGCCCCAAATAGAAAAAATAGACCAAAAGTGGTAATGATGACACAAAGTCTCACGTGAGAAACCTTTACAGGCCGCACGAGGAAGTATTTTGGACCGTGCAAGATTATACTCTAGGTCACATGAAAGTCAGTGATAGAATGTTAATTTTGCACGAGGAAGTTTCACGGACTGTTCAAGGACAAATGATTTTGCACAAGGAAAAAATGATTTCATACGAGGACAAAAATGTTTTCATGGGAGATAAAATAATTTCGTGTGAAACTAAAAAGTTTTCATGTGAGAAGGCAGACCAATTTTACAACAATGACTGAATTTGAAGAGATTTTGACAATTTCAAACTGTTTGGACAAATTGTTGGTAAGTTTTGACAAATAATAGGCACATTTCAAGGTTGATTTTCAAGTTTATAAAATGATGTTGGGATTCAAGTAAGACAAAGTGTTTTTCACAAGACACGAGAAGCAAGTAGTAGTTGAAAACAGACCTGCCGAGGGCAAAGCAATTCAACAAGATAAGGGAGTCTTGACCTTTGTTTGTTGTAAAATGGTTTAGACGTTGTTGATGACTCGATAACAAACATGCTTTATCCCTAGAAAGAAAAATTGGTAGAGAAGGAAAAACCTTAATCCCATATCTTATGTGCATGCGTGTACCTCACACAGCCGTGTCACCCCGTAGATGGTGCCCATTTTTTTGGTATATTCAAAGGACTCAATAGTATACACTGAATGATCACCCTTGTGGTAGGGGATGAGCATGTATACCACCTTCAAATGTCGAGTAGCATGCCTATGGTGAGTTCTACAGGAGAGATTCTTCCCCCTCCTTGTACAAAGATTATGCCTCCTTTCAGAGGTGAACTAGGTGGCTTCTAACTAAGAGGTTTTTAATTGGCTTCTATTCATATTAATTTCAAGTGGCTCCACAAGTAGAGTTGAGACCAATAACCCACATTAGCATCTGAAAGTGCACACTACTTGCTTAGCAAGCTAGGGGCCAACGTCGACCAGTGCACAGACAGAGCTTCCCCTTGATATGCGATATCAAGAATCAAGAGGAAGAAATTAATCTAGCTTTGGAGTCTTTTGCTCTACAAAGTATCTCTATTATAGTGAGTTGGAATCTCTAGAAAAAGGAGTGTGCTCACTTGGGTCATTCTCGGAGGTTGGATCACTCTGGCAGGCCCTCTAAAAGATTGACACAGACTGGTGGTCTAGATTTAAGGGTTAGAGTTTCTTATTTCCCTCAAGGAGAAAGAGCATAATCCTCTACATTACTTCCTAGCCCAAACATGCAAAATAGATTAATTACCCACTCAGCTTAATCTATCCAAACTCATTCTTCCTTAAAGATTCTAATTCCCTTAAAGGAAATCATCATCTTATCATAGAAGAGAATAAGCATTGGAGAACCACCAAATTGCTTGCCTTCTTTAGAATTTCATCTTTTGGAAGCATCTAGGTTTTTGATTCACCCTTGGTCATGACCTCCAAGTGGTGAAGAGCATAATCCCCTATTCTTCCATCTTGCACCCTAGGAAGTTCACAAGCCCCTAATTAGACTAGTTTCAAAAACAAGAAAAATAGACACACTATTTTGTGGGTTTTAAATTTGATCTTTGATGAGCATATCTTTGACAATCATCCTGCAAGCAAACTATTAATCCATGTTTAAATGGGTTTTAGAAGGAATCTTCGACAAATGTCCTGCAAACAATAGTTAGGCTACAGCAAAAACTAGAGAACAGATTAAGACAAGCACATTAGTAAAATCAAATAATCTGAAAATCCAAAAATGCTCAAAATTAAAGCTATTGTTACAACATCTCGCATGAGATCTCTGATAGAGTCATGTGAAATTATTTTTTGGCTTGCGAAAAATTTCTTTATGGCTCACGCGAAGAAAATAGGTGCCGCGCAAAATTTTGCATGTTCGGGCACTTTCTCATGTGACACGAAGATTCAGAATCCTTGCGCAAAAATGAACAATCTCGCACAAAGATTTAGAGCCTATATAGAATTGTATGGACAGAGAACACAAAAATGATTAAAAAAATGTAGAAAAGGCCTGAGAAATTCATTTTCTCAGCCCCACGGTGAGCACCAAAAATGTACCTATGAATTGTGGGCCTCTGAACCTCACAAACACTTCAACGTGGTCATTACCTGTGAAGTCATCCTAAAATGAACATTGAATTGTCCATCTAGAACGCTCAATAGTGTGATCCGTTGCCTCCTATCTAAAGTGATTTTGCCTGTTAATATCCTTAAAATCAAGGTGCAGGCAACCAAACCCTCTAAGAATGAAGGATTTGATAGGTGCAGCTGGTCTAGATGAATGTGCAAATTTACTCTAAATGAGAGATGTAATTTATTCTATTAAATAATAAAAGAAATTAAACTAGATGAATGCATTGTTAAGCTAGATGAGAATCTAAAATGATAGCAATGTGGAAACTATAAAATGAGGTGAGTACTCAATTCGACAGCAATTCAATAGCATAAAAATTCAACCTCTGTAATGAAGAAATGAGGGTCTCTTAAATAGATTTTCCTAGAATCCATCAATGGTTGAGATCGATTTCAATCAATGATCAGGATTAAAGATGAGGTTCAGTTAAGGTGGAAGATTCCAAAATTAGAGGGAGTTAACTAGCTTAGATCTGAGTGTAAGAGTCAGTCAACTCAGATAGACTTTAGTGTAAGAGCAAGAGATCTGGGTCACTTCTAATTTGATCAATAGTGAACTAGGAATTTCCATTCTTGAACTGAAGAGAAAATTAGGAGAGATATTTAATTTAATAAAATGAGATATGCTCTCACAATTACCTTTTTCTATTTAATTAAATAATTCTATTTAATTAGTTAGAGATACTTTTCTTATTTAATTAAATAACTCCATTTAATTAATTTAGGAATAACTTCCCATTTAATTAAATGACTTTGTTTAATTAATTTAGAAGTAGCTTCTCCATTTAAATAAATAATTTTGTTTAACTAATTAGAATAGGCATATTTATTAAATTAAATAAATTTAATTCCATAGTACATTAGCCTTAGGAGATAATTTAATTTAATAAAATATGAATACTTTAGATTAAATTAAATTGAAATAAAATAGGTTTAATGTGGCTAATATGAGTGCATACTATATGGATTAAATAATGAGTATGATGAATACAGATTAGGGTTTTTTGTATCTGACAATTAAGTTAAGTAGCGAGTAGTAGAATGAGAATTGCCTATTAGAATAGGTCTTAGAATTGATTAGAAATAGACCAGAATTGTTTGAGATGGCAATGAGCCAATTTTAGGGTATTACAAGTAGAAGAAAACTTCTACTAATAGAAATGCAGATTGAGATGGTTGTGCTCAAGGAACTCAGTAATTTGTATCCAGAGGATCTTGATTTTGGTGAAGCATGGAAGGCTTGTACAAAACCTATTACACTTAAAAAGGTGAAGTGGTTGGATTTCATAATCCAAGATGGTATGTTGTTCAACGGGAGCCAATTGTGCATTAAAAGAAGCATAATGAGAGAGAATCTCATCAAGTAGAAGCATAGTGGACAATTGGTTGGACACTTTGGGAGAGATAAGACCATTGCATTGGTTGCTAAGAATTATTACTACCAATAGTTGTAGAAAGATGTAAAGAAGTTTGTTTAGAGTTGCAAAGTATGTCAGATAGAAAAAGGAGTGAAGCAAAATATGAGGTTGTCTAGAGAAGTTGTGGGAGGATGTCAGCATGGACTTCATTCATGGATTATGAAGGATCTAGTGAGGGCATGATTTCATTTTTGTGGTGGTTGAAAGGTTTTCAAAGATGACACATTTCATTCCCTACAAGAAGACTACTGAATATGTTATTCATGTGGCAGAGTTTCTTTTAGAGAAGTGGTGAGACTACATGGTTTGTCAAAGAGTATAGTTTTAGATCAAGATACCAAATTTGCTAGGTATTTCTGGTATTCATTGTGGATGAAATTATAGATAGATTTGAATTTTAGTTGATCACATCATCCACAAACTGATGGATAGATAGAAATTGTGATTCACAGTTTGGGAAACTTGTTGAGATGTTTGGTTGTAGATAAACCAAAAGGTTGGGATCTAATTTTACCACATGCATAACATTCATCTAATAATTCTATCAATAGGAGTACTAGAGAATTGACATTCTACATTGTATATGGAAGTAGTTCTAGAAATGCTTCTCAATTGAGGTAGTTGGATAAAGGATATATAAGTAGTGCTGAAGCAGAAGAATTTGTTGAACATTTCAAGAATTACGATGAGGAGGTGAACAAATTTACAAAGATGAATGCACAATACAAGGCTAAGGAAGATGTGAAAAGTAGGTATATATAATTTTCGATTGGAGATGAAGTCATGGTTCATTTAAGATTGGAGCATTTTCCAATGGGCAGATATAATAAGCTGAAAATGAAGAAGTTTGGACCATGCAAGATTGTAAAAAGGCATGATTCTATAATTTCCTATAAAGTAGGGTTTCCTATTGACCTAAGTATTTCACCATTATTTAACATTTCAAATTTGATAGAGTATTATGAAGGAGATGAAGTTGCAAAAGTGCAGTGGTGTATTCCAATAGCTAGTTCAACTACAAAGGAGTTTGGGGAGATATTGGATAGTCATGTTGAAAAATGACAAGGGACAAAAATTATGAAGAATACTTGGTCAAATGGAAAGGGATACTAGTAGAAGATTCATCATGGATAGCAAGGGAGGAGGTTAACTATCTTTTTTTTCCTCTGAACACCTAAGACATGATAGGGTCACTTCTCAAATTGCCCCAGGTTTCTAATGCAAGAGCATCCTAGGCATAAGTTAAGTCTTGCATCACCCAAAAATATTTCCCTTTGTTTCTTGAATAAGGGTTATCTCAGTTTAGAGTTTTTATTTTTAGAGCATTTCTACTTAGTAAGTTAGCCATATGAGCTGTGAATGTCCTAATTTTAGAGATGGATGTTCATATTACATATATCGAGCTACTAGATGAGGCTCAGTGCCATATAATGAGTATTCATGGATTTATTTCAAATTTTTGGCATGAAATTTTGGTATAAAAAATTAGGCTCACTGTTGAAGGCCTAAATGTTCTTGGATGAGGCCCAAAAACTTGACAGGTGGGTACTTGCATTTATATGAGCCTATAGATCAGAAGTTGAGGATTCCCAAAAGTGATTATAATAGCCAATCAGAGAAAAAGTTCAAAAGTTATGGCCTTTCAAAGCTAAGACAACCAAAGCTTCTAAAATAAATGTCAAAAATGTATTTCGCTAGGTCTATATGTATTGTTAGGGTCTATCGACCCTAGGTATCAAGTTTGAGTGCCTAGAACCTTCCTAGGCGGCATAAAATTGCTTATTTAAGAAATTCTTGTACATTGTCTAGAACAACTCTAGGTGATAGTTTGTAGCTTTGTCTTGCAGAGTACTATAATGAAGGTTCCCATGTAGGTTAGCATATTATAAATTTGAATCATGTAATTCCACATTTGCAATGATAATAAGAAGCCCATATTTTATTCTCACAAATTGTTGTTATTTCTTTGTTTCTATTATGTGTTTAAGGTATTAAGGGGATAACCCTTCATCATCTTTGTACTACAAGGAAAATTATGCTTTAAGGTAAAATAAATATATGTATTGGATAGAAGAACTTACTACAATAGTTTATACTTTGAATACATTTTATAACATACATGGCATTGGTAAGAGCTCATATGATTTATGATTTGATTATCTACCTTCAATTAAGATATTTTTGGATATTTCGTAGTAATTGGTAGATCAAAAGAGATAATGAGATAGGGAAATTTTATCCTAGAAGAGATTAAGGAATATTTATTTTTACTTTTCTAAGGGAAATTCATATGGATGTTATTATTTAAAATTGAATAAGATAATTGAAAGATATAATGTGAAGATTGATGAGAAATTTCAGATATAAGAAATGGTATATGATTATGTTTTAGATAATGAAGGGAATCAAGCAAATATAATTAAACTCTATACTCAACATAAGGAATTAGAACCAAAATTATTCTTTGAGATTAATAATGGAATTTAGGTACGTGTTGAAAAACCAAGGGAAACTTTGAGAACTCCAAGGTATATATCATTGAATCATTCTAAAGATCAAATTATTGGTAATGTAAGGAAAGGTATCATGGAAAGAGATAATATGGGATAGGGATTATGGTTAATTTCACAAGTAGATCTTAAGAATACAAATGAAGATTCTAAAAGTTAATCATAGATCAAAACAACATACAAAGAATTAAATTAGATCGAGAAGAATAACACTTGGTAATTAGTATCAAGTCCTAATAATAAGAATGTTATAGGAACTAAATTTAGTTTTACAAATAAAATGAATGAGCAAGGTGAAGTTGCAAGGAATAAATAATATTAGTTTGTAATTCGTATTCAAAATAGGAAGGTGTTTATTTTGATGAATTCTTTAGTCCTTTGGCTAGACTTGAAGTAGTTACATTTGTTTTGGGTTATATAGCTTATAAAAAAATTAAATCATATTAGATGGATATTAAATCTACATTCTTGAATAGTGAGCTTGAAGAATAAATTTGTATAGAAAAAATTGATGGATTTACAATAATTGATCAAGAACACATGGCATTAAAATTGATGAAAGCATTGTATGGATTGAAGCAAGCACCAAAGGCTTGGTATGTTAGATTGGGAAGTTATCTTTTTATTTCAAGAAAGGTAGTGTATAAAATAATTTGTACTTAAGGACTAACTCAAATGATATCTTGATTGTTGAAGTATTTATTGATGATATCATATTTGGTGGATTCAAGAGATAAGTGACAAGTTTTGTGATGTGATGGAAGGTGAATTTGAAAGATCAATGATAAGGGAAATGAAATATTAGATAGGTTTGAAAATCAATAAGAATAAAGATGAAATTTGTATATCTAAAACTATCTTCAGGATTTTTTAAAAATGTTTTCAATGGAGAATTATAAGCCAACAGGGAAACCTATGGCTTGGGGGTGTAAATTACGTTCTAATGATGACTTGCCAAATACATTTCAAACAAGCACAGGTCAATGATTAATGGATTGTAATATCTAACTCAAGAAAACAAAAATACATATAGTGTTATTGGAATAATTTCAATATTTAAAGTAGAACTTAAGAAAAAGAGACTCATGTAGTAGTTGTGAAAATGGTCTTTAGATATTTGAAAAGAATAATGGATTATGCTTTGGGGTATCATATATATCTTATGATATCACTTTATATCCTTTTACTGGAACTGATTGGGAAAGAAGTGTGGATGAAAAGAATAGTACTAGTGGAGGAGACCTCTTTCCTAGAAGGAAATCATTTTCTTGGTAAAGAAATAAGCATGATTTCATATCTTATTCTATTGTTGAATCACGGTATTTTGTTCATTTAATTAATTGTACTCTGTATGGAAGAGATATATGTTGAAGGATATTGATAATTTAATTGATGAACCTATAGTTATTCATTGTGATAACACAAGTACAATTAACATGCTAAAGAGTATAGTATTCATTCAAAGATAAAACATATATCAATCAAGTATAAATTTTTGAGAGAGAAGATCAAAGAAAAAGAAGAAAAGTTTGAATATATAAAAATTCAAGGAATCAATAGAAAAAAATTCTCAAGTCACTTTCCTAAAGAAACCTTTGAGTATATTATAGGTATGCTTGGGGTGAAGGCCTTGCCTTATAAGAACTAAATAATGTAGTAATACATCAGTCTAAGGGTTATCAAAGTATTATTTTATTTCTAGATGTTATTCTTGGATGCTTCTCCTTAGGGAGAGTACTCATTATGGTCAAAGATAAGGTTATATAAATTTTTTGATTGTCTTAATGTAAGAATATTTGGTGATCAGAGCACCTAATATGTTTTGTGGCACATGATTTTCTTTTAATTAGTAGGTATGTTTGATACAATTAGAAAGATTTCATCAAAGGAATTACAAGATTTTACACACACACACACACACACACACACACATAGACATATAGACATATATATACATAGATGTATGTATGTATGTATGTATGTGTACACTCAAAAGGTGTCACACTCTAAACCCTTCTATTGAAATGATTCCACGAGTTTGTGTCGGCTCAGAGATCCCTATCCATGGAGTGTAAGAAGGTATAATTCAAGTATGAAGGCTCGTAGCTGAGCCTTAGAGATACACTTCTTGCTGGTAAACCATGCATTGGGAGGTTCTTTTAGAGAAGAGAGAATACAAGTGTCTACAATGAGAACTCTCAAAATTTAATGCAAATGGAGACTAAGCTAGAATGAATATGCAAAATTCAGCTATGTTAACAAGAATGAAAGTATTACAATCCAAACTAGTTATGTTATGTGATCCTAGATTGTTGCAAAATAGAACTAAACTACCATGCAAGATTCTTTTAAACTCTTATGCTATGGTGATGATAGAATGAGACAAGGAATGAGAAGTTCTCCACAAATCTCTAAGGAAACCTATTAGAAAACTTTAAACATAACAATATTCAAATGGGGATGGATTCTTTGAGAGGGAGAGAGCTCTCTCTTTTAAAGTCATACAGATGATAGAGATCAAGATGAAAATGATGGATTATCAACAATTGAATTCGAAAAGAGGAGTGATCCATGTGCACACACACATTAACCAATAAAATATAAGTTGACTTCCCACATAAGATAAAAGTCTCAAAGCATTTTCTTTTAATTTGCAAAATAGAAAAAGGACTTTATGTGTGCACTTTAAGTGGGTTAGAAGAATGGGGTCCTTTATTTAATTAAAAGGGGACATGTTATTTTAATCAAATAATGAACTTAGGATAGCATAATCAAAATATAGGTTATAATCAAATTAATTGATTATTAGCAATTTGGTCTAGGTAAATGATTAATTAAATTAGCCAAAATGCTAAGAAGGGGGCTAATAGTCTAGATGACCATTTTTAGATGATTACATTTGCCCCTCTTTGACTAATGTGTGATCGATCTATGAGCACATTACGTCAAAGAAAAAAGAAGCCAAGTAGGAATCAATAGATATAGATATCTGATTTTGAAGAATGAAATGCAGAAAGAGATAACAAATCCTAAATGTACAGCCTGATAGTGGTAGTACTGAACACTAGGAAAAAGATGATGTTAGAATTCAAGAAGAATGCTAACACCTAGCAAAGTAGATAGATCAAAAGAAAATGAAAAGATCAATCATATGCTCCTAAGAAATATATGGCTATAGCAAGTGACAATAGAGTATTTTTTCCCCCTTGGGATAGAAATCAAAATAAGGTAAGGGAAATGTAGAAACAAGTGGGATATGAGGAAATTGAGATATAGCAATGTCAAAGATGATAGATAAATGATTAGAACTGAAGATTGACTATAAAGTGGTAATAGAATGCCTCAGTTTGACTAGAGTTGACCACAAAGGATAAAGCATGAAAATTAGGTCAAATCAAGTAGAAAGGTGATTTTAGACATGAAAAGATGAATTAAAGTAGATATGAAGCATAGAAATGGTGAAGACGTGAAGAAATGAAGGTGCCCTAGTGATGATGCAAAGATTAGACCTCAAAAGGTTGGCTAACTGCTCGGAAGAAGGTAGAATTGTAAAATGCAATTTTGACTATCACGATGAACTTGAGTTTTAATTTTGATCCTGAAAATGGATCTAGGATGTCAAAATTAACTAGGGGTGCAATTTTCATAGAATTTTGAGGAGTTTGAAAATTAGGTCAAAATGAGGTTGGAACTTGTAAAAGGAGTCCAAGTGTCATTTTCAAATTCATTTTGTCTTTTTTGAATTTGGAGAGCTTAGAGTGCTTGTAGAGAGAGAAAAATTACATTAGCTAGCATTCTAACCAATTGACATCATTTTGAGCATAGCCGGTTACCCAACCGACCAAAGCACTATAAGGCACCAATAAGTTTGTACCTTTTTCTCACATTTATGAGCTTTTTTTTACCTTTTTCGCATTTTTAAGGGTAAAAACGTAGAATATCCTGTGATATTTTAAAAGTATCACACGTGTACTTTGTAAAATATCGTGTAATATTTTGCATGAAAAATTGTATCGCACAGGTAGTTGAATTATGTTGTATCAGACATACCCATTTATCAGACAAATCGGTGCAAAATATCACATGACAAATATGTATTACACTGGTATATAAAAAAGTATCACACAATATGTTATCAACATTTTATGTCACTTGCATATAGTAGGAAATGTTGTACAGTTTGGTTTTGAAGCTTTTGTCATGAAATTTTGCATTTTGATAATGTTTTTGATGTTTACATTTTTTGGATTACAAGAAGTATTTTCGGTGCTTCTCATCAAAGCTCCTAGAGTGGTGGAGTTTCTTTTTGTGGAGTATTTGATAGATGGTGAGCTTTCCTCTATATCTAGCATGGGTTTGAGGTGGGTCATACGGATGCCTCATATACAGGCAAACCATGGATTGCTGACTACATTGACTAAGTAGTGGCATAGCGAGCATAATACATTCCATCTACTAACTAGAGAGGCCTCTATTACTTTAGAGGATGTATATTAAATCCTTTGAGTACCTTGTTACAACAATCTGATAAGTTATATGTGTGATTTCTCTGTCATGTTTTGCAAGTGCTAATATTGATGTGAGGTATACTAATGCCAAGTTTGGTTATTTGTCATAGGTGTACTATGATTAGACCCCAACAAAGGTGCAAGCCATCATACAATAGTTGTTTCATGATGTTACTATCTTGGACTACCATCTAAGCTGGGATCGATTGATTGATGAGCATGGGGCGAATTACCCCATACTAAGAATATTATGCTCACTAGTTGCTCAAGCCCACGTGACTAATAGGAGCCAAAAGGGCTTCCCACTGGGATGGGATAGGCTAGTGGTATCCTTGATTGTGTGGCCCCGCAAGATGGCATGGGGACTAGCTATTTTGGTAGATATGTACCATGAGCTACATGAGGTAGTTTACCATGAGGGCCACTCTTGGGCATTTAGACAGGTAGTAGCATAGATATGGGCATGCGAGCACATTGTTGTGATCCGACCATGAGTGCAACAATGGGAGCAAAGTCAGCCCTGTATTTTTGGGTATATAGGATTTTTTCAATAGACCCATAGTGGGGATGTCACTTGGCCATTTCTTCAAGACTTGATTCTGATAGTGAGAGATATCGCGACATCAGAGACTGTAGGTAAACTATCTAAAAAGTGTTGAGAAACACTTCATGTCAAGTTTGGGGTAGGGTTGAAAAACATTTTTGTGTGAGTTTCTAAAGAAACCCTAATTCACAAGGACACTTAATAGGATAAGTAGCTATGCCCTTGAGATGAGGACAAGAAATAATCACAAGCTAGGAAATGTGGTAAGAAGGGAATTAGACTGATAGACATAGGTACAAGGGTCTCAAGTAGCACCTATTTCTCGATTTTCACCACTTGATAGATTTTTTTAGGACCTTTTCAAATTTTTTGTATTTTTTGATTTTCTTAGTGATACATCAAAGTGCTTATTGCTAGGTTTTCACTAAGATGATCAATTTTCTAGGACATTTTTAACTTTTTAGAATTTTTTTAGGATCAATAAGTATGTACAAGATAGTTGAGTTGCAAGCCTCTAAGCCTAGAACTTCTTCAGATGTAGGACATTGATAGGATCTATAAGTGCTTCCCCTTCAAGAGTAGATAGTTAATAAGCAATAAACCCAAATTTTGTTGTGATAATGTATGGGCCTAACCAATTAGGTTCAAACTTTTCCTTCTGCTTTCTATGCTACTGATTTTTTGGATACTCTCTAAGCACAAGTTCACCAACTTGAAACTCATGTGGGTGAACTTTCTTGTAATATTGAGTAGACATGTGCTTCTGATAAGCCCTCGTATGATCAAAAGTATCCTTACAAAATTCATCAAGAGTCTATAATTCTTGTACTAGAATAGCTCCATGGTCTTCATCAATTATCAACCCATGTAAGGAGATGTGCAAGGAAGGTATATTGACTTCTAATGGGAGGAGAGCCTCAGAGCCATAGACTAGAGAAAAGGGCATAGCTCCTATAGGAGTATGAATGGTAGTTCTATAGGCCCAAAGTGCCATATTTATCTATAGGTGCCAATCTTTCCTAGACTTGTGAACCATTTGACGTAAGATTTTCAGCAATTTTTTGTTGGAGGCCTAAGCTTGGCCATTCCCTTGAGGGTAGTAGATAGAGGACCAATGTTGTTTGATTCAAAATTTCTTGCATAGTTGTCTGAGGTCCTTATTCTTGAACTAACCTCCATTATCAGTAATAATGGAGGAAGCAATACCATAATGATAAATGATGCATAGCAGTAGATAGTGGCATAGCTTCAACCCATTTGGTGAAATACTCAGTTGCTGTGATGATGAACTTGTGACCACTAAATGAACTTGGATGAATTTTTCTAACCAAGTCAAAGGCCCATTGTATAAATGGCTAATATTTCATAGATGGAATCAACTCACGTCCAGGAGCATGAATTAAGTTGCCATGAAGTTGACATTTCTAACAAGACGTAGCATAACAAATGACATTAGCTTGCATGGTTGGCCAATAATAACCTATCCTAAGTAGTTTTTGAGCAAGTGCAAGGCCATTAGAATGTGCCCCACAAATGTCATCGTGGACTTTAGTGAGTTCCATTTCAAACTCTTCTAGCTCTAAACATATAAACAATGTTCTGTCTAGACTTTTCCTATACAAGTCACCAGAGACCAAAGTGTAATTTGAATCATTATAAAGGAGTTGAAATTTTTAGTTTTGCGTGAGAGTTATAGGAATAACCTCATCACATAGGTAAGAGAAGATGGTTGCATAGTAGGAGAAATCATGATCTACAATAGTGCAAATCACTTGGTTATATGGGGAATCATAGGCTGGATGATGTAGCTCTTCCAACAGGAACTCAAATCACAATTCATGTTCTTTTAGTTGGAGGATAGATGCTAAAGTGGCTATAGCATTAGCAACCTTGCTTTTTGCTTTAGGAATTTGCTAGAATGTCACAAAATTGAAATGTTTCCTTAAAGCATCTATCAACTTCTTGTAAGGGATCAACTTTCCATCTTTTTTTTGATAGTCATTGTTCACTTGGTTCATAACAAGTTGAGAAACTCCATAGATGTGCAATTCAATGATTCTCCATTCAAGAGCCATTTTGATCCCATTTTTTAATGCCTCATATTCTACAATGTTATTTATGCAAGGGAATAAGAGTTTCTAGGATTTTGGGATCATATAATCATGAGGGGAAATAAAAAAGACACCTGCTCTAGCTCCATTCTATGTATTAGAACCATCAAAGAACATTTTTCAAGTTCTCTCAGTGATTGAAGCATCTGCAAATTCAATTTGCATGGGTATTGTATCCTCTAGTGGAAAATTTTCCAAATGGGTTAGTTATGGCTTTTCCTTTGATGGCTTTACACTTGACATATTGAATGTCAAATTCTAAAAGAATCATCATCCATTTAGCGAGACAACCAGTAAGTGCAACTTTTCTTAACAAATATTTCAAAGGATCAATTTTAGCAATAAGGTGAATTGTATGTGCCAACATGTAATGTCAGAGTTTTTGAGAGGCAAAGACCATTGCAAGACATGCTTTCTCGATATTGGTGTAGTTCATTTCATAAGCTACTAAAGCTTGAGTGATGTGATATATAGACAATTCTTTACTAGTCTCATCCCTTTGGGCCAATAATGCTCCTAGAGAATAAGATATGGCTAAAATATACAAGATCATAGATTTTCCTAGAATAGGTGGCATAAAAACTAGAGGTTTAGCCAAGTACCCTTTGATTTGGTCTATACTTTTTTGACATTCATCATTCCAGATATGAGTAGAGCCTTTACACAAATTTTTATTGAAAGATTGAACTTTATTAGCCAACTGAGAAATGAATCTTCTTATGGATTTCAAATGTCCTTGTAGACTTCTAAGTTGATTGATAGTTCTTGGAGGAGGAATTTCCATAATAGCTTGGGCTTTTTTAGGATCAACCTCAATGCCCTTTGCTGAGATAATGTAGCCTAGCAATTTTCCAAATGTGACACCAAAGGCACACTTTTTTGGATTCAACCTAAGTTGCATACAGTCCAATTTCAGACTAAGGTTTGCAAGATGTGTGTCTCATTTTCTAGAGTTAGTCAACATATCATCAACATAGTCCTGCATATTTTTATGCATCATATCATGGAAGATGGTGGTCATTTCTCTTTGATACCAACTTTTTTTAGTGCAAAGGGCATGACATTCCAGTAGAAAGTACCCCAAGCACATGTAAATGCTATTTTCTCTTGATCAGCTAGAGCAATCTTAATTTGGTTATACCTAGAAAAGCCATCTATGAGAGAGTACATTTCATAACCCACAGTCATGTCTACTATCATATCAATGTTTGGTAGTGAAAAATAATCCTTGGGGCATGCTTTGTTTAGATCTCTAAAATCACTACAAACTAGGATGGATTTATCATGCTTACACAGAGGTATAATGTTGGAAATCCATTCCGCATAGTCAATTGCTTTGATAAAGTTTGTACTCAAGAGCTTTTGCAACTCTGCTTTGACCAACAAGGCTACATTTGGATGCATCTTTCTTATTTTTTGTTTGAAAAGTTTCACACTAGAAGAGGTTGATAAATGATGCATGATAAGATCTATGTCAAGCCCTCGCATATCTGAGTATGTCTATGAGAAATTGATTTTCTTGTCTTGAAAGAATTTGGAAAAATTCTCCTTTTCCTTAGTTGATAGTGATAAAGCCACATGGATAATTTTAAGAGATTCTTCTATCCTCAAGTTGATAGGCTATATAGGTTTGATGAGAACCAAATATTTTTCCTAAAAATAGCTTGGCAGACTACCATGTAACTCATCTACAGATGCCTCAGGGAGGTTCTCACCATTAGACACATCTTTATTTTTACTTTTTTGAGGGTTAGATACTGTCACAATGTGGTTTTTTCCATTTGACCACTCATTTTATGTTTTGATTTTGTGACTAAGGTACTTGATATCTAATTCCATCATGTTAATCATGGGTTCATTAGTGGAAGAAGTGATAGGTTCAATGGCTTCTAGGTAACAAGAAATCTTGTAGTCATTTTGAAAAGATGGTAATTCAAGGCATTGATTTTGGACCAACCAATCTATGAGATCAGGATGAATCAATGATAGTGAGGTGGAAGCTTCAAGGTGGTTAACACAAAAAGAGTCATCTCTGGTGCCCTATGAAGTCACATCTATAGTAAATGTTGTAAAGGAGTCTAGATCAGGAATAGACCTAGAGGGACCAACATGATCCACTAAAACATTTTGCGAGCCAAAATTGTCTGACCCTATACTAGACTATTCAACTATATTTGGTTGGGCTACATAGGCATGAATGACATCCACTCTTAGCTCACAAGATGCATCTGAAAGGCTTTCCCATTCATACTCGTGAGATTCTATCCTCAGATCTCTAGCAATTAGATGAGCAATGTTTTGTCCAATCCATCCTTTATTCATGTCTTCAAGGGTGCATTCCTCTTGTTCCAACTATTGAGAGGTGGAAATTTCAACATCATTATTAGTAGTTGGTGTTTTGTCTCCGCAAAGGAGGGAAGTGAGAGGGATAAAGTCCTCATCTTGTGAAATGGGAGCAAAAAAGGGAGGATTGTCATTCTTTGATTCACTAAACATGGGTGCTCTTTGATCAAATATTGGTATATCATTTTCTATCCCAAAACCTATGCCAGTGATGTCTCGAGTATCATGACCTTGAGTATGACTTAAAGATTCTACTAGAGCTTTTTTATTACTAGTTAAGGACCAGTGGCCCTAATAGCCCATGTTTACAAGAAATTTATAACCTTTTCCATATCATTTAGGAGAAATGGGAATAGTCACTATGACTTCCTTTTCATCTCCCTCTTCCCTATAGATCCATTCTTTAATTGCTTGTTCTTCTTTCTCTACTTCTAGGGGAACTAAGGACTGCACAAAAGTACCAAAAAGAGTCGTGGAAGAAGTGGAAGGCTTATTTTTGGTAGAAAGTTTCCCATAAGACTAAGGGGAAACTAGTAGAGAAATAATAGATTCTAGAGTGTATTCGCCCATGCCGAGGCTCATCATTTGCAATTTCTATTCACACTCTATAAAAGACAATGTTGGCTCATGAGAAGAGTGATTGTGTGGAACCAACATTTCAACAGTAAATGATGTATTGATGGACATTGAGTTGTCACTGAGGACAACTATTTCAATACCATGAAAGGGAACTTAATGCACTGATGGTATGTATAAGGTATTGCTTGCATGTCATGAATCCATGGTCATCCTAACAACAAATTGTAGGCAAGTGGTATGTCTAGGACTTGGAAAATGACATCCTTCTCAACTGGACCAACTCTAATTGTAATTACAATTAGACCTTTGAAAGGTCTTTTGACCTCACCATAGGCTTTTATAGTGATCTTACACCTAGGGTCAATGGTAAATTTTGACATGCCCAACTGTTGGATCACATTAAATGAAATAATGTTCAACTTGCACCATTGTCTATCAAGACTTGACGAACATGGGTACAAAAGATTCGGACTTCGACTTGGAGGGAAAGGTTGTGGGGATGATTGAGAGCTCAACCATCTTCTTCAAAAAAAGTGAGGTAGTGAGGTGAAGAGGTGTGGTTCACCATAGCTTGGAATTGTTTTGCATCAATATCAGTGGGAACATTGGTAGAACATAAGAGATTTTTAAAGGATATCCTTGTACAAGGGGGATAACTCTAATAACTCAAAAATGGAAATTTCAACTGGCATCTGTTGCAGTTGGCTGGAAAGGTCAGTGATGAGACATATTAATGTCTCAAATTTGATAGAGTCTTTATATAGTTTGAACTTATTCTTTAAGCCATGAGGAAAAAATTTCTGAAAAACTTGTTTTAAATATCTTCTGAACTTATTTTGAATGCCACTAGAACCTATTAAACCTATCAATAGTGGATATGATGTACCTTTCTTATTATTAGAAAAGAAGGAGTAATGGAGACCGGTCATAGTGTGAGAAGCATAGGTCAATTCTGGGTCGTAAGGTGTGTCTGTGGAAGGAGTTATTTTAGAAAGTTGACTTCTTACATTAGTTGCAAACTGTAATTCTATTACTCAATCAATATTCTAAAAGTCATGGTTGACATCCCACTTTCTTTTTACTGATGATCTTTTCTTACGAGTTTTCATGTTATGTTTTGTAATAAGTTCCAATCCTATATATGGAAGGTTAGAGTAAGGGAATTTGAAAAAAATTCTAAAGTTGTTCTCTATTCTCTACAAATTGTTCAGTCATGTAACAAAAAGAGGAATTCTTATGAGAGTGATTTTAGATTACTTGTTGTGTTCTTAAGTTAGTTGAAGCCAACCAAGGGGGCCCACTTGGGAGGTGGAATAAATTTAGGTAGAGTAGATTCATTTCTTGTAATTTTCTATTTAAGATAGATTTACTGTATTAGTCCTGTAGCATAGTTACTATGAAAGTTCATGTAGCACTTGTGGAAAACTATCATCTAGTGGATATTTGAACTATTAACTAGTTTAGAATTCCCTTTTCTATAGTCTCTATAGTTCTTTTTTAATAATCTAAGTGTATTTACTATTCTATATCAGTAGTATAGACTCCTTTCATGTATTTTACTTTCTTACAGCATAGGTGTTAAGACTTTTAAAGGAACTTAGGGCACATACTGTGTTGACCCATTTCAAGTCCTACGTCCTTGGGTTGACAATTCAAATGTATTTCCATAATGGAGTAGATGGTTCTCAAAAAGGACATAGTACCCTTGTTAGTAGAATAATTGTACATGATTATCTTGATCTATTATGGAAACTTGCATTTTTTTGGTGTTATTATCGAGGATGGTGTCAAACTAGGAACCTTCCTAAGTCCTTTGTTTCTAGATTAGTGTGATAGTTAGAAACCACAAGATTGAGTGCTTGATTCACAAGTCACCAATTCAATTGCATGCTTCAAAGAGGAAGACCATGAGATGAATATGGGAGATTTCTTCTACGGGAACCTATTAATCTAAATGAAGAAATTGAAGAAGAAACTAAGTTGCCTTTTCCAAAAGCAAGCCCTATTTCTCCTATAGAATTATCCTCAAGGGTAAAACCTTTGGATAAAAGTGACCTTCAACCTTTTGCTGAAATTTTGGCCAGTTTTCTTGATTGTACTAGTCCAAATTCACCAGTTGTTAACAATCTAGTGCCCAATATCCCTTTTTAACAGCAACCTCATAATTAAATACCTCTACTAATGGCACAACCTACTTTTCCATTTCCTCTTCCAAGCCTTGTAACCAATGCTAATCTCAAAAATATACCTCCAAATGATCTTCCAATGTTTTACGATGGTTCATGGGTTTAGGAGCCAATGCAGCAAGTACTTGGGATGAAATGCAAACTCTTTTTCTATCTTTTTCTAGACAAATACAGAATATTACAAAGCAAATGATTCAAGAGGAGATGATATTTTTAGAATATCAAAAAGGGAGGAAGAAACATTGGAAAACTATCTTTCATGTTTCTTGTACACACTATAGAAGAACCCTTAGCATGTGTTGTCTAAGGATTCACAAAAGCTAGTCTTTTTTAGAGGTGTGAATGATAGTTGTCTAGAAGCATTAGACTTGATGACTAGAGGAGATGTGTATCAATCTTCTTGGGATGACCTCAAGAAAATATTTCTTAATTAATCAAGATCAACCATGAAGAAATGAAAAGGACACTAGACTACAACTATTAAAGGAATCAGTCAGGGTATTTCAAAGCTTGAGATATCTAATATGCTCTTAGATTTTAAGCAGGATATTATAAATGATGTTGCTACACATCTTGACACAATGACTACAAAGAAGAAGCATGCAGAAGCTAAAATACAACTAGCTAAGTACTACCCCCATTGCCAGAAGCAAAAGAAAGATTGCCAATGCAAACTGGCTGCTAGCATGGAAAACCAACATCTTCCAACTGAGTACATCAAGATAAATGGATATGATGAGCAAGTATTCTTTGTTGCTCAATGTTGGCCATGGGCCCAACATCAAGGTATGCCTCAAGACCCTTTGTAAAATTCAAATCTATCTAGTAATCAATGGAAAAACTATAATAATCAAGGTCCTCCACAATATAGTCAACCTAATTGGAATAATGCTTCACAAAATAATCCACAATAGCCCCAACGGCCTCAAAATTCCCAACCTTCCTAGCCAAACCAATAGAATAATCAATGGTAGAACTAGTAGAACCAATGGCAACCATCCTAGGCGAATGGGAAGTCTACAAACCAAAGGAGAGGACCTCAATAGTGGCCTAACCAAAATATTGGTACTCCACAACTACCATCCCAAATCCAAAAAACTACACTAATTCCACCACCTATGAATCTTGGACCTCATAAGTAGACCCAATTACCTACACAACCTTAGCCAAATCCAAATAACTAGTAGTCACAACAACCCATGTATACTACTGATGCTCAATAATATCTTGCTTACACTCTGAATGTTGCAAATATACATTTGAGATCTAGTACAACCATACCAGTGCCTAAACCACCTCTTATAACTAAAATACTAGATACTCTTGTGGCATCAAAACTGCTAGCTTCTAAAGAGGTTGACCCAACATATGTCACTATTTCAGCTCAAGCCTAGCCAACGGTTGAGCCTCCTTTTCTAGAAGCTTGTACAAAGTAAACCTATACAAATAGAGGAATAGTCTTCTGATATTGTTGATCAATTAAAGAACATGCATGCCCAAATACCCCTATTCCAAGCTATTAAAGATGTTCCTATCTATGGTAAAGCCATTAGAGAAGCCTACCTAAAGAAGCCTAGGAGGAAGAAAAAGGACCAAACTATAGTCCATGTTGTGGGACAATTGGCTAACATTATGTTAGGAAAATTGATCATTCCTAAATATTCTGATCCAAGTAGTCCAATTGTGAATGTGAGTATAAATGGCCAGTTTGTTAAAAATTCTTTAATTTATCTTAGTGCTGCTATAGATGTGATGACCAAGGATACTATGAAGAAGTTTAAAATAGAAGGATTAAGGGCTACTCCAACTATTCTGCAACTCATAGATAGTTCTACTATCACTCCTAATGGGATGATAGAAAACATAGTTGTAACCCTAGACTCTCTAAAGTACCCTACAAATTTCATTATTTTGTCTCCCAAAGTCAATTTATCTAGTTACCCTATCATTCTAGGATGACCATGGTTAGCTATAGCTAATGCAAATATAAGTTGTAGGTCAAGGAATATGACCATATCTAATGGTCAAGCAACAAAGGAATTTGGTTTATATTCTCTAGCAAAACCACAACCATATTTAAGCACATTTGTCTGGCTAGATTTAGGGGATGAAGGAGAAGAGTCAAACTCTATAGCATAGCTTATGATGTTACATAGACAATCTTTCCTAAAGCTATAGGAAGAGGATTCTGTAATTTAGAGTATTCTTACTAACACTTGTGTGGTTGAAAAAGATGTATCTGATAGTTCCATGTTAGAATTAACCACATATGAGGAATGTGATGAGAATTGTAGTTTGCTCAAACAACTAGACATTATTAATCGACTCTTTGATTCAGTGGATAGAGTAGTGAGCTTCTTGACAAAATGGTGGGATCGAACATATAAGGGAAATACAAGGTTCAAAGACACCCTTCCCAAATAACTCAAAAGGAGATTTCAACCCAACACCTTGACTTAAAGCTTCTAAAGACACAAGGGACTAAATTCAAACAAATTTAGAAGGAAAAAAATTTCTATGGAGTCAAATTCTATGGGCTATGCACAAAAGACTTGAATTCTGCCAAGAGGCCTAATTTGTATTGCATTAAGACATCATCAACCTTCTAGAGCCCATAACTCCAAAAATTTCTAAATTAATTGGAAAAATAATTAGGTTTTTGGATACCCTTTATCAAGTTTTACAACATCTATAAAACAATAGGTAGGTTGTTTTGGACTATACTCTACTATTACAGCATTGGGACCCTAGAAATGCATAAAAATGGGCACTTTTACAAAGAAAATATATCATAAACTTAACCAAAAGACTCCTAATCTTTTCCAATAGTTAATTATTTCCTAAAACACTTAAATCTAAAAGGATGTAGTCCCAGACCCTTTGGAACACTAAAAATCCAAAATTAGGCTTCCCAAATCCTCTAAAAACTAGGGCTCCTTCGATTTGGACTCTCCAAGAAAAATCTCAACCAACCAAAGGTTGATTCACCATCCTTTCAAAATAAATAGGTTCTTCCCAACATAAAATATACCCATCATGAGGCCCAATATGTTGCTGCTATAGCATTCAAAGCATTTTCATGCTCTTTAACCATGCAACAAACAAAAAATGAAGATCTCTAGCAACATCTAAAGGGTTTTATTGCATATTTAGTGCTATATATCTATGATACAAATTTTTTATTCACCTCCAAGTTATAGTGATTATAGAAAGTGAAAGAATCTCATTCCATGCCTATAAAACAATGCAAAACTATCCTCTATCAAAGCACAATCTGAGGTTTACAATGAAAAGTTAATTTAAATGGATTTAAAATGAATTTATAGAGATTATACAATACTCATTGATATCTATTCAATGAATTATACTCATTACAACTTCCAAGAATCAAGAAAATTGTAAAAATTGCCACTTTATTGCTTCAAACTTGTGAAATATGTACAATCTTTGTTCCAAGCCATATTGTCTATTTTTCCAGACATATGGAAATCATATATGATTCCTAGTAACCATATCAACCAACTTAATTCATTTCAGTTTGGTTACAAATACATTTAGTCATTAAATTTGCATTTCCCTCCTAAACTAAGTAATCGTTAAGATTCAAATATTTAAATTCTTAACTTACAAATTATTGAAATAAAAGTATTCTAACTTGTTTTATTTCACTCCTAGGGCCTATTTGAATCCCTTAGATACTTTATAAATCCTAATTAGAACATTTGGGTACTATTGACCCAACTTACTATATTGTGGTGTCCTAGTCCTCTACCTGGACAAATAGGACTTGACAACATTTCATTACATTATTTATTACAAATTTCCATTATTAATTCAAATACACCCCAATCCATATTTAATGATAATTTTATTCCTTTTTCTTTGACTAGATTCATGGTGACCTTAGGTGACTTTGTAGGTGCTCTTGCACCATACACCCCTCTTCCAAAATGACTCTTGTCCCAAGAGTGAAGGAAAGATGTCTTTTTGCCACCCATTCTCCTAGATGAATGTCTACAACTCTTCATCTACAACCTAGCACCATTCATATGAGTGGTACTTGCATTCAAAGAATTAGAAACAAAAGAAATATCCTTGTTCTTGTCACCACCCAAGGAAACTTTTTTTATTGCTTATTGAGGATAGTCAACTTGTGGTTGCACAAACTACCCCTTCATCTTTATCTTAGAATCAATTAGACCCCTCCTATTGTTCTCAATGGTAATGACACTATCACCCTTCCTTGGTGATACCAAAGGACACCACATAGTCCCCACCACAACTCCTTTATTCTTCTTTGTTTGCTACTTAATAGTCAATGCATTGTGACTGTCACAAATTTCTGATTTCATGGCCAGCAAAGTGGTCCTTGTCTTATGATCTAATGCCACAAATCACTACAGTTCTTTCGTCTAAAAATCAACATAAGTCTTAGAACCAAACAAAATTATGTTCCTACTTTCATTAGTAACATGTTTGGGTAGGGCTGTGAGAGTATAAGTCTTTCCATCCTTGTGTACAACATAAACATTTTCCAATCCATAATGAATGATTTGCCTTGAGGCTTGCCATGGTCTTCCCAAAATGACATGACAACAAGTCATAGGGACCACATCATACAAGACCCTATCATTATATATCCCAATAGAGAAATCAACATATGCTTGTTCCTTTATGACAATGTTTTGATCATTACTAACCCATGATGCTCTATATGGTCTATCAATTGGAAATGTGTGCAAATTTAGTTTATTCACCATCTCATAAGACACAAAATTATCAAAAGAACTAGAATCAACTATCATCTTGCAAATCTTACCATAACTTTGGTAATTGGTTCTAAAAATTGATACCTCTAATTTCTTTTGTCGTTGCATGTAGGCTCCTTTCCTCACCATGAGAAAATCTCCCTCTATATAAGGTTCTAGAACAACATTTTCTTCTTTGTCTTTGGTATCTTCCTCTTCTTGAGCTATATTGACTCTCCTTTCATTCTTCCTAGCATCTGTTTCAAGACATTTGTAGAATGGATGTCCTTGTTCACCACACTTGTAGCACTTCCCAGGAAAATTCTTTCCTCTACCATCCTTTTGTTCTCCTCCCTAATCTAATATTTTCTCTTTTCCTTTTACATTCTGCCCTTGGTTTGGATTCACTCCCTTGCCCTTATTTTTTTGTCCTCTTGGATTATCTTGCCTCTCTTTCCTTCTCCTAAGCTTATCATCAACTTTCATAGCCAATTTGAAGCACTCCTCCAAGGTTCTAGGTGTAGCCATGCTCATCTCATCCTAGATATTGTATTTCAATCCTCCAAGATATCTAGCCACCTTCTCTTCCACATCTTCATCATGAGATGTCCTGATGTCAAGCTTGTGGAATTACTCTATATATTTTGAGACATCCATGCCCTTTTGTCTCAATACTTGCATCCTCTTATATAACTAAATTTTGTAGTCTTTGGGAAGGAACTTTTCCTTCATCTTCTCCAATATTCTTGGCCATGATGAAATCTTAGACCAACCCTTCTTCATCTTGTCAGCCTACAAGTTATCTCACCATAATAATGCATGTCCTTTCATTCTAGACTTAGCAATCTTAACTTTCATTCTATCTTCAACATCATCACAATCAAAGAAATTTTCAAGAGCACTGAACCAATCCAATAAAATTTCATCACCCATCCTTCCATCATACATAGGAAGTTCAACTTTTACCTTTGAGTCTCCAAGCTTTTCTGCTTTCAAGATTCTTTCCAATATTGCATCCTTAGGATCAACTGGTTCCTCTCTTGTTGCTACAAATATTTCCTCATCTTCATGGTCTTCTTCATTTCTTTGTTTTTCTGCAAGGTCTATCAACCTCTTGACTTCTTCTCTTAACATTCTATTGTCTACCATCTACTCTCTTTCCAACTTAGAAAGTTTGGCATTAGTGACCCACTATGGGATCTTCTCTCCTTCTTCTTCTGACATCTTTGAAGAAAAGATCTCAAAAGAAATTCCTCAAACCTTCATCTAGGATTTTCCTAGGCTTTAATACAAATTGATGCAATGGCTAGAGTAGTGGGCTTCTTGAAAAAATGGTGGGATCAAACATATAAGGGAAATACAAGGTTCAAAGACACCCTTCCAAAATAACTCAAAAGGACATTTCAACCCAACACCTTGACTCAAAGCTTCTAAAGCCACATGGGACTAAATTCAAACAAATCTAAAAGGAAATAAATTTCTATGAGTAAAATTCTATGGGCTATGCACAAAAGACTTGAATTCTGCCAAGAGGCCTAAATTGTATTGCATTAGGACAGTAGCAACCTTCTAGAGCCCATAACTCCAAAAATTTATGAATTAATTGGAAAATAAATTATGTTTTTGGATACCCTTTATCAATTTTTACAACATATATAAAACAATAGGTAGGTTGTTTTGGACCATACCATGCTATTACAGCATTGGCACCTCAAAAATGTATAAAAGTGGGCACTTTTACAAAGGAACTATATCATAAACTTAACCTAAAGACTCCTACTCTTTTAAAATAGTTAATTATGTCCTAAAATACTTAAATCTAAAAGCAATTAGTCCCAGACCCTTTGCAACACTAAAAACCCCAAATTAGGCTTCCCAAATCCTCCAAAACTAGGGCACCTTCAATCTAGACTCTCCAAGAGAAATATCAACAAACCAAAGGTTTATTCACCATCCTTTAAATATAACTAAGTTCTTACCAACATAAAATATACTCATCATGAGGCCCAATATGTTGGTGCTATAGCATTTCAAGCATTTTCATGCTCTTTAACCCTACAACAAACACCAAATGAAGATCTCTAGCAACATATGAAGGGTTTTATTGCATATTTAGTGTTATCTATCTATGATACAAATGTGTGATTCATAATCAAGTTACAGTGATTATAGAAAGGGGATGAATCTCATTCCATTCCTCTAAAACAATGCAAAACTATGCTCTATCAAAGCACAATCTAAGATTTTCAACAAAAATTTAATTTAAATGGATTGAAAATGAATTTACAAAGATTCTACAATACTCATTGATTTTTTTTAAATGAATTAGACTCATTACAACTTCCAAGAATCAAGAAAATTGCAAAAACTACCACTTTATTGCTTCAAACTTGTGAAATCCATACAATCTTTGTTCCAAGTTATAGTGTCTATTTTTCCAGCCATATGGAAATTATATATGATGCCTAGTAACCATATCAACCAACACAATTCATTTTGGTTTGCTTAAAATTGCATTTAGTCATTAAAATTTCATTTCCCTCCTAAAGTAACTGTTAAGATTCAAATATTTGAATTCTTAACTTACAAATTATTTAAATAAAAGTATTCTAACTTATTTAATTTCACTCCTAGGGTCTATTTGAATCCCTTAGATACTTTATAAATCCTAATTAGACCCTTTGGGTACTATTGACCGAACTTACTATATTTTAGTGTCTTAGTCCTCTACCTGGACAAATAGGACTTGACAACATTTCATTACATTATTTATTACAAATTGTCATTATTAATTCAAATACACCCCAATCCACATTTAGGGATGATTTTATTCCTTTTTCTTTGACTAGATTCATGGTGACCTTAGGTGACTTCATAGGTGCTCCTACACCACTCTTACTATGTGAATTAGATACAAATCCAATCTTTGAAGCTGCTATAATTGAGTCTACCACTACTATTGAGCTATCAAAAGGTCATAATCTTCATGTCAATCCCAAATTATTATCTGCATAGATGGAATAGTTAACAAAGCTTCTTCAAAAACATGAAAAGGCTTTTGCATGGGACTATGGGGATATGAAAGGTTTGAGTCCCACATTATGTACTCATAGAACATACATCAATGAAGGGTGCCTATCACTCTGTCAACCCCAGAGAAGGATTAATCCAACGCTTAGAGAATTTGTTAAAATTGAATTGTAAAAATTACTTGATGTTGGTTTTATTTATTCTATACCTAATATTAGATGGGTGTCACCCCTGGTCATAGTGCCTAAAAAGGGAGGGAAATGGTGGATTTGTGTAGATTATAGAGAATTGAATAAGGAAACCAAAAAGGATCACTTTCCTTTACCATTTATAGATCAAGTTTTAGACACTCTAGTTGGAAAGAAGTATTTCTCTTTTCTAGATGGGTACAGTGGTTATGATCAAATAAGTATTGCTCCTGAAGACCAAGAAAAAACCATATTTACATGCCCATGGGTTACTTTTGCATATTTTGTTTTGTCATTTGGCCTATGTAATGTTCTTGCAACATTCCAATGAGCTTTCATCAACATTTTTGTTGATATATCACATGATTGTATGGAAATATATATGGATGATTTCACAACATTTGGAGTCACCTTTGAAGAAGTCATGATGAATCTTGAAAAGGTTCTTATCCAATGTAGAGAACATAATCTGGCACTTAATAGTGAAAAATATTTTATGCTCATGTAGGAAGGTGTGGTACTTGGTCATTTCCTATCAGCTGTAGGAATACAAGTGGATCTAGCTAAGATAGAGGTAATTCTAACACTGCCCATACCTAAAAAACCAAAAGACGTAAGATCTTTTTTAGGTCATGCTGGATATTATAGGTGTTTCATAAGAGACTTCACCAAAATAGCTAGTCCTTTATACACATTGTTGACTAAGGAAGCTAAAGGCATTTGGACACTCGAATGCAATGAAGCCTTCCTATAGCTTAATAAATTTCTCACCATGACACCAATTTTACAAGGATCAGATCGATCAATTCCATTTCATATTCATACTGATGCATCAGACTATGTCATAGGAGCTGTATTAGGAAAAAAACTTGCCAATCTTGAGAATGTCATCTATTATATTAGTAAAAATCTTCATGGACCCAAACTGAATTGCATAGTACCAAAAAAAGTACTTTTTGCTATAGTGTATGCATTGAAAAAATTCAAACATTATGTGACGAGATATCCAAATTTTGTCCATATTGATCACTTAGCTATAAGGTATTTAATGAACAAACTAGTTATCACTGGTAGATTGGAAAGATAGCCATTGCTATTACAGGAATTTGATATTATTATCATTGATAAGCGAGGCAAATCTAATATAGTTGCAAATTATTTGTCTAGATTGGCCATTGTTGATGAAGATCCAACTCTAATTGAAGCCACACTTCTAGATGAGCACTTGTTCCATATAGTAACCCATACACCATGGTATGTAGACATTGAAAATTATCTTACTACAAATAGACTACCCCCACACTTCTCTTATAAAGAAAAGAGAAAACTAGCAGAGAAAAGTTTTCAATATTCCTGGATAGATAGCAATCTCTTCTATGTAGGACTAGATCAAGTCATGAGGAGGTGTGTTAGGGAAGATGAGATATATGATATAATGCATGCTTGTCATGATGAACCATGTGGAGGCCATTTTGTAGGGAAAAGAACAACACTAAAGATACTTACAATAGGATATTATTGGCCAACTCTACATAAGGATGTAATGACATATACATCTAATTGTGACAAATGCCAAAGGATGGGCCGACCAACCAAAACTGATGAGATGCCACTCACTCCATAGGTTGTGCTCACACCTTTTCATAAGTGGGGAATGGATTTCATAGGCCCAATTGATCCACCATCAAGTGGAAAATCTTACATCTTAGTATGTATAGATTATGTAACTAAATGGGTGGAAGTTAGAGAAATGAAAAATGCCAAAGATGAGATAGTAGCTAAGTTCCTCTATGAAGAAATATTCACATGCTATGGAGTGCCCAGAGAACTTGTCACAGATCAAGGAGCTTAGCTTACATCAAACTTGATCATTGAGGTTATGGAGGAGCACAACATAAGGCATTGTAAATCTAGTCCTTATCACCCTCAAGAAAATGGGTAAGTAGAGGTTACCAATAGAGAACTTGAAGCCATTCTGACAGAAACAATACACATACACAAGAAGGATTGGGCAAGCAGATTAACTAAAGTTTTTTGGGCATACCGGACCACATGGAAGACAAAAACTAGATTCACTCTATTTGAGCTTGTCTATGGTAAAGAAACAATGTTTCCCATTGAATTTCAACACAAGACACTACGCAGTGCTTTAGAGTTGAACATCAATCTTCCTAAATCACAACAAGAAAGAATCCTCCACTTGAATTTGTTGGATGAAATATGAAAGAGAGCTCTAGAAAGAACAAAAATTAGTCAAGAGTAGGGAAAGTTCTGGCATGATGCACATATCAAGAATAAAAGATTCCAAGTAGGAGATTATGCCCTTCTCTATGATTCTCACTTCAAAGAGAATCCAGGGAAATTCCAAACTCAATGATTAGGGCCTTATGAAATTCAGCATGTATATGGAAATGGCACAATGAAACTCACAACAATTGATCCTATTCAATTTAAGTCACTTGTAAATGGCCACAGGCTACATCTCTATCATAAGCCATAAACTAAAACACAATTCCTACAACAATTTCAAACAACCAGTGCTCCAGCTCTTTTGAACATAGTTCTTGTAGCAAAAGATGAAAATATTCTTCCTACAACCATACAATGATAGAATTTTAGGAACCTTCATAATAAAACCTCATTTCAATATGATGCCCCATTCTTCTATTCACTTTTCTCTTTCTTCATATCAACCCATCTTATTTCTTTATCTACCATCCACCCACAATCTATGTCACCCACACTATATTTTTCTTTCTTTCAATAAACAAAACTATCAACATTTTCTACGATCATCAACCTTCACCACTTCATCAACTTGCACACAAATTTACAATCTCAAATTTGTAGGTACAAATTTTTTTTTTACTCTTTATTCATTTTTAAATTATAGGTTTCAATATTTATATCTAATACTGCATTATATTATTAACCTAGTTTCCCCTTCCCATGCCAAAATTTTTAAAGTGAGGATACTTGTCAAATATTAATGGGGGGCTAAGAAAGTTTAGTAATTTCTAAATGGTACCTCCATGATATCCTAGTCATGTATACATCAAAGAATGTACTTTGGTGACACTCTGATAGTTTTCATTTCATTAATTTTAAAAAATCTTTCTGTATCTACCGTACCTTTTATTGTGATTTTTGCAAAAAGATCTGTTGTACTTGGCATGATTGAAAGGACTAAGAGCTATTATGGAAACATTTGTAGTTAAAGCCTTAATGTAATCTACCATTAATGCATCATTATTCTACATGCTAGAAACAAAGGGGTCTTGATTATGAGAAGTGGTAACAAAATATGACATTTTTATAGCATTTTCAAAATTGGTTTTGAAGCTCAAAGAAAAGAAAATTTGCAGAGGTAAGAGTGACAAAAATTTGTCTTAGTAGCAAGAGTGGAATTTAGACATTTTGAGGATGGGAGGATAGTTAAAGAGGTATGAGCCATTCGTTCATAATGTTTTACTCATGGACATTGAAGCAATTTGGCGATTCCATGCTTGTGGATGGCTTGGTTATTTCTTACAATTAATAGAATTCGATGAAGAAGTGGAAATGGAGTTCATGAAAATTTTGATGAAGGAGAAGCCTTAGTCTGGGGATTAAGAGTGGTTGCTACTGAGGAAAGGATAAAAAAGGCCATTGGGTTACCAACAATTGGGGAACATTATCCAAATGAGCATGATGCTAGATCTTTAAGGGCATATTTCACTCAGCAAGGTGACCCTCAATTGGACATTACAAGACAAGGATGTAAGAGAATTTCTCTTCCACCTCCATATCAAGAGCTAGCAACCCACATTATCAAATATTTGACCTATGAAGGTAGCTTTTTGAACTTACATGCTCATCATTTTAAACTACTTAGTTGCATAAGGCATAACATCCAAGTTAATATTCCCAACTTTCCTTACAATATGTTATGTATCAGTGCTAAGGAAAGCCAAATTATGTTTCCCATCATGCCCTGATTAAACTTCTAGTTGAAAGATCTCTTAGGGATTCTTCCCCTATTTCATGGGTAGAATTTTTCAAAACCAAAACCTTACAGCCACAAGTCAACTCTGCTCCTCAAAACTTAGAAAATGAGGAAGAAACCACAAAGCCAATTCAAAATCTAGCTAAGAAGGAAAAAGAACCCTCTGTTGATAAGTCTACTAAGCCTAATTTAGAGGATGATATGCTGAGCTCTTCTAGGGATAAAGGAAAGAACAAGGTTAGTCCTAACCTTGAAAAGGAAGTGCAAAATCCCTCTCTTAAGTTAACAAAAACAAAGAGGTTTTTTCTTGCAGTAACTAATCCTGCAACATCTACTCTAGTCATGCCTAAACCAAAATGGACCCATAAAGTGGTCAAAGTTGAAGAAGTTCTTTTATGTAGAAGCCCTCGCATGCGAGGTCGAGTATCTCCAACTTCTATTGAAAAACCAAATGCCCCAATTTCAAAATCTCAAATAGAGTTAGTAGTTGAAAATGTCCCAGCTGATTCTCCTATGCAAATAGAGCCCCAAAATGTAGAAACACATGAAGCAAAGTCTATCAAAGAGACACCGCAAGAGAATCAGGAAATGTGCCAATTGAATCTTACTATTGTTCCAGAAAAAGAACCTAGCAATGAGCAACCTATCGTGCCATCAGTCTTTGAATATTCCAATGTCTCTCTGATACCTTATAAATCTTCCTAGGACACCTAGTATTTCGAACAAGTTTCCAGAGAACAAAAGATGAAATCTAAAACTCAAGGATGTTCATCATCAACAATTTAGTCAATATTGTTTGGTCTATACAATCATTTTATTTTTCAAAAAGCCTTATGGAAACAAGAGAGAGACTAGATGCAAAAAGTAATATTTTATAGAGACAAAGAATTTGAATCATTAAAGGAGCAATGAGAAAATTAGAAGCAACAAATTAATAAGGCCTTGAAGCTAGCTAATCAGGCTATAGCCTATAGACCACCTCCAAGGGTGTATGCTATGTGTTTGAAAGAAGAGTTTATATTGTTCTAGTTGATGATGACAATGAGAAATATTGATTGTGAATTTAAGAATGCTCAAGATTTTTATGATGTGTATCAAACTTTTCCCTCATGGAAAAAAAAATTGTTGTGTGAAGAGTGGCAAGCTCCATCTTAAAGGAGTAATGGAGACTCGTCATAGAATGAGAAGCATAGGTCAGTTCCAAGTGATAAGTTGTGTCTACAGAAGGAGTTATTTTAGAAAGCTGACTTGTTACATAATCTCTGGACCATTATTCTATTACTCAATCAATATTCTAAAAGTCATGCTTGACATCCCACCCTCTTTTTATTGATGATGTTTTCTTACGAGTTTTTATGTTATGTTTTGTAATAAGTTCCAATCCTCTATATACATGGAAAGTTAGAGTTAGTAAGGGGATTCAGGGGAAATTATAAAGTTGTTCTTTGTTCTCTACAAATTTTTCATTCATGTAACAACAAGAGGAATTCTAATGAGAGAGTGATTTTGGATTACTTGTTGTGTTCTTAAGTTAGTCGAAGCCAACCAAGGGGGCCCACTTGGGAGGTGGAATAGATTTAGGTAGATTAGATTTGTTTCTTGTAATTTTCTATTTAAGATAGATTTATTGTATTAGTCCTACAACATAGTTACTATGAAAGTTTGTGCAGTGCTTGTGGAAAACTATCCTAGTGGATATTTGAATTGTTAACTAGTTTAAAATTCCCTTTTTAGTAGTCTCTATAGTTCTCTATTAATAATCTAAGTGTGTTTACTATTTTGTATCAATAGTATAGATTCCTTTTGTGCATTTTACTTTCTTGTAGCAAAGGTGTTAAGAATCTTAAAGGAACTTAGTGCACATACTGTGTTGACCCATTTCAAGTCCTATGTCCTGGGTTGACAATTCAAATGTATTTTCATAATGGAATAGATGGTTCTTAAAATGGATATAGTACCCTTGTTAGTAGAATAGTAGTATGATTATCTTGATCTATTATGGAAACCTACAATCATAACTAGAGATCCTAGAAGTAGTTGATTGTTTAGAGGATGAAGCATTCTTAGGATCATGAGCAACTTTTAGGACAACCTTAGATTACCACCTAGTGATAGTGTTAAGTGGTTTTCTTTGTGAAGAGGAAGATCTAGCCACTTGGAGTACCACCTTAGGTCTAGTGTCATTATGGTGTTGAGGAATAGGTCACATTTTTAAGACAACTTTTGGTCATTCTTCCTTAGCATTGTAATTGGGTCAGTTGTCATTATGAGGACTTTTCATGCATAAATATTCAGTGGGCTCAAGCATACCTATAAGGCTTTCTGTGTCACCATAGGCATAGTTGATTTTGGTGTCATGGTTCTTCTTAGCAACTTTAGAGGTTTAACCTTTCTCATATTCTAGCAAGGGTTGTTTAAAAGCTTTGTGGTCAGCATTTTTAATGAGGTCATCCATGACAACTTTACCAGCCTCAATGAAATCTTGAATCATGTCTTTGAGCTTGAAATAGCTTTATGTGTTGTGACCCTTTCTTTAGTGATAACTACAAGTGTGGTCCTCTCTCCACCATGAAGGTCTAACGGGTGGGTCATAGGGATAAGAGTTGTCTAGTAAAGTGACTAGTTTGTTTGCAATTAAGGTTTTCAAGACCACTTCGTAAGGCTCAACCATTGGTGTATAAACACATCATTTTTTTGGTAAATTTAGAGCTCTTATCATATGTTTGTGGTTTTGAACATTGTTTTTTTGTAGCATAGATACCATTAGAAAGGTTAAACATAGTTTCTTCGGTCTTAGGAGTTTCTAGTAACCCATCATTGACAACATACTTGTTTTTATTCCAAGTTTTTCCTTTGTCTTGGCCATTTCCATTATTATTCTTATCTTTTTTTACAACAATATCACCCTTCTTGATAGCAACATTTTTAATGTGTTACACACTCAAACTATTTTCTTTGATCAAAGTATAGCTTAGGTACAAGTGTGTTGAAAAAAATGTCAATTTTCTTAGCTTCAAGAACTTTTTGAGGGCACCTAGAGTATAGGGATCTCCATTGTTGAAGGTATGTTGCAAAGAGTTCTCCTTGTTTTTGCTTAATTTGGCATAAGTCCAATACAATCACATTATGTTAAATGTTGTAAGAGTACTATTAGATAAAGCATTGTGCTAGCTCATCAAATCTTTTGAGAGTAAGAGTTAATGTGGTGAACCACTCCATATCTTTCCCTCTTAGACTTATAGGAAACAAACGCATAAGATAGGAGTCTTCATGCATAAAGTCCATATTAATAGCAAAGAAATGTCTCACATGATCATGAGGATCACCACTTTTTTCGTATTTATCATACTAAGGAACCTTTATATCCTTAGGAACCTCAATAAATGATGTCTTAGTTGGCTCTTTAGTAGTTTTCAATTGTGCAAGTTGTTTCCTTAGTTCTTGTATTTCTTCCCTCAAGACTTCAGCCTCAATAGGCTCTTATTTTTGGATTTTTTTTGTACATCAAAATTGTGGGGGAGCTTCCATCCTTTAGTTGCCATATATTGGAAATATTGATCCCCATTTTTCTCTAGAGCTTTTAGCATCATTTTTTGGGCAAGTTCATCTTGTTGATATTTTACAACATCCTCACTAGTGATCTTATCATCACTTTCATGGTGTGATTGTCTATGTGGTGAAGGGCATGCCCTTGTGTTGAATCTAGGAGTCCTTGGAGGTGAGTGATTTCCATGGTTACCACTAATAGGAATGTGTTCAAAAGGATTAAGATAATAATCTCTTCTAGTTTCCTCATTGTGTGATTGGCAGTTAGCTTCAAATTGTTGATCCACTATTTCCCTAGCATGAATAATTTCCAAAAGTCTTTCATTTTTACGTGCTTTCTCTTCTAAGAGGTATTTTATCTCATTAGGATGCATGTTTTTTAAAGTGTTTCCACCCATGGGTGTGTCAAAGGGTGGTCCAAATGGATTCTCAAAATTATAAAGTGGGTTGTGTTGAATATTGGTTGTCTATGCTTGGCTAGAATCAAGGTTGTCTGCAAGGATGTCTAGGTGGAGTTTCTAATTGTGTGAAAACAAAAGGGGAATGACTAACATTACCAACTTGGAGCCTAGTTGTGATTGACATGTAAGAAAGTGTCTTTTCTTAATAGGACAAGAAAAGTGTGTTAGATTTGAAGCTCTTACAATCAAGATTAGTCACTTGTCAAAGTATAATAGATGGCTTCTCAAATAGTGCTCAAGAACTTACAACACTAGTGACTCAAGCTAAGTGGGAAAGCAAGAAGCTCAATAGAAAGTAGCTAGTATATAATGGTATTTTGACAAGTAGACTTACATCTGACGGACTAAACCCATCTTTTCAACTTTGGAAGAGCACCTAACATACAAATGTGTGACTAGGACCAGGAAGGATTTGAGAAAAAGACCCTAAGCTAGAAAAAGAACATAGACCCTATTTTGATAGAAAATGGTCTCTGGCGATATTTTCTTAGAACCCAAATGATAGAAGGACAACAAAATATATCATACAATATAGTTTACTATAACTGGGTGATACTTTCTTTCTGGGTGACAGTTCATACAATGTGAGATAAAAAACTTTTGTATAGTAGGATGATAGACCTAGTAATAGATGTGTGATACAATTTTGGAAAAAGAATTTGTGCAATATTTCTCTAGAGAACAGGCAATAAAGTGCTAGTTTTGAAAGACTAGTTTTGACTCAAAAGTTTGTGTTTTAGTTTTGACAATCAGGTAGTTTTTAGATCAATCAGTGTGAGATTTCAATTTTTGTGTCCAATAGTAGCAAGGTTTTCAAATAGTATGGGTTTTTAACATGTCACAAAACATTGAAGGAGGGTAAAAACAACCTTTCCAATAAGCATTTTGTGATGTCAGGATAGTCTTCCTACCAATTTTACCAAGATGTTTGATTTGCAAGAATGTTAACACTGGTCCATACATTCAAAAACAATAGCCAAGTAATCTACCTTAGATTCATGATTCATTACTCAACAACTTGGCCCATGCTTGATGCTCCTTCACCTCACATCATGTGGTTGCCGACAAGAGATATTGGTTTTATCATGGAAGTTTCATAAGCACAACCAAGTGAACACATATAGTGAGTGTAAAATCTTGGGGTGATCTAAGCAGTCCACTAGGATTGATCCTTGCACCAAGAAGTTGAGTGGAAAAATAGGGTGGTTACTAAATTAGGGTGTTTAGAAAGGGCTTCTATTCATAGTTTTCCTCTGGCACCCAATTAAGGGACAACCCACCTTGCAGTGGGTAATAGACCTCTCAGCCACAAGAGCACCTTAAGCATTCTTGGCTAGTGATCTCCTCATGTTTTTAACCCCACAAGCGATCACACTAAGCAAAGAAAAACACTACATCTACCAAGGTTAGGGTCATTGATAGCCTTGTGTTTATAATGGGTTGGAAGAGCTAGGTATTCTTCTTGTCCGCACTTGGGTCAGTCCTCTCAGGTTGTTCGAGAGTAGGCCCTCTAAAGGATCCTAACTAAACAAGAAGTGGATCAACTTTCAAAAGTCAAGATTTCTAATTCACCACAAGAGTGAAGAGAATACTCTCCTATTCCAATTGTTTCTCCTAAACACACCAAGAAGTTTCAATTATCTCCTTTCTTTTGAAATTCCAAGGTAAGTCAAGATTTCTGATTCACCATAAGGGTGAAGAGCATATTCTCTAATTACCAAAGAATCCCAATTACAAGTTCTATGTTCCTATGAAATTAAAGCAACTAGTAGATGTCGCACATGAAATAAAAGAAAAGACAACCAGATTTAGGGATTTTATGTGTTTGGTATCCCTGCAAACAACCGTTAGTAGCCCTTGTGCATTTGAAGTTTTGACATGCATTCTTTTTAAGGAAATTTAGGCAAAAGATAACACCCTAAAATCACAATTGTTAGCCCCACAAGTTAGTGTCAAAACTATATGAAATCTACAAATGAACTTCTATAAAATAGCTAAGAACCTATGAAAACTAGTGAGCACCAAGCAACAACTGAAGAACTGACAAAATCACTCAAATAGCAAGCATATTCCAATCAGGTGACAATTTCTACTGGAAGTTTATCGTGTGATACTTTTCAGTATACCTGTACAATAGAATCTTCCTATGCAATATATCTACCTAAGCCATGCAACAAAACTCACTATACTAAGGTGACAATTTTTAGTATATCCATGTGACACAATTTGAAAAAATGTATTGCCTTATCGTTATAAGAACTATTGTATGAAACTAAAAAAATGTCGCTCAAAAATTGAAACTGTAAAAAATAGGAATGTACAGACAACAAATGAAAAATGCAACATAAAATAGAAAATCAAAGGACAAAACCAAATGTTTTGCCCCATGATGGGCGCCAAAAATGTACACTTGAAAGGTGTCAGACTCTAAACCCTTCTATCCAAACAATTCCATGAGTTTGGAATGCTTGGATGCCATCTTAGAGCTCCCTATCCATGAACTGCAAGAAGGTATGATTCAAGTATGAAGGCTCTCAACCAAGCCTTATTGACACACTTTTTGCTAGTAAACCATGCAATGAGAGGTTCTTTGAGACAAGAGCAAGAATGCAAGTGTCTACAATGAGAACTCTCAAAATGTAATGCAAATGGAGACTAACCTAGAATGAATATGCAAATTGTAGCTATGTTAACAAGAATGAAACTATTACAATCCAAACTATTTGTGCTATGCGATCTTAGAGTATTGCAAAAAAGAACTAAACTACCATGCAAGATGTTTCTAAACTAGTATGCAATGGTGATGATATAATGAGACAAGGAATGAGAAGTTCTCCACAAAGCTCCAAGGAAACCTATTGGAAAACCTACAACATAACAATATTCAAATGGGGATGGATCCTTTGAGAAGGAGAGAGCTCTCTCTTTTAAAGTCATACAGATAGTAGATATGAAGATGAAGATGATGGATGATCAATGGTTGAATTCAAAAAAAGGAGTGGTCCATGTGCACACACAAGTCAACCAACTGAATATAAGTTGACTTCCCGCATAAGACAAAAGTCTCAAAGCCTTTTCTTTTAATTTTGCAAAATAGAAAAGGACTTTATGTGTGCACTTTAAGTGGGTTAGAAGAATGGAGTCTTTTATTTAATTAAAAGGGGACATGTTATTTTAATCAAATAATGAACTTAGGATAGCATAGTCAAACTATAGGTTATAATCAAATTAATTGATTATTAGCAATTTGGTCTAGGTAAATGATTAATTAAATTAGCCAAAATACTAAGAAGGGGGCTAATAGTCTAGATGACCATTTTAGGTGATTACAGTATGTATATATATGTATATGTGTGTATATGTATATACATATATACACACATATATATAGACATTTATAGGTGTATATATACATACTTACATACATGTATATACATACATACATATTCACACACACACACATATAGATATATATACACACACACAAATATATATATATATACATATATACATATATATATATATATATATGTATATATATGTATATATATATATATATATATATATATATATGTATGTATGTATGTATATATATGCATACATACATACATATATATAAACATACACCCCCAAATATCAATAAAAAAACCTACTGCTCAATCCACACACACACACACACACATACATATATACATACATACATATATTTTAGAGTGAGTTTAGACCTTATATCTACAATAACATATCTTTATGTGTTGATTTGAGAGAGTTACAAGATCAATAAAAAACCTACTACTCAATCCATGCTCATATACATACATGTGTGTGTGTGCGCGCACATGCACACACACACACACACATATAGATACACACACATGTTTTAGAGTGATTTTAGACCTTATATCTATAGTAACATATCTTTATGTGTTGAATTGAGAGAGCTACAATTATGTTGGTGAACACTAGATGCAAATTAGTGACAGGGAATTATGCTAGAGGTGGTTATTGTATTTTGAGTATAAGTTGTTGGAGATTTGGATTTTCTATATAGAAGCATAAGGAACCATAGAAGACTTGGATTATAGAAGATTTATTTCTTTTGGTTCATGTTTTGTTGGTCACTAGTGTGTGGTGTTTGGATTATTTATTTTGGAAGTTAACTTGATGGTGTAGTGTGTATTATGGATTGAAAATGATTTATTATGGACCATGATATATTTTTTGATGTTTATAGGTGTTATATACTTGTAATATGAATCATGTGTACCTTAGCATTAGTTTTTGTAATTAGTCATGCACTAGGGAAGTCTTAATAGGCAAACTTAATTGCTTATTTCAACTTGTATAAAGGGAAGAAATTCTTTTGTTGTAATGTATAGTATGCGATGTGAATAACATGGATGAAAGCTTTGATATTGGATATAAGGGAAGAGATGAAGGTTTTATCAAATACTTTGATAGATGTATGAATATAATCTATGATTATTCCTTGCATTCTTTAATGAAACTGAAAAGGAAATTGGGTTTTCATTAATAAGTTCATCATGTTAATCTCATATTAGTTTTGAAATATGAGTGACAATATACTTAAGTCATTTAATTAGTTCATGCCAAACAAATAATACATGCCAAGCATAAGTTGTCAGATAGTCTTATATGTCGAGCAATAGATATTTAGTGTAAGCCAAGTAACTAGTAAGTGTTGAGTCACTCAAGTGTTGAGTAGATGGTATCTATTGAGCTATCCAGCTGCTGAGTGATTAGTGGATGTTGAGTCATTTAGAGACTCGGTTATAACATTGAATTTGTAGTTGATGCTGAGCATTAGGGACTTCAAGTGTCAAGTTACACAGTTTTGACATAGATGTTTGTAATGGCACAAACTTCTATTTAAATCATTTTTGGGCCAACTTAAGGATTTTTTAAGATATTTGTTGATAAGGATGAATCTTGAATGTGAATCCCTATGCATTACATGCATCCAATCAGAAAAAGGGAATTTTTAAGGGACAATATGGGTGAATCACAATTGTTTATTGATACATAACCCTAAGTCACGTAGGTCTTCTTAAGGAAGGAAAACCCTAATCTTTCTAAGAATACTTAAGGAGAATTGAAGATAGTTTGGATGTGTAAATAGAGAATTCATGATGATTAAGGTGTTACGAATTGACTTACATTGTAGAATTAGTTAAAGGAGAACAAAGGAAATGAATCAGAGGACAACATAGATACACCTAATTAGAAAGGATCAAGTATACATTAGGATAGAGGTGATTTGACATCAAGAAACAAAGTGCTAACCAAAGGATCACTGTTGAGACATTCTAACAAGTGAATCAATTAAATATCTTAATAGAGTAGTCTTGATAGGCTATTATAAATCCTTTAACAAGGTGCTTACTTTATTTTAAGTTAAAGTCCTTTTACCAAGCACACTTTTAGTAGGGTGTTTAAATTGTTTAATAGGGTAAGGTCTAAAAATCTTGTAAGCCTTTAACAAGATAAACATTTCATAGGGTAGATCATGTTTCATGATCAAACATTGTAACCTTCATTAGATACACTTTATTATTGTAGTAGTGAAGATTTGTGGGTGTTATCCCCACCCTAGTTTTACCTTCTTCTTGGAGGGTTCCTGGGTAACCAAATATCTTGTGTCATGCATGTGTTGAATATTTTACTTTCATGCTATGGATGTATATGCTTAATTTGGTATTTCAGTTTATATGTATATATTGTAAGATGAATGTGGGGTGAATAGTTTTATAGGTTGAAAGTTTTAAGTGCTGATTCAACCCCCCCTCCTCTCAGGGTTTAGTTCCCTATTGTATTTCCAACAATTAGAATTAGAGCCGAGTTCTCTAGAAAGTATATCTTTGCAATTTTGAGGAAAGATCTTGGAGATGGAAGTCTACATATTGGGAAAGACTATTGAGAACCAAAAGATTGAAATACAACTTAACTTACATCAGCTAAATGAAACAAGAAATGATTTCAATATATCACTAAAGAGAAGGAAGGAAATTGCTATTGAAGATAATGGCACATAAAAACAAGAGATTGACACTACCAAATTGTTTGTTGATGGAAACACAAATGAATTTAATGCAAAAATTATAGATCTAATGGAAAATAATGGAACCCTAATTGAAGAGGTCAAAAATATCAAAAGAGAACAAGAAGTCCAATCAGTATTACTATGTGGGGTGACCAAGCAAAAAAAGAAAGGTGAAGAGAAAAAAGTCATGGTTGGAGATGAAAAAAGGATTTTCACCAATAGACTCAAAGAGAAAACATCAGAGGTAACTAGGATTGCTAAAATGCAATTGGAAACTTTGGGTCACATGATGATTGCAAATCATGAACTAAATACAAAGGATATTGAGATCACAACACTGAAGTTGTAGAATAAAGAAATAACAAATGATCTGAAAAGAGAAAAGGAATTTATTGATAGTTTTAACAAATCTAGTAAAGCTATCAAATACTTTGAACAATTGATGAGATCCCCTAGATCCAATAGTGACACTTTTCAATTGGGTTACACTACTACTAAAGAATGAGAATCATCCAAAAATGGTGAAGAAAGAAGTAACAAAGCTTAAAAATTCAAACCCACTTGTCATGATTGTGGTAAGATAGGTCATATTGCTAATGTTTTCAAGAGCAATATTATAAATCAAAATCCTAAGCAAAAGTTCATGGGTCATTGCCACAAATGAAATAAAAAAGGACATTAGGCACATAAGTGCAGAACCAAGACCACAAGTACACAAAGATTTGAAGCATACTACTATAACTATTAGAAGTATGGACAAAGAGCATATGAGTATAGATCCAAGCCTAAATGGTCATCAAACAAGCAGACAAGGCAAACCAAAATGGTAACTTTATAATTGGGATTATAACACAAGGTATAGTTGTCACTACTATCAAGAGTATGGACATGTTGAAAATTGCATAAGAAAACATTTCAAAAGTGACCACAGTAGATGGTTGAGTCAAACCATATGTTTTAGTTGTTTGAAGATTTGTCACATAAAGAGGAATCATCCAACAAGGCCAAAGGCACCAAAAAGTGAGTTTGACAAGGGAAAAGGAAAGGTAGATATTGAGAATGTCAAAGATGAACTGAACAAGACATGGAAGAGAGAGGAACATTGAAGCATATCAAGTTTAGATGGGATCACTTCACCCAATGGATCAGGTGATCACACCTCCTTAAATTAAGCAATCAAGAGATATGTGGGACTAATATTTCATAAGATATACTATACATCAGTTGCAAGGATTTTGTTCTAAAAAGATTACATATGCATGAATAAAGATTCAAAGTGTTATTAAGAATCAAGAATAAATCTTTAAGTTTTTTTTAGTTTCATGTTATTGCCGAGCATGAAAAGTTTCACTATGGTTGCCACATGAAATGTTGGTTGATGCCAAGCTATCAAATTTTTTAGTTTTGACTAAGCTCATAGTGGTTGTCAAGTGGAAATGAAACTTCATGGAAGCTGAGTGAGTAAAAATATATATTGAAGTTGAGCTTATAATTGTGTAAGCACTAAGCATTAATTGCAAGGTTTTGAGGTCTATGTGATCAATTTCTACTCATTTGACATCATTCAAATTTGAAGGAGAGCATGAAGAGAAAAAGGAAATTTGAAAGAGATCATACTAGCATTTGCAAGATTAATTCAACAGTCACTCAACACCATCAAGACAAATTCACAAAGGTATTTATCATGTGCCAAGCTATGCAATTTGAATTTTCACAAACCATAGTTTATATTATGGAATCTAGTTCTTTAGCTGCTAAGGTTAAAGAGGGAAACTAAGTTTTTTAAATGTGCAATTTATAAGTAATGAGATTAGACAACCAAACTTTAGAGCCATACCTGATATCACTTACAAGAAAGATCCATCTAGTGCATTGTTGATGATACCACCTCGAATTTTGATGATACAAGATGTAAGATGTTGCTACACATGTAAGGGGGGTATCATAGGAGACATGGATATTAGGGAAACTTATGGAAATTTATGTGAAAATGGAACATTAAAGGATGAATTCAAAATTGTAGAGAGGAAGGGTTGACCCATGCCCTAGATTTTCCAAATGTTTTCAAGACTTAATGGATTAAGATAGTTTTGAGTAGAATAAATGATAATTCTATATGGTTGGATAATGGACCGGTGAAGATCACTAAGAAAATTGTACATAGAGTAATAGGGTATCCAACACTTGACTGACTTAAAAAATGAGAAGTGAATTTAAAGAGGTCATTGAGAAGAATATAGGGGAAGTGAGGAACAAACAAGAAATGAAAATTGATACTATCTCAAATCCTCTAATTGCATTTGTAGTGAGGATAATAACACATAAATTCTATCAATCTAGTAGGCTCAATAGTGTACCATGTATTATTGTTGACATGGGCTATAAGATAGTCAAGAACGATCTTACCTATGACCTTGTTGAGTTGAAAATGCAACAATTGTCAAAAAAAATTGGGAGCTATATGGAAGACCAAAAGTACAAAATACAAATTTGGCTCAAGTCTTGTATGTATGTTCTTTTATGTAGAGAATACATTCCCCACATTTGGTAAAGTGTCCTAGAAAATAAAGAGATCTATTGCAGTGCAGATAGGAGATTTTGTTGAGCAACTTGGAAACAATTTTGAGTTAGTTATGATTAGCTATTTCGAGAACTTCAAACAATCAATGAAGAAGAGATTAAGGATACCAGTTTCACTAGTTGAGAAACATTTTAATGATGTTTTCTTTCTAGTTGACATTGATTACACTTATGTTCAAGTTGTTGTTCCAAGGGTAAGGTGAATAAGGCAATTGGGCTATGAAATCAATATTGATGAAGCCTCTATAGCAATAGCAACATTACTTGCAAAAGATGTGGATGCTAAGTCTACTACCTTTAGAAACTACGATGTGGCCAAATCAAAGATAACTAAGGATTTGAAGGTTACCTCAGTTATTAGGAAGAAGAACAAAATTGTTAAGAAGCTTAAGCAAAAATTTGGTGAAGGAGTTGATGATGAGGAAGAAGAGGAAGATGATGATGATGAGGAAGAAATATATATACCTACTCAAGCACCACTGGCCTTGACTCAAGGTCAAGGAGAAGACCAAGTAGAAGAAGTGGAGATTGAAGGTGTCAAGGGAGAAGAAGCTAATGAAGCACCCAAGAAAAAGAAGAAGAAAGCTAAAACACCAACTGCTAGCAAACAAGGAAGGTTGCAAAACCTAAGCCTATAATTCCCTCTACAATAGCAAGCATAGGAGCTACTACAAAGAAGGCTCAAGAAGAAGACAAGCCAAAAGGGAAGAAGGCTAGACTAGTTAGCAATGAAGAGGAGCTTGATAAGAGATCAAGAATAAAATACATAGCTCCAACTAAATTTGATGAAGAGAAGATTGAATTTGATGATAAAAACTAATTTCAAGTGCTAATTCATCCTCCTTCTTTAGATTTAGACAATATATGTGAGAATATAAGGAACAAGGCTGATTTATCTAGTCCCTCACATATTAAATTTGATACACTTGGGAAATTTGAGATGAACCAAGTAGAGGAGTCAGTTTATGCCATGATGGTAACATTTAAACAAACTCCAATTGAGATTACCAACTCTCTACCAAAGAAATTATTTGAAAGAGTTGAGAAAAAGTGGTAATATAGTCTAAACATACAAAGAAAAATCAAAGAGAATACACTTGCTAGAGTGAATCCAGAACTAGATAAAGAAACAATGGCCAAGGCATTGAAGAAGCATACTAGAAAATTTGCACCAAAATATAGGGCATTCAACATATTGCAAAACAAGGTTGAGGATGTTCTACAAAAGACCATTCTGATTAGGAAATCACTATATGGTTTGAAAACACCCAAGGCAATAATGTAGGCACCTATTGACATAGGTGAGGACAAAGAAGAGTGGAAATAGGTAACTAAGGTATTCATAGTTGACACTAACATAGTTACACAAGAGGAAGGCACTAAAAAAAATGAACAAACATAGACACTAGCTGAGGAAGTATAGAAACAAGTTACACCTATAGCCCCTTCTCAATTTTCCATGATATAGCCTACATTACCCCTTATGGTACATAAAAGGAAGGAGCCAACTACTTCTACCATGTGAGGCCTCACCTCGACCCATCCTAGCATCGATGGTACACTATTATTTTGATACTCATGACTCAATATGTCAGAACATTATTTGATGCACTGAACATTATTATGCTATTTTACAATGTGCGATGCTTTACTTCATTTATTTGATTTCATCAATTAATGTTTTATGAACATGTATAATGATGAAGTAATTGAATGCAAAAACTAGCACTTTGATTATGCAATTCTAATGGTTGAAAATATGAGTAGAATTAGTTAAATAATTGATTATTAGAAAATGGATGTCTTAATTTATATGAATTTCTTGATACGTATTTTTACATATATATATATGTGTTTCTTGAACTACTGATGTGTGCAATGAGTGTGTAGGAAATTTAGCTAGAAAATCCAATGGAAAGATAGGATATCCAATGGAAAGACGGAACTAAACCCCTTGTTATATTGTGCTAGCTTTGTATTGTAATTCTTTAAAGGTTGTTATTTGGTCTTACTATTCTCCTAGCTTTTAAATAGTTCCTATTAAATATTTAAGTCCTAAAAACATTAAATTTAAGTACCCTAGGGGTAAGGATGTGGGTGGGGAGCACTTTCCAACCCCTTAGTCTCTTTGGTTGAATTTTAGGGTCACTCAAAAACCCTACTTTTGGTTGATTGCAAAAATTGATTGTCTCCTCCATGTGTTGGTGACTCAAACTCCATCTTGAGTTTGCTTGAAGCCTAGTTGAGTTTAGGATCATACTTAGAGGCATTTTGGAGTAGTTTTGGTTTTTTGTTACCCAATCTCTAGTTTTCGAGAAAGTTTGAAGATTGAAGGAAGAAAAGGAAAAGCTCTTCTCAACCCACCATTTTTTCCATAACTCTTTTGGTGAAGGTAGGAGTTATTCACTTATTTGAATTATTTTCTTCATTTTTTCATGCTTGAATCTTTCTTGAATCATGCATAAGGCATTGTGTTTGTTTTGTATTGCTTGCTTGTGTGTTGGGGTTGATTGGGAGGGATCTTAACTTATTTTTCTTTTGATGTTATTTTGATGCTTTCTTTGATGTTTTGTGTTTTGAGGGGATTTCATGGGGATTTTTTTGGCATCACTCACCCTTGGATAGGGAAGAAGTGGCCATGTATCAGGGAAGGGCCTTAGTTGGACCTCAATAGTGTAGAGTCTCCTCTCATGGTGAGAGGAGGGAAAGAGGGTAGGGTGTATAGGCCCCTACTTGTCATCCCATACCTTATATGAAAAAATTGAATTCTTGAAGAAGGGAAGGAATGAACACCCTTGTTATATTGGCCCCGAAAGGGCATTATAGAAGAATGGAAGTTCTTGAATTTTAGCCCCAAAAAGGCTATGTTATGGGATGCTGATTGACATCTCCTGTTGAGAAAATCTAGCTCCCCCCTATTTTGGTTTATTGTTGAACCTATTGTGTAAAACCGGGTTGGGAATGCATGCTTGAATTGTTCATCATATTATGTTGTTTTAGCTCCATGTTAGTTCTTGTCTCCCCATGGTTTCCTAAATTCATTGAAGATATTAGAAGAAAGCACTTGTGAAGGATTTAGGAGAGATTTCATCTGAATTGTAATATTATGTAAAATGTATTTGAATTTTGATGTATTGGCAAAGACATCAAGTTTTCTTACTGGTTCTAACCCGATGGAGCCTTGAACCAGGATGAATAATAGAGAAAGAAAAAGATTATGAAAATCTCCTTGCAATTTTTTTATGTGATTTCAAGTTTTGCATATGTATGTGAGAAAGTAGGTTAATAGATTATGTCTTCAAATTATGAATTCTCAAGTTTTTAATTATGTAATGAAAAGTAATTTGATATGATGAAGTTTCCAATTCAAGGTTTATGTATCAAGAGGAAATAAAAATCCTACATTGTGGTCACAAATTTAACTCTCTCCTTGTTAAATTTCATAATTGACACAATCAAATTTGGTTAAGAATTATGCATCACCTTGAATTCTGAATAAATGGAACATACAACTTGTTATATGATGATTGTTAAAACATAAATTATGGGAGAAAAGAAAGAAAAGAATAACCTTATACACATCCTTGTAATGGTATATTGTTAAAAGGAATCAATTTTGTCATTAGGGTAGAATTCACTCTTAGTATATCACAATATATATATATAGCAAAACATATCAACACTCAGAAAATGGGCTTCAAAAGCAAAATATGCATTCCCAGGAGTAAAAATCTCTCTAGAAATTGTATGGAAAAATTTTAACCTCCTTTTTTTGGGACACAGAGAATCTTAAAAGGATTCTCCCAACATCCTCTTAACTTATTAAATGTTCTAATCTTAAATATACAAATAAAGGAAAACATTAAAAAAACAAAGAGAGGGCTTATATGTTGAAAAACATACATATATGTTTATCTAAGTTCCCATCCACCTAATAAAATTTTTAAAGTAAATGCACCACTCACCCTACCTTAGCATGGTCGGGACATCCTCCACTTCTCAAGATATCCTTGTCTTAGAGGTACCTATGCATGATAGTTGGGTGGATTGGATTATGCTTGTCCTCTTGCAATTTATGGTTGGCCACCAAGTCAGTGAGCATTATGAAAAGGAGTAGCTTGTTCTTGTTTCAATATATATTAAACTGGACCATGCACATGCAAAACTTTCTTCCCCACCAAACAACTTGGATCATGCGCCATGACCAAATCTTCATGATGGTGCTATTAGTGCTTGGGAATGGTGTGAGAATGGTGTGGGAATTGCTACACCTGTAGACCTGGCACTCCAACCTTCCATAACCCCTTGTAACCTATGCTTCTAAGTACATTGGGTAGCATGGATGTTGTCTTGGGAGGTGCTTAGTGCTAAGGAGATGTGATGTGACATGTGTCACATGGTGTGGGACTAGCCTAGGTAGGTATAGGATAGGCTTAGATTAGGATTGTTGGGTTTGTTAAGTTTAAGTTAGTAGTGGGATTAGGTTAGTCTTTAGTTTTAGATTAAGTTAGTCTAGTTGTTTTCCTTATGTTTTAAATTAAGTTAGTTTAATTGAATGTAGCATCAAAATTTAATTTGGATGCTAGTTAATTTTTATGTATGACTAATTTAGGTTATGTTTACACTATCACTTTAATTAGTGGTTGTTAGGATAGTTAGGTCTCTATTTGTTAGAGACCTTGATTATGATGTAAAATAAATTAAGTTATGTGTATAGGTAATTTAAGTTAGATTTTTAAACAAAAAAAAAACTTAGCTCTAAAGTTGTTAACAATTTTATCATGTATATTTTTAATCATGAAGTATATCAGCTAGTTTTGTGTATCAATTTAGTTAAGGATTCAAATTTAATTAAGTCTTATCTTGGTAGTAATGTTAATATTTTTATATATCAATATTATGATTATATTTGTAAAATGTAGTAATAATATTCCTCTTGCAAATCGATAATTGTTACACTCTTATATTGTATTAGTAAAATGTAAATTTAGTTTACTAGCCAAGGAAGTTAATCATTGTGTTGTAAACTTAACAAGTTATGTTAAACTAATAGGGTAATGTAATTTGTTTTTCGTGGTTAAATTTAAGACAAGTATATTGTTGTTCAATTAATTTCAATTCATCATTGCAATCTTAATGTAATAACGGACCAAATGTTGATACCAACTTGATAACAAGAATTTAACTTTATTCAATGTATTTCTTCTCATGATTATAGACTTAAGATGTAAAGTAGTGAACCTACACTTTATCTATGAAGCAACTTATCGAACTTACTGAGTTTAGTCATTACACTATAGTTTAAAAAAATAAAATGTTATGTGTGTTTTTGCCCTTATATTTTGGGCATGATATTTTGGTATTAGAGCACGTGTTTCAACCCAAGGAACCTAAAACCATTACACTTTTGAACTTAACTAAAGTTTTAATTGTGAAGGATGCCTCCTGTTACTTAGAGCAATCGATGAGATAGAGGTCGTAGGGCCAGAGGTGGTAGAGCAGGACAAGAGGATAAACCACCTCCACCATTGAATCTAAATTAGGATATTTTGGATGCCCTCTAGGAATTGATTGGCACCTATAGTTCAGCCAGGGTAGCTTATTCTCAAAGGGGAAGCACAAGTTCCCAGAGGAGGTGAGGCTGGAGACAGAGAGAGGAGTAGGAGTCCCCCACCAAGGTAGGTTGAGGGATAGGGTGAGCATGAGGGTGAGTCAATACATCAGAGAGGACCACCACTTAACAGACCTCCTAGACATATAGGAGATTATATCAGGGAGTTGATACGACTCAGACCACTACTCTTTATCAGTTCCATAGAGGGGCTAGTAGGAGAGGCCTAGTTACATATTCTTCAGTGATGCTTTAGATTATGTCCTTATGGGAGTAATTTGAAGGCATGTCTTGCAGTTCATCAGTTGAAGGGAGATGCCTCCAATTGGTGTCATTAGGAGGAGACTATAGGAGGAGTGAGCATGGATACCCTCACATGGGAGTCATTCTTAGAGAGATTCAGAGAGAGGTACCTGTCTGAACACTTCAAGTAGAAGCAAATTGAGGAGTTTCATTCTCTACATTAGAGGGGACTCACCGTAGCTCAATATGAGAGAAGGTTTCTCGAGCTCCTTCTATATGTTGAGTACATGAAGGATGAGAAACTGTGAGTGCATCAATTTATCATGGGCCTAAATTTCTCACTTTAGGGTCCAATTTGTATGGCCTTTCCTACTACCTTCAGACAAGTAGTTGAGGTAGCACTAGTCGTAGAGGATACTCAGAGTAGATAGGAGTCACGGGACTGGTCTCAGAACTAAAACCCCACCCAGCAAAAACCCCCTTGGAAAGGGAATTAGAACTCCACAGCAGGGTCCTTTAAGCGCCAACAGTCTTAGCAACAAAAACCTCAGTAGCAACAATAGTAAAAACCCTCATAGGGTTATTAGGGCTCTAAGCCCAAGTAGTGGCATTCATAGGGTCTGAGGTAGGATAAGAAAGTACAGACCCCATAGTCACAGTCAGCGAAGACTCAATAGTCTTCTAGTGGTGGTTTCAATGGATCTAGTAGGTCAGGACACTCACAATAGTCTGGATCTCATGGTGCACGATCTTATACATGAGGACCATGTTACACTTGTGGTGGCATGAGGCATATTTCTAAAGAGTGTCCTCAGGGACAATCCTCCAGTGGTCAGAGAGGGGCATTTTCAGAGTCGATAGTTGGTGATGTAGGCAGATCCCACAAAGTTTTTGTAGTAGTTGATAATTTCCAGGCCGAGCATCAAGCTATAGTTATTGAGGCTATAGGTAGTATATAGGATAGCATGGTTACTATTTTATTTGACTCAAAAGCTATTGACTCTTTTATATATTCTTTTGTTTTGGATCATTGCAGGATAGTGGCAGTTAGACAGGATGTCAATTGGGAGGTAGAGTTAGCCTTAAGAGCTAGAGTGTTAGTTAGTTCCATGGTGCATAGTTGCCCGATTCAGATTGGAGACATGTCCATGATGTCTGATCTATGCATTACCCCTCTAGGTTCTTATGATGTTGTTCTTGGCATGGATTGACTTTATGCCCACAATGCCAAGATGGATTGTTGACAGAAGAGGGTGGAATGTGTGGATGAAGATGGTATCTCTAGAGTGATCCTTGGGGTTAAGAGACCCATATCCCTTCGTATGATTTTTTCTATGTAGCTTAGATAGTGCATGCAAAAGGGGTGTCAATTGTTCATGATCACCATCAGTGATAGGGAGGAAGATTTAGAGGGGGAGCCATCCCTCGATGATTTTCCAATATTGCAGGAGTTTGCAGATGTTTTTCCTTTAGAGCTCCCTAGTAGGCCTCCACCTATAGCAATGGATTTTCATATTGATATTATGCCAGGAGCAGAGCCAGTGCCGAGAGAACCTTAAATGATGACTACTCATGAGCTTAGTGAACTAAAGATTCAGTTGGAGGAACTCTTAGAGCAGGGACATATTAAACCTAGTGTGTCACCTTGGGGCACACTAGTGATCTTTGTAAAGAAGAAGGATAGATCACTTAGGTTGTGTATTGATTATCAGCAATTGCACAAAGTAACCATGAAGAACCAATACCCCATTCCTAGGATTGATGACCTCTTCAATCAATTGTAGAGTGCTTGAGTATTTTCAAAGATTGATCTTAAGTTAGGTTATCATTAGTTGAGGATTGTGGATAGTGATATCCCTAAGACTGCATTTCGTACTAGGTATGGTCACTACGAGTTCACTATGGTACCATTTGGCCTTACAAATGCTCCTATTGTATTCATGAGTCTCATGAACAGAGTATTTCATACATTTTTGGATAAGTTTGTGGTTGTTTTCATAGATGACATCCTAATATATTCTCATGATGAGAAGGACCATGAAGAGCACTTGATACAGGTATTGCAGAAGTTGAGGGAGAACCAGTTGTTTGGTAGCTTGTTGAAGTGTGCATTCTTTAGAGCTAAGATACATTATTTGGGTCATGTCATATTAGGAAATGGTGTCTCAGTAGACCCATCAAATATTAAGGCCATCATGGATTGGCCAGCACCTAGCAGTGTCACTGAGGTGAGGAGCTTTATGGGACTAGCAAGCTATTATCGACGCTTCATTGTAGGATTCTCTAGATTGGAACACCCCATGACATCTCTTCAAAGGAAGGGAAAGAAGTTTGAGTGGATAGAGAAGTGTGATAGATATTTTCAAGAGCTCAAGAGAGCCCTCACAAGTGCACCAATTATTGTGGTACCAGATCCATCTGCAGATTTTGTGGTGTGCACTGATGCACCTTTGGATGGTATAGGGGCAGTACTTATGCAGGATGGCCAACCTATTTACTTTGAGTCTAGGAAGTTGAAGACTCATGAACTCAATTACCCTACTCATGACTTAGAGCTTGTATTTGTGGTTCATGCTTTAGTGAGGTGGCAACACTTCCTACTAGGTCATAGATTTGACCTTCATTCTGATCACCAAAGCTTGCAGTACATATTCACACAACTGAACCTTAATGCTAGGTAGAGAAGGTGGATGGAGTTCCTTTGTGAATACAATTTTGATGTTCATTACATCAAGGGGAAGGATAATGTAGTTGTAGATTTCTTAAGTAGAAGGTGCCATGAGTTGTCATCTATGACTACTAGTACCAATTTGAGAGAGTAGATTCTTCAACACTTGCCAGTAGATGAGCTTTATTCAAAGGTTAGTCAGGTGGTGCCTGAAGGGAAGTATTCATAGTATTCTTTGGAGTTTTATGGACTCTTACATCATATAGGACGTATGTATGTACCTTCCATTGGGGGTTTGCATGAGCTCATTATACTTGAGGCTCACAGAGCACTCTATGCGGCGTACCCCGGTGTTAAGAAGTTACATGCAGATTTGAGATAGTTATATCATTGGCTAGGCATGAGAGTGCAGATTGCTAACATAGTTGTGAGATGCCTCAAGTATCAGAGGGTGAAGGTAGAGCATTTTCATCCCAGTGGGCTCCTTCAGCCTCATGAGATTGTAGAGTGGAAGTGGGATGTTATATCTATGGACTTTATTGTTGGTCTCCCCTTATCGTTTTATTGCCATGATGCAATTTTGGTGATAGTTGACACATTGACCAAGGTTGCCCACTTCTCTCTCATGTGTACTACATACACAACACAGAACATAGCTTAGGTTTTTTTATGGGATATTGTTAGACTCCATGGTGTCCCACGTAAGATCATCTTTGATAGGGACTCATTGTTCACTTCTTTTTGGAGAGAGTTGCATGCAGCATTGGGCACTAGGCTCAATTTTAGTACAACATACCATCCTTAGACCGATGGATAGACTGAGCAAGTGAATCAATTTTTGGAGGATATGTTGCGTATGTACATGATGGACCATTAGGTCAAGTGGGAGGAATACCTACACCTTGTCGAGTTTTCCTATAACAATGGGCACCATTCCTCCATAGGTATGCCGCCTTATGAGGCCTTGTATGGAAGACCTTGCAGGATGCCTTTGAGTTGGAAAAGGATTGAGGATTGAGTATCTATTGGCCCTTAGTTAGTTAAGGAGATGGAGCAGTAGGTGACTATGATTTTACAACACCTAAGGGAGGCACAGGATTGACAGAAGTAGTATGATGATGCGAAGAGGATAGATTGAGAGTATCAGGTTGGGGATAGAGTTTTCTTGAGGGTTCAGTTGCACAAGAGTCTGATTTGATTTGTAAAGGGCTCTAAGTTGGCACACTGATTTGTTGGACCATTCAAGATCCTAGAGAGGATAGGACCAATTGCCTACCATTTAGCCTTGCCACCTAGCCTATCACGCATCCATGATGTGTTTCACATTTTAGTACTTAGGGGATATATTTATGATGAGTCTCATATTATAGATTGGGATGCCTTGTAGGTGGAGTTGGATGGCTAGTTAGCATTGGAGCCTATCTGTATTATTACCCAACAGACCCTAGCACTTCGAGGTCGAGAGCTAGACCAGGTTAGAGTCGAGTGGGATTGCTATGATGAGGTTACGACTTCATGGGAGGATGCAGCATAGCTGCAATCTCAGTACCCATATCTTTTTGATGAACTCTAGGAGGAAGTTCATGCCTAGTGGGTGAGGATGTGAGGCCTCGCCCCAACCCATCCTAGCATCGATCATACATTATTATTTTGATACTCATGACTCGATATGTCAAAACATTATTTGATGCACTGAACATTATTATGCTATTTTACGATGTGTGATGCTTTACTTCAGTTATTTGATTTCATCAATTAATGCTTTATGAACATCTATAATGATGAAGTAGATGAATGCAAAAACTAGCACTTTGATTATGCAATTCCAATGGTCGAAAATATGAGTAGAATTAGATAAACAAGTGATTATTAGAAAATGGAGGTTTTAATTTACATGAATTTCTTGACACATATTTTACATATATATATGTGTGTTTCTTGAACTACTGATGTGTGCAATGAGTGTGTAGGAAATTTAGCTGGGAAATCCAATGGAAAGACAGAACTAAACCCCTTGTTAAATTGTGCTAGCTTTGAATTGTAATTCTTTAAAGGTTGTTATTTGGTCTCACTATTCTCCTAGATTTTAAATTATTCCTATTAAGTCTTTAAGGCCTAAAAACTTTAAATTTAAGTACCCTAGGGGTAAGGATGTGGGTGGGGAGCACTTTCCAACCCCTTAGTCTCTTTGGTTGACTTTTAGGGTCACTCAAAAAACCCTACTTTTGGTTGATTGTAAAAATTGATTGTCTCCTCCATGTGTTGGTGACTCAAATGCCATATTGATTTTTCCTGAAGCCTAGTTGAGTTTAAGATCATACTTAAAGGCATTTTGGAGTAATTTTGGTTTTTTGTTACCCAATCTCTAGTTTTGGAGAAAGTTTGGAGATTGAAGGAAGAAAAGGAAAAGCTCTTCTCAACCCACCATTTTTTCCATAACTCTTTTGGTGAAGGTAGGAGTTCTTCACTTCTTTGAATTGTTTTCTTCATTTTTTCATGCTTGAATCTTTCTTGAATCATGCATAAGGCATTATTTTTGTTTTGTATTGCTCACTTGTGTGTTGGGGTTGATTGGGAGGGATCTTAACTTGTTTTTCTTTTGATGTTATTCTCATGCTTGCTTTGATATTTTGTGTTTTGAGGGGATTTCATGGGGATTTTTTTGGCATTACTCACCCTTGGATAGGGAAGAAGAGGCATGTATGGGGGAAGGGCCTTAGTTGGACCTCAATAGTGTATATTCTCCTCTCATGGTGAGAGGAGGGAAAGAGGGTAGGGTGTATGGGCCCCTACTTGTCATCCCATACCTTGTATGAAAAAAATGTATTCTTGAATAAGGGAAGGAATGAACACCCTTGTTATATTGGCCCCAAAAGGGCATTATAGAAGAACGAAAGTTCTTGAATTTTAGCCCCAAAAAGGCTATGTTATGGTATGGTTACTGACATCTCCTATTGAGAAAATCCACCTCCCCCCTATTTTGGTTAATTGTTGAACCTATTGTGCAAAACCGGGTTGGGAATGCATGCTTGAATTGTTCATCATATTATGTTGTTTTAGCCCCATGTTAGTTCTTGTATCCCCATGGTTTCCTTGATACATAAAAGATATTGGAAGAAAGCACTTGTGAAGGATTTAGGAGAGATTTCATTTGAATTGTAATATTATGTAAAATGTATTTGAATTTTGATGTATTGGCAAAGACATCGGGTTTTCTTACTAGTTCTTTCCTGATGGAGCCTTGAACCAGGATGAATAATAGAGAAAGAAAAAGATTATGAAAATCTCCTTGCATTGCTTTTATGTGATTTCAAGTTTTGCATATGTATGTGAGAAAGTAGGTTAATAGATTATGTCTTCAAGTTATGAATTCTCAAGTTTTCAATTATGTAATGAAAAGTAATTTGATATGATGAAGTTTCCAATTCAAGGTTTATGTATCAAAAGGAAATAAAAATCCTACATTGTGGTCACAAAGTTAACTCTCTCCTTGTTAAATTTCATAATTGACACAATAAAATTTGGTTAAGAATTATGCATCACCTTGAATTTTGAATAAATGGAACATACACCTCGTTATATGATGATTGTTAAAACATTAATTATAGGAGAAAAGAAAGAAAAGAATAACCTTATACACATCCTTATAATGGTATATTTTTAAAAGGAATAAATATTGTCATTAGGTTAGAATTTACTCTTAGTCTATCACAAAAAAAAAAATATAGCAAAACATATCAACACTCAGAAAATGGGCTTCAAAAGCAAAATATGCATTCCCAGGAGTAAAAATCTCTCTGGAAATTGTATGGAAAAATTTTAACCTCCTTTTTTTGGGATATAGAGAATCCTAAAAGGATTCTCTCAACATCCTCTTAACTCATTAAATGTTCTAATCTTAAGTATACAAATAAAGGAAAACATTAAAAAAACAAAGAGAGGGCTTATATGTTGAAAAACATACATATATGTTTATCTAAGTTCCCCTCCACCTAATAAACTTTTTAAAGTAAATGCACCACTCACCCTACCCTGGCATGGTCAAGACTTCCTCCACTTCTCAAGCTATCCTCATCTCAGTGGTACCTGCACATGATAGTTAGGCAGATTGGATTATGCTTGTCCTTTTGCAATTTATGGTTGGCCACCAAGTCAGCAAGCCATTATGAAAAGGAGTAGCTTGTTCTTATTTCAATATATATTAAATTGGACCATGCACATGGGAAACTGTCTTCCCCACCAAACAACTTGGATCACGTGCCATGGCCAGATCTTCATGATGGTGTTGTCAGTGCTTGGGAATGGTGTGAGAATTATTTTTGAAAAGGAAATTATAGTGAATGGGCCAACCATTACTCTTGTCTTTATGACACCTACAGACCTGGCACTCCAACCTTCCATAACCCCTTGTAACATGCGCTTCTAACTTCCTTGGGTAGTGTGGATGCTATCTTGAGAGGCACTTAGTGCTGAGAAGATGTGATGTGACATGTGTCACATGGTTTGGGAATAGCCTAGGTAGGTATAGGATAGGCTTACATTAGGATTGATGGGTTTGTTAAGTTTAAGTTAGTAGTGGGATTAGGTTAGTCTTTAGTTTTAGATTAAGTTAGTTTAGTTGTTTTCCTTATGTTTTAAATTAATTTAGTTTAATTGAATGTAGCATCAAAATTTAATTTGGATGCTAGTTAAGTTTTATGTATGACTAATTTAGGTTATGTTTACACTATCACTTTAATTAGTGGTTGTTAGGATAGCTAGGTCTCTATCTGTTAGAGACCTTGATTATGATGTAAAATAAATTAAGTTATGTGTATAGGTAATTTAAGTTAGTTTTTTAAACCAAAAAAAAACAAACTTAGTTCTAAAGTTGTTAACAATTTTATCATGTATATTTTTAATCATGAAGTATATCAGCTAGTTTTGTGTATTAATTTAGTTAAGGATTCAAATTTAATTAAGTCTTATCTTGGTAGTAATGTTAATGTTTTTATATATCAGTATTATGATTAGATTTGTAAAATGTAGTAATAATATTCCTCTTGCAAATTGATAATTGTTACACTCTTATATTGTGTTAGTAAAAATTTGCTTATGTGTAAATTTAGTTTATTGGCCAAGGAAGTTAATCATTATGTTGTAAACTTAACAAGTTATGTTAAACTAATAGGGTAATGTAATTTGTTTTGTGTGGTTAAATTTAAGACAAGTATATTTTTGTTAAATTAATTTCAATTCATCATTGCAATCTTAATGTAATAACGGACCAAATGTTGATACCAACTTGATAATGAGAATTTAACTTTATTCAATGTATTTCTTCTCATGATTATAGACTTAAGATGTAACGTAGTGAACCTATACTTTATCTATGAAGCAACTTATCAAACTTACTGAATTCAGTCATTACACTATACTTTTAAGAAAGAAAAAATTGTGTGTGTTTTTGCCCTTATATTTTGGGCAGGACATACCATTAGTACATTTGCACAAAGTACTCTAGTCTTAGTAACTATAAAGAAGAGTAAACATGGCAATGGTGAGATAGTTGGAAAGAAGAAAGCTAAAATAGAGAAGACTGAAGGAACACAAGTTCAAATAGGTTAGGTAGATACTCTTGCACCTACATCACAAGACAAAGGTGCATCTATGAATATAGAGAAGGAAAAGGATAAGACTAACGAGCTAGGCATAACTACCAAACCTAAATAGCAATTAACAATACAAACATTGGTAACTTTACCAAAAATTGCTACTCCTCCTAGTCAATCTCTTCATAGGCTGAGAAGCTATATGCCTACAATCATCAAGGCCTAGTCCAAGCACATCTAAAGTAGATGAAGTCACATCATTTGTTAATGCGAACTTAAATGAAGTGATTGAGTTGCCCAAGTTTTATTTTGAAACTATCACTATAGAATAGATGAGTTATACTCTAGGAAGGTCTTGGAAAGAAGAAGAATCAAAAATCGCTCAGATAGAAGCATAAGCAGAGGCAAGTCTTGATAGATATCAAGGACATTTTAATTGATGCATTTAGTATGCTAGCACTAGAAGCAACAAATCTGATCATAGAGAAGTTAACTAGCTTAGTAAAGAAGCTAAATGACATAAACCTAGATTCAAATGTTAAATTACTTAAATGGTCTGAAAGGAAGTTTCAGCATAAGGTTGATTAAAAGATATCAAGTTCTATTACCCTATCATAGGTTGAGTTAGGAACCAAAATTGATATTGTGAAGAGTGTACTAGAGAATATTTTCTCTTTGTACACCAAATTGTGTAATCCCACACTCTTCACACAATAAATAAGGAGTCATATTCTAAGTTTGGAGAGTCATATATAGTCATCTAGTATTACTTTACCAAATTCTCTAGCTCAAAGTCAGAAACATTTCAAGAATCTCCTCAACTCGTAAAGTCAGTTAGCAGTGTTACACACAAATGAAGCAAACATCAAGGCTAAATTGATAAGCATCTAGTCCATTTTGACTCCATATATGGAGATATTTCACAAGGAACTAGCCTTTGTTGAAATAGTCATGAAGAAAGATTCACATAATTCTACTCATGAAGGCTTAGTTCACCTTGCTGTCGAGCTGACCATCCAGATCAAATCATTGGATATAGCTTGTGATAACTAGGATGCAATATTGAAAATCATGTTTGAGGTCCACAAATTATTTTTGGACAAACACACTCTAAGTGTATGACCCTTTGACTTTAGTGTCAAAATGGTGGAGAAATAAGGTATGGGGGAGACATAAGGTATGAGAGAAATAAGAGGTATGGGGGAGCTAATATTTTTGAGGGAGATAATAGAAATAGAGTACATAGAAATCTACTCTATAGGAGGAATAATTGTGATTCAAATACAGAACCACACGATCAACTCATGTAGAGTCATTGAATTTTTGAGGTATGATTGATGAGTCATAAGTTTTTCCAAAATTTTGAAGTTTTGAAATTTTTTATGTATATGGATATTATCTGAGTTATGCTTGAAAGGATAAAGGTTATTTATACATGATCAAGTATTTTTCCACTCATGTCAAAGGGGGAGATTATTATTCTCAGATTGGTTTTGATATGAGTGACAATATACTTAATTCATTTTTTTAACAAGTAATACATGTCAAGCATAAGTTGTCAGAAAGTATATGCCAAGCAAAAAATATTTAGTGTAAGCTAAGTAACTAGTAAGTGCTAAGTAGATGGTATGTGCCGATTTATTCAAATGTCAAGTGATCAGTGGATGTCTATTCATTCAGAGGTTGAGTTACAATATTGAAGTTGCAGTTGATGCCGAGCATTAGGGACTTCAAGTGTTGAGTTACACAGTTTTGACATAGATGTTTGTAATGGCACAATCCTCTATGTAAATCATTTTTTATCTAACTTAAGGATTGTTTTACAATATTTTTTTATAAGGATGAATCTTGTATGTGAATACCTATGCATTACATACATCCAATCAAAAAAAGGGAGGTTTAAGCAACAATATGGGTGAATTACAACCATTGATTCCTACCTAACCCTAAGTCACCTAGATCTTCTTAAGGAAGAAAAACCCTAAACTTTCTAAGAATGCTTAAGGAGAATTGAAGAGAGTTTGCATGTGTAAATAGATCATTCATGGTGATTAAGATGTTATGAATTGAGTTAGATTGCAGAATCAGTTAAAGGAGAACAGAGGAAAGGAATCAGAGGACAAAAAAGATACATATGATCAGAAAGAATCAGGTATACATCAAGATAGATGTAATTTGACATCAAGCAATAGAGTGCTAACTGAAGGATCATTGTTGAGACATTTTAATAGGTGAATTTATTAAATCTCTTAACAAAGTAATCTTGATAGGCTATTGTAAATCATTTAACATGGTGCTTACTTTATTGCAAGTTAAAATCCTTTTACTAGGCACACTTTTAGCAAGGTGTTTAAACCCTTTAATAGGGTAAGATATAACAATATTGTAATTCATTAATAGGGAAGACATTTCATAAGGTAGATCATGTTTCATGATCAAACATTGTAACCTTCATTGGATACACTTTATTATTGTAGTAGTGAAGATTTGTGGGTGTCATCCCCACCCTAGTTTTACCTTCTTCTTGGAGGGTTCATGGGTAACCAAATATCTTATGTCATACATGTGTTGAATATTTTACTTTCATTCTATGGATGTATATGCTTAATTTGGTATTTTAGATTATATGCATAGATTGTGAGATATATGTGTGGTGAATAGTTTTAGAGGTTGAATAGTCTTAGAGCTTGCTTCCTTATTGTATTTCCAACACATCTTTGGTGGAGTTAACCTTTATTTCTTTGGACACTGATTCCTCTTGAATGTCTATTTAACCTTCACCCTTCAAATAGTATGCTTAGGAAGTGAGCCTTTATTTCTCCTAACAATGTTGTTAACCTTTTAATAAGGGTTATATCCTTTAACAAGGACCTACCTTTTAATAGGGACTAAAGTACTAAATGCTTTGTATCAACTCCTAATAGAGTCAACTCTCCTAAAAGAGCTAGGTATCCTAAAAAAGATATTTTCATATTAGTGCATGCTCTTATTGGTATCATCCCTACTAAGGTTTTTCCTCAAGGACAAAGTCTTGTGTCTTATTGTGTTGGATCAAATATTATCCATCTTATTTTGTATTACCATATATTTTATTGGTGATTTAGTTGAGAAGTATTAAGTTTTTAAAAATAGCACATAACTAATAACCACAACCCAAACCCCTCTCAATTATTTTGTGAGGATTTGTATTCCTCACATTTTTTTATCATAGAAATAAACTTGGTAATAGTAAAGAGTTAAGAAACTTATGAAACAAGAGGATTCAATGAAGGGAACATAAGAAAACAAAGTAAAAATTCTAAGATTCATTTAAAAATAGCAACACATTTAAAATAATTTTTTTACTAATAAATAAATCTGTAAATGTTATCTTTGTGAGTAAATCAATAATGAGCTTATCTAGTATTCTTAAAAATAGATCTACACTCCTATCTTAAAATAGATTAGGTTCTCCTCTATGGTGGGATATATTCAAAGTTAGCCAGCCACAAAATAATTCAATCATATTATTAGTGAATAAGGAGCATGTCTTATTCAAGTCCTTAAGTAGTAATTAAAATTTAGATATGATACATGACATATAATCATTTAATGCATCTAATATTAATTCTGCTACTCCACTTTGTTATAAACTTTCAATTATTTATGAGGATATGTCCATTCTTTTGTTGATTAATTAGAGATCTAATAGATAAATTCAAAAGATAGCCATATTCCTACTTTAAATTTGTCTATTATTTTCACTCTTATTAAATTTTATTTTTACTAGGTGGTGTTCGCATATAGTCTCTAAAATCCTTTCTTGATGTACTTGAGAATCTTCAATATTATAGATTTGTAATATTAGACAAATATTCAAAGTATATTTGAAATTATGGTCAATCAAAGTGATTTGTTTCTTTATCAAAATAATCATAAAAATATAATAGAAAGGTTATGGTAATTTTGTTGAAGCTACCATTAATTTCTTATGAAAAGAAAATAATCACTTTATTAAAACTTGCAATGAATATAAAGGAAATGTTATAGTTCAATAACCAAAGTATGGTGGCCTAAGAAATGTAGGATTTATTATTGTTATTTGTGTAAGAGTCACATAAAATCAAGTGACTATATAATCACCTTTAATAATATAAATAACCTTTCACAATAGATTAGTATAGAATTAATTCTTAATTATATGAAATGTAACAATGACATACTTGTTGGTCTAATTTTTTACAATCAAGAGGAGTTCTCAAAATTTTAGTGAAAAATCATTTAAGTCATGGTATCCTACAGATTAGGGTTTCTTTCCTTATAATTTTCAAATTCAATGTTACCCTAATCATGTCCTAGTCTTTGTGTTGTTTGAAATCTATTAAATTCTCAAGGTTTGTCATCAACACAGTCATTGAAAAACCCTAAGCGTGTAAAAACCCTAGGTCTTTTTCAAATTTTCAAAATGATTTGAAAAGTGCTTAAAGTCTTCCCTTTATAGTCTTATGGTGTAGGGTTTCCTGTAAGAACGAAGTACTTTCTTGCTCATGTTTCCCTAGTCACATTTCACCAAGTAGTATAAAAGCATAAAGGAGTTCATGTTCTATGGGGATACGCTTTCACTTTTTGTAGTAGCAAAACATTTCATTTGGAGGTTCCCTGATCATACACTTGGTCCTTGGGTGAAGATGCATAAAGGCCTTTTTATGCTTTGAAAGTGGTCTTATAGCTTTACGGTGATAAGTTGAGCAGGTGAATGAAAGGAGTTTGAAAAGGTATTCCCAATCATACATTAAAGTTTTAAGTGTATGAGTGTAAAGGGTTTCAAAGGAGATGTGTCAGATCACTTTATGGGAATATGAGTAAAACTATTGAGTAGAGGGGTGGAAAGGTATTGTGGTTTGATCTATGCACCTACATTCTAGTGAATAGATAAAGGCATAATATCCTAGCATGGCATAAAGGATGGTTTATGAGAAGGCATAAAGTGTCTTACAATTTTGTGTTAAAAGAACTCGTAAGAATGAAAGTGAAGTTCAATTTTGTTTACGTGCCTTCACTTCTTGGACTTGCGAACAACCATAAGGCCATGTTATAACAGTGATCGTGCTAAGTGGGACTTATTGAGTTGTTAGATGGCCCTAATGAGAATGAATCAAATGGAAACATGTCATACATGTCAGATGGGCCAAACTTGCATGGCAGACGACTTAAGTTCATCATTTTGCATGTGCTTAAAATCAACAACAATGTTCTTTTCTTTTTTTTTGAGATTCAATCTAGATCATTGATAAGTGAAAAGTAAAATTTCTCATTATGTCTTTATGATTGCATGGTAAACATATGAACAAAGAGTTGTTTCATCCTTTTCTTCATGGTTACGAGTTGAGTCTGAGTGTATAAGTGTAAAAGAATAGATAAAGAAATGAAGAGAAGGCTTTACACTTCTACAAGAAAGGAGAAACATAAGAGCTAGATGCCATTTGTAAAGATTTTTTGATGTTACGAGATTAAGGTAACTTGTTTAGGTGTAAAGGAGAAATAAAGGAAAGGTAAGAGGCATTATGATGCCATAGGTAAAGCCTTAAGTGTATGACCAGAGGATGTGTATGTAAAGTGTTGCAGTGTCTCGAGTAATGAAGTGAGCATAGCAACATAAATAATTTTTTTGAGGTTTTCGGTGATACATGTACGTATGGGCGTAAAGGGTAAATTGAAGGTTGTAGCAAAGGCTTTATGCTTATATGAGGATGGTTTGAAGTGTAAGAATGAAGGTACCTATTGACGAGGCTTGAGATTCTATAGTGTAAGGGGCCGCGTAAGAGTGTAAAAGAATTTTCAATATAGTGCTTAACAAACCCTAATGCTTCTATGCTTGGGGTATTCTGAAGCATCACCAAATAGGTGTAAAAGCTAGCTAAGTGTGTCTATGGGGTTACGAAGATTGAAAGATTTTGACTCAGCATATAGATGGAAGATTAGAATTTGAAAAGGGAATGGCTGATGTGTCATACCAATTCAAGAAAAAGGACAGATTCACCATGGCCAAGTCAAATAAAAAACTAAAAAGTCCATCAAGATCAAATTTCATGTTTGATGTATTTTTTTAACACCCTCCATGAATGGTTTTAAAGCTTGTGCATGTAGAATTTATAAAAAAGCTAGTAGATTGCACAATTAAACCATAAAAATTTGATAGAACATTCAAAATATTGCCATTTTGAAGAATTTTTTTTCCTATTCTAAAAAATTCTCCAAGTATCCATAGCCTTGAGATTTCAATGTTACAAAATATAATTTGCAGAGAAAATGGTTGACAAGGAAGGCAAGGAGGTTCCTACAGAAGAAGTAGAGATCGAAGAGGAGGGTGATGATGTTGTAGAGGTCACACCTAAAGGAAAAAGGAAGAAGGGTGTTGTCAAAATAGAGAAGAAGTCAAGGGTTAGGAAGCCAAATAAGCATGTAGAAGATTGGCTAAAAATTCTTTCAGGGTCATCCAATGCCATTTTGGCAAATGACCATATTTTCAAAGACCCTTATTTCCTAATACTGATGGTTTTAATTTGTTTTTTTTATTTTTACCATAATAGAACTCAAAACATACCAGTCTACAACCCATGGAATGGGAACATGGAAAAATTAATCTTCCTAAAGGTATTTGTTGATGTGGACTTGTTAAAGGCACTACTAAGTTCTTACAATCTAGTCACTAGGACATTCCAAAGGCATAACAGAAATTTTTTTGTGCACACTGGACAGAACATCTTTTATAGAAGCTTTTGGATTATGAGGACAAATGGATGTACCTATTGACATGGAGGACTTACAAGGGAAACTTGAGAGAAATAAGACCTATTTTTTGAACAATGTGATGCTGCTCCTGTCATGCCAAAAATATATGGGCAAAACACACAACAAATTTTTATTATTTTTAAAGTTAAAAATTAAACTACTCTAAGTTTGATATGTTTGTGTTCATAGTTAAGGCATAGGTTCTCTACATAACATCTTAAGTTTAAAATCTTGAGGAGGAATAAATCGTTAAATTTATACTCTCGTTATAAAATTAATATTGACATTTGTTTCATTATTACATAATTTTAACAACATATATATTTAAAATTATTGGATAACAATTTTAGTGAGTACGAGTCTAATTAAATAGAAATTTCTTAATCAAGAACCAATTTTTTGAAATATCATGTCTAGAAATACACATAATTATACTTAATTCAAATTGATTTAATTAAAATCTAAATTTAACAATTACTAACAAACTTCTCTATTAAAGCTAACTAAAAAGAAACAAGGTCATAGCTAACACTAACTACACTAAAACTTTTAAATATGTTAATTGAATTTACTATTTAGTTTAAAACTAATATCCAAATTTACTTTGCAATCTAAACACTTATAATGAAAACTATTGATTAATTCAACTATCTTAAATTTAAAAACTTTACACAATTAAAACATACTAACACTAATATATTAACAAAGTCTAAATTAATTGCATACTTTATACTAATAAATCATAACTAAACTAAAACTAACTATACTTACTAAAACTAAATACATTTAAAATTTAAAATTTAATCTAAAATAACAATAGCATTAATAATATATCTAAAATTGAATAAATTGAAATCACAACTAAATTTCATTAGTAAAACTTTACTAACTTAAACTAAAACTACTAATTATATTTTAAAATTTGAAACCTTTCAAACAAATACCAATTAAACTAACATTAAATTTCTACTAACTCAAAATTAAACAAATATAATACTAATTTAAATTACAACTAAATCCAAACTATCTTAAATTTAAAATTATCATAATACTAAACTAAACTAACAATCTTTAATCAAAACTAAACTTACTAACTTAAAACATAATATACTAACATTATTTTAAACACTCTATAGAAATACTAACTCAAACTAAATACTAACTAAACATCCCCTAAACTAACCTAGACTACCTACTAGCCAAGTGGCCTGGCCACCACTTGAATTCCCTTCATGATGACTCGCGCTTCCCATGATTTGCACGCTGACCCAAGCCTGTTAGCGCAGACGTGCCCTCCCTTACATGATTGATGGACAAGCAAGGATCTAGCGCATAGGGGAAAGGATGAGGGGGGGTAAATGCTAGAAAAGTAAAGTTTATAAAACTTTCTTTTACTCCCCTTGATAAGACAAGGTCATCAATGACAGCAGTACCCATACTGACCGGTGGTTGGGTGAAGTCCATGCCTAGCCCTTCATTAGGAAGGTGAGAAAAAGTAAGAGATGGAGGGGGGAGAACAAATTTAAGTGGGTGTAACATAAATTTTTTTTTGTTTATTAAAATGACTGGATTTGAAGTCCTAGGCAAGTACCTTGCCCTTTCATGTTACATGGGATTTAATGCTGAACTAATCAACCAGGTCTGTGCCAAATTTGGCAGGGAGGTGATTACAATACATGATTTAGTGAAGGGCTAGATAGCTATAGGAGTAAATGCTAAAAGTTTTGTTTTTGAGAGAAGACAATAAGATTTGCATTAACATATGCATTAATAAGCTTTATTTTTGAATTTATTTCATTTATATTGTTTAATGAATTAGCAATGATTTAAGTTGAAATTCAAAGAGGAATAACTCAGAGAATATTCTCGGTGAACTTGGGAGAGTTAAAATTTCGTCTATACATTTTCCAGAGAGCTTTTTACTCCTAGAGATGCCCATTTTTTTTTAAGCCAATTTTTCTAAGTGTTGATATGTTTTGCTATATCTTTTTTTTTTTGTGTTATACTAGGAGTGATTTCTATCTTAGTGACAACATTAATTCCTTTTAACCAGCATACTATTACAAGGATGTGTATAAGGTTATTCTTCTTTTTCTTTTCTCCTATAACTTATGTTTTCTAATTCATCATATAACAAAGGTATATGTGCCCTTTTTTTTTTAATCCAAGGAGATGCAGAATTCCTTAATCAAATTTGATTTTTACCAATTGTATAATTTAACAAGGAGATAGATAAATTTGTTGTCCACAAAGCAGGATTTTCATTTCCTCTTAATACATAAAACATCGAATTGAAAATTCAACAAATCCAATTTCTTTTCCTTATCCTATTTGAAACTTGAGAGTTTATAATTCGAAAGCATTATCCATTGATCTATTTTCTCACATACATATGCATAATTTGAAATCACATAAGAGCAATACAAGAAGGTTTTCACAATATTTTTCTTTCTCTATTATTCAACCTGGTTCAAGGCTCCATCGGGAAAGAACCAGTAAGAAAACTCGACGTCTTTACCAAATACATCAAAATTTAAAATACTTTTTTTCATAATGTTACAATTCAATTGAATTCTCTTCTAGGGCTTTCACAAGAGATCTTTTCCAATGTCTTCAATGCATCAAGGAAACCATGGGAAAGACAAGAACCAACATGGAGGTAAAACAACATAATAAGATGAACAATTCAAGTATGCATTCTCAACCCGGTTTTGCACAATAGGTTCAACATTTAACCACTAGCTTATATATACCTATATATATATATATATATATATATATATATATATTATGCCGAGAGTAATCGTTCTCGAGGTGCCTATTTTTATTTAATCCCAAGGTTATTTTATAATTGGGATTTATGAAAAAAAAATAGGCGCCTCGAGAATGATTACTCTCGGCGTAATATATATATATAGGTATATATAAGCTAGTAGCAGTCGCGGCGCAATAGGAAAAATATTTACTTTTTATTTTTTATTTTGATAAGGTTATTATAAAATTGTTAATTAATTTTTAATTAGAGTTGTATGAAGTTCCTATAAAATTATGCTTCAAAATATTTTTTAAAATTTAATATAAGGAGTTTGATATAGATTAAAAAAATATTTTTTATTTTTGGGATATTGTAATGTAAAATGTTATAGTCATACATAGATATATGGTTAGGGACAAAGTTACCATTATAGTTAATGTTAACCTTAGGGATAGAATTAGGGTTAGGGTTGGCATTGGAGTTAGGGTTGGATTTAGGGTTAGGGTTTGAGCTATGGTTAAGGTTAGGGATAGAGTTATGGTTATGGTTATTGTTAGAGTTATGGTTAAGGTTTAGATTAGAGTTATGTTTATGGTTAAGGTTAGGGTTAGGGTTAGGGTTTCAGTCAGGATTAAAGTTAGGGTTAGGGTTAGAGTCTAATTATGGTAGAGTTAGATTTACAGTAAGAGTTAGATTTAGGGTTAGAGTTAGGGGTAGGGTTAGGGTTAGGGTTAGGGTTAGAGATAGGAGTAGACAAAGGGTTAGGCTTAGGCTTAGGGTTGGGGTTAGGGTCAAGGTTAGGGTTAGGTTTAGGGTTAGAATATGAGTTAGGGTTAGAGTTTGAGTTATAGTTAGGGCTATAGTTTGAGTTAGGGGTAGACAGAGTATTAGAATTCTAGCTACGATTAGGGTTAGGTTTTGGGTTTCGGTTATGGTTACGGTTAAGGTTAGAGTTAGGTTTAGGGTTACAGTTATAGTTAGGGTTAAAGTCCAATTTTGGTAGAGTTAGATTCAGGGTTACAGTTAGTGGTAGGGATAGGGTTACAGTTATAGTTAGGGTTAGGGTTAGGGTTAGAGTTAGAGGAAGGGTTATATTTAGAAGTTTTCTTATGGTCACAGTTATAGTTAGGAGGGGAGTAAGGGTTGGGATTTTAGATTATATTTATTATTATATAAGGTTCCCTACATAATAATATGTATATTCCCACGCTCATGGATAAGGTTAGGGAAAGAAGTAGGACCATGGTTATTAGTGTTACATTTAGAATTTCATTTAGGAGGGAATTGTGTGCTATTTTTTCCCCCTATTCAACCCATCACTGATGTCTGATCTGAGACACCTTAAATGGGATAGGTTCTTTGCAGAGGGTTACCATCACTAAAGTTGGTGGCTAACATTTTGTGTTGGCTCGATTTCTTCATTGACCATGTTGGATCATTTTTTCTTGGTAAGGTTGATTCATGCTGCAAGATTCGATAAATCTTATTTCTTTGCAAGTTATCTTCCCATCTTCCCAAAAGTGCAAGATGTTGCCATGCATTCCCATTCTAACGTTTCTTTATACACTAGTGTCTTCGAAACACTCTAAAGCCTAGAATTGCACAAGATGCTACCATGCATCTCCATTCTGATGCATTATCATGCTACATTGTTTCTTCAATTCTCTGAAGCCCAGAATTGCATCATGCTACCATGCATTGCCTTTCCAACATTTCCTCACTCCACAATGCTTTCATGAGTCTTTGAGACCCAAAATTGTGCCACATGGAGGGGGTTCACACCTTTTGTGCTATCTGCTTCGTTCGTTGGGAGGAATCTCTTCACTACATCTTAGTCATCCATTGGAAATAAAGCCAATCTTGATCGATCCTTCATTGGGAGGAGTTTCCTCATTGCATCTTAGTCATCCTTTTTGAGGGGAGAATCTACATCGACGGTTGCAACTTAATCCTTCATTGGTGAGGAATCACGATGCATCTATGCCGTCTATGGTTATGGTTAGAATCAAGGTCAATTCTAGAGTTTATAGAATATTTAGAGTTAAGATTAGGGATTAAATATACATGAAGGTTAGCATTGGGTTGTATGAGAGTTATAGTTAGGATTATAGTTAGATATATCATTTAGATTAGGTTTTAGTCAGGGTTTAATTAGACTTAAGATTAGGGTGAGGATCAAGGTGAAGTCTATATTAGGGTTCATATCATGGTAGGATTGAAACTAATGTTAGGGTTAACATTGAAATTATGATTAGGGGTAAGGTGAAGATTTATATTTGGTCATGATTGTGGTTTTTGCTAGGATTAGGGTCTAAGCTATGATTAATTTTATGATTGTACCTTTAGGGTTAGGGTTTTGTTTAAGTTTATGATTATGGTTACAACTATGGTTTATGGTTCAAGTTTAAAGTTGGGAATGTGATTAGGATCAGGGATTAGTAAATTTTTTAAGAGTTCGGTTATAGGTTTACACCATGGTTAGGACCTTGGGACTGGATTTAGAGTTTAATATCATGGTTATCCCTATAGTTAGGTTTAGGATTTTGATCAATATTCTGGAGTTTGTTTTTACATTATGGTTAAGGGTTAGATTTTAGGGTTAGGACTATAACCAATATTAGTGTGTAGGTTTTTGGTTTAGATTATGGTTTGGGCTGAGATTTTTGTTATGATTAGAGTTTAGAATATCAATAGGGATATGTTTTAGTGCTATAATTATAGTTTAATGTTGGATTATAGTTAGATTGTACATCATTGTTGGGGCTAGGGCTAAGGTAGGGGTTGTTGTTAGGGTTAACTAAGGATGACAATTAGGATGGTTTATCTTTTCAAGTATAAAAAAAAACTCATATTGATTGAAAAACAAAGAAATTATACTTCGAAAATATTTTTCTATGTCATAATAGATTCATTTATTTTAATTATTGTATTAGTTAATTAGTTGTTTGATGTTTCAAAGTAAACATGGCTTATTTTATTTAAATTTAAATAATATTATTGTTTTGAACTGAATTTAGCTTAATTGTTAATGATCATATTTATATTTCTAATATTAACTCCAATTTGATCAAAGACCAAATATATTTTTGGTATTTTTGTAAACGAACTTGCTTAACACTTCCCTATTTCAAAGTTAATAAAATATCATTTCTATTATCTTAGATTTGAGAGTAAGTATATTAAATAAGTAATAATAAATGAACATTATGATTAATATATTTCTAAAATAAAAATATATTACTTAAAAACTTGTTTACTTTAAATGAATAAAGTACTCATTTACTTGTAAATTTTAAAAATAGAAATTAATCTACATATATATAAAATATTTATTCTTTTTCCTATTTGCATACAAATTAATTAAAATCTAAAATTTAAACTACATAAATATTTTTTAAATATATATCCATCAATAATTAGTTTAGAATAAAGTAAAATCTAAAAATTAGACACATATAGAATCTTTTTAATTTCTAGATACATGTTTTTCTAATTTATTTCTACAAACATGCAACTGATATTTCTATTATCCATTTTTTTCCATTCTAAAAAAATCTAGATGTAAATAGAATTTTTTTAGATGCATGCAATCTTTCTAACTTTTTCTACATACATATATTAACATTTCTATTTTATATTTTGTTTTTACATTATGGTTATTTCAATCAAAATATCTAGATGTAAATAGAATTCTTTTCAAAAAAATTTATTTAAATTTAAATAATATTATTGTTTTGAACTGAATTTAGCTTAATTGTTAATGATCATATTTATATTTCTAATATTAACTCCAATTTGATCAAAAACCAAATATATTTTTTGTATTTTTGTAAACGAACTTGCTTAACACTTCCCTATTTCAAAGTTAATAACATATCATTTCTATTGTCTTAGATTTGAGAGTAAGTATATTAAATAAGTAATAATAAATAAACATTATGATTAATATATTTCTAAAATAAAAATATATTACTTAAAAACTTGTTTACTTTAAATGAATAAAGTACTCATTTACTTGTAAATTTTAAAAATAGAAACTAATTTACATATATATAAAATATTTATTCTTTTTCCTATTTGCATACAAATTAATTAAAATCTAAACTTTAAACTACATAAATATTTTTAAAATATATACACATCAATAATTAGTTTAGAATAAAGTAAAATCTAAAAATTAGACACATATAGAATCTTTTTAATTTCTAGATACATGTTTTTCTAATTTATTTCTAGAAACATGCAACTGATATTTCTATTATCCATTTTTTTCCATTCTAAAAAAATCTAGATGTAAATAGAATTTTTTTAGATGCATGCAATCTTTCTAATTTTTTCTACATACATATATTAACATTTCTATTTTATATTTTGTTTTTACATTACGGTTATTTCAATCAAAATATCTAGATGTAAATAGAATTCTTTTCAAAAAATCTAGATGTATATAGAATTCTTTTAATTTTTTACATACATAAAATCTTTCTAATTTTTTTCTACATACATAAAAGAATAATTTCTATTTTCCCCATTTTATCTAAGGAACCGAGTAATGTCACCAGTTCCTTGCTCAATGACCTCTGAGCCTCCCTTACCAATAGCTCTGAACCCTACATCCCAAAAAAAATTATTTCCACGAATGTGAGAACGATTACTCTCGGTGTAATAATATAGACGTCTCTTCACATTCCACAAAATTCCACGAATATTTTCAAGAAACTGGAGATTGGCCATTAGGCTAATAATCTGCATTCCAATGCACCCATTAAATACACAATACACTGTTTGTTGTGGAGGAGAGCCAACCAAATTGAAATTAATTAAAATTGAAATCTAAATCAAAGTAGAATATTATAATTAATTTTGAATTTCAATTTACATCTACATCTAAATCTAAATGAAAATGTAAATAAAAAATAGAAATCTCACATACAAAAATGTTACTCCAAAACTTCAATTTACTCCTATTCAAAAACTCCAATCTAATCCTCCAATAATCTCCACCTCTTCCTTCCTGCAAAAACATAAAATGAAAATGAAATGAGGAGCCTTGGTTTTATAACTTCTGAGAGGCTCCTCATATCCCTCAACAGACGTCTCTTCACATTCCATGAATTTGTTTCAAATTCCCCCACTCCCCGCAAAAAAAAAAAGCATGAATGTGCATGCAAAATTATATTTAACAAAAAAAAAATCATATTGAAATTATTTCGCCCCTATTTTTTCGGGCCCTATTTTTTCGGGTCCTACTTTTTCGAGCCCTACTTTTTTGGGCCTATTATTTCGGCCTCCATTTGGCTTCCTATTATTTTGGCTAGCTATTATTTCGGGAATTCTTTTTTAATATTTAATTTGGAAGTTTATAATCAGAGAAAAAACTCTTCATCTCCCACGAAAAAACTATTCAATTTCCACTAAAAGAACTCTTCAAATTCCACATCTCCACTCCTCCACTCCTCTACAAAATTCAAATTAATTACTAAAAAATGCCAATAAGACAATATTACACAACGAAATTTTAAAAAAAAGTGTGTCTACATGTCGTTATTTGTTTTTTTCAAAAAAAAATATTTAAAAAAAAATACATTAACCCGCCACGTTATCTGTTTCGTTGAAAAAAAAATATTAAAAAATAAAATAAAATGGGGTGACAGGCCATCACCCCTGCCACCCCATGTGGCGTTGTTTTATGTGGTAGCAAGACTGCCTGTCAGTGGTAGTTACTGCCACCTCTGACATGCATGTTAGGGGCGACAGTAACTGCCGCTAACAGGCGGTCTTGCTGCCTTACTCCGCAGCCCACAACTGGCATTTTCTTTTTTATTGACATTGTAACTACCGTGTTGTGGCTATATAGAATGCCTCTTGGCGTAAAAATAGGGGGGAAGGTGGATTTTCTCAATAGGAGATGTCAATCACCATACCATAACATAGCCTTTTCAGGGCTAAAGTTCAAGAGCTTAATTCTTCTACCATGAGAGGAGACTCCACACTATTGAGGTCTAACTAAGGCCATTCCCCCACAGATGGCCACTTCTTCCCTATCCAAGGGTGAGTGATGCCAAAACAACCACCATGAAATTCCCTCAACAAAAAAAAAGATCATCAAGGCAAGAATAAGAATAACATCAAGAGACAAGTTAAGATCCCTCCAAATCAACCCCAACCCACAAACAAGCAATACAAAGAACAAGACAATGCCTTATGCATGATTCAAGCATAAACAACATGAAGAAACAAATTCAAAAGAGTGAAGAACTCCTATCTTCACAAAAAGTTATGGTAAAATGGTAAGTTCAGAAGAGCTTTTCCTTTTCTTCCTTCAATCTTCAAACTTTCTCCAAAACTAGAGACTGGGTAACAACCCCAAAACCACTCCAAATTGCCTCTAAGTATGATCCTTAACTCAACTAGACTTAAATTAACCTCAATATGGATTTTTGAGTCACCAACCCAAGTAGGAGACAATCAATTTTCGCAATCAACCAAAAATAGGGTTTTTGAGTGACCCTAAAAGTCAACCAAGAAGACTAAAGGGTTGGAAAGTACCCCCCACCCATATCCTTACCCCTAGGGTACTTAAATTTAATGCTTTTAAACCTTAAAGACTTAATAGGAACAAACAAAGGCTAGAAGAAAACTAATTAACAAACTTCAAAGAAAGACAATGCAAAGATAGCACAAATTAACAAGGGGTTCGGTTTCGTCTTTCCATTAGATTTCTCGGCTAAATTTCCTGCACACTCATTGCACACATCAGTAGTTCAAGAAACACATGTATATATGTAAAAATATGTATCAATAAATTCATGTAAATTAAAACATCCATTTTTCTACAAATCAATTATTTATCTCATTCTACTCATTAAAATTGGAAAATTCAAAGTGTTAGTTCTGCATTCATTCACTTCATCATCATACATGTTCATAAAGCATTAAATGATGAAATAAAATATCTAAAATTAAAGCATCACACATCATAAATAGTATAATAATGTTTAGTGCATCAAATAATGTTCTAACATATCGAGTCATGAGTATCAAAATAATAATGTATCATTGATGCTAGGATGGGTCGAGGCGAGGCCTCACAGCCCCATATCCCTTATAATGTTAAAAAGCCAAGGCTAATTCCAAAGAAGGTAGGGGATCATTTGACCTTGAGTAGGTTCAAGAATTACTTCAAGAATATTGTATATGGACTGCACAACATTCTGGGAAGTGATGCTATAGAGGATTATGTTTATGGTTCCTTATTTATGATGGCATGTGACATACAAGATTCTTTAAACAACAAAGAATATGATTATGTGGCATTCATTATGGATAGTATGCACAATCAAATTGTCAATGTAAATAAAGGAGAATTGAAAGATTTCAAGTTCCATCATTACTCACTGCTAATGCACCTAGTCTTGTATTACAGCATTGGTTACATTAGCCAGGACTTCATTGATCAAACTGCTAATAAATTTGGTGAGTTACCTGTGCAACTATGGACTTTCATTTGTGATAGAAATTTCCATTATTCAAATGCACTTGTGTTCTTTAATTTGTTCAATTCTGTGATTATGAGGCAATTGGACCATACTTTCTTTAGGGCCCCAAACATTTTGAAAACTTTGCTTAGACCTTCTTTCTTGGATGAGAAAATAAAATTAGATCATAACTAGGGGGACATATTTTTGTTTAAGGAGTGCACATTAATGAGAGTATATGCATGCCCATAGCCTCCACACATTCTGCCTAAGTATTACCCCCTAGATTGGCTATTATTGATTTCTTTTGGCAATTTTTATTAATGAACAAATAGATGATCCCTCCTTTGCACAAACCCACATTTGTTTGTAGAACTTTTAAGGTAGGAGATTTTGAAATAGGGAAGAATGCATTTGAAGAATTGAGTGAATACTTAGGTCAATATAAGTTTGCCACTTGACATTATAGGATGTATGACCGTGAGAACTACATTACAAATGAAGTTAAGGCCATCAGGGGTTGCATTCTACCTCCTAGTAAGCCAATCCCTATAGAAGACTTAATTGCTAACATAGTAGAAATAGGGGAGGTTGGTGAGCTATTAGGAAAGTATGGAGAAATAAAGAAGGTGGAGGAGGCCTTGAAAAGAACAAACCTTGATTTTGAAGGTTTCTATATAGAGATTCCCTACCCTAGTAACTTAAAGAAGATGGTGGGAAATTTTGATTACATCATGTCTGAGATGCCACATGAGCCAGAGGGAGAGGAAGCAACTATAAATAGAGAATCCCCTAAGCCAAATGTACAATTGGAGATTGATGTGGAGGAGGAGCAACCATCATCTTTAGCATGCATGCCAAAGGGCAATAAGAGACAAAAAACAATGCATATTCCAAAGAGGGTAGTAAGTAGGGCCTTGCAAGTGATGCCAGGATATGATAAATATTTTTCTGACATTAGGAAAAATTATTTGCATCAAAGGGCTATAGAGGTAGGAAAAGCCTCTAGTGATTTAAAAGTTGCAACTTCAAGATTGGATGACAGGCTCATCCAATCTAAACAATTTATGGAGGATGATGATTTCATTAAATCATCAGAATTTAAAATTTTCTATATAAAATAAAATAGAATGAGCTCACAATGAGCCTCATGCCAAGAGAGGATCCTAAGAAAAATAAAGAATTGGTGGATAAACTACTAGCCTGTGACCAAGATAGTGAGACAATGACCCCTGCAGAGGCCAGGGAGTTGGTACAAAGGAGTGGTATGATTCTAATACCAAATTGGGATATTGAGAGGGCCTTTTTTCTTGATCAAATGAGGAGAAAAGACAAATCCATCAGCTATGAGGCCAGTGGCAGTGAAGGACTAAAGAGGGGGTCAGGGTTCAATATAGATTAAAAAACCCTAGCAATGTGGAGTTTTCCCCTTGACACAAAAAAGCCTAAGATGATGGACATACAGGAAACCGCACAGGGCAATATGATTGCTTGGACATTAGATAATACTATTGGAAAAGAGATCTCTAGCCTTGTCAAACACTTTGCACTCATGAATGAGCTAAAGGTAGACCAAATTGAGGACAAGTTAACTGCTATATACAATGAATGTCTAGATGTTAGAAAACTATATGAGGAAGAGCTGAAGATGAGCTTTGTGCAAAAGAAAAGGATAGAGGAGTTGGAAGGAAAAATTCAGAGCTTGGAAGCAGAGGTGACATCCCTAAAAGAACAACTCAAGGCTACAATAGAGGCAAAACATGCACCTAGAAAGTGGAAGAGGAAAAGCACATTGTAGAAGTAGAAGCCCAAATAGAAGAGATACCTATATGGGTAATAGTTTCAATGCCTATGGTCAATGTGGAAATAGAAGCTCCCCAATTTTACATTGCAACAAAGAAGAATGTTATGATGAATGTACTGAGTCATAGAATAAGCATCTTGAAGAGAATCTCTCAAGATTCCTATAATGCATTCATCAATTTACAATCTGTAGAACAAATATGCAAAGAATCAATAGGGTGGCTTGATCCAATCTTCCAACAATGGGGACCATACATGTAATTCTTTAACAAGTTGATACCATTGCTAGCAAAAAAGCCAAACCTCCCTAATTAAGTTATTGTTGTAAAAGAGGGCATGGACAAGGAGAAATATCTGTTGCAATTCTTCATTGGGAAACTAGCAGCAATTTAGAGTAAAATGAAAATATTGACAAATGGTTTTCATTCTTTAATTCTTTCTCTCCTTGATTCTGATAATAAAGTAAAGGATTTAAATGAATGGTCTAATTCTTTTGACCATATTGTAGACTTTCCATAGGTGACATCTATTTTCCAAGGTGATATTGATTAATGTGTTTTCAATGAATTTATTGATACCCTATTCAAGATTGAAACTGAAATGAATAGGTTTACCACAGAAGGGAAAGTGATCACTAATGCAAGATGGCATAAATCTATTCGTGAACTAGCAACAACCAAGACATGCGAATGGGTCACCAAGAGAGAAGTGATTCTATGGGAAGCAATCATAGAAATAAAAGCCTTACCAATAGGGAGCAATTAGAGAAAAAGACAAAGTTAAAGATTTTATGCTCTAGCTGTCATCTGCAACTACTTTTTGTTGTTTCTTTTTGAATTAAGGTGTCCAGGATATTTTGAAAAGGGTTGTTGCACTTATTATTGTAAAAAGGACACCTGTTAATTGCAATTGCCCTTTTCTTGTTGCAACTCATGTTATATAAATGAGTTTTCAAGACATTGTGAGGGTCTGAATACTTGTATGTTTTTCAATTTTCAAGAAAGCATAGTCAGTCTAGTCATGTGTAGTTGTTTTTTAGTTTACTTCCAATTATGTACTTTTTGATGATAGATAGAAATGATAGAATTAGTATGAATTTTTAGGTTTCTCATTGAGTTTTCTATTGGTCATTGTATTAGTCAGCAAAAAGGATAATGCAAAAGGGTATTTACACTAGATCTATGTCACCATTTTCTATCTCCATTTCATGAGTTTGTTAATTTTGAGATTATTTGAATAAGGTTCAATTGATTGAATGCAGTCTGGATGGGTTGTATATTGGTTATATTGTTTCTTTTAATTCAATGGATTATGTAAAGGCTTCAGTAAGTCAGTAGAATTCATGAGTTTATGAAAAGGATATCTCATAAGAATAGAAATAGGTGATTACAGTTGATAAATTCAATTACAAGTTAATTGAACAAGATCTCCTACCAATAGTTGACTCTTTGTTCCCATGGATAAGGCACTGGTCATATAAATCAAAGATGATTGAGAGTAAATTCTGCTTCTACATGTCAAAGCAATTATAAATTCAATGTCATTTTCATTCCATTTTGTTCAAGGTTATAGTGCTGGTCACCACTCATTTTCATTTAGTTTATGAGTCTTAGGTAGCTGCTATTTCCAGAAATACTTGTAAACTCTAGGAGAATTATGACCAAATTTTCTTATGAGGGATGCATATAATCTTGAAAGCATTAAAGAAATTGGTAAACTATGTATATACCTAAGGATAGAAAATGAGAATTAGAATGAAACTAAGATAATTTTCATACAATAGTTTGCATTAGAATCATCCCTAGGTATACCCACCTTGGTTTTGTAGAGCCTAAAGAGTAGGAAACCATCCCTGGTTTTGTTGAAATTGGGTCCAAATGGTTTACTTATGTAATTGTTAATAGGAACTAGCTAATCTTTAGGTTATATGAGTGTTATCATTTTGGTATTGAGCATTGTGTTGTTTAATAGTTTCAAACACCAATAATACTAACACATACACAAACAATGATTATATTATGCACTAGAGGATACTTGTACATAAGAAACTTGAAGAGAAAGGACAATATTGGATTATGAAAAGTTTCTTAATCATATGGAATGAGATACAAAATGAAATTAAGCATAATGAATCCCTAAATAAAGTAAAACAAATAAGACCTTACCCATAATCATGTTATGTAATATACAACATTTACACTAACTATTCGATTAAATGTGTACAACTATCACAAGTGATTTTGAGTGTATTAGAAACACTTAACATTTTGTTCCTAGGTGATCCCACAATAATGGGTTCCACTTTTTGACCAATTTTGACACTAAAATCAATATTTTTACAACAAACATCATGTTCAACTGACTATATCTCCAAAACTATAAATAATTTCAAGATGACATAAACTAGTGATTTTGAGTACTTTGTTCCTACTTTGTAACCATATTTTTTAATCTAAAAAAAAAAAATATTTATGTCAATTTTTTTATCTCCTCTGAAAAGTGGTACATAATAAAATTCAATATTTTAAAAAGTGACAGTTCGTTTGACACACAACTTTTTTTCTAGAAATGATAAGGAAGTAATTCTTTCGACATTAGATTTTTAACATCAATATCTAGAGGATGCATTTAGTTTGATTTAGTTTGGTTGAATATTGTATAGTTTATGAAGTTTTGAAGTGACATGAACTGTAATTCAGACATATGTTCCGTTTGACACAGATAATTTGAAGTCAAATTATCATAAACCATTTTTTTTTTTTGAATAGAAAGGTATCTCAATAAGCCAAATTCCTCCATATTTTTCAAAAAAAAATTGACCTAGTTTACTAATTTTTCTGAGGTGTCAGAGTCGGTTGATGTTCAATCGGTAATGAACCTATAATGAGTTAAACTCATATTTGAAATTCTTAATGATTAAATTATGTATTAAAATTATAGTCGTTGGAAAGCTTACTTCGAGCAGCACATTTTGAAATTTTTTATTTTACAATAGGAGATGATTCTCTTGCAATTATGGAAGTCAAAAGAGTAAAAAAAATTTGAAAAACAATTGAAAATTTTTGTGACTTTGTATGTTCGCGCGAACATGGCATTTGCACGAACATGTTTACCATGTTTGCACGAACGTATGTTCATGCGAACATGCACCATCAAATTTTGCAGCCACTGAAAAAGTTTGGGCATATGTTTGCCCGAACATATGTAATTCAACGTGTTCGTGCGAACACTCAAAAAAATCCTAAAAAGTTGCCATTTGTAACGTTATTTGCCATTTGTATAACTATTTGCCATCAACTTGACCTACGTGCATTGTTTGTCTTTGCCATGAATCTCATTCGCAAAATCAAAAGCATCAATTTGGTAAAAATATTGTACATTTAAATTATTTATTTCTTTCTTTCATTAGTGAAATTGTTTGACAGATGCATTGAAGTTAAATTAAAAATTAGTAACATATTAATGGTGTTAAAAAATGTATATTCTTATTGTGTTACTAATGGTCTCCTTGCAGCATGTGGAAATTTTGGAATAAAGACATGATCGTAACAAACAACTAATGCTTGTTTTGTAGGATGGTGTCGAAGACCATTGTGTGTTTGTCAAAACCATGTGTGTGGATTTATTAGATTAAATAACACTTTTTTTGGTGCTTAAAATGAACTTTTTATTTTCTTTCAAGTGTTTCTACAGTGTTTAAATTCCTAAGAGTTGCATTGGACGTATCCTCTCCCCTTGCCATTCATAGATCTTGGGTGTAAGAGAAATCCATGTAACTTTTATAGGAGGCCTGCCTTAGACCAAGATACTCGATATTGGGTATCCCAGGGGATGACCTCATAGCGGTAATGGGCCAAAAGCTAGGTTAATATTCCAGCCGCTATATAAAACTTGATTACGTTGAAAGCCATGTTAGTGGTATTGCTGGGTGATAGCTCTCCTCCAGTACCCTTATGGTGTGTCAGACCCCGCTTCTCGAGGCTAGGAGACCTTCTAAGGAAGTTTATCACTCACTTGCTAAATAGAATGCCCTTACTAAAAACCATGTTTTAGTGGCCAAAATCATTTCTATCCACTAGCTCAAGGGGTCATCCATGCCTGTGAAGACATCCTACATTCTCACAATCTTTAGTACAGACAACAGTCCCTTGGGAAGTCATGCCCCTTGAGATACAGATCTTGGTAGCCCCAAGAAGTGAGTGCACTATAAGGGGGAGCCTGTGGTGCCAAGGTCCTAAGTTGTCTGCTCTGGATAAGCACGGTTGAACTTTGGTTCAAGTAGGAATTTAGTGGATACAGTCCTAAAGCCTAGGTTGTGGTGTGATTGTTCACTTTTAACAATAGCTATTCTTTTCTTAATCTATCTTGTGTGTGTGTAAAACATAACCAAGATAAAAGCTAACATTCAAATTTACACCTTGGAAACTTGCAAAACCTTGTCAAAACATCAAACATTGTCAAAACCTTGTCAAGATTTCACCTAAGTTCAAAAAACCTTATGTATACCTCTATCATTAGCATAATCATATTCCTAATTGTCATTTTTTACTTACCCTAGTGGTATATCCCCCTCATATTGCATTGTGCAAACCCTAGCATCATTTTCACTATCAAACCCTATCAAATTGTCCATCAACCAACTTGTCTTCTTGATCACCTATCCTCATTTTACATTGCCTAAGTGTCATTATCAACCCTAGGAAACCATCCCTTGCATAGTCCACTTTGCATACACCTACCTTTAGCATCTTTACCAAGTCCAAAACATAACCCTAACTTTCATTTTGCGTATCATAATCTTCATCTTGCATACCTTCAAAACGACATCTTGCATTTGCACTTGCATAACATCCCTAGGACATTTGCACTTTGCATATCAAAATCCTATGACATTTACCATTTCCTCACATTGCATAACATCTCTAAAAACTTAAAAATCTCAAAAACACTCCTATCTTTCATACCCACATCTTAATTATCAAGTTTTGACCTCTTTTACCAACTGCAACCCTATTTTACCAACTGCACACTCCATTGGCGAAGTTGGTAGTTTCAGGGCATAGTTGGTAGTTTTAGGGCACACTTGGTAATTAGGTGTTTCATTCTAGGTTCAAGAACCCTAATCTACACTTCCACGCCTTGCATTGCATCCCAAGACCTTAGGAAACACTCTAAATTATTCAAAACACTCAAAATTTGCATTTCAGGCACCCTGCAACTCTATTTTACCAATTGCAACCTTTTTTTATCAATTGCACACTTCAAGTGTGCAGTTGGTAGTCTAGGTACGCACTTGAGAGGCATAAAGTTCATTTAAGTTTCCCTCCACTGCATCTGCATTCTGAGGTATCATGCTAGCACTCACTAGGACACAACCTTTGGAGTTATCAAATGCAATAATGGCACCTATAAGGTCTCATCAAGAATCAACCATTGAAATCATATAAGGTATATTTGAACACATCAATGTTAATCCCTTGTTTGACGAGATACCACCAATACCTAAATATCCCAAAAGGACATTCAGACTTGATTTTAGGACTCACATCATTTGGAGCTACATCATTTGGAGAAGAAAGAAGGACATGAGAGCTACAAACGAAAGAGGAGATTTCTAACATTATGTTTGCTTCTTTTGATAGCCGATGCCATTGTCTTTTATGCAGCAATTTATTCTTGAAAAAATAGACTGATATATTTTCATAAAATGAAAAGCAATTTATTTTTTAGAAGAAACATTCTAGTATTCATACCATGTTATTTGTTTCTGATTCAATGATGGCTTAAGAAGGATTTGGTGCATTGCCACTTGTAAAGAATGCGACTCACAGATTTTAGTCATATTATAATGAAGAATATTTATGCTTTGTTGTAGATGACTGCATTCTATTGATTTCTATCAAACAATTTAAAAGTACCAATAGCGACAGACAAATCTATACAGTGATTTTTTTATCTGGTTATTGCACAAAATTTATCTTGAGGCAAGGGATAAATTATTATTATTTTTTATTTTATAATGGGAAACAAGAAAGGAAGGAAAAATAAATATGCAAGAAAAAGATCTGATGAAGCAGAACAAAGAAATATTCAGAAGACTATGGCACATTATCATCAAATTAAACAAGGTGAAGGAAATGTTGAAGAAGGCTCAACAGAAGTAGAAGTAGTGCGTATGGGAGAGAGGTTAGGAACACTCCCTACGGAATCTCAAACAATGAATGTTGAAGAAGGTTCAAGATTAGTCCCTACAGAGGTTCAAATAACAAAAGTTGGAGAAGGGTCAGAATCTTTCCCTGTTGAATCTCAAACAATGGATGTTGGAGAAGGCTCAAGATCGGTCCCTATAGAAATTCCAGTACCAGAAATCAGAGAAGGGTCAAGATCAGGTGCAGGAACTGGTATGGATGAACTCTTAAATATTGTCCAATTCGTAAAGTATGATATTTCTCATAAGAATTTAGATCATTTACTTAAAATGGATGTAGATAAATTGATAAAACTTGCAGCTAGTGTTCAACCATTAAGTTTGTCTAAGAGAAGGTCAATGAAGAAGAAGATAAGAGAAATTATGACTCAATTTGATAATATTGAAACACTTGAACAAGATCAGTTGCTTTCACTTTTGCTTACACAAAAAAAGTTGCAAGAGGCATTGAAATTGTTAGGTGTAAACACAACATCAAAGAAGAGAAGATTTTCTAGCATGCAAACTAATTTGATTAAAAATGTTAAACAAGGTTTGAGAAACATAGGAAAACACTCTCGAACTAAAGATAAGTCTCTGGCAAGAAAAGTGATGTTGATGTCTGTTGTATGTAAAAATATGTCTCAAAATAGACAAATATCTTCAATTTCGTCTGAAATGGGTTTTAGTAGGAAAACAACGAGACAATATGTTAAGAGAAGATTAATTGTGTATGACAGTACTATGGAGGGCAACTGGGAAATCATGTGTAGAGCACCTCATTTTGATAGAATTGAAGAGTTATTAAAAAATTTAGTCATATCATTTTGGATTGATAACACTCATCCTTCATCAAATAGTAGAGATGTTATCAGGCATAAGATTGCACCTGGTCAATATGAACATCATACAAAACATTGATTGGACACAACACAGCATGAGTTGTATGTGTCATTTTGTAATGAACATCCTAATGTAAAAGTTGGGAAAACATTGTTTGAAAAATTGAAGAGGTCAAACAAAGTGTTTGAAACTTGCTGTTGTCGTCATCATATTGACCATATGCAGCTAAAAATTATGGATAGATCGTGCTAGCAATAATAGGGTCTCTGCATCATGTGACTCTATAGCCTCTCACCCTACCCTGTGTCCCCTCATACGCTGGAAAGAGCTCTCTCTGGATGACGTCTTTGGGGGCTACCCTCTTGATGTCATCGAATGATGCATCTCCTGAAACCTCAGCCCTAAGCTCCCTAGATATGGAAGCTAATATGGCAGGAGTAAATGAATGGTGACATCTAAACCTAGATATCAAATCCTATAAACTCCTACATATCATAGTACATATGTCTCTATAAAGACCATCATCAGAGGTCAATATAGAGTGTTGTAGTCTAGAAACCTAATGCTCTGAAAATGCAAATAAAGCATTAATATTGATGCGTGGAGGTGGTGCAGAAGGACCTCCAGTAGGTACAGCCTGACCTGGAACATGAGCCACACCAGGAGCTGAAACATGAGCTGCACAACAAGCCCTACATCAAGGTACACGATAATCCCCACCAGAAGCTGTAGCACAAGCCCCACCACAAGCTACACAAGGAGCCATATTGAGAACTACATTAGGTGTTGCAACAAGAACTACATCAACCTGTGTTGTAGTAGGAGCCGTAGTAGGAACTACATTAGGTGTCGCACCAGAAGCCACATCAAGCATATCGTGTGAAGCCATATCTATAGAAATGTATGAAGAGCTAAACTGCCTACTGTACACAATTTTTTATTTTTAACATTAAAAATTATACACATGTAATTAAACATACATCACACATCATGGACCTAGATAATTTGTAACACATCCAGACCTAGATTAATTTGCATATAAGTATAAGATAACTTTATAGTTGAGAGTTTGGTTATGGTTAGAGTTAATTTGTTGTTCTAAGATTTTATTATACTTTGGGGGGTATTATTAGAGAATTCAATCAAAGGATAATAAATTATTTATATTACTCTTAAATGATAATGTTTCAAGGTTTAGGTTTCAAGTTGGGTTACATATATATCATTTAAAATAAGGGTCATACTTCATGTATGCACATGTGTTTGAATGTATGTGCATGTATCTCAAATGTAATTTTTAACAATTTAGGATGAGGGTCAACTTGTTTTAATTTTATGTAAGTTAGGCTTCAATTAGGTTTCCAAATAGGGTTTTAGTGTAATTAGGTTCAATTTTAGGGTAAGATTTAAGACCTTATGACATTGTCAGGGTTTACATGAACTTACATAATTGCTAGCATTAAATTTAGGGGTTAATATTAAAGTCCATGGTTAAGAATTTAGGATAAGGGAACTTAGCATATGAAGTTTATGATTTGGTTCAAGATTATGATTTAGGTTATTTATTATCATTTATAATATTGGGTTTAGAAATTAAATTTTAAGATCAAGGTTAGGGTTAGGGCTTGGATGTACATGTATGTTATATTCATACCTAGATATGCAAATTAATCTACATTCTTATATATGTATAATTTAGGATCTCCCCTTAAGACATGTCATTGAATTATATAGTTAATTATATACTTCTAATTATTAAGACATTAAAAATAATAACATATGTACATTTAAACATAAATATTGAAAACATATGTATGCACGTCTATATCTAACACATGAACATATTTACATGTACATTTATGAAATAAAATATACATTTTAATCTACATTCTTATGTATAATTTAGGATCTCCCCTTAAGACATGTGTTATTAAATATAGTTAATTACACTTAGTTATAAGATAAATTAAGATCAATAGTTAACATATGCACAAATTATACATATAAAAATGTGAATTTATTAAAAACATGTACATACATCTACTTTTAACCATGAACAAATATACATGTATATTTATGTTCAAAATAAAAAATTATACATTCTAATCTATATTTTTACATGTACAATTTAGGATCTAGACCCTCAAGATATGTCATTTAATTAAACTTCTAAGATTAAGACATTAAAGTGAATTTGATATATATATATATATATATATATATATATATATATATATATATATATATATATATATATATAAAATTTGTTTTCTAAAATTTATATTATTATAAATTTTGTAATGCTTTTCTATTTTTTTAAAAATATTTTTCTAATGTTTTTCTAAATTTTATATTATTATCAATTTTCTAACGTTTTTCTAATGGTTTTTTCTAAATTTTATATTAAATTCTAAAATTTCTAATGTTTTTGTAATTTTTAAAAAAAATTGTTTTCTAAATTTTATATTAAATTATAAATTTTCTACTTTTTTTAAAATTTTTTTTAAATATTTTTTTTAATTTTATATTAAATTATAAATTCTCTAATATTTTTGTAATGTTTTTTTCTAAATTTTCTAATGTTTTTGCAATATTTTTTTCTAAATTTTCTAATTTTTTTAATAGTTTTTTTTAATTTTCCAATTTTTTTAATGTTTTTTTAATTTTCTAATTTTTATAAATATTTTTTTATAAATTTGTTTTCTAAATTTCATATTAAATTATAAATTTTCTAATATTTTTTAAATTTTTTTTTCTAAATTTTCTAATATTTTTGTTATGTTTTTCCTGCTCTCAAGGACATGTGGTCATGGGTTAAAGAGAAGATTGATAAGAAACTTAACAAATGGCATAATAGGGCATTATCTCTGGCAGGCAGAATTCAAGTTTGCCAGAAGATGTTGTCCTCCTACACCATTTACTATTCCTCTGCATGGTTTTTTAACAATTATCAGATTGCTGAAATTCAGAAGTCCATCAAACAATTTCTTTGGTCTGATGGAAAGGGTAACAATAAAATTCATTCTGTTAGGTGGGCTTGGTGCCACACTGACAAGGCCCTTGGTGGACTCGGGCTGAAGGACTTAAGAATTCAAGGTATTGCCCTATCTGCCAAATGGATTTTTCAATCCATGGAGGGTGACTATCCTTGGAAAGTGTTAGTTAGAAATAATATTGAAAGGGGTGTGCCTAAGAAAGCCAAATCTTGGACTAATCTCCCCTTTTGCGACCTCATTATTGGTAACTTTCCTGTCATGGTCCAAGGTTCCATAGTTTTTAGATCTATTTGGAAGGCTTGGGACCATGTTAGGAAATTCATCACTAATAAGGATTTTCATTGTAATGATCAACTCCATGGTGAAAGATCAATTTGGTGGAATCTTCACCTAAATGGTAAATCTTTGGCCCTTACCCAAGGGTGTTCTGCCAGTGGGCTAAGAAAGGTATTAAACAGTTCATAGATCTCTTTGAGCAGAACCAAATCACTCCTTGGGATGAGCTTAAAAATAAATATGATATCCCTAATTCCCATAAAAGAACTTATAACATGATTGTGCAAGCTGTAAATGGTCTTCCCACTATATGCCATGTTGATTCTCAAAGGCACCTAAAGTGTAAATGGCCTGGTGGAGTGGTCACGAATCTACTTAAGGCCAAGAATATATACATAATCCTAGATTGTAATATGAATATTATTGATCATGTCAATGTTGTTTGGTACTCTTCTTATGATGTTGATGTTTGGAAAAAAATACTTTGATATCTTGTGGAAGAATTCTGTTGAGCCTAAAATTAGATGCTTCAGATGGTTAGTCATGTTGGACAAGCTACCTATTAAGAGAGATTTATCTAATTCTAATTTTTGTAATTTATGCAGAGTTCCTGAAACTGGTAGACATTCTTTTAGATTGTACTTTTGCTAATGAAATATGGAGAATGTTTGGCATTGTCTATCCTATTGATGTTAATATTCTTGATATTATCCTGGTCATATTAATGGTCTTCCTAAAGATACCAATTTATTTTGGAATATATTGTCATCTAACATTCTCTGGCAGATCTGGAAATGCAGGAATGAGGAAAGATACCAAGGTAAGCCAAGGGACCTTACTGAATTTTTTCGAAAGCTCACTTATTTTAAAATTTCTTTGCAGGTGCAAGCTACTATGTTGATCAAGCGAGACAAGATGAGACGGTTCCTTCATGATGGGCATGCTGCTTTTAAGCATGGATACCAAAGGCGTAGAACCTTGGATGATCTGCAAGCTTGCATTGGGCTAAATAGAGAAATTTGTAAGAAAGTGAATGCTAGAAAGGATGATTTATTCAGGCTGATGCAGATTCAAGAACGTAAAAGCGTCGTTTGGATGGAGGGTCCCTTAGGTTGGACTACCTGGCTGGTCAATTACTATGATGTTCTTCATTAGCTAGTCTTTCTCCTCTTTTTGTTATGTTGTACAGCTGAATCTGTTCTTCCTTAGTGAGGCTTAGCCTCCTTGTTGATTTTTGTGGTGGTACTTTGGTTGCTCTTTTTGTTCTGAAACTCTTATATCTAATAGAAAAAAAAAAAAAATTCTAATTTTTTTATAAATTTTTTAATATTTAATTAGTGTTTTTTTACTTTTTTTTTTCTAAATTTGTTTTCTAAATTTTATATTAAATTATAAATTCTCTAATGTTTTCATAATGTTTTTTCTAAATTTGGTTTCTAATGTTTTTCCTTATTTTTTTACTATTTTTTCTAATGTTTTCTATATAATATTTTTTTATTTTCTAAATTAATATAAATAAACAATAAAAATATTAAATTAACAATTAGATATGTTTTCAAAACTATTAAAAATGTAAATAACATTCAAATATATTTTCAAAACATTAAAATCTACTTTGATAATATAAAAAAATACTTCAAAAACATTGAAAATATTAAATTAATAATATTTTGACATACCCGATAGCGAAAATCAGAATGAAAATGACAAGATGACGTTGCCGGAAGTAGCACAAACCACACATTCACCCGAATGCTCAATGAATAGGACTCGTCGTGAAAATGACTTTGAAAAAGTTAAAAAGCCAATTTAAACCGCCAAAAATTGTTCCAACATGGGTTCACACAAACATGTACAATGCGCATGTTTGCGCGAACATACATGCATACGCACACACATGTTCGCGCGAACATGTCCAAGTTGTTTGCGCGAATGTATGGTAAATCAAGATCCAAAAATTTGCTAGCTTTTTCAAGTTTCTTCCTTCCACTAAAGTGGAACCCATTATTGTGGGTTCATCCTCCTAGATATAACTTTTATAATAAAAAAAAATCAATTTTCTAATTTTTTACTTGTCATTACAATGTTGTTAAAGAAAACCATAAATTTCCTACCATATATTTGAAGTCTAAAGCTTGACTATAGAGAAATAATTGAAATTTCATTATCTTTAACAAGACTATACAAAAATGAAATGATGTAACAAAAAATTGATAGAAAGTATCCATAACATCCTACCATTTACCCCCTCTTGGTATAATAGATCTTTCAAATGAAAATTAAGTTTGAACTCATTAATATTAAAAAATAAGGATTTGTTAAGGGGTTTCCTTATTACATGCATGTGGTAGAATCATACCATGTGTCACATGAACCTTAATAACATATAAATATATATAATTTCCTATATAATTTTCTAATATAGTTGATTACCTTGCTATACAAACATAAACACTTATGTATTTGGGTTAGTAAGACTAATCATAGATTGAAAGTAATTTAGGCATATTGATGTTACCAATAAGACATTAAATTTTGCATTAAAAAAAAATCTCTATATAATTGTGGACATGACCTAGAAACATTATGAACACCAGACTCTAGCTATTGTGGAAAACTTGAAACATTGCAAACACAATCTAGAGTTTATTTTTAGTAATCAATAATGGAAAAAGAGTAGGGAGTGGGCTCTTGTTACAAGACCAAATAGGTCCCAAACATACCTTAATTCACATGGTGTTGTGATGAAGAAGACTTCCTAAGTAAAAGGATCAATGTAGGTCCTTGAAGTCATTGCCATAGAAATAAATGCTTAACAAAAAAAAGAAAAAAGTGGAGTCTTATAATAGTCACCAAGAATGAAAAAAATATTGGAATGTTGTTGTTTGTGCTCAAACCACTAATTTGTTGAACAATCATTCATATATGAATTGACAAAATGAAGCAATGGAGGGTGTGCATTCTCAAAAATTTAACTCATCTAGAACAAAAACTATATTCTTTGAGCCCCCAAATAATATTATTGATGTAATCAATGATTTCAAAATATAAATTTTATACTTCCTTTTCTCAAAGGCATCCTATCGAACCAATTTTCCTTTGAATGGAAGCACATGTGTAGTGACAGAAAAAACATATTCCCACATCATTGAAAGTATTTTCTATGTTTATTTTATTTCTTGATTTGTTCTATCACCTTGTTTCAATGTTTTTTATATCCTTTTCCTATTACTAGTTAGGTTGGTGGTATGCAACCACATAGACTTTAGCTTCATGGTCTCATAGTTTTATGGGCTAAAATTTCATTGTTAAATAATTATGATTGATCATTAACATATTTTAGGATATTAAGTAATTTAACAAGGTAAAAATTATATTTTTATATTTTATGGTCTTGAAGAGATACCTTCATTTATTCATAGTTTATGGTCTTGGAGAGATACTTTCCTTGGATCCTCAAGTTCTCACATTTAGAAGATACTCAAAGAAATGATGCATCTCAAAGTGACTCATTCCAATCTAGTATGATGTAACTTACCATAAAATTTCCAATAATATCAAGTTCACTTAATTTTGTAATAATTTTTAAAATATATTATTCAAATGTTCCCTCTATTTGTATATATATTTTTCATTTTGAGTATAGGCTAAGATGAGAAGCATGATTTTTTTTGTTGCCTTGACATCATTGATACAAGTTTGAAATTGTAAGGCTACACTCAAGTGGAGCAAGAGTTTTTGGTCCTTGTCCTTATTTTAGAGTGTAATGATTTATTATGAAGGTACCTTAGTGCATGTTGTCTTTTCCATTTTTATGTATTTGATTATTTTTAAATAATAGGGGAAGAGACCCAATAGTTGTTAGGGGATCCAATGACTATGATAGAGTAGATGTCATAGATACCCCTCAATAATTGATCATGGTCCATATTTTTGAGATTTTTGGGTTTTTTATTAAGTCATTTGTGCACCATTATTGGGACTTTTATTGACTACTAGGACATTCTACCACAAATGGTAGTGTTTTTTGGCATTTTTTGGTGAGAAACTATTGGGTGGTGAACATAACAGGCATTAGGAAAGCATTTTAAAATGACATTTTTCAACCGCTTTGCACTCCATAGCCTCTATAGAGAGATATGTAAGTTTACAAATATATAAACCTAATCTTTAAGATTTTAGTCACCTACAAAGATGCATCAAAAAAATGGGCATAATTTGACTTATAGTTTAAGGGATCTAGGTGCATGAAGTTAGCCTAAGTAGCTAGTGAGTCTCTTCCCCTATATCAAAACCAAATTTTCCATTGTAAAAGCATAGAACATTGAGCATTCAACGTCTTAAAAATATGTCTTGTCCTTACCATATTACTGCCCTACATTTCAAGAGTTGCATTATTGTTTACTTCCTAGAGAGGGAATTCTAGATAAATAACCTACTTCCTTAATTATCATGTGGAATTCTATTTCAATAGTATAAGATACAATTATTCTATGATCATTGCTTGTGCTTAATTATATCTCCAAATAATCAATTCGCCTAAATTCTTGATTAGATATTAATGTAACTAATTTTGCTCTGATTATTTCTTATGTTTTTCTTTAATTTTTCTCTTAAACATTGTACCATATCAATGTCAAGGATTTTATAAGCATATTTGTTTCAAAATAACTTCCTTTCTGTGATGTAATATATTAATTGCTTCTAAAACATTATAAAAATTTGTTAAATTTTATAAAGGTTTATAATTTTGAAAGAGTTTCAGATCCTACAATTGTTATTTAAAAGAACTTACTCTTTAATTCATATTTATGAGTTGTTATTATTGAAAATAAAATTGTCATGTTTATGACTAACTATCCTTTGTAATATTGGATAGTCACTATTATTGACTATGTGAATTGGATAGGTTTTTGGCCAACAATAATTCACATTTTATAATTGGCATCACTCTATTCTTGATATGTAGTTGTGAATGAGACTTGTTTTTTAACTAAGCTTTTAGTCATTTTCTATAATCATTTGGTATGCTTAATATAATACCAAAAGAAAAGTTTTGTGATTGTATTGTGACTTTCTTAAAGAGGGAGTCCATATTCATATTGATCAAAGTGGAGTACAATTTTTTTTTTAAAGAACTCCTTTTTAATGAAGGTATTCTTTTAATTTTATTTTAGCTAATTCTATATTGTATAAAACCATTAGAGAAAAGTTTAAATGTAGTAACTATTAAAATCAATTGGTATATTTGCATATTGTTTATGTTCACAATTGCTTCTAAATATTCTTCTATTTTATGGGTAGTAATGACACAACTAATGTTTTGAATTTTGGATAGTAATGAGGTATATCGTGGAAGTGTGCTTTCATACCTACTTATGATGTCCCACTAACCATACACTATAACCACCTAAAAAATACATATATGTTGTGTATTATGGATAACAATAAGTTGCACAACCTCTATTAAAGTTTAAAATTTCTAATTACATGAGGTACCAATGAGCCACTATTTGTATGTACATATGAAATTTATTAATGAACTTTTAATCATCCTTTTTTTTAAGTTCTTTAAAGTTAGTAAGTATGTGTTGATTGAGAAAAGAGTGAAAGATAATCAAACATGAAGATACTATTGGAAATCTGATTGAAAAGATCATTGTTTCAGATCAAACATAGAGATTGTTGCTAGGAAAGAAGTTGGTTGATAAAGAATGTTTTCAATCATTGTTTTGTCATTGATGTCAAATTTGTTAATTGTAGGAATGACAATTACTTAGAATATCCAAGTACTATCACTTAGTTGATTGATGAAGAGGATTTGATCAACAAGATGTAACAAGAACACCTAAGGGAAAGGTTGAGTTATGGTTTTGTAATGAAGTGCAAGGATCAGCTAAGACAATGATTAAATGATGTGTTGGTAACATATTCTAAGTTATAAAGGTTGGTCACACTTAGAAACTTTAAGAAGTATAAGTTGTAATAAGGTTAACTGCAAGGCTTGACTAAGTTCATAAGTGAGTTCCAAGCAAGCTAGTTCAAGTCAAGCAATCCTTTAGTTGGAGCCAAGCTTCAGAAAATCCTAGTGTGTGCCGAGTGAAGTTCAAGTGTCGAGTAAGTGAAGATGCTGAGTGATCTTCAGGTGTCGAGTGAAGTTCAAGTGTTGAGTAAGTAAATATGTCGAGTGAACTTCAGGTGCCGAGTGCCAATAAAATAGAGTGAATACCAAATGAATTCACAGTAGGCACTAAGTAACACATTGTCTGTCGAGTGCCAGTTTTTCAATAGTGCCGAGCTATTGTATTATGTGAAAAGTCATAGATTTGCCAGATCTGAACCGACATGGTTGTTACCTAGAATTTTGTTAACTTGATAGAGGATAAGGATGATGAGCTGGTAGCACAAAAATCTATGTAAACCATTTTTGGGAAAATTTAAGAGGATTCTTCAAGATGCTTCTAGAGGAAACTAAATGTGGGTTGGATTCAATGAATCCTACCTAATCCATCTGAATCAAAATTAATGGAGGGAAGAATCGAGTGGGAAAGAGGATTCTAGACTTCTATTTAAGGAATCATAGACCTTGAAGCAAGGGTTGCTGGCTAGAGTTGCTAAAGTGATTGAAGAGTTTCAAGGGGGAGGAAGAACAAATTATAGAGACTTTTCTTTGATAAGTGGTCAGAGGAGAGATGATTGCATTGGTATATTGAGCATGGAGACTCAAAGAGATGAAGCTTGAAGGGTGGATAAGCTGTTAGTATTGCAGAGACCGAAGCCAAGAAAATTGTGAAGAGCTAAAAAGTGATTTGAGATCTACAAGATAAGTTGTGTATTGTAATCAGGTCAAAACCCCTTATTGTTACTCTCTAGCAATTGTATCAGTTAGGGTAAATGGAAATCCTATGGACTTAGGTTGGTTTAACAACCCTTTTTAAATCCTTTAATAGGGTGACATTTCAAGTGAATGTTCTGAAGTCCTCTAACAAGGCCCACTTCTAACAGGGTGGTTAAATCCTTTAACTAGGTCACATTTAACAGTGTGTTGTAGCCTTTAATAGGGTAGGCCTTTCATAAGGCATCACTTCAAAAGAGTGAGAATTGAGCAGCATGTTACTGGTGGTTTTTTCCAAATTGGGTTTCCACGTAAATCATTGTGTCATGTGTTGATTTTTCATGTGTTATGCTTGCATATTGATTTACAATAACCTACTAATTAGAAAAGTTTAAGCTTGAATGAATGACTGGTTGAATGGGCTCACTACACTTAGTAAAAATTTAAATTGGACATTTGGACCTTGAATAACTAATTCAACCCCCCCCCCCCCCCCCCCCCCCCTCAATTATTCTAAAGCATTTTTAACAATTGGTATCAGAGCCATCTGCTAACTTAGTTTGAAGGTACTAGAAGTAGGAAGATTAAGATGTCCAAGAGAGAGGTTCCTAAGCTTAACAAGAAGAACTTTATTGCATGGAAAATTCTAATGAATTTGCATCTTGGACCCATAGGAGATTATGCCCAAAGCTTAATTACAACTAAACATATTGACCCAACTGGTGCTCCTACTGCAGATGATTTGAAAAAAAGCAAGAACACAATCAGGCAATGCTAGAGATTGCCTCTGCACTCAACTATGTCGAATTTGATGACATCAAGGGATGTTACACTTCATTCACGATGTGGAACGCCCTATCAAATATCTATGGAGAAGATTCTAATGTTCAAAGAGCCAAAAGAGAAAGCCTTAGAGGAAAATTTGATGATATGAGAATGGAAGAAGGTGAAAATGCTACTAAATATGCTACTAGAATAAAGGAAGTGGTAAGTGCTATAAGAAGTTTAGGTAGTCAATTGGATGAAGAAACTATTAAGAGCAAATACTTAAGAACTCTACTCCCTATCTATGCTATTAGAGTTTCAGCTATCCAAGAGTTGAGATGTGTACTAGGAAATGCACTAACTTTTGAAGGGATAGTAGGAAGACTCGCTGCATTTGAATTGTCCAACTTTGACAACTACAGACCTGAGAACCTTGAATCTACTTTCAATGCCAAGCTAACTTTGAAAGACACTAAGGAGGTAACATCAAAGAAGAAGAGTAGAAAAGGAAAGCAATCATCTAGTGATAGCAGCACAGATGAGGAAGATGTGGAAGAATTGGAAGCATTATAGGCTAGAAGATTCCATAGAGACAAAGGTAAATTCAAGGGTAAGTTGCCTATCATTTGTTTTAACTGCAATGAAGTAGGTCATATTACTACTAGGTGTACATAGAAGAACTAAAAAGAAGGAAAAAAGTACAAGAACAAAAGAGAAGATAATGGTAGAGACTACAAGGACAAAGGCAAGAGATGCTACATTGTTGAAGAAGATTCTGATGAGAATGATGATGTAGTTTATGTGGCTATGAAGGATGAATCAGATGAAGATAAAGCAACAGCCTTGGTAACTTGTGTGAACAAAAATGACAAGTGGATCATAGATAGTGGATGCTCACATCACATGACAGCAAATAAAAGTAAGTTCATTTCCTTTACTATGTATAATAGAAATAGTGTTAGATTTGGTAATGATGCTCCATGTCAAATCAAAGGGAAAGGTTTTATCAAGCTTATAGAGAAAATCTCATATGATAATGCATACTATGTTAAAGGATTGAATTAAAATTTGCTGAGTGTATCATAATTAGGCAATGAGGGTAGCAAAGTAGAATTTGGAAACAAATCTGCTAAAATCTATGACATTGATGGAAATTTGATAGGAAAAGGTGAACAAACTAGGAGTAACTTGTTTTACCTAGATATGGAAGATGCAAACTATCTTATTGTTAAACTTGATGATGTGTGATTATGGCATAAAAGGTTGTGTCATGTTAACTTTGATAATCTAATTAGCATCAACAAAAAGAAGAAAGTCAGAGGGTATCCAAAACTAAAGAAACCAGAAAACACAATGTGCAAATAATGTCAACTAGGAAAGATGACCAAGTCAAGTTTCAAAAGAAAAACATACACTTCCAAAGAAGTATTAGAACTAGTCCATACAGAATTATGTGGTCTAATAGAAATTTAAAGCTACCTAGGAGATAGATACATAACATTATTTGTAGATGACTATTCTAGGATGATGACCACCATATTTTTAAAGAGAAAATCTGATGCATTTCAAATGTGTAAGTGGTATGTGGCTAGAGTGGAAAATGAAATAGAAAAGAGTTTGAAGTGCCTAAGGTCAGACAGAGGAGAAGAGTTTACATCAAAAGAATTTGAGATATTCTGTAATGAAAAAGGTATCAAAAGGAAAACATCAGCACCAAAAACTTCACCACAGAATGATATTGTTGAAAGAAGGAATAGATCAGTGATAGATTGTGCAAGAACTTTAATGATGGAGAAAAATGTTGCTCTAAAGTACTGGAGAGAAGCTATAAACATTGTTGTTTACACCATAACTAGAGTCCAAGTCAAGAAAGGAACAAATGCAACACCTTTTGAACTATGGTATGGTCACTCACCTAATGTGAAACATTTCAAAGTATTTGGTTGTAAATGTTATATTCTTAAAGATACTAGAAATGGAAAGTTTGATGCAAAAAGTGATGAAGGTATATTCCTTGGAAACTCCACTAGAAGCAAAGCATATAAGTGTTTGAATACTAACACTAACAAGATTGTGGAGGGTGCAAATATAAATTTTGATGAGCATGCAGAAGTCCAAGTTGATGAATCCATTAAATTAGAAGATTATAGATCTTTTGTATACTTCTATGAAGGAATGACAATTGAAGATAATTTTGCTAATCAAGTTGTGAATTGACAACAAATTTTAGTGTTAGCCGAGTCACAACCAGTGAATACTAGCTTGAATTCAGAAGTCAAGCTGCAGAATGAACACAATGACTCTAAAATTAGTACCCATGGAAGAGATGATGAAACACCAGATGGAGAAGAGCAAAATGAATTTGAAACTAAAGGATCAAATATGGAAAGAAGGATAGAACCAAGGTTAGCCAAGTATGTGAGAAGACACCATCCTACAGAACAAGTCATTGGTGATAAGGATGCTAAGACCAATGACGAGGAATAGACTAAGGAATGAATCATGTCTACTAAGCAAGGTTGAACTTAAAATAGTGAAAGATACACTATAAGATGATGACTGGTATAAAGCTATGAAAGAGGAGATAGATCAAATTGAGAAGAACAAAACATGAACCCTAGTTCCTAGACCAACTGATAAGAATGTAATTGATACAAAATGGGTGTTTAGAAACAAACTTGATGAGAATTGAGAGATCACAAGAAACAAGGATAGACTAGTTTGCAAAGGCTATGCATAACAAGAAGGATTGGATTATGGAGAAACGTTTGCCCCTATTGCTAGAAAGGAAGGAGTAAGAACACAACTTGCATATGCTACCTACAAAGGAAGTCTACCAAATGGATGTGAAGTCTACTTTTTTGAATGGTATACTAGAAGAGGAAGTCTATATAGAACAACCAGAGGGATTTGTTGATGAAAAGAACAAGGATATGGTCTACAAACTACATAAAGCACTTTATGGTTTGAAGCAATTTCCTAGAGCATGGTATGAGATACTACAAAAATATCTTGTGAAGATAGGATTTGAGAAAATAGATGACAAAAACAACTTGTATATCAAGGTAGAAAAAGCTAAAGACATTTTGATATCAAAAATCTTTGTTGATGATATAATATTTGGATGAAAATATGTCCTATGCATAGATTTTGTTGATCAAATGAAACATGAGTTTGAGATGTCTATGTTTGGAGAAATCAAATTCTTTTTTGGATTATAAGTATATCAACTGAAGCATGGCATATTTTTAACCCATTCTAAATATATCAAGGAGATACTCAAGACATTTGGATTAGAAGACTCAAAGCCTGTTAACACACCAATGTCAATAGGACATAAGTTATCCAAGAATGATGAATCTACTATAGTGAACCAAACAATGTATAGATCCATGATTGAAAAATTGTAGTATGTTGTACATAGTAGACCAGACATTGCATTAGCTTTGGAATTGTGGCAAGATTTTTTGCAAATCCAAGAGAAAATTATTTGATGGTAGTAAAGAGAATACTAAGGTATCTAAAAGGGACTGATGACTTTTGTTTGTACTACAAGAGGAGTGAAAAGTTTGAACTAAGAGCCTACATTGATGCAGATTAGAGAGGTAACATTAATGATAGAAAAAACACCAATGGAGGAGCAATCTTCTTAGGTAAAAGGTTGATCACATGGATAAGCAAAAATCAAAGTTGTATCTCATAGTCCACAACAGAAGTTGAATATGTTGCAACTGCTATCAATTTCACAACTATTGTATGGATCAAATATTTTTTGCAATGTATGAAGGAAGAGGTAAATGAACCTATGATACTTTACTGTGATAACACAAGTGCTATTAACATATCAAAGAACCCTATAATGAATGCCAAAACAAAGCATATTGCAATCAAGTATCACTATGTAAGAGAATTAGTGGAAGACAAGCTGGTAAAGATGGAATATATAAGCTCAAAGGAATAGATTTCTATCATTTTCACAAAAGCTCTGCCTAAAGATGCTTTTGAGTATCTTAGAGGTAAGTTAGGGGTGATACCCCTAGCTAAGGTTACTTAAGAGAAAGCAAGGATTGCCTTGCATCAAATGAGTTGATTGTTCAAATATCACACATTGATGCAGAGGATACTTACTTTAGGATCCATGCCTGAAGTAATCAAAGTGCTAAAGTTCCCAATCAGTCACAAGCAAGGTGACAGAAGGAGAAATTGAAAGAACCTACAAATGCTATACTTGCATGTTAAGATGCTAAGATAATGTGTCTTTTGGAATTGTTGTCAAAGTGGGAGAATAAGCTAGAAATTGATTACATCTGCTGATTGCATTTATGAAGAAAGTGGGAGAAAATGTAGAAACTAATCAAATAAAGATAGAGGGAGAATAAGCTAGAAGAAAGAGGTAAGGATACATCAGCTAAGAGGGAGAAGTGAAAACTGATGGTTCTATTTTTCTTTTTGGTATTTGACTTACTGTTCTAACTTTTGTTGAATAGTTTGGTCTGATGGTTAATCAATTTGGTTTGCCATCAATGCCAAAGAGGGAGATTGTTGGAAATCTGATTGAAAAGATCATTGTTGAAGATCAAAGAGAGAGATTGTTGCTAAGAAGGAAGCTAGTTGATAAAGAATATTTTCAATCATTGTTTTTTCATTGATGTCAAACTTGCTAATTGTAGGAATGACAATTGCTTAGAAGATCCAAGTACTATCACTTAGTTTATTGATGAAGAGGATTTGATCAACAAGATGTAAGAAGAACACCTAAGGGAAAGGTTGAGTTATGGTTTTGTAATGAAGTGCAAGGATCAACTAAGACAATGATTAAATGATGTGTTGGTAATATATTCTAAGTTACAGAGGTTGGTCACACTTAGAAACTTTAAGAAGTATAAGTTATAATAAGGTTAACTACAAGGCTTGACTAAGTTCATAAGTGAGTTCCGAGAAAGCTAGTTCAAGCCGAGAAAACCTTTAGTTGGAGCCGAGCATCAAAAAATCCTAGTGTGTGCCGAGTGAAGTTCAAGTGCCGAGTAAGTGAAGATGCCGAGTGAAGTTTAGGTGTTGAGTAAGTAAAGATGCCAAGTGAACTTTAGGCACTGAGTGCTAGTAAAATATAGTGAATGTCGAGTGAATTCACAGTGGGTGTTGAGTAACATAGTGTGTGTTGAGTGCCAATTTTTCAATAGTGTTGAGCTGTTGCATTATATGAAAAGTTATAGATTTTCCAGATCTGAGCCGACATGGTTGTTACCTAGAATTTTGTGAACCTGATAGAGGATAAGGATGATGAGCTGGTGCCACAGAATTCTATGTAAACCATTTTTAGGAAAATTTGAGAGGATTCTTCAAGATGTTTCTAGAGGAAACTAAATGTGGGTTAGATTCAATGAATCCTACGTAATCCATCCAAACCAAAATTAATGGAGGGAAGAATTGAGTGGGAAAGAGGATTCTAGACTTCTATTTAAGGAATCACAAACCTTGAAGCGGGGATTGCTAGCTAGAGTTGCTAAAGTGATTGAAGAGTTTCAAGGAGGAGGAAGAACAAAGTACAAAGACTCTACTTCGATAAGTGGTCAGAGGAGAGATGATTGCACTGGTATATTGAGCATGGAGACTCAAGGAGATGAAGCTTGAAGGGTGGATAAGCTATCAGTGTTACAAAGACCTAAGCCAGGAAAATTGTGAAGAGTTGAAAAGTGATTTGAGATCTACAAGATAAGTTGTGTATTATTATAAGGTCAAAACCCCTTATTGTTACTCTCTAGCAATTGTATCAGTTAGGGTAAATGGAAATCCTATGGACTTAGGTTGGTTTAACAACCATTTGTAAATCCTTTAACAGGGTGACATTCCAAGTGAATGTTCTAAAGTCCTCTAACAAGGCCCATTTATAACAGGGTGGTTAAATCCTTTAACCAGGTCACGCTTAACAGTGTGTTGTAGCCTTTAATAGGGTAGGCCTTTCATAGGGCATCACTTTAGAAGAGTGAGAATTGAGTAGCATGTTACTGGTAGTTTTTCCCAAATTGGGTTTCCATGTAAATCACTATGTCATGTGTTGATTTACACGTGTGTTATGCTTGCATGCTGATTTATAGTAACCTACTGATTAGAAAAGTTTAAGCTTGAATGAATGAATGGTTGAATGGGCTCACTACACTTAGTAAAAGTTTGAATTGGACATTTGGACCTTGAATAATTGATTCACACCCCCCCCCCCCAGTTATTGTAAAGCATTTCTAATAGGTATGTGGCGCTAGTTTCCCATGAAAAAATAATAAAATAATGAGTGTACAAGATGAAAAGATCTACTTATTTCATTAAAGTGGCTTGTTTCTTAAATATGAAAGGTAGAAAATTTGTGTCTTATAAAATATATAATATACATCCTTTCAAACTTTTTAGATTTGTATATGAGATACTATTTAAGAAACAATTTTACTTTCAATATTTTAAGTTTTTGCTCCCTTATTTTCTAAAATTATCAATATCATAACTTTAATTATTTTAAATAAATTATGTTAAACATATATTTTACAAAATTCTTCAAAATTTCATTAAAAAAATTTAAAATTTTAATAAATTTATTTTAAAAATGAGTGTGAACATAATTTCATATGAAATAAATCTCAGGAAATTTATTTTTATGATAAATCAATTTTTAAGTTTCCTTAAAACAAGCACTCAAGGTTGGAGTTTTTCTAACTATAATTACAAGCCTTTTTAGTCTGCTAAAGAAACATTTGAATCAAAGTATTGAGAATAGTTGAAATGCTTAACACGAAAAGAATGCTTGACAATCAAAGGATATTTAAGAAATATTTTTGGAGGTTAAAACTAAGTTTTATGTAGGTGATTTATAAGAAGTTATAAATTGTAAAATTTGAATTATAAATTAGCTTAAGAAATATGAATACGATTAAGATAAATGAATTTGAAATGTAAATAGTGGAAGTTCTTGCATTCTGATGAAATTTTAGAGTTGTATAGGTAGTAAAAGCATAATTTCATGATTAATCATTATATACTATAACAAACTTATTTAGATTATGAAAACTTATGTATACTCTAACAATTTTATCTAGGTAATGACATATATTATGACAAAGTCATCCAAATTAATGGAGTCAAATAAATTCAGTAATTTGAATGCAATCAATTATTAATTAATTAATTGAAGAGGTTTATCCTTAGGCTTGATAAAAACACTCAAGAGTCTTTTTATAAAGAAAACTATGATTATAGGTTAGAAGAACATCTTCAACATGAAACGGTTGTCTGGGTATCATATAGAGAAGAACTAGAACCAATACTTAGTTGTTTAAATGTTTTTGGAGATAGATAAGAGACTAGTGGGAAATAATGTTGCATCCACTTCTTGTAATACTTCCATAAAAATTCCATTAGACCTAGTGGAAATTTTTTTATTACCAAAGGTTAATTTCCTCTCACAAGGTTTCCATTGTTTACAATCTTGATGTTTAATATGTGTTTTATTTATATTTTGCAAGATTGTTTATCTATTCTTAATTGCATGTCTAAGCTTTGCAACCTTGAATAAATAAAAGATTGGTTACTAATTATGAGTACCTTAATGTCCAGTATACAAAATTATTGCAAAAACCTTAGATTTGAAAAATCTACCACTCACCCCCACAAATCACCCCTATTGAGAAAATTGGTTTTATTGAAATCAAAGTCACCCTATATAACATTATATTTATTTGGTACAAATAGATAAGGTCCATCATTCTTGGTATAATGTCATCTTTCTCAAAATTGACTTTACCGTTGCCTATGATTTTATAAAATGGCCTTTTATCTTGGCTATGTTGGGTGCTCTTTGATCCAAGATTTTTTCATTTATTGTATAAAGATATTGTTTGGGGATGCTTCTTATCCATCACCATTGATGGTCATCAGTCTCAAGCCCTTAGGATCCACCCTTACATTCATGAGGGTTGACCTCTTGCTTCCTCTTTATATTTTCCAATAGTTGAATGCTTTGAATACTTTTTGGAAAATATTAATGGAAAGTTTAAAGGAATATCCTTTGCTAATTTACTTGTCCAGTTGGTCAATGTTCATTTTAAAGACAATTCTTCCATTTTCTAGTCAAATAGGAGAGTGAAATTAAATATGCCCTTAAATCTCTTGAAACTACCTTCTTTCCAGTGTCCTAGTGTGGCCTCTTCCTTTTAGTGAGCTTTTTCTCACTCTCACTAGACTCAAAACTAAAGTCTTGTTTGGGGGGGTCTTGAATTTTTCCATTTAGAGTTGTTTATTCACTCTCCTAGCAATCTGCATGCTCCTCCTTGTGTCCATATCAGACTTAATCAAACTTTTTTTCACCTCATCCTTCTATTGACAAGGATTGACATTTTTTGGATTGACATTTTTGTCAAGGATTGACATTTTTTTTGGATTGAATAGGTTGGCAATTTTTTAAAAAAAAATTTATAACCTAATGTTGACATATTTATATTTAATGTTTATGTATTCTTCCTAATGTTTACATTTTTGTTACCTAGGGTTTACAATTTTAATAGTCTTCCAAGTTTTGTGTGTTCTATGAACTATGAAATAATGATTTCCAACCAATAAAAAAAAATTTAAACTAAATGAAAACATATTATATTTATAATACAATGAATAATTATTTCTAAAACAATAAAATAATACATATTTTCAAAAAAATCTTAAATATTGAACAGAAATAATAATAAATAGTCGAACTTGTTTGGTGAGTGAGAAAAATGGACAGAGTGGATTGACAAGGTGATGGAAAACATGCATGTATCACTTACAAATTGTGATCACATTTATGGTGAAGTGATTCTAAATCATTCTAGCATTTATATCATATCAATGTCAAGGACTTTTTAAGAATGTATGTTTGAAAGTAACTTTTTTATTATTTATAGATATAGTAACATAATTGTTTCCAAAACATTATAAGAATTTGTTAAATTTTATAAATTTTTATATAGAGTTTCATATCTTACAACTAGTACTTGAAAAATTATTTCTTATTTATTTAAAGTTTGTTTCTCTTTATTTTATTTATTCATAAGAATAATAAAATAATGAATTGGGGGTACTAGAATCAATTAGAAATGTCTTTGGGATCTCAAATAGAAAGGTAATTTATGTGATAAGAGGAAGATTGTATTGGTCTCTTGGGACAAGTTGTGCATACCTAGGTCTTCCTGTGGAATAGGGATTGACAATTTGCTTAATAGGAATCTCAATTTGAGGGTTAAGTTGGTCTAGAAATTTTATGAGAATTTGGCATCCCTTGTACTTGGATAATTCAAAACAAAAATTTTGGACTCAGATAATCAAGAGAGAATATTAACTATGAAAAATCCTTTGTTAGGATCTATAATACAAAATTTCTCAGTGAAGAGTATGGAGATCCTACTTCTCTACCTCTTATGGGTAATAAACTAAGGAGCCAAAGCCCTCCTTAGGTTAAATTCTTGGAATGACTTACCCTTTCTTAATTCATTGGGTATATTTCCTAGATCATAGGCAGCTTGGAGAGGTTTTTGGGTTATGCAATTCATAATTACCTATATAACTCAACCACATAAGATGGTGCCAAGGATAGGTAGAAGTTCATACTGGAAAGTGTGATCCTAACAGAAAAAATATTACAATTGGTGAGTATCCTAATTGGAGGTCAATCTACACTTCCAATTAAGAGGATAAATTAGTTTGGTCATTCAACAAAATTGAAAAGTATTAAGTTAAACTAGGTCATTCTTCCTTGCTAAATGGTATATATCCAGCAAAATCCAAGGAATTTTCCTTCTTTTGTGTGATGCAGTTCTCCCCAAGGATGGTGATTTTCTATGGATAGCACTAGATAAGGGTGAGCCCACAATAGTGGGTTAGAGTTTTTTTCATAAACAAACAATTTGAAATGTGCATTTTTTAAACTTTTAGATGAATATTTCCATTAAAAAATTCTAAATTTGAAGATGAAGTAAATTATAGTTTTTTAGCATTTTTTGTGTCGATTCTATATACATATACATATGCATACATATATATATACACACACATATATATACATCTATAGATATACGTATATATATATGTGTGTGTGTGTGTGTGTGTGTGTGTGTGTGTGTATACAAATATTTATACACACACACATATATACATATACATACACATACATATATATTTACATATATATATATATATATATATATATATATACACACATATACATATGCATATGTATTTTTATGTGTGTATGTATATGTATGTATATGTATGTATATGTATATGTATGTATATGTATGTATATGTATATGTATATACATAAATATACATATACATATATATATACATACATACATACATATACATATATATACATACATCAAATCACAAATTTAAAAACAGAGAAATGATGGATGTGAGATCACTATGGTAGGATTGAGCATTTTGTACAACATTTTTTTCTGAATTTACTTCTACTTTTGCACCTATCATACTACACTAATTGTGGGTTCATTAGGGGTTTTTTTAATATGGCTCTAGCCAACTTTAGCCTAGTAGGTTTTACTAGTGCTAGAATTTCTACAATGAATGTGTAGACACCTAAATTTGATTACATCGCTTTGGTAATCCTATTTAGTTATCTCTAAAGGCATCATTAATTAAGTTCATATTTAATTAATCCTTTGCCATCCCCTAGCTGATTAATTTAATTAATCATCTATAGTCCTAATTGATAAATCAAATAACCTATCATTTATCAATTAAATCCTATTCTCCTGTCTAATTCCAAAATCCCCATTTATTAAATATATCTATTTGATAAATAAAACCCTCAAATCTAATAACCCCTAACCTATTCCTAAATCCTCTATTTAGCTTAATCCGCCCCATCCACCCATACTAACTAAGCTTAGTCACTAACTCACCCACCCTCATGGATGCCATCCACTTGCATATCTCTAACAAGCCTAATCTAATCCTAAATCACCTCTAATCCCCCCCCTAACCTTGTCACATTCGCTAAGCAAGCTTAAGACTTTCCTAAGCCAAGCAAAGTCAACAATCTCAACTCCCTCCAAAATATCCCAACCACTAAGCCTTCAATGCTCTTACAAAGCCATAAAGACTCTTACAAGCCCATTCATTACTCTTACAAGCCATTTATGAAGAGTCTTTATGAAGATATTATCCCTTGAGCCTCCTTTGTTGACTCATCCATCCCCTTTCTTCCATCCACTCACCCTGTGACATGTGTCACTCCCTGGTTGGTGCTAAACAAGCACAATCCATGTGCTCCCCTTTGAGTGCATCCTAGCCCTCCTTAAGCTTTCATCTCTCCTTGCATCTTAGCCCTCCATCCCTCAAGCCCTTAGCCTATAAATTGAATCCCCTCCCAAGCCATTTCAATCACAACCTTAAAGCTAAAGTTATAATGCTAGTTTGAGAAACAAAGCCTTAACCATACCCTTATAATGCCAAATTGAGAGCTCACAAAGCTACCAATTTTCCATTACCCATCCATCTCCATTGAAGCTATTTTTGAGAAGCCTTGAGCATACATATCAATCATTTACATAAACTCATCTACCAAGCAAAGAGCTAATTCCTATTGGGAGAGTCCATTCATTTGGCTCACATTCCTAATTAGGGGTTCCTCTTTTGTCTATCTTATATGTTATATTAGTTTTGTTAGGTAATGTTTTTTTCTCTTAATAGATTAGTGTTTCTTGCTAACATATTAGTACATACAAAATGTTCATGGTACCTCCTCTAAACAAATGGTCGAGAAAGTTAGTTCTGAAAGTGTTTCAAAAGGTAAGCCCTATTCCCCTAATATCATCCTTAACATTGAAGAGTTTGAAGATGCATGTAGTTGGTTAGAGCACCATACCATAATAGGGTGTTTTATAAGTCGCACTCCTCCTGAAAGCATGCTCAAGGTATGGGTAGCCAAGAATTGGATTCCTTATGGAGTTTGACTCGATGACATTTAGAGCCTTACTAAAGGTTTTGTTTTTGTTTCACTTTGCTAACCCTTCTCAAGCCAACGTGGTTTTCAACCATTGGCTTTAGTTAGTTAGGTCTTTAATGTTGGCTTTCTAGCAATGGTCTCATGATTTCACTATGTTTAATGACAAGAAGTTGAAAGTCCCTTATCTGGGTCACATTTTTGAGGCTTCTTGTTCCATGCTAGAAGTTTATTCATGTTATTTCTCAAACCCTTGGAAGGAGCTTGAGAAATTATTCAATGTGCACCCTTAAAGGAGGATTTACATCAAGGTGGAACTTTCTCATGACCTCAAATAATTTGTGGATATTCAGGTTAGAGTGCACACCTTCACTTGGAAGGTGTTGTACTTGAACCTACCAAACACCTTTTATAGATGTCGACTGGCTGATCACAAGATCAAAGACTGCCCTTTGGCTGTGCATCCAAGACAACTCCTATTAAGGAGACACGTGAAAATTTTGTCGATAACACCAAAAAGGATGAATGGAAAATGATGATACACAAGGATAAGGCTTATTTTGTGCCTAAGCATCAAGAGTCCTCTTCTTCCCAACCTTCATTGGAGATTGTTCATGTTACTATCTCTTCTATGGATAGCACTTTGATGGCTCCACTACCCATTTCAAACCTTAGCTCCCAAGGGATAGACTCAACTATGAGCACTCCTTGACTTGCTTTGGTCCATACTCTACAAGTAGCTTCCTTGGTTGTCTCGCATGGGTCTCAAACCCTACGACATCTTTCATAGTCTTGAAGTTTGTGGGGAAGAGCCTGATGGTTGCTCAAAGAAGAGGAGACTCATATTTGTAGGAGTTTTCTCTCCTATAATTACCTCTAGTACATTCTTGCACAATAATTCTCCTCTCTTAGGGATGAGGAATATATGTAAAAGTTGTTTTCATGAATTTTATCTCATGTAATGTGTAGGGTCTCACCACCCTCTAGCACAAGTACTATGTGTGAGACACTAGACATCATATTGGTATCCTAGACATCCTTTAAGTCCAAGAAGTCAAGATTTCAAGGTTCTTTCTTAATGCTTCTTGTTTTATTATCTAGCCAGACAACATGTGATGACCCCTTTTTCAAAATTTTAACCTGATATACAATTTAGGTATAAATTAGGAAATCATCAAATTTTTAAACAAACAACCTAAGATCCTTTCTTCTATTATTTATGTGAGGAGTTTGAGCATTATCATTAATTTATTGATTTTCAAGGAATATTTCTCCTTGTAGTGTCAGGTCATCTTTCATCCTGATTATGATCATTCTGAGATGGTAGAATGACAATGCAGAGGGCGTGTGAAACAAGGTCCAAGCGTATCTGACAAGTCCTCAAAATTACTTCGCCTTTCCCCCCACCAACTCCCTATCTCAGGATTTCATAATTTAGGTGAAGGTATAGCCTTCTACACTATAATTAAAAGTATATCCTAATTTTATTCAAATTTCTATATATATAAGTTTATTTTATTAATATCCTTTGATACAATATTTATTATTACTTTATGTATCAATATCCATTTGAACTTTGATTATCACACTCACACACACACACACACACACACACACACACACACACACACACACACACACACACACATATGCGATGTAAAATATGATAATCTGAACAAGTATTGCAAATGTTTTAATAACATTGAGTACTTCTTGTTATTTATAATATCCATTTTAATATGCATGCGATAACACTTGTGAATTCATAATGTAATAATATGGCAAGCACGTAACAATCCTTTCATGTGAAAACCCAACCATTCTATGTGGAGCATGAGATAGGAATTTCGTAATTCCCCTTAATAGCATTGTATTCACTACATTATTGTGATAAGACACAACTAAATTTTATGTCAATACCTTCAAACTTTAGACAATCGGCTATTTAAGACATACAGGAGGAAATTGTAATAGTACTTGTATCCGGATTGCAGATGTACTACCCTGTCAGCATGGTCTTGCAAATCGGATTACAACGTGATGTCTTGAAGTAATTATATATATCCCGCATCCATTCACAAAATGTGAAATATTCTATTACGTATTCAACGTTGGTTTTAATATATCATTCCTTCTTCTCTAAATGTGAAATATTGATTATGCTGCTTGATGCGATCCCTTCATTCCTATTTCTCCTCCTGTTGCCCTAACCCTAAGACGGGTATTAATATGCTATTCGGCAGTCACCATATTACGTCGTGTCTATTCAATGTAACTTGGTTATATTTTAGTTTCCCTATGTGCATCGATTAGTATTAGATTATTTTTAGCTTGGGCATATGTACATAGTAAATCTTGATAATTATGTATAAGTTCCACTATGATGATAATTAATAATTAGGGTTTCTTTGAATTAGAAGATGTTTAAATACTTATGTTAGGTTTATGGAATTAAATAACATTTATGATATTAATAGGGTTAATGTATTAATGTATTGTGAACTAATAATACATTAAGGTTATGTTTGTTCAAAAGGAATAGAAAAATGATTAAAATAATTTTTGAAACATTTCAAAGTAGTAACAACATATTAACATATTGAAATAATATTTGTCTTAACTTATACAATTTGATTGAAATACTTTTTAGAGATTTTTAATTTAATATATTAAAAATTTACATTAATCCAAGTTCATTACAGTCCCCCCTTCCTGATTTTGCTTGTCCCCAAGCAAAGCTAACTGAGAAAGGATTTCTTCTCCAACCCACAAAGCATCTCCTTGGGAAGATTTTTCCATTTTATTAAGTACTCTAGAATAGTTTGATTTTTTAATCTTCATTCACGTCTATCAAGAATAATCTTAGGCTCCAATATCAACTTCCCTTCACTGTCTAATTGTGGAAGATCACCACATGGGACCATATGTTTCCCAAGAACCTTTTTAAGCCTGGAAACATGGAAGACATTATGGATCTTGTTATTTTCAAGAAATTCTATTTCATATGCTACCTCTCCTATTCTTCTTAGGGTCTTGTATGGTCCATAGAAATGTGGCTTTAGTTTGTCTGCTCCACTGATTTTGATAGAATATTGTTTATAGGGTTGTAATCTTAGGAATACTAGATCTCCAATTTGGAATGACTTGTCAATTCACTTCTAGTTAGCATATATCCTCTGTTGATTCTGAGCATGGTGGAGGTTATCTTTGAGAGTCTTCATGATGTCAATACTTTGCTGAATGAAATCTTCTGCTCCAGGGACTCTACTTTCTTGATTGATTAGGTCTCAAATGTAGTAGCATCATATCCATATAATGCTTTAAATGGACTCATTCCAATTGACATGTGATGAGTATTATTATAATAATATTCTCCCAAGTACAATCATTTGATCCATCAATTTTGTTGTTCGGTTACATAGTTTCTGAGATATCCTTCTATCCATTTGTTAACAATTTTAGTTTGTCCATATGTTTGAGGGTGATAGCTGGTGCTGGGAATTAATTCCGTTCCTGGTAATCTAAAAAGTTCCTTCTAGAATAAGCTAAGAAAATTACTATCTCTGTCACTAATGATATTCTTTGGTAACCCATGTAATCTAAAAATTTCTTTAAAGAATAATTATGCTATCTGTGGTGCCTTTAAATGTATGGATATGGGAAAGAAATGTGCATATTTGGTTAACCTATCTACTACTACCATGATGGAGTCTTTATCTTGCACTTTAGGTAAGCCTGTAATGAAATCCATAGAAATGCTCTCCCATTTTTGTTCTGGAATAGGTAATGGTTGTAATAACCCAACATAATCATGCTCAACTTTATTTTTCTGGCATATTATACACTCCTGAAAATGTTTTATAACATATTTCTTTTGGCCTTTCCATGAGTATCTTTCTCTAATTTTCCTGTAGGTTTTGTAGAATCCAGTGTGTCCAGATAGAGGGTTGTCATGATATTCTCTCATAACCTTACCTTTAACTTTGGAATTTGTTGCAAGTAATATTCTTCCCCTATATAGTATGAGTTCTTCAATTATTTTGATTTCATCATTAGTTACATTTCCTTCCATGATTTCCTTAGTCCTAGGATCCTTAGCATATTCCGCAATAATTTCATTTTTCCAATCACCTGTGATGCTAGTATGGGTGTTCAATTGACCTTTTCTAGATAAGGCATCTGCTACCACATTGTGAGTTCCTTTAACATAGTCAATATCAAAATTATATGCTTGGATTTTACTTACCCACTTTTGCTAGCGATCATTAAGGTTATTTTGATTCATGAAGAATCTCAAACTATTATGGTCCATTTTAATGTTGAATCTTCCACATACTAGGTACTATCAAAATTTTGCCAATGCGTGCATGATAGCCAACATTTCATTATCATAAATTGAATAGTGTTGTTCAATTTTTGTTAGTTTCCTACTTTTGAAAGCAATAAGGTGTTTGTTCTGCATAAGTACAGCCCCAATCCCTTCACCAGAAGCATCACACTATAATTCAAAGGGTTGTGAAAAATTAGGGACCGCTAAGACTGGGCAAGAACTCATTTTCTCTTTTAATTCTTCAAAAGCCCTTTGTGTTGCTTCATTCCATCCAAAATTTCCCTTTTTTGTCAAATATGTTAAAGGAGTTGCTAACTTGGAGAATTTTTTCACAAACCACCTGTAATAGCTACACAATCCCAAGAATCCTCTAAGTTGTGTTAGGGTTTTGGGTTTTTGCCATTCCTTAATTGCTTTAATTTTTTCCTCATCCATGCTTACACCTTTGGCACTAATTTTGTGGCCGAGATAGAGAATCTCTTCTAATCCAAATTCACATTTTGATGCCTTTGCAAATAGTGATTCATAATCTAGTATGCTTAGTATTTCTTCAATATGTTGAAGGTGTTCTCTCCATGACTTGATATAGATGAGAAGGTCATCAAAGAAGATAAGTCAGAATTTCCAGAATTGTTTCTGGAAGATATGATTCATACATGACTGGAAGGTAGTCGTAGCGTTAGTGAGGCCAAAAGGTAGAACTAGAAATTCAAAATGTCCATAATGGCATTGAAATGTTGTCTTGGGGACATCCTCCTCCCTCATTCTAATTTGATGGTATCCTAATCGTAAATCAATTTTGGAAAAATATATTGCTCCATGAAGTTCATCTATAAGTTCATCCACCCTGGGAATGGGATACTAATTTTTTATAGTTTTCTTATTTAGTGCCTGATAATCTATACACATTCTCATTGTCCCATCTTTCTTTTTCATTAGTACTATTGGGGATGCAAAAGGACTAGAACTAGGTTGAATATGTCCCATGGCTAAGAGTTCTTGGATGGCCTTTTCAATTTCATCTTTATACTTTTGAGGATGTCAGTAAGGGGTGGTGATCACTGGCTTAGCATCCCTTTCCAATTCTATAATGTGTTCAAATCCTCTTTTGGATGGCAATCTTGGTGGAATTTCTTCAAATACCCTCCCATGTTTTTTAAGGATAGGTTCAATATATATATGGATAGTTGATTCCTAAGGTGTGGATTTATTCAATACCAAACATTGTGCAACCCACTCTCCTCGACCATGCCGCAGTTTTCTTTCTATTCTTTTACATGAGACCAATTTTTCCGAACCATCAGGTATCCCTTCTAATGTTATTTCTTCACCCTTGTGCTCAAAGTGGATTTTTAAGTTTGGAAGGTCAAACCTAAAACATCCCAAATAAAATATCCATGGACCTCCTAGAATTATATCTGAATCTAGTGGAACCACATGTAGATCTTCTCTGATGGTGTGCTTCCTCCCCAAAGTGATTTCTTTTTGTGAAATTACCTTTGTACATTGCACTAATGATCCCATGGCTTGAACGACAGTGAAACCTTTGAACTTCTCAATTTTTAATTTCATTATGTTGACAAGTTTTTCATCAATGTAGTTATGGGATGCTCCACTATCAACTAATGCAATAACTTTTTGTCCATTAAGAGTGCATCTAATTCTCAAGACTCAATTTTTAGAGGGTTGAGTCATAGTAGCTATCACTCCATATTCTTCCCCCTCTTCTCCATTACCTTGGTCACATTTTTCCTTTTTGTTACCTCTTCTTCCTCTAGGTCTTCTTCTATTATTTGGATGCGACATCTTTTTTCACATCTATGTCTTGGTACCCAATCTATTCCATAGTGGCAACAATTGTTTCTTTTTCCGCTGCAGTTATGGCCTAGTTCCCATGGCTTTTGGCATTTAAAGCATAAATTTTTCTTCTTAAGTTCTTCTTGATCCTTTGTAGGGATGAACTTTTTGTGAAATTTATTATTTTTGTGATTTTTTGTATTAGGTTTATTCCAGGATTTGTTATTTGTATTTGAAACTTCCAATCTGAGTGCTATTTCAAAGGCATCATCTAGAGATGAAGGTTTCAAGGCACTTACTAGACCTTTTAGTGAATCTCTCAATCCTTCTATGAAAAAGTAGATTGTTCATCATCTACTCCTGTAACCTAGACCGAGATCTTTTGGAATTCCTTAATATAATCCTCTATTGTTCCTTGCTGTCTTATTTGAGTTAATTTCTTAAAGTTTTCTTGAGGATGCTTTCTATCAAATCTCTTAATGAGTTTTTGAGAAAATTCTTCATAGGAGGTAATATTTTGGTGCCCTTGAGTAATAAGACCGTGGTGCCACCAATCATGTGTTGTTCCTTCTAGGTGGAGGATTGCAAATTGGAGTGCATCTTCTTCTGTCATTGGACTAAGGGTCAAATAGGTGTTTAATTTTTGTAACCAGGCATGTGTAGTGAATTTTTCTGACCCATCAAAATTTGGAAGTATCACTTTATTTACTTTACTTCTAAAGTCTTGGTTTTTATGGCTTCTTTCTCTCTTATGTATTTCATGTCTGTTGGCTTCGCAAAATTCTCTGAATGATATTAACTCTCTAATTTCTGGTTCAATGTTGGAATAAGCTCTAGCATTCTTGATAGCAATATTGGTTGTATGTCCCTCTTCTTCCATTGAGGGCCCTTCCCTGGGTAAGAAGGTAGGTTTGGGTACTTGAGGTGGTGAAGCTCCATTATTTTCTGAATGGTTTGAACTTATGTCCCTTCCACCAGAATTATTAATTTTAAGATTGTTTATGGAATTTCCCATGTTTTGCAGAGTTTGAAGAAGTGCTTGATTTGATCTTTCTATTTTCTCTACTAAGGTTTGTTTTGTCTGTTCCATAACATTTCTAATTTCATTAGATAATTGCTTACTCATTTTTTCTCCTCTTGTCATTTACTATATTTTCAGGATGGAAGGATCAGGTTCTGATACCAATTGTGATGACCCCTTTTTCAAAATTTTAACGTAATATACAATTTAGTTATAAATTAGGAAATCATCAAATTTTTAAACAAACAACCTAAGATCCTTTCTTCTATTAGTTATGCGAGGAGTTTGAGCATTATCATTAATTTATTGATTTTCAAGGAATATTTCTCCTCATAGTGTCAAGTCATCTTTCATCCTAATTATGATCATTTCGAGACGGTAGAATGACAGTGCAGAGGGTGCATGAAACAAGGTCCAAGCATATCTGACAAGTCCTCAAAATTACTCCACCTTTCCCCCCACCAACTCCCTATCTTAGGATTTCATAATTCAGGTGAAGGTACAGCCTTCTACACTATAATTCAAAGTATATCCTGATGTTATTCAAATTTCTATATATATAAGTTTATTGTATTAATATCCTTTGATACAATATTTATTATTACTTTATGTATCAATATCCATATGAACTTTGATTATCATGCATGTGTGTGTGTGTGTGTGTGTGTGTGTGTGTGTGTGTGTGTGTGTGTGTGTGTGTGTGTGTGTGTGTGTGTGTGTGTGTGTGTGTGTGTGTGTGTGTGTGTGTGTGTGTGTGTGTGTGTGTGTGTGTGTGTGTGTGTGTGTGTGTGTGTGTGTGTGTGTGTGATGTAAAATATGATAATCTGAACAAGTATTGAAAATGTTTTAATAACATTGAGTACTTCTTGTTATTTATAATATCCATTTTAATATGCATGCGATAACACTTGTGAAATCATAATGTAATAATATGGCAAGCATGTAATAATCCTTTCATGTAAAAGCCCAACCATTCTATGTGGGGCATGAGACAAGAATTTCGTAATTCCCCTTAATAGCATTGTATTCACTATATTATTGTGACAAGACACAACTAAATTTTATGTCAATACCTTCAAACTTTAGATAATCAGCTATTTAAGATGTACAAGAGGAAATTGTAATAGTACCTGTATTTGGATTGCAGATGTATTGCCCTATTAGCGTGGTCTTGCAAATTGGATTACAATGTGATGTCTTGAAGTAATTATATATATCCCACGTCCATTCATAGAATGTGAAATATTCTATTACGTATTCAACATTGGTTTTAATATATCATTCCTTCTTCTCTGAATGTGGAATATGGATTATGCTGCTTGATGTGATCCCTTCATTCATATTTCTCCTCCTGTTGCCCTAACCCTAAGATGGGTATTAATATGCTATTTGGTAGTCACCATATTATGTCATGTCTATTCAATGTAACTTGGTTATATTTTAGTTTCCCTATGTGCATCGATTAGTATTAGATTATTTTTAGCTTGGGCATATGTACATAGTAAATCTTGATAATTATGTATAAGTTCCAATATGATAATAATTAATAATTAGGGTTTCTTTGAATTAGAAGATGTTTAAATACTTATGTTAGTTTTATGGAATTAAATAACATTTATGACATTAATAGGGTTTATGTATTAATGTATTGTGAACTAATAATACATTAAGGTTATGTTTGTTCACAAGGAATAGAAAAATGATTAAAATAATATTTGAAACATTTCAAAGTAGTAACAACATATTAACATATTGAAATAATATTTGTCTTAACTTATAAAATTTGATTGAAATACTTTATAGAGATTTTTAATTTAATATATTAAAAATTTGCATTAATCCAAGTTCATTATATTACACTATTTTTTCTTCGCAGCATGAATTTGGTTGAGGTGGTGTAGTTTCTCTTCTCTTGTGCCACATTTTATTTCTTCTATTATTTCTCATGGTTATGACCCCATGAATAAGATTGCATGGATTTATTTTTTTCCTTCCACAATCATTCTTTTTGGATTGCTAATGTATATGCTCCCAATGATGTTGTTGAGAGATCTCAACTTTAGTGTTGGATGGCAGATTCTCTACCACCCACCACTTGGGTTGTGTGTGGGGACTTTAATATGCTCAACTTGGATTCTAATAAAGAAGAACTCTACCATTTTGATGGATAGCTAGAGAAAAATAATCTTGGTCCTACATGCAGAATAAATTAGGGTTTTTTAATCCCAATACCCATCATTGTCGTACTAGTGGGACTGTTGAAAAAGAAGATTGTTGAAGTATAGAAATCATTGGAACAATCATTATTTTATCACTAATGTCAAACCTACTACTTGTTGGTAAGGCAATCGCTACTTTGGTCTGAATGCTATCATTTGGTTGATTGATGAAGAGGATTTGAAAATATAGAATAACAAGAGTATCTAGAGAAAGGTTGAGTTATATGGTGTATAAAAGGAGCACTAATACCAAATAAGACTTTGATGATATGATATATTGTTTACCTACTTAAGGAGACAATGAAAGAATACTTAGCAAAGACAAGAAGAAGTGTTTACACTAAGTTTTTGTTTGTCAAGCCAGACCGAACAAACAATGTAAGTTAAGCACTTAGTTCAAGGCGAGCAAAATTTAGTATGTGTCAAACAAAACAAAAATCAAGTATGTGCTAAGAAAAGAAGAAAGATAGTATGTGTCAAATGTTATAAATGGTAGTATTGACTGAGCAAGGAAGATTTAGTTTATGCCAAGCAACCTAGTGTTGACCAAGTATCAACAATCAGTTATTGTCGAGTGATGAACATAATTTTTGAGTGACAACAAAAAGAGTTTGAATGAATATTTGACTAATCTGAGCTAACAAAGTTGGTTTCTTGAATTATGTAATCATATTCACAATAATCTTGATGAGCTGGTGGCACAAAATTCAAGATAAAGTATTTTTAGGTAAATCTAATGAGGATTGAAAGATAAGTTTCTAGAGGGAAACTAATGGAAAGAAGGGAGGATTCGCTAAATCTAACCTAACCCTAAGATGTATGATTGTGATTAAGTGACAAAAGATCAAAAGTCTATATTTAAGGAGATACAAGGCTAGAAGCAACAATGTCAAGGGTGGAATATCTAGTGTGTAAGTGAGATCAAAGAAATCTAGAGCTATTGCTTCATCTAGTGGCTGGAGGAAAGAACCTGCAGTTGGCATACTAAGCATGAAGGCTTAAGGAGGTGAAAGCTTGAAGGGTGAACAAGAAATCTGAGTTGAAGGGAATGAATGCCAAGAAGAATGGAGAGCTGAATTAGAGATCTAAAATTTGCAAGTGAGTTGTTTTATTATCAAATCAAGTCCTACTGTTACACTCTAACAATTGTATTAGTCTAGATAAATCCTTTGGATTAAGATTGACCTAACAGTCATGAGTAAATCCTTTAACAGGGTGAAATTCTAATGGAATGTTCTAAACTCCTCTAACAAGGCTCACTTTTAATAGGGTGATTGAAATCCTTTAATCAAGGTCACATTTAACAGTGTGCATTGTAACCTTTAACAGGGTTGGCTCCTCACAGAGCTCACTTCAGAATAGTGAAAATTGGTAGCATGTCACTCGTGGTTTTTCCCAAATTGGGTTTCCACTTTAAATCCTTGTGTAAAATTGTGTGAATAAGTTTGTGATGTTTAATGTTTACATTTCTACAAAATTGATTTGACCTAGGACAATAACCTACAAATATTTAAAGATATTAGATGATCTAATCAATGCATGCACATATATATTTATTGAGTAATGAAAAATTGTGTCCCCTATTATTCTAAATTATTCCAACAGGGACTTGGCATACTTGGGCTAATTTTAGAGCTAACTCTAACATGATTTTTAAAAGGCTTGATCATGCAATGAAATTCACATAATATTATTTTTTTCTAAAGAAAGGGAATTACCTATCATTCCTCTGCCAGATGTGACTTTGTTAGACCATTTCCCCATTCTCTTTACTATCACTTGGAAAATAGCTCAGAGGCATCCTTCTAAAACTCAATTTTTCCTGAACACGTCATTGTTGAGTCATGAACCACTATGGCTCATATTTTTCATGTTTGTAACTTAGAGCCATGGTGCCACACTCAATTTGGGTAGATACAATGGTGGAATGATTCCATCAATCGTATGACAAAATTTATTTAGATCTATGACAAGCAAGTTGCCCTGTACCGCAAGCACTCATATAAGATAACCACCAAAGATTTGTGTGCAACTTCTAATGCTTTGGCCTTGAATCTATTTGATTCATACTTGCAACTTTTGCTTGCTAATATTTGTTGTCAAAAGAATTTGTTTGATACTTATGCTACTAGGGGAGCCCAAATCAAAGCTTTCCTTTACTAGCTCCAAGTTGCTGACCAAGCTTCAAAATAATTTTTTAATCTCTTTGAGATTGTCATACCTCAATGGGGATTAAAAGAATCAAAGAATGACAATAGGTTTTTTCCAGCCTTCCTGAAATTCTTCAAGCCACTATTTTTCACTATGAGAAGGTCTTTACTACTTAGGAATTTACTCCTAAGAAAGAGCATGCCCTGAATTAATGCATTGTTGTTACTCCTAATTGTCTTATGACTGAGCAAAATGCTTTTTATGAGTAATTTCTTACCCTTGGAGACCTCAAGAAATTTTTCTTTTCCATGGTTGATGACAAATCCCTTGGGTGTGATGGGTTCCCTTATGAATTCCATAAAGCCTTCTGGGATTCCATTGGGCTTGATCTTCATAAAGTGTACCTAGAAGCATATTATTCTAAATATTTAGGAAATATTATTAATAAAGGAAACATAAAGTTCATATGTAAAACTAGAGATTTAGAAGACATATGTAATTGGTGGCCCAGCACCTTATTGAATGTCTCCTATAAAATTATAGCCAAATCCCTGTTGCTCAAGATCTGACATCTTCTGCCTTTGATTGTTCATTTGGAATAGACTGGTTTCATCAAATCTCACTCTATTCTTGAAAACATCATTGTTATATGTGAAGGTATGGAATGGGCCCACCAATCTAAAAAGCAAGCTCTTTTTCTCAAAATTGATTTTGCTAAAATGATCCCATAGAATGGTTTTTCATTCTAGCTATGCTTTGTACAATTATTTTTGGCCCAATTTTTCTCTAGTATGTGGAGATTCTCTTTAGCAAATCTTTTACATGTATCGCCATAACTAGTAAAAATTGTAAGGCCTTTGGCCTCTGTAGATCCATTTGTCAAGAATGTCCTTCACTTCCTATCTTTTATGTTCTAGCTGCTAAAGGGTTTGGTTACCTATTGGCTCATTTCATCTCCTCTAGTAAGGTTCATTGAATCTCTCCTCTAGAGTCCCCAACTCAGCTGGTCAATGGATATTTTTGTGATGACTCCTTCCTCACCCTGATTGAGGATGAAAATAATGTCATTAATGTGCTTTAATGTTTGGAAACCTTCTACTTGGCTTCTAGGTCTTCCATTCAATGGCACAAGACTCTTTACTATAGACGATCCTTCCTTCCTACTCCAAGGTGCCATGCTCAATTCTAGTGGAGATAGATCCATCATGGAGAAATATTTTAGTTTTTGGGTATCCCCTTTGCTTTTCAGGCCTCAACAATTGATCTATGGAATGTCATTTTGGACAAAATTGCTAAAAAAATTTATTACTGGCTTACTAAGCCTTTGTCTCTCACTGGTAAGTTTCAAATTTTCTCCAAAGTTTTGTCTTCTACTTATGTTTATTACTCTTCTATTGGATCTCCTCCAAAGCCTCACAAACTAAGTTGAAAAGCTCCTCAAAGACTTTCTCTAGGTCTCTGATGCAGAACACCATGGTTTCCACCAAGTTACTTGGGAATACTATTTCTTGCCCAAATATTCTAGTGGTATGGGTCTTATTTCCACCCAACAACAAGGCATTTCCTTGTGCATATAGTGGGTTCTCAAAGCCCATTCAAGGGATCAAGGCTAGAAAATCTTTCTCTAGCATTGCATCTGCTTTAGTTTTCCTTTCAACCAATTGAAGTGGAAGGGGATAGGGTTTTAGACCCTTCTCATCAGCTTTGAACCTATTGTGGTGTCCATAACACACACCCCATTCCTCACTAGGAATGGGGACCCCCTACCTTTTTCTGACTCCTGGACTCATAGTTCAAAAGTTTGGAGAAGAAAATATGGTTAAAAGTTAGAGTCCTAGTGTCAAAATTGAAAAAGCACAAATAATTTAAAATTTTGAAAAAATTAAAAAAAAAGAAGAAAAGTCAAAAAACACAAAAACATTATAAAATGGAAAAATTGAAATGCAAGTTTCAAAAAAAAAAAAATTTTAAAACAATTTTAAAAAATAATAATAAAAAATTTTTAAAAATTATTATTATAAAATTTTGAGGAAGTGTGTGCGCCCATTTTTGCCAATGTATATGTGGTGTGCCACATGTCTATGTTGTGCGATGTGCAAGCACCCCGTGTGCGATGCGTTGTGAGCACTACACGTCCACGTCATGCCATTGTGCGTGCATCTGCATGCGCGCCTTGCACACGATGCACCACACGCCATGTCATGCCACTGTGTGCATGCCCACGCTGTGCCACATGCCATGATCCACAAGCATGTCGTGCCAAACACTTCATGTGCATGCTCCCACTTACCTTGCCAAAAATTAAAAAAATTAAAAAATAATGTTTTTTAAAAATAAAATAAAATAAAAGGACACACCTAGCACACCTCCAAGGTGTGTAAGGTGCACTAAAATTTGTCTTCCAGAGGTGTTTGTCTTAATTAAGAATTTTCATCTCTCTGAACTAATGTTTGCTTCTTTTTGTAGGTAAAAAAGGCATCATCAACTTGTCAAGATCATAACTTTTGACTCGGAGCTCAGAATTTAGAACTGTTTACACCATTGGAAAGAAGAACTAAAGATCTAATTTCAGTTCCTAAAACAACGAGCCTTCGGCTACCTATTTTTAGGGACTAACGAAGGTTTTCACTTGAAATTTTTAGTAGAAGACATCCAAAAAAGCCATTGAAAAACACCTAGAAAAACTTGTGAAAAAGTATTAAAAAGTTCCAAACATTTGATCATTTTGGATAATATGGGTCACTTGGTCTCTGACTGGGAAGGATAGGGCAATTGGAGAGAAGACAAATGTCGAAGATATAGAGGTTGGACATATAAAGCAAAACAGACTCCTCATCTTATGTAGCTATTAATGACAAGATTCAATGCAAGTGCCTTGGGATTTTAGATTGAAGAAGTAGAAGGAGTTCAAGTTTATGAAAGTGCTTAGTTATAAAAAGGGTATAAATCATCATAAAGGAGAAAAGTATGTGCACAAAAAGTGATCTAAAACCCCATTTGAGTATAACCTAGAAACCATTTTCAAAATTGAGAACTTTGATTTTTCGGTAAATTGAGCTTCTAAGGTGCACAGGTGTGTAGGTGCATAGCTTCTCAGGTCCATAGCTCCACAATTCTAAGGTGAACCGACAGTTAACTGCTTGTTCCAAAAATAGTGCTTTCCATACATCGAAAATGCATTTTGATGATGATTCAACTTCGACACACACCTAGTGAAGGACTAGCTTCTAATTTTGTCACCTCTAGACACTCCTACTTTGACTGAGAGCTTCCTCCTACTTTCTCTCTCATGTTTTCTTTTTTTTTGAAATGTAAAGGGCTCATGCACTAATTAATGAATAAAATATGGATGGAGTCCCTCTAAGCACTAGATTAATGGTTAGTCTATATATATTTAGTTTGTTTTAATCTTTTAAAAGCATTTTTTTGCATGAAGATATCTCTCACTCTCAACACAAATTGAGGAGACAATTTCTTATAAATACCCTATTGTAAAATGTAAAAAGGGTCGTCGTTATTATGCAATAAAATTATGCTTTTGGTGCTTGCATTTGGAGTGTAGTGATTCTTGCCTAAATGTGTCATATTTTTGTGAATTTTATTCATGAGATTGTGATTGAGCCAAAGGTTTATTGTGTTGTTTTTGGTTGTGTGATCTATTAGTTCTAGTGTTTGCTACAAATTTATGAATTCTACTAATGTAACAAGCTTGAGAAGAGGTCATCAAATTGTGTCTACATAGCCTTTTATCTCACATGAACGCACTTTCTGTGGCTTTGCGATTTGATGAAAGGTTAAATATCATATGATTATCAAAGTTTCTCACCAATGATTGCATCAGTGGATTCTAGGAAGTGATGCTCCTGTTTTCATTGGTTTTCTACAAATTTATTCGAAAGCTTAATTTGCAGTGTGTTATTTTTTGTAGCTTATGTCTATTTAGGATTTCAATTTCATGTTATTTGCTTCACTAACCCCTTATTAGAATAGGAACTCATTTTAGTTGCACGGTTAGATTACATTCATTAAAACCCCAGAAAATACAAAAATATTGTTCTTTTGTGTTTGATTTTGAGATAGAAAAAAAAATTACTTCATTCCAAGATCATAATAGAACCAGCAAAGGCCTCCTCATGAACAATCACATTTATCTTCAGCTAAGCAGATTTTGGTATGTCGCAAGACAAATACTGAACCTTGGAGTTGATCCCAAAAAGATTAGCTTTTCAAGAGAGGAATTACACAATGGATTCCTATAGTTGACCTCATGTAAAATGACCACCCAGTAGAACTTATTGACATTCAAGGCTCTTTCACAGTCAAGAAAACTTAGAAAGCATCGTTGGGTTGGAAATGGCTTCAAAGATGACCTCTCCATGAATCATCATAATCTTTGGTGTTCACCCTTGTTAGTTCTAAAGGGTGTTCCTCTTTCCAAGATTCAAGGTGTTAGTGCTCTACATTTTTTCAAATGTGGCATTAGGATGCCCAAAGATCATTTCTCTAGAGCTACCATGAGTATAAGATCTTGGGAAGACATGTAGCTCTAGTATCATTTATCTTGCCCAGATCATCAAACTTTTGATTTATTGGTCTCTGTTATTCCACCTTGCTTGCTTGACAAGCTAGGTATTCGATCTATCAAGCCTTGGTGGAATGGACTAGAAGTGGTATCCATTTACTCCTCTTGTCAATTACAAGGCTAAAATGGGATACTTGTGGTTGGTGCCTGACTTGCCCATGCTTGAGTCTCTCAACCACCATTGGCACCTTTAGTCCACACAACAAAATTGGAAATATAGGTTTAATGTAATATGGACACTTTTCCTAGTGTTTTATTTTCTAGGGCTTGCCTTTGGGGTCTTGGCTCAAGCATCTAGGTATTCCAAGCTTGTAGTGTCCTTTAGCAAACATTACTTTTTTAAGAATTGTGTTTTGAATCCTTATATCTCCCAAATAATCAATATTAATTTTGAGACTTGTACTCTTCCTATCAACAAAACATAACATGATATGTCCCTTTTAAGACATAATATACCAGAAATAAGTTGCAAACAACTATGTTGCTAGGGGAGCTTAGATCAAAGCCTGTCTCCATTGGATGGAGGTTGGCAATTAGGCTTCTAAAGAATTTTTCAAAGTTGTGCGATATCACCATTCAGCAATAGGCATCAAATGCATTAGGGAGGACTAGTAGGTTCTTTTTGACCTACCTAGCATCCTTTAGGATTTTGTGTCACTATGAAAAGGTCTTCACTGCCTAGGGGCCCTCTACAGTGCATGATCATACATTACAAGCATGTATTGATGCTACTCCCAATAGGGTTTCTCCCAAGAAATATGCCTTTTGTGAGCAAAAGCTCACACTTGCTGACCTCAAGGAAGTTATCATCTCCATGGCTATTGATAAGGTCCTTGGTTGTGATGGTTTCTTGTGTGAATTTTACAAAATCTTATGGGATGATATTGGCCCTGGTCTACATTAGGTGTACCAAGAAGCATAAAATTCTCATTCCCTAGGAATCATTATTAATAAAGGTAATATCAAATTCATACCTAAAGCTAGTGATCCCAAGGACATCTGCAATTGGTGGCCCATCACTTTGTTGAATGTTTCTTACAGGATTATTGCCAAGGCTATCTCCCTTAAAATCTAGCATTTGCTCCCACAAATTATTCATCCTAAAAAAATTGGTTTCATTAAATCCAGATATATTCTAGACAATTTTTTCTTTTCTTTGGAAAGTTATGGAGTCGGCTTGACAGTCCAAACAAGAGACCTTGTTTCTTAAGATTGAGTTTTCCAAAGCTTATAGCTAGATTAAATGACCTTTAATTTTGGCCATGCTTCAAGAATTGGGGTTTGGCCCTGTCTTTCTGTAATCAATTTGGATGCTCTTTGGTGATGCCTCTACTTGTATTACCATACATAGCTAGCAATCTAAAGCTTTTTGGCTCTACAAATCTATTTGTCAAGGTTGTCTTTTAGCACCTTCTCTTTATGTGTTGGTGGCTGAAGGGTTTGGTTGTCTTCTTGCCAATGCCTTACAATGCTTAGATACCTTTTTCCTTGCCTCTAGGTCTATTATTCAATGACACAAGACCCTTTGTTATCAACAATCCTTTTTTAAGGCCCTTAATGGCTGCAATTCTATGGGTGGAAATGGGTTTAGCATGGCAAAATCTTTAATTTTTTGGGCATTCCATTTTCTTTTCAAGCTTCCCCTGTAAAACTATGGAATGTTTTCCTAGCACAAATTGAGAAGAAATTCGACTATTGGATCACCAAGCCTCTCTCCCTTGCAGGAAAATTTCAAATTTACTCTAAAGTTCTGGTTGCTATGCATGTTTACTACTCCTCATGTTGGGCCCTATCCAAAGCATCATACCTTAAGCTTGAGTGCCTCCTAAGGGATTTCCTCTAGGCCTTTGATGCTATGCATCATGACTTTCAAAGAGCTTCCTTGGAATTTTTTTACTTTCCCAAAGACTCTAGTGGTCTTGGACTGCTTCCCACTCACAAACAAGGGATTTTCCTCTGTGCTAAGTGGGTCATTTGGGCTCTCACTAATGATGAGGCCTGGAAAATCTTATTATGGAATTATATTTCTTTAGGCTTTCTGGTTAACCAACCTACTTGGAAGGGGATTTAATTTCAAAACCTTCTCGTGACCACTAAACTAGCTCCGATTCAAGGAACCTTTGTTACTAAAAGCATTTGGAAATCCTGGGAATCCATCAAGCCATGGTTTCACTAGGCAGGAAATGGATTTAGAGATGGGCTCTCTATTAACCAAAAAAAATTGTGGTGGTCTCCGTTGTTTTCTATTCAAGGTGTTCCACTGGCTAAAATTCAAGAAGTTGGAGTGTTGTGTCTATTTCAAACAGGAATCAAGACAACCCAAGATTTTTTTTGCAGGGTTACTATGAGCATTTAGTCATGGGAGGACATGCGAGTGTTGTTCAAGCTTATCAATATAGATTGACAAATAGTTGATCTTCTAGTTTCTAAGGTGCCTCCCCATCTATTCCACAAACATGGTATTCATTCATCTAGTCCAAGGTGGAAAGATTGGAAGTGGTATCCTGCCATTCCTATGACCAATTACAAACCCAAGTAGGGCTATCAATGACTAGTTCCCCACCTTCCAATGGTTGATACCCTTAACTAGGGTTGGCATTTGTAGTCCTCTCACAAGACTTGGAGTCTTAGATTTTCCACAGTTTGGAAAACCATCACAAAGCCAAAAATAGCTCACTTTGCCTAGTGTCTCCTTTTACAGGGGTTGTCGTTAGGCCCTTATCAAGAAGAAAACTTGCAAGAAAGTTGTTGTGACAATCCAAAGAAATAACATTTTTGTGGCCTTCACAAATTGACATCCTCTATACCCTCCCCACAACTCTTCTTATATAATTCTTTAGTAGATTCATTATGTTCCTAATGTAGGAGCACCTTGCATGGGGAAAAAAAATTTAAAATGAAGAGAGAAAGTGACAAAAATTAGAGGAAAAATAATTTCAAAAAAAAGGAAAAGGAGGAAAAAAGGAATTTCTATTTTCAAGGTGCATAGGTGGCATAAATAGAAAAATAAATAAAAATGGTTATCATTTTATTTATCAAGTGTGTAGGTGGAATTCTAGAAATTTGTGGATATTTATTAAATCATGCATTTAATATTTGTTGGGCCATGTGGCGGTGCTTAGTTGTATTTGGGTGGGAATTAAATATTTGTCGAAAGGTAATTGCATTTTCCTTTTATCCCACATTGGTTGTGTTTGTAACATCTTGGGTGGTAAGTGTCGATTTAAGCAAGGCATATGAACATTTCTAGTCAAGCTTCAAGGTGTGATCTCTTCTTAGTAAAAGCTTGGAGAGAAGGAGGAAGCAAGGAGTGAGTTTTCCTGAGTCTATGGATAGAGCGTCGAATGTGAGGCAGTTTACAACAGGATTGTGGTGGAGTTGTGAGTCTATGAGAAGAGCTAGTTGCTATAGTTTAGAAACTAGGAGGTTGCTTGATGGCTTGCAAGAACAATTTGAGATCTCAAAAGTTTCTACTAGAGTGTGTATCTAGACTAGATTGGGTTTGGATTGGATCTTGAAAGATCTTGCAGAACTATTACTTGCTTTGTATTTGGCCGTAATCAGGAAGGCCTTATAGCCCAGCACATTGCATGGAACTGTTATTTTATGAATGAAGAGTTGTGATTTGATATCAGATTTTGATTTGTTATTGTGTTTCCATTGTGTGGTTATTTTTTGGGGGCTAGGGAATCTCATTTGGGGATTCTCCTACCTTGCACTACATCAAGTGGTATTAGAGTGAAGGTTGTTCCTAAGCATGTAGACAAATCATCGAAGTTGTGGCAATTTGCACTAGAACTTGGGTTAGAGAAGTAGATCTGAGTTGATCTTGATATGGTGGTAGATTTTCTTTCTAGAGTCCTAGATCTCTTGGTTGTGAGGTGGTAGATCATGGTTCTGACTTGCAATTGCAGAGGGCTTACAGATGGATAAATGGATGTGAATATGGAAGATTGATCTTGTTGAGGCATGATAGTAAAGAGTTTGTAGAATATGAATCCATGGTCCTAGACTTGTGATGTGGTTCTCAATTTTTTATGCAAGGTGGCAGGTTGCGATCTGACTTGCAAACAATTCGAGGTTCTCACAAGGAGCGTGGGAAGGATTTGTTGTAGAGGGTTTACAAAGATCTTGGAAGATGGCTCCAAGAGGATTGGACTGTGAGATGATTGTGAATCTCTATGATGTGGTGGAGAGGAGGTTTTCTAAGATGTCTACTCAGTTTGAAGCTAGTTTGGTTGATCAAGCTAACAAGGTGTTTGCTCAGTTTGAAAGTAATTTGGATGATCAAGATAAGGACATGATGAGGAAGGCATTCCATAGATTTTTGTGGAGCTAGAGTCTACTGCTCTAGAAGAGAGTTGTATGGCCAGTTAAGAGACTTGTTCATGAGAGAAGATGGCATAGCAAGGTCAAGGTGGAAAAGTTTAGTTTTGTTGATCATTTTGTGGAGCTTGATACAAAACCTACAGAGCAACTAATGGTTGTTGCTAAGGATATTTCTAACCTTGTTGATCTTGGGATGGAGATTGGTTTTCATAATTAGTTGGTTGAGTCTGACATGGAAATTGTGGAGCACTCGATCATGGATGATCTAATTGTTGTTAGTGATGATTTGTATGTTGCAAAGCATCTTATTGTGAGCAATAAGACTATTGGTGTTATGAGTTTGGCATATGTCATTGAGGAGTTACATATTGTTGCTAATATGGAGTTTGTTGTTGTTGGTGTGGATTCACTAGTTGCTGATGTGGATGAGGGTTTTTGATGATGTATTATGTTTAGTTTGTTCCTGCGAGTGAGCATGCTAATTGGATGGTTGAAATTCTAGTGTATCACATATGGATGTAGATGTGGATGGTGTGCAGATTGGTTTTCTTATCCCTATTGAGGTAGAAACCTTTGGTGAAGATGAAGATGGTTGTAGACCTTTCTTTTGGCATCAAAGTGTGGGACACACTTTTTTTGTCTACCTAGGGCATTTGATGCAGGAGCATCTTGCATGGGAAAAAAAAAATTTAATGGAGGAGAGAGAAAGTGATGAAAATTAGAGGATTTTTTTTTAAAAGGAAAAGGAGAAAAAAAGGAATTTCTATTTTCGAGGTGCATAGGTGGCGTAAATAGAAAAATAAATAAAAATGGTTGTCATTCCATTTATTGAGATGTGTGGGTGGAATTCTAGAAGTTTGTGGACATTTGTTAAATCATGCATTTAATATTTGTTGGGCCATGTGGTGGTTCTTAGTTGTATTTGGGTGGGAATTAAATATTTGTTGAAAGGTAGTTGCATTTTCCTTTTATCCCACATTGGTTGTCTTTGTAACATTTTGGGTGGTAAGTGCCTATTTAAGCAAGGCATATGAGCATTTCTAATCAAGCTTCAAATGTGATCTCTTCTTAGTAGAAGCTTGGAGAGGAGGAGGAAGCAAGGAGTGAGTTTTCCTAAGTGTGTGGACAGAGTGCCAAATGTGAGGTAGTTTGTGGTGGAGTTGTGAATCTGTAAGAAGAGCTAGTGGTTGTGGTTTAGAAACAAGGAGGTTGCTTGGTGGCTTGCGAGCACAAGTTGAGATCTTGGAGGTTTCTACTAGAGTGTGGATCTAGACTAGCTTGGATTTAGATTGGATCTTGAGGGATCTTGTAGAACTATTACTTGCTTTGTACTTGGCCATAACCGGGAAGGCTTTACAGCTTGGCATATTGCATGTAATAGTTATTTTATGAATGAAGAGTTATGATTTGATATCAAATCTTGCTTTTTTATTGTGTTTCCGTTGTGTGGTTATTTCTTGGGGGCTAGGACATCTCCTTTGGTGATTCTCCTTCATTTCACTGCATCAGTTCCCTAGAGTTTCATTCAGATAATCTTCTCAATATAAATGTTATTACTATACCTTCTGAATAATTGTTTCAAATCAAAGCACTAGAAGGCTAAATAATACACATTAATGATTGATTCCTATGATAAAAATGTTATATAGTTAGAATCAAATAACTCTTTCCATGATTAAATTTCTCATTGGTGTTTTTTGTTTTTGGACTACATCAAAGCACTTTCAACATAACTATTTTAGTCTTGTTGTTCCTTATGGACCTAGCTTCAACATTGTAACTTCCTTGTAAAAAGCCTCCTTTTAGCATCTCAATCTCATGTATCTTCCTAGACATGTGCTTCATATTTCTATATTCATAACTACTACATCAATTTCAACAATACCTAGAGCATTTTTGAATTGAGTTATTCTGTTTATAGTATTTCATTTAAGCTCCTCATTACTAGGAAAAATGACAAAAGATAAACATCTTAAAGCTCTACATGAAAATTATTTTCTTGTTTGCTACTACAATGTATGCCCTTGATCACATGTTGAAGATAGATCTATTCTTATAATAGATCACAATAAACCTTCTTTTACTTAAGATGTTGAACATCAAATTATACGTAAAAAATTGTTAAGAAGGATTATTAGAAGTTATATTATTTTTTGATACAATTTGTAGTGCCTACCCTCATTCACATCTTTTCTGGACATATTGTTGCTATTATTATCAGACTATAATGGACTAGTTTTATGTTGATGGATTAGTGGTATTGTTTTGAGACTATCAGACATTATGTTATGGATTCAGTGGTTATGTGATGAGATCATTTAGACTTTACATTTCATGCATACATGATGATCATTATATTGTTTTCAGCTATTGTTGATGATTAGTTGGATGGTTATTATCTCATGTGTTTTATTATGGATACTTACCCCATACTTACATGTGTATGGTGTGCGCATTTTCTTATTGTATGGCATTTCTGATGTGGTTAAGGAAGGGAGTCATAGTCACCTGCTTAGTCGGGATCTACACGATGCACCACTTCTTGCCATTGTCTGTTTAGCTTAGCATTATATATTGTATGTACATGCATGGTTTTTCTGCAGGTTGCAGGTACCGAGTATTGACTTCCCTGAATTGCCAAGATGAGCGTACCCTATTATACTATCTCAATGATAAGAGAAGGGAGATAAATTCTCAAGTCCAAATCCCAAACCCTTAAGCCATTTGTCCTAGTGAGGTAGGACAAGTATCTGGATATTCTACCCACCAAATGTATCGGATGACATAATTTGTGATTTTTAACCCTTTAGACTGATTTTGTGTGAATTGCTCTATGATGGGTTTTCATATTTTATCTTGGAGGTCTATGGTGAATTTTTTATTAATTAAGTCTTAATAAATAGGTTTAATTAATAAATTAATTATTTGAGAAAATTAATATAAAATATCATGGTCTTTGATATTTTGATTATAATTAATTAAATGTGAATTAATTGAGGGAAAAAGGAATTAAATAAAAGAAAATTATAAATTAAAATTAATAATAATTATAAAATAATAATAAAGTAATAAATAAATAATAATAATAAAAGTTATAAAAAAATAAAAATGAAAGTTATAAATATTTAAATAGAAATTATATAAAAAGTGAATTGGAGTTATAAGCTTGCATGAGAGTTAACGCATTTTTCTATTTCTCATGTGTCAACAACACGGAGGTTTGTGCATCGATTAAGCACATGGTGTCTACAACCCTATGGTTCATCTAGAAGGTTGGAAAAGACCCATGCTTAGTTGGTGACACCTTTTAGCTATTTCTAGAGGCATTCTAGATGTTTCCTGAGAGCTCTTTATATTCAGGCATTCCTAGAAGCTTAGAGATAGCGTGGAGAGCTTTTGGAGCATTAGAGGACTCGGGAACTCTGAAGAAGGGAGGAGCTTGCTCTGTGGGTTTTTTTGAGGAAGAGCGAATTAGCATCAGAATCTGGGTAGATTCTTGTGATCTTACTTATGCTATTTCCGCATCTTGCATTCCCTGTCTTCTTCGTGTCTTCCATATGTTTTTTGAGGATTTTTCTATTTAATTGTATGCATTCTCAATATGGGTAGTTACATTTTATTTGAGAATCTTTGTATGCATAGATTTGAAGAGAACACGGGGCTAGGGTTTAAATTGTAGCCAAACCCATTGGATGAATTATTGAGTAAATTTAGAGAGTAAATATTTTATAAGAAACTCATGAAATTGTATATATATTCTTTGTGAAAAATATATATATAATTTCATATCTGCATAAATAAACATTTTCATATATGTATTTAAATATATATGTTTATAAAATTCTACGTATATTTATATATATATATATATATATATATATATATATATATATACACACACACACACACACACACACATATATATATACATATATACATTGGTACATATATATATATATTTAATTGGAAAATTTGAATATAGAATCGTAGTCGATAATCTTTATTAAAAATCTGAATTTCATACGCATCTGTGAAATGTGATTTTGAACATGTTATTAAAATAAATTATATTATATTAGGAGGGGGCAGATCGCACCCCCCGTACCCGCGCCTTTATATGGTCGTTGGGTACCTGCTTATGGAGCATACCTACGATGGTGCCATTAAGGCAACAGTTGCAAGGTACCTGCGTAAGCAGGGTACCCACGACAGACGTCACATTGGTGATAGTCATGAATACGACGGCGAGTTTTTTTTAAAGTTTGGTTAAGTTATATGAAATTCGATTTTATATTTCGTTTTAATAAAAATGTGAATATTAATAATTTTATATATATATATATATATTTGTATATGTATGTATATATATATTTATATATAAATATGTATATATATATATGTATATATATATATATATATATATATATTTATTTATTTATTTATTTATATATAAATATGTATATATATATATATATGTATATATGTAAGTATGTATATATGTAAATTTAAGTTATTGTAAAAGATTTTAAAATATGAATAATAACTTATTAACTATTATTAAAATAAAGAGATATTAATAATTAACTTAATTAAACTTAGTTTAATTAAGGTTGATTATTAGAACGTGTTATAAATCGAAGTTTTGAAATATGTAGATTTTGTTGATAATATTGGAATCATTGGGAATGTTATTTTCAAACAATGTTTATATAAACAAAATATTATTAGATCAATTAGAAAATTGAGTCTAATGGTTTTGGGGAGAAACTTTTATCTATTAAACAAATACATGGGTTAGGTAAAACATGAAATTTCTCCACTTGATATCTAAATTGGAAAACGTAAACTGAAAACCTCCACATTTAATTCAAGTATGTAATTTTAGCAAAACCAAAACATGTGTTTGCATTGTGTATTCTTTATGCTATTGTTTTGGGTTGACTAGTGTTGACCAGTTATAGGACGTCTACTAGAGGCTTAGGGGTTATGTGATTGTGATGTCATGATGATGTTTTAATCTCGATCTTTATAAACCCAACCATGGATATTTGATGGAATCCTCTATGTATTGGTTGTAATTACTGATTTTTATAGTTGAGATTCTTGTGTATGAGACACTTGACTTAACCATTTTTGGTCATCGATCAGTTATCCTTGGTTATTTTCTAGTCGCCATGATGGGACTGAAATGTGGATTTATTCTTGATGATGTCATGTTGTGACATGTTTTGACTCAACCATTTTGGATTCTTCGATCAGTATGATTGAGATATATTTTGGTTATTGAGAACCATTGGATACTTTTGATTATCAGTGATGCTTCAGTTGCCAATAGAGAGCTGTTGTGATCATGATTTTCTATGGATGCTTACTCATGGAGATTTGATGCTTTTATGCATATTTGATGATTTTATTATGGATTATCTTTTGTGATTTTGAGATTTATGATTCCATGAGCTTAGGGTAGGATATCTGCATGTAGTGATGGGAAGTGGTTTGCAATGGGGGTTGGGGCCCTAAGAGGCTACCAGGGTAACTCATTGTAAGTTGGATTAATAAGTGATAACATTCACACCTAATACTAACTAAATGAACCTAAAAAGATAAGAGTTTTGTTTCTCGCCCATGCCTTGAGTGCTTGTATAGGCTAGGATGGGAGTAGTGAGAACGCATGGTTGCGACCTTGCATTCCATAGTATGCCTCGTCAATATGAGAGGATACTAGTGGCCGCATGAGATCAGTATGGACCCATGGAGTTTAGCTAACTACCAGGGTAACTTGTACATGATAAATGTGATGACACTTTCCCGCTTGCATAGTAGGTTCCTACATGTCATTGTGTGCCTCTAGGGATTAGATGTCAGATTTTGTGTTTGGAACCTTTAAGTTAGTATACTTTTAGGATTCCTGGACTTATAGAGATTTGTGCTATGTGTTTTGGATAGCCTGTATGGGACTTGAGATTACCTCCTCAGAACGGTGGGAGTGGACCAATTAGGTACCACGTGGTCGAGTGGTAGTGTATTTTCCACTCTTATCATTTGAGATTCATTGAGACATCGTGGCTGATGCATCCTTCATGATGGTGGATATGTATCCTTTCATTGATGATTAGCATATGTTAGATGTTGTTATCTTATGTTAGATTACTTTCTACATATGATGTTGTTAGGAGTGACATTCCTACTATGTTAATACCGATGATCCCTTCGGTGATTTGGGATGTTATGCATGGAGGGATGGCTAGGATCCACGATGGTCTAATGATGCTATTAACGGTTGGGAGGAACCGTGCACTTAGTTTATTATGTTTGATCTATATGATGGATGTATATGTCTTCTATGATGTATCATGTATATCATGTGATTATCTTTACTTTGATGTATCATGGATTAGAATAGGATGATGTACCTTATTCTACATATGTATATTCTTTGAGCTTGTCATACCCTGTGACATGTACAGTGGATGAATAAGCATATGAAATTATGTAATGTATATACATTGGACTTATCATTATTATTTCATGTGGATGGTGTACTAGATGGATTCATGTATGTAATTCAATTTTAAGGGATCTTTAAAGAATGTAATCTGTTATGATGTTATGTTTACTTTCAGATGGACATTATTGTTGCTTCCGTTTTTGTGCATAAGTTATTTGTGGTATTTACTTTCATGTATAAAAAAAAAATGCTACCAAACTTAGTGAAATTCTAGGTTAATTCTTTGGATCCCTTGGCGGAGCATTACACAATTTTCAAGTAATCAATTGTGCACCATTATCCTTTTCAAATATGATTTAGTAGGATGACTAAATATTTAATAATAATTTAACATTTCATCAAACATAAAAGCGGTCAAATCTTGTCTTCTTGTTGGAGAAAGCATAATCCTTGGACTATTCAGCTTGATTATGTTCAAGAATAGTCATATAATGAAATGTATTCTCCCTTTCTTGATATAAAAATAATTTAGCACCATGTCTTTGAGAATAGTGAAGGCATTTAAGAATATAGCTAAAATAGTTGGTTGGGTGTCGAGATCAAAGTGGGTCCTAAAGGCTACATACATATCCTAGGTGGTAGCACTTATTTCATTCTTTCTTTCTCTCTTTTCTTCTCTCTATCTTTCTTTGAGTAAGGATCCCTACTCCTTGTCGGGGTGGTTCTCGCTTGCTTCTTCTTTTGTTTTTGTTCTTGTTCTTTTGCGAATGTCGTTTGATGTCCTCCTCTTAGTTGCTTTCTTGGTTGTAAGTTCTCAGTCCCATAGACCTCTATTGGTCTTTTGTTGGACATTAATAGGTTTATCTTATCTATCTTATCTTATCTATAATAAAACTCTTAGGAGTTGTACTCTACCTTTCTTGATAGAAAGACATTTTAGCTTCATGTCTTTAAGAAGAGTGAATGCATTTAAGAATATAACTAAAATAAGTATGTTCTTCCATAATAAAAATCTTAGGAGCCTTTTCAATGATGCCAAGAATTATATCTTATAATTATAAGATATATATATTTTTCAACTAATATTTGTATTTCCAAACTATCTAAATTTATAAGTACATTAAATTATGTAATATTTTAACAAAATTTTTTTATTTGATGTTTGCATCAATGTATACTAATTGATATTTTTTGAATATTTATATAAACTCATATTTGTATAAGCATAAGTGATCTTTTAACACTTATTTCAAAAACCACCCCTCCTAATATTATTTGGAATTAAAGATGGTGCTTTTAAATTTAGTCAGATCCACAGTTTTAAAATTTTGTCCTTATCATCTCACAATGCAACTGTTTATCATGGAGTTGCTCGTGTGCATGTTGACTTACCATTTATACAATTTTTTAAAATTTTGTATAAAAAACAATTTTCCATAGTTAAAACTTTATAAAGTTGAGGCATTCAATGTTTTAAAATAATCATGTCCTCACTGAGTGTAGCTTGTGCATTCCAAGAATTGTAATTAATTATTGGGGAGGGAATTCAGATCATTTTGTCGAATCAATAATAAAGTGGGCCTCAGTTTCTAATAGCTAAGGTAGAAACAGTATATGCTCATTATTTGTTTATATTTATATTTCCAATTAATTGATCCGAGTAGAATTAGTCTATATTTATTATTTATTTTTAATTATATTTGTTAATAACATATTCAACCACTTTTTTATTAGATATTGATGTAGAGTACATCAATTTTTCTTAATTTTTTTGCATTAACTATAAGATATCAATGTAAGAGACTTTGCCAACTTATTTGTCATTTTATTTTTCTATCATTTGATAGAGTAACAATTTTTTTTAAATGTCATAAAAAAAATGTTAAATTTAATAAACTTTTCAATTTTTATCGATGTTTAAAATTTATATAACAATACAAATATTGAATAATCTAATTATTTCTATTATAATATCAAAAGAATTGTGTTTATGATTGTCTGCCCTTTGGAATGTTGGGTAGTCATTTTCTATTACTATACAAATTGGACAGATGGTTATATGTTGTTTGTGAGATAGTAGTTTATTTATGATAATTAGTATCACTCTATTCCTAATCTACTACTACATATGTGGTTGACTATCAATGACTTTTATCAAATTCCTTTAATCATTTGTCATGCTTAATACAATATCAAAAGGAAAGTCCTTTTTTTATGCAGCTTTTTAAAGAGGGAATACATATTATATGGAGGAGGTATACCTTAAAATTTGGAAGGTAGGTAATTTCATATATATATTTAAGAGGACTGGTATCTAGTATAGCTAATTTGGTGCATACACGTATTTTTAAGAGTATATTAGACGTTGAAAATTAATATATTATTTAATTGTGATTATTTCATTAATGTATAATTTGAGATCTCTTATGTATGGAGGATAAAAAAGTGATCATTTAGAAATTCTCATCAATACTTGCTTAAAAATCTTTTAATAATTATACTCAACCACCTAAAAAAATTTCAATACATTGTATTCTATAAATATCAACAAAATTCTACAAGTCTAATTGAGATTCCCGAATTTTGATTAATAAGAATTAAAGTGAATGATTATTTATACAATAAAGTTTAATAATATTTTTTTGAAGAAATACATTTATTGATGAATTTTTTATTTTATTTTATTTTTTTTTCTATAAAATTAATAATTAAACATTTGGGATCTTTTAACTCTCTACCTCAATGTTTGATTGTTGTGTTTGTCCATGACTCAATAATTGAGTAAATGCATCGACACACTCCTTATATATGTATGTTCTTTCAAAGATTGGTTTATTAAGCTTTCATCTTTATATAATGTCAGAGCCTTCTAGAAACCCAATGATAAATTGACAATTAGAAAGTCGATGCAAGTGTTTAACAACTCATTCTCATGATGGTTTAGAATCGCGTGAAATTTTATGTATGTTTTTTGTGATTAGTAAGATGTTTTTGAACCATAAATAATTAATGAGAATTTAATGTGACTATTTTGTCAGGATGATGGAGAGGAAGTCATAGAGATCTAAGATGCATTCAAATTTGTTTGTTCTACTTTACGCTAGGCATAGAGGTATAGATCTTAAGGGCCTTTCAAGATTATGATCAAGGTGGTGAAGGATTTATGGATGTTAAGGAGTTTTATAAATTCTCTTAATAGTGGCCTTGTCATGCCACAATTCCAATGAAATGGATCTTATTGCTTGTTTTTATTTCTGTTATTGAATTTATGTTTTTATAGTCTTCTTTTTCATAATTTGGATATTAGTATGTGTTGGCATCTAACATAGAAGTATTGTAATTGTTGGAAGGCTTTGGCTAGGAAGATTTTAATTTTAGGCATTTTTAAAAAATTGTTATCAATTTTTTTATTCCTATTACATGACAATGTAGAGCCTCTTTAAATAGACTTTCAAATTTATTTATTTTTATTATTATTTGGGAAAGTTAGATTGATGTTTTATAATATGGTAATCATTGTTTGTTGTCTATTCTTAAACATCATACACTAAGAAAAAAAAATAAGCTTGCAAAAATAAGTGAGTTTTGACTATTTAACACTTTTACCTTACACTTTTATTCCCTAGATTTGACATTTATGTTTGTATAAATACTTTTAGAATATTTGTCCATATAGTATTAATAGATGTACAATTATAAAATTAAATAAATATATTATAATAAACAGTACACAATGCACTACAAATAAGTGTATGTGTGAAGAAAAAACTTGCATCAGTTAAGAAAGGAAAATATTGAAGAAGGAACTTGAGTGAATTCATAGGTAGCTAAAACAAGGGAAATGAATTCTGCACTCATTAAGGAAATGTAAAAATAATGGGAAAGATCTATTTTATATATATATATAGTATATATCTATAATTTTGAAAAAAAAATCTATTTCTAATATTTCGTTTTCTTATCTTGCTACTAATGGAAACAAAATATAAAGACACTTCCCATCATACTAACAAAATAAATTTCAATCCCCTCACTGTGTTAGAAATATAAGGAGGTTGTGAGATTCTTGGTCTTATTGCATCACATTGACAGGTCAGAAGCTCAGATCATGTTGGAGCAAACCAGAAAAAACTGCAAAGCCAATGCTAATAGGCCCCATTGTCTTAGGGCTTGTTTTGTTGTGGGAATAGGAATAGGAATAGAAATGAAGAATAGGATTTGGAAGGAAAAAAAATGGGGAATAGGAATAGGAATAGAGATAGAAATAGGAATAGGACTTGTTACTCTACACTTCATTTGGTTCTACAAAACCTGAGTAATCATCTGATTTGAAATAGGAAAATGGTGATGAAAACAAAACAGAAAGAATGGTAGATCATCCTTTCAAACATATTGAAGAAAGTGTAGCGCTGAGATTGAGGTTTCAATTGACTATGTGATGTAGGAGCATCCAGAGGTATAAGGGCAATCCTGTGTCACCCAAAAAAATGTACTTAGACTTAGTTTCTATTTCATGTGTTTACATTTCTAGATACCCATTTGGGTCAAATAAAGGTTCCAACTCTCACAATTCCACTATCAGTGTTCTAGGTTAGAGTATTTGAACACCTTGGGATATGTGTAAATGCTGGAAAAATAGGAGTATGTAATTGAGCCATAATTTTAGTAAATTAGAGGGTTTAAATTGGCCAAATGAATGTAATTGTAATTTAGAGCATTCCAGAAAAAGAATCAGGTCAAAAGGCCCCATGGTTTGAAAGTTATCGCAATTTTTCAGTTTCTGGAGACCTCCTAAGAATGCTTCAAAGTCAAGTTAGGGGCATTAAATAACCTCAAAAAGGGCCAAAAAATGGGGGACGAGCAAAGCTGGTCCATAGGGCTATAGAGCGCTTCAAGAGCTTTTCGAAAATGTAAACGGTTCGTCAATTGGAGCTACGGTTCAAAACTTATGGGTCCCGAAAGTTCAATTACCGTTTCTGGATTCTTCTAATTTTGTGCCGACTTCTAATGTGCCTTCTGGAGCCTTCTATTTGGTTGGTGGATGCCAACTAGCACTTTCTAGAATGTATTCCTAATCCTTAACCCTTCGGGGTCTATTTAAGAATATTTCTGGCATTGTAAAAGGCAGTTCGGAGTGGTGTTTGAGAGAAGGTACTGAAAAGAGAATTTATCTCCAGATTTATGCTATTGTAAGCCCATAGGGCATGTTTTGGAGTCTGTTTCTCTGTACTAAGTGTACTAGCATATTTTCACAGTTAATAAAATTTTTCCTTTCCTGTTGTGTCCATTCTGTGCTTGGGTTGTGCCCCCATCACTATGCCTCTAGAGCCCTAGTTCAGTTTTCCTACAAAGATCTATTGCACTGCACAAAGAATTTTATAGAGAAGGTAGGTTCAGGTGGGTTTGGAATAGTTTATAGGGGTGAATTGCTAAATGAAACCATGGCTGCAGTGAAGAGATTAGAAGAAATTGAGGAAGGGGACAATTAATTTTTTCTTAGAGGTAGCAACTGTCAATAACTCATCCTAATACCATTTGGAGCCTTTGGAAATGGATTAACAACAACACAACCATTTTTGACATCCCAATTGGGCATATTTAGTGGCATGCTTGTGTGAAAACATACAAATTCAAGTCTTGGAGGACTTGGCTCAGAGTACTGCTATGTTGATGTCATTAATACAGTGGCCCAACCAAGCATTTGGGAGTCTCCATTTTAAGGGGTCACCATAACGAGGATGTGTATTCTTTTGTTAATAGACAATGCATTGCAAATAAATGATGGTGTACCAATAAAGTGTGGAACAATAGAGTCGATAATTATAACACTCTAGTTTTACTTGAGAGTGTGGGGAGTTTGAAAGATTTGAATCGGTGAGGCAAATTTAAGCTCGAACAAGCAATGGCTCATGCTAGGATAAAACCACAAACAGAAATAACAATTACATGCAAATATAAACAACATCAAGAAATAATAGATCACACAAAAGAGAACACAAAATACCAAGATTTAATGTGGTTCATCAAATCCTTGGGCTACATCCACCAAATAGCAAGTTCAATATTATTATGATCTAGTGATTACAACCTAATTACAATTTGTAATCCCTTACAACCCAATACTGCCACAAGAAGCAATTTTTGCATCACACCTTATGAAACAATCCCTAGCCCTAAGTCCTTTTATACAAGTATTTTTTCCACTTTAGGGTTAAAATTAGTTACAACATGTCAACCATAAAATGTCAATATAATATGTATAGTACTTCCTTGATCAGTCACTACAATCTAACAACTCATGCAACATACTTCAAAATCGAATAGGGAAATGGAGTGTAGCGGACTTCAAAATTTTATCAAATAAGAAAAAGTTAAAATAAGAATAGGAATAGCTATTCCAATAAAAAGTATTTTTAGAATGGACACATGCTCATTTTGGGGCTAAATTGGGAATAAAAATTCTAATTCCAAATTCCAATTTAATGTACCAAATTAAGGATTAAAAATAAATTATTATTCTCAATTCTACTTTGATGCACCAAACATAGAATTGAAAATAAATTCCAATTCTCCATTCCTGTTCCAATCAAATTCCAACAAACAAACGGGTCCTTGGCTTTTTGTAATGTGGATCTGCCTCCCACCTTTTTTCCACACATTTTTCTCCTCGTAATCAAATTTCTTGAGAAGTGAAATGGAAAAACAAATCAAGCCTTGAAACGAATTTTTTTATGGTCATAAATAATTAATTATATTATGATAAATGAAAATAAGATTAATGATGTGACAAACCATACAATGATTAGTTTTATGTATATTTGTGCACTATTAATGTTACCATGAGCATGGTTTCCTCCTGTGATTCTATTTGTATGTCTAGATGATAGGTTGTTAATGGTTTGATTTATGAGCAATAGGTTGGTTTGTCAAACTTTTTTTATGCCCAACATTATATCATACCTTAGATATTGTAGTCCTTATCATTTATTCCAAACTTTATTGTATTACATTGCATTGGAAGAGTCTTTCTAGAAATTGGTTGTAAGATATTAGGGCTTGCTATGAATCACTTTCTTGGACTTGTGAAGGAAGCCTTAGACACTAACAATCTATTCAAAGGATTAAATTAATCATAATAATGTAGACAGGTTATCGGCACATAGAAGAGCTAACACTGGCCAACTAGCCACCATTGTTGACTCAAGTTGCGTAAGCATTATTTTTAGCCATTCACAACCAAGTCTTGCTATCAACTCTACCATCCACAATTAATTTCTTATCTAAAAATCATTAGTAGTATTTGTATGCATTTGTTTATAAATACAATAGATTGGGAATGTCTTTAATAGAGCTCTTTTATGAGTTTCTCCTTTGTTCCTTTTTTTTCAACATGGTATCAAAGCCAAAGGAAGAAGATCCATTTCGTTTGTGGGGGTTTTGTTTTTAAGGTTGAGGCATCATGGCCTAGCACTTCCTTGTTTATAGGCAATGGAATTTGGAGCTTCCCTTTAATTGAGTTGGTGGCATTAGATATACAAAGAAAAAATTGCCAACTCTCTTAGTTGGGAACTGGCACATCGTGAGTAACTATTTGCAACAATTATGTTGTTTGCAGAACAAAAAGGATGTTTGTAATTTTTAATAAGTTAGACTACATGAGTGATATCATAGCAGTAAAGAAGTTAAAAGTCAAAAAAAATGGAAGATCAGTGAGTTCTTTTGTTGAGAGATTAGGTTTTGTTATTGTGTCCTTGCTTCAAGTGGATAATATAAAATCGTTTAAAGAGATTGTTAACCTTGAAGATGTTAGTTTTATGTTGTCTCGAAAAGTCCTTTTTTTAAAATGGAGTATTCATTTCTCTATGATTTTTTATTGTATGAGGCTTTGATACAATTTAATCATATGTTACTAGCGGAAATGGTGAATAATGGTTATTATGGTACGATGTATTGGTACTTGAAATAGAATCTTTAAGAATTTTGGCTTGCATATAAGTGTTTCTAGTATTACACATATCAGTTATAGGAGTCTTATGTGATTGTCTCAGGTGCATAGAGTTCCAATTGGTGGTGAGATGATGTGTTAAAGGTTATTGTTACGGTGCAATAGTCTTTTGAAATGTGTGTTCTAATTTGAGATCAATATATGGGTTGACAATGAGAGAATGTGTCTATCTAAATATGAAGGTTATGTCGTTGTCACTGATTGGTCATATAAAATAGTATTGTTGAGATATCTCTTAATAAGTGTTGTTTAAATTATGTGAAGCTAATTATCATATTTGGATGGTTTTTGAAAAGAGACTTGTCCCAAATAATGTCCTAGAAGTCATAAAAAATAAGCATTGATGGTTATTGATATTGATAGGTTATGGATTTTGGGTAGATGTTTGGGTGTTAGTCACATTTGTTAATAGGAAAAGTAAAAATGTATATTGTACCTAAGTTGTTATAAGGGGTACATTATTGGTTGTACCGACACCCTAGAGTTTGATTTGATATATTGATGAACCATGTACCTGAAAAGTATTCTTATAGAACTAGCAAGTACAACAATTGGGTACCTAGGTATCTCAATAGATAGATTTATTTGTATAATTGCATTGGGTTTGATAGATGCATGTGCCATATTTTAAGGGTTTGTGGGTGTTTCATTTTCAAGATTTATTGATACCATAGTAGTAGATTATCAAGTTGGTTTGGCAACTACTCCAAAAGAACAAAAGATCATTGTTTCCATTTGGAAAAGGTTTTTGGCAAATCGTATTAATTTTAAATAATACTATAGAAATATATCATGAAAGAGTAGAAACAATTGACAAGACTCTCATTCCTAGAACAAGAAAGGCAAAACAATCTTTGTTTGGTCAATTTAATTCTCTAGGAGATTCATCTAAAATTTTGTTGAGCTAATAAAGCTAATTTCTAAGACATTGGAAAAGGATGCAACAATTCTTTGTAATTGTCTTGTTATTGATGAACTCATGTTTATGAAAAGAGCATTCAAGGAGGCCCCTCTTTGATGGGAATATTTTTTCACTCTATGACCTTGACCAATCACCTATCAATCTATCAAATTCTTAATGGCTCAATACTTTTTGCTCTCTTATTCTATAAAAGGGATTTCAATTTCATATATTAGAAGTTCTAAACTCTTGTATCGGATATGAATTAGCTTGAATGTCTTTTATATATAAATAAGATTATTTATCTAAAATGACATTATTTGTACTTTGAACTCTTGAAACAATTTCCAAATATCAATGAAAATAATTTCAAATAATCTCCATATTTATACATCGAATATACAAGAAAATAAGATACTAAAGATACTATAATTTTTTCCATTGCATATTTCTTATAATTGAATGTATAGCTTTTTTATTTCTTCAAGTGGAAAACTAAATTCTTAGATATTTTTATTAATTTATAATTAAATATTTTAATTTATATTTAATATAAATAAATAAATAAATAACACAACCTTATATTTTTCAAATGACTGTTAAGAATTGATATACAATAAATAAACTCTAGAAACGCACAACTCTTGGAACTGAGTAGACAATTGATAGTTGAGATGTATCATTGCTTTCCTTCATTGAATTGTATCGTTGCTTTGCTCTATGCCATCTCTTACCTTTCCTCTTCCGCAGTTTCCACATATTGCATATTTTTCGCATACATTACATTGATATCCCTTCAAATATACTTCAGTATTGCATAAACTGCAGCCAATGTACTCATGACAAGGCCGTAGTTTGAGCAGGGGATGTTGGGGATGATGTTTGGGATGGATGATTCCATCTCTCCATCTGCTCTGCATACTTTTCCCAATTCCTCTCTTTGTTATGTCCTCCACCAATTTTTCCTTGCTATCTTCTTCACCATCACTCAGTACTTTTACCATTTCCATTCCCCTCCCACTTACAATCTCACCATTTCTATCCACCACCACTACTCTTGGCTCCAAGTAGCAGTTCTTATTTGCACTAGCAAGACCCGGCTCCACTACCATAGGCTTCCGGTAGCATGAGCTAGCAAGACCCAGTACCATTCTTCTCACCTTCACTATCCTTTCATCTGTTCCCATTCCATTCATCAAGTCCTTTTGCAAATACTTAACACGCCGCCAAAATCTGTAGATGTCAGACAAGGAGAGTGTTGCTATGCCACACATCTCCGACTCATTTTCTTTGAGCTTCTCACAAGCCTTGTCATAATCATCTGAACTGATTCCATATCGCTGAAGGGCAACATAAAGCACATTGAATGCCATTCCCAACGTTGTCAAAGCAGAATTCAAGTGAGGAGCGAGCTCTATCATCTCCTCAGGTGTAGCCACGCACAACAACGTCATAACTCCACCACGATCCATCACCTCCATGGCCTATCACCAAAAACTCCAATTTCTTATCATTAAGAAATCAAGTATAAATAAGCTCGGAGATTTATAGCGCATAGCTGAACTGAAAGGTTACAATTGTTCTAAACTCACCTTGTTTGAGAGAAACTCGATATTTTGAAAGACGAACTGCAACGTGGATGAAGAGTTGAATCTCAATGTCTCCCACTCCGTCTTGATCAGTTCTTCTTCACGAGCTTCAGAAATTGGATACGCCTCCACTCCCCACCTCTCTATCATCGGCATTGCATCTTTGCTTGATATCCTTCCCTTCTCGTCCACCACAAACACGAATGGCTCAATAAGATCTCCATACCTATATTTTCCCTGTGCCTGAATAAAAGACTCTGTTCTCTGCTTTATCAACCATGGATTTGGTACCACGGGCCACGGAGCATTGACAGCCGCTCTCTCAAACTCCTCCCACGTGTCTAAAAATTGTACGAATGGAACCCAAACTACTTCTACCGAGTTATTTGTGAAGCCACTCTCTTGCATTTTCACATACATCTCTTTCAGGGAAGAGGTGCGCATTATTGATACATCAAGATAGGTGATGAGCAGTAACATCAATTTTCCCTGTAAAGCGGCAACCTTTACCTGCAATCATCATTCTCTTTTACTCTTACAACCTAGCCTCAAATATTTCTTCCCAATCAAAGCGACATTAAATTATTAAAAGTGAATAACTCGAAAACATTACCTGACGGTTTCCACTGAGCAAGAGATAATCTGTTTCTCCAGTTACCAGCAATTCTTTTAGCAATTCAAGGTTGCTCTCTCTCGGAGTGTTTCCTAAAAAGGCAGCTCGATTCAACATATAAGAAGACATGTCTTCCCACGCCGACTGGAAATTTAAGTTGTTTTCATCTAATTGATGAGTGCTACGGAAAACTCTAATGCTACCCGCTACTTCTTTAAAAGATGCGTCCAATTTCTTATACAATGAGGAAGTCCTGAAGTTATCCGGCGTATGAGCCACGATTTTGAGGGCCGCACTCCGAGAAGATATTAATGATTTAAAATTTATCCCAAGATATATGATTTGCAACTCTTTTGAATTCTCTTGCAGTTGCTGCAGGTTCTTTCTCATTAATTCTTCGTACCGCCCAGAGCTATCGCGAATATCAATGACGAGGATGATTGGATTTTGTCGTTGAAGTGAGGATGGATGGAAGGGGTTTTCATCTGCGTCAAGCAGAAGCCCTTCCTCATAAAATACCCTTGTTAGCACCCCTTCCAACAACAGAGCCCTTCTTCCTTCTTCACCCTGCAATTGGAATGCAATTAGAATTAGTTGATGCAATGTGGTATAAAATTTCGTACCAAATAGAAAAGAAGTAATTCTGCAAGTTAAACATATCCAATCTAAGGCCACCTCTAAATTCAGATTGTTAGCCAAAACAATAATGGAACTCCACAAAGAATAATAGATCACACAGAAGAGAACACAAAACACCAAGATTTAATATGGTTCATCAAATCCTTGGGCCACGTCCACCAAACATCAAGTCCAATATTATTATGATCTAGTGATTACAACCTAGTTACAATTTGTAATCCCTTACGGCCCAATACTGCCACAAGAAGCAATTTTTGCATCACACCTTATGAAACAATCCCTAACCCTAAGTCCTTTTATACAAGTATTTTTTCCACTTTAGGGTTAAAATTAGTTAAAACATGTCAGCCATAAAATGTTGATATAGTATGTATAGTACTTCCCTAATCAGTCACTACAATCTAACAGCTCATGCAACATACTTCAAAATCAAATAGGGAAATGGAGTGCAACGGACTTCAAAATTTTATCAAATAAGAAAAAGTTAAAATAAGAATAGGAATAGCTATTCCAATAACAAGTATTTTAGAATGGACACATGCTCATTTTGGGGCTAAATTGGGAATACAAATTGTAATTCCAAATTCCAATTTGATGTACCAAACAAAGGATTAAAAATAAATTGTTATTCTCAATTCTACTTTGACGCACCAAACATAGAATTGAAAATAAATTCCAATTCTCCATTCCTGTTCCAATCAAATTCCAGCAAACAAACGGGTCCTTGACTTTTTGTAATGTGGATCTACCTCCCACCTTTTTTGCACACATTTTTCTCCTCGTAATCAAATTTCTTGAGAAGTGAAATGGAAAAACAAATCAAGCCTTGAAACGGATATTTTTTATGGTCATAAATAATTAATTATATTATGATAAATGAAAATAAGATTAATGATGTGACAAACCATACAATGATTAGTTTTATGTATATTTGTGCACTATTAATGTTACCATGAGCATGGTTTCCTCTTGTGATTCTATTTGTATGTCTAGATGATAGGTTGTTGATGGTTTGATTTATGAGTAATAGGTTGGTTTGTCAAACTTTTTTTATGCCCAACATTATATCATACCTTAGATATTGTAGCCCTTATCATTTATTCCAAACTTTATTGTATTACATTGCATTGGAAAAGTATTTCTAGAAATTGGTTGTAAGATATTAGGGCTTGCTATGAATCGCTTTCTTGGACTTGTGAAGGAAGCCTTGGACACTAACAATCTATTCAAAGGATTAAATTAATCATAATAATGTAGACATGTTATCGGCACATAGAAGAGCTAACACCGGCCAACTAGCCACCATTGTTGACTCAAGTTGTGTAAGCATTGTTTTTAGCCATTCACAACCAAGTCTTGCTATCAACTCTACCATCCACAATTAATTTCTTATCTAAAAATCATTAGTAGTATTTGTATGCATTTGTTTATAAATACAATAGATTGGGAATGTCTTTAATAGAGCTCTTTTATGAGTTTCTCCTTTGTTCCTTTTTTTTCAACATGGTATCAGAGCCAAAGGAAGAAGATCCATTTCATTTGTGGAGATTTTTTTTTTAAGGTTGAGGCATCATAGCCTAGCACTTCCTTGTTTATAGGCAATGGAATTTGGAGCTTCCCTTTAATTGAGTTGGTTGCATTAGATATACAAAGAAAAAATTGTCAACTCTCTCAGTTGGGAACTGGCACATCGTGAGTAACTATTTGTAACAATTATGTTGTTTGCAGAACAAAAAAGGAGGTTTGTAATTTTTAATAAGTTAGACTACATGAGTGATGTCATAGCAGTAAAGAAGTTAAAAGTCAAAAAAATTGGAAGATCAGTGAGTTCTTTTGTTGAGAGACTAGTTTTTGTTTTTGTGTCCTTGCTTCAAGTGGATAATATAAAATCGTTTAAAGAGATTGTTAACCTTGACGATGTTAGTTTTATGTTGTCTCAAAAAGTCCCTTTTTTAAAATGGAGTATTCACTTCTCTATGATTTTTTATCGTATGAGGCTTTGATACAATTTAATCATATGTTAATAGCAAAAATGGTGAATAATGGTTATTATGGTACGATGTATTGGTACTTGAAATAGAATCTTTAAGAATTTTGGCTTGCATATAAATGTTTCTATTATTACACATATTAGTTATAGGAGTCTTATGTGATTGTCTCAGGTGGATAGAGTTACAATTGGTGGTGAGATGATGTGTTAAAGGTTGTTGTTACGGTGCAATAGTCTTTTGAAATGTGTGTTCTAATTTGAGATCAATATATGGATTGACAATGAGAGAATGTGTCTATCTAAATATGAAGGTTATGTCGTTGTCGTTGATTGGTCATATAAAAGAGTATTGTTGAGATATCTCTTAATAGGTGTTGTTTAAATTATGTGAAGCTGATTATCATATTTGGATGGTTTTTGATAAGAGACTTGTCCCAAATAATGTCCTAGAAGTCATAAAAAATAAGCATTGATGGTTACTGATATTGATAGGCTATGGATTTTGGGTAGATGTTTGGGTGTTAGTCACATTCGTTAATAGGAAAAGTCAAAATGTATATTGTACCTAAGTTGTTATAAGGGGTACATTATTGGTTGTACTGACACCCTAGAGTTTGATTTGATATATTGATGAACCATGTACCTGAAAAGTATTCTTATAGAACTAGCGAGTACAACAATTGGCTGCCTAGGTATCTCAATAGATAGATTTATTTGTATAATTGCATTGGGTTTGATAGATGCATGTGCCATATTTTAGGGGTTTATGGGTGTTTCATTTTCAAGATTTATTGATACCATAGTGGTAGATTATCAAGTTGGTTTGGCAACTACTCCAAAAGAACAAAAGATCATTGTTTCCATTTGGAAAAGGTTTTTGGCAAATCGTATTAATTTTAAATAATACTATAGAAATATATCATGAAAGAGTAGAAACAATTGACAAGACTCTCATTCCTAAAACAAGAAAGGCAAAACAATCTTTGTTTGGTCAATTTAGTTCTCTAGGAGATTCATCTAAAATTTTGTTGAGATAATAAAACTAATTTCTAAGACATTGGAAAAGGATGCAACAATTCTTTGTAATTGTCTTGTTATTGATGAACTCATGTTTATGAAAAGAACATTCAAGGAGGCCCCTCTTTGATGGGAATATTTTTTCACTCTATAACCTTGACCAATCACCTATCAATCTATCAAATTCTTAATGGCTCAATACTTTTTGCTCTCTTATTCTATAAAAGGGATTTCAATTTCATATATTAGAAGTTCTAAACTCTTGTATTGGATATGAATTAGCTTGAATGTCTTTTATATATAAATAAGATTATTTATCTAAAATGACATTGTTTGTACTTTGAACTCTTAGAAACAATTTCCAAATATCAATGAAAATAATTTCAAACAATCTCCATATTTATACATCAAATATACAAGAAAATAAGATACTAAAGATACTATAATTTTTTCCATTGCAAATTTCTTATAACTGAATGTATAGCTTTTTTATTTCTTCAAGTGGAAAACTAAATTCTTAGATATTTTTATTAATTTATAATTAAATATTTTAATTTATATTTAATACAAATAAATAAATAACACAACCTTATATTTTTCAAATAACTGTTAAGAATTGATATACAATAAATAAACTCTAGAAACGCACAAGTCTTGGAACTCAGTAGACAATTGATAGTTGAGATGTATCATTGCTTTCCTTCATTGAAATGTATCGTTGCTTTACTGTATGCCATCTCTTACCTTCCCTCTTCCACAGTCTTCACATATTGCATATTTTTCGCATACATTACATTGATATCCCTTCCAATGTACTTCAGAATTGCATAAACTGCAGCCAATGGCCTCATGAGGAGGGCGTAGTTTGAGCAGAGGATGTTGGGGATGATGTTTGGGATGGATGATTCCATCTCTCCATCTGCTCTGCATACTTTTCCCAATTCCTCTCTTTGTTATGTCCTCCACCAATTTTTCCTTGCTATCTTCTTCACCATCACTCAGTACTTTTACCATTTCCATTCCCCTCCCACTTACAATCTCACCATTTCTATCCACCACCACTACTCTTGGCTCCAAGTAGCAGTTCTTATTTGCACTAGCAAGACCCGGCTCCACTACCATAGGCTTCCGGTAGCATGAGCTAGCAAGACCCAGTACCATTCTTCTCACCTTCACTATCCTTTCATCTGTTCCCATTCCATTCATCAAGTCCTTTTGCAAATACTTAACACGCCGCCAAAATCTGTAGATGTCAGACAAGGAGAGTGTTGCTATGCCACACATCTCCGACTCATTTTCTTTGAGCTTCTCACAAGCCTTGTCATAATCATCTGAACTGATTCCATATCGCTGAAGGGCAACATAAAGCACATTGAATGCCATTCCCAACGTTGTCAAAGCAGAATTCAAGTGAGGAGCGAGCTCTATCATCTCCTCAGGTGTAGCCACGCACAACAACGTCATAACTCCACCACGATCCATCACCTCCATGGCCTATCACCAAAAACTCCAATTTCTTATCATTAAGAAATCAAGTATAAATAAGCTCGGAGATTTATAGCGCATAGCTGAACTGAAAGGTTACAATTGTTCTAAACTCACCTTGTTTGAGAGAAACTCGATATTTTGAAAGACGAACTGCAAAGTGGATGAAGAGTTGAATCTCAATGTCTCCCACTCCGTCTTGATCAGTTCTTCTTCACGAGCTTCAGAAAATGGATACGCCTCCACTCCCCACCTCTCTATCATCGGCATTGCATCTTTGCTTGATATCCTTCCCTTCTCGTCCACCACAAACACGAATGGCTCAATAAGACCTCCATACCTATATTTTCCATGTGCCTGAATAAAAGACTCTGTTCTCTGCTCTATCAACCATGGATTTGGTACCACGGGCCACGGAGCATTAACAGCCGCTCTCTCAAACTCCTCCCACGTGTCTAAAAATTTTACGAATGGAACCCAAACTACTTCTACCGAGTTATTAGTGAAGCCACTCTCTTGCATTTTCACATACATCTCTTTCAGGGAAGAGGTGCGCATTATTGATACATCAAGATAGGTGATGAGCAGTAACATCAATTTTCCCTGTAAAGCGGCAACCTTTACCTGCAATCATCATTCTCTTTTACTCTTACAAGATAGCCTCAAATATTTCTCCCCAATCAAAGCGACATTAGATTATTAAAAGTGAATAACTCGAAAACAATACCTGACGGTTTCCACTGAGCAAGAGATAATCTGTTTCTCCAGTTACCAGCAATTCTTTTAGCAATTCAAGGTTGCTCTCTCTCGGAGTGTTTCCTAAAAAGGCCGCTCGATCCAACATATAAGAAGACATGTCTTCCCACGCCGACTGGAAATTTAAGTTGTTTTCATCTAATTGATGAGTGCTACGGAAAACTACAATGCTACCCGCTACTTCTTTAAAAGATGCGTACAATTTCTTATACAATGAGGAAGTCCTGAAGTTATCAGGCGTATGAGCCACGATTTTGAGGGCCGCACACTCAGAAGATATTAATGATTTAAGATGTTTCCCAAGATATATGATTTGCAACTCTTTTGAATTCTCTTGCAGCTGCTGCAGGTTCTTTCTGATTAATGCTTCGTACCACCCAAAGCTATAGCGAATATCAATGACGAGGATGATTGGATTTTGTCGTTGAAGTGAGGATGGATGGAAGGGGTTTTCATCTGCGTCAAGCAGAAGCCCTTCCTCATAAAATACCCTTGCTAGCACCCCTTCCAACAACAGAGCCCTTCTCCCTTCTACACCCTGCTATTGGAATGCATTTAGAATTAGTTGATGCAAATGCGGTCTAAAATTTCGTACCAAAATAGAAAAGAAGTGATTCTGCAAGTTAAACATATCCAATCTAAGGCCACCTCTAAATTCAGATTGGTAGCCAAAACAATAATGGAACTCCACAAAGAATAATTATTTGCACCAAATTAAATATGTAGGGCCTTAGCACTAAACAAAATTACAATTTATACCTGAGGGAACTCTGTTACCACCACCAGGCTGCTCTCCTTTTGCCTTTTCATTTCCATCCAACGCTGTATCATTCTTTCACTGCCAGCAATGTCGAGGCGCCACAAGCTCCTGATATCCCCCACACTATCCATCCATTCACCACCCAAACTCTCACATTGGCAAAGATTCAGTCTTGTTAATGATGTGAGAAGATGGAAATCATCAGAAAGCTTTACTAAATTGGAGCATCTGGATAGATCTATGCTTTCCAAGCGGCTAAGCTCGCAAAATCCATCAGGAAGATTTTCTAAACTAGAGCACTCTGATAGATTTAAGCTTTCCAAGCAGCTAAGCTCGCCAAAACGGTCTGGAAGATTGCATAAACTATCACACCCGGACAGATTCAGGTATTTTAGAGCTGCAAGGCAATGGAAGTTGCTGCTCAATTCCTCCAGTTTAACACATCCTGACAAATCTAATGTTTCTAGAGAACTAAGTTTCCCAAAATTTTGAGGCAGGCTTGACAAGCCCTTGCAAACAGCCAGTGTTAATTCTTTCAATCCTCCGAGACAATCAAAGCCGTTACACAGCTCTTCTAAGCTTTCACATCTTGTCAAGTCTACGAGTTGCAGGCGAGTGAGCTCACCGAACCTGCTGGGAAGCCTCTTCAAACTAGAACATCCCTCTAATGAAATACTTGTGGCCATTGTATTGTTGCAAATATCTTCTGGTACTTCACTCAAACTTGAACAGAAACGAAAATCTATATGAGATTCAAACGCAAACATCAAGCGGCCAAGGTTATGGGGAAGACAAAACAGACTGGAACAACCTGTTATTCTCAATGACTCTAATGAGGTGAGCTTTTCCAGATCGCACGGGAGCTCTTGCAAACTCGAGCAATAGAACAGGTCAAGCTGAGTAAGACTGGTCAACCCCCCAAATCCAGCTGGCAACTGCTTCAGATTTTTGCAACCTGACAGTCTAAGCTGAGTAAGACTGGTCAACCCCCCAAATCCAGCTGGCAACTGCTTCAGATTCCGACAATCACTCAGATCCAACCTCTCCAGATATCGGAGCTTGACAAGAGCTTCAGGCAGTTCTTCTAGGTCATAACATCGGGACAGTTTCAACCTTTGCAAGTTATGTAAATTTGGAAAACAGTGGGAAATTCCATCAGCATTGCATGCATCCAATTCCAGCCGCTTTAATGAACCAAGACGCCCGATTTCCGCAATTCCATGTATTCGGCGACCAAATAGTTTGAGCACCTTTAATTCTGGAAAATTCTGCAATGAAGATGAAGAATCTAAATTCTCTACTCATACTGCAAGTACTAAACATCATTATTACTAATTCATAGCTAAACATTTGGAAAATACGAAAACTTGGAAGAAAAAAATTATTTCTATGTGGAATTCATTGACCACTTGCCATGGACGAACTCAAAATGACATCCTCCTTGGATTCATGTATTGATAGGTATCTCAAATGACCGAGTTTGAATATATTGATTGGTAATCTGCACATCCCACTGCCCACATGAAGAAATCTCAGCTGGTCAAATTGTTTGCTGCATTTTCCGTTCACAACGGTCAGATTGCCTGCCCCACGTCCCATATAAAATATTCTCAAGAATGGGCTCATTGCGTCCAACTTTCCTGCTGATATCAACAAGGGACGCCTCGGATCTTCCATCCAAACTCCCGTAATTACTTGGGAAGGGAGCTGTCGAAATTCAGAGACACTCTCAAGCATGTTATAATAACTCAAGGAGGGAATTTTTCATAAAGCTTGATAAAGCTTGTGTGTAAAGAAATTAAAAGAAGTAATATATATATAATAATGAAAATCTATGCATACCTCTTCATCTTTTAAGATCAAAGAAAAATCTTCTTCACATTTTATTCGAGTCTTCTTCGATTTATTACGACCAGCTGCTAAAATGAGATCATGAATCTTTATCTTCTTACCATCCCTCTTGATCAGAGCTCCTTCTTGTAAGCATTTCATTTCTTCCTCTCCCACGATGTATGCAACTTCTTCCCACTCCCACATCAGCCACCGCCTAGAGAAGAACGAGCAGATGTCAAGGAATGCTTCTTTGCTACTTGAATTAAGCCCCTCGTAGGAAAACAAAACTCTTGACTCATCAAAATTATACTTCGCACTGCCACCAAAATTATCTCCAGATTCTAGCCAACACAATACTCGGTCATAAGAATCAACTGTGTTCTCCCGTTGATGAATATAAGCTCCAACAACCTCCAAAAATAATGGACAACAACAGCATTTTTCTGCTATTTCCCTCACCTTTGGTCTTTCTTGCAATATAGTTTCCTTTCTTTTTTTTCTGTCAATTTTCCTACATAGCACTTCAAGAGCTCCATCAATAGAAAGAGATCCTATGTCATAGAGTTTGCAAGGTTCAATTCTACAATACTCAATTGTTCCTTTGACATTTGTTTCTCTAGCTGTTAGAAGTAATCGAAACTTCTTTGCACTTGTGAAATCCTTGGGCAAAAGGTTTTCTAGTGGTTCTAGATACAAAGCATTATCAATATACAAGAAGACAGGTTCTTTTTCTATGATTTCTTTTAGACTCTGCTGTCCACTTTGGTAATCTCTTACATCATGTTTGGTGGTAGTCAAATCATTCAAAATTGAGGATTGAATTTTTTCTATTTCGGGGTTTCTTTCTAGGCTTTGAATGAGGGTAACTCTACAATATTTCCAACCATGAAGCTTGTCTTTTAGAGAGGAATAAACTGCATCTGCTAGTGTGGTCTTTCCAGACCCACCAACACCATATAATACCACTGCTGATGTTGCACTATCACTCTCCCAATCAAGTTCTTCAATGACTTCTTTAATTTTATCCTCTATTCCAACTGTTAGAAAGAAGGACATGTGAAATGGTACAATATGTCAATATAGCACCTATATTACTAACCAAATAATAGCTCAAAAACAATTAGTTGATGATGTTTTACCTGCATCAGGGTTGAGGGAGGGAATACTGGGTGGAGGACTAACTAAGGAGATTAAGGTATTGCCTATGTTTTTCACACCCTTGAAAGTAGAGGTACTAATCTGTAAATGAAGCTTCTTATGCATGTCTTCTATATTTCTGCTGAGTTGTTGAAGCTCTTGTTTATCCTTTGAACCTTTACAAAAGCTGTACATTATTCAATTAAACAAAAAGATTTTATGGTCTCATGTATAGAAATAATAATATCTTAAAAACTAGACTCTTAATCTAAAAAACTATAGTTGTTTCTTTAAATGTTACTCCTCACATTAGAGAATTAGAAAGACAAATATAAATATATTTATGCATTGTTAAAAATAAATTGTTCAAACTTGAAATTATTATGCACCTTTTAAGTCCTTTCCTTTTCTTTTGCAAACAACATTGGATGGTTGCTTCCACTATTAATTGTATAGACTTGTGTAATTCACCATGCAATTCCTTTTGTGAACTTGGAAGATCCAATTTAAGTTGGAGGATTACTTTTGACAAATCAGTCATAGATTTAAAAAGTCTTAGACACTCTTCCTTGTTCCTTTCAATTGTATCTGCAATTTGCAAAACTGCCCCCACCATTAAGAAACCCACTGCAATCCAATGAACACTTCCAATGGTATTCAATATTCTAATACTTGTTTCATGTGTGTCTCCAGAATATGCTTTTATCTACAAAACCAAATACAAATTGAAATGAATTAATCATCAATAAGTAGAATTAGTATTTACTCTTCCATTTCTAAAAGAAATAAATTATACCCAATAAACAAATAGAAATATTTATTCACAAAAAAAACTCATTCATCAAAACAAATCAAAAAATTACTAAAACATTTTATAAACAAATTAAAATTTCTTAATAGACATTGTATAATTAAAAGAATAGTTCATTTCTATTATATTTTTAGTCAAATGTTCCCACTAGCTACACACAATTAAATTTTATAATCAGATCTAGGGCATTCCTAAAGTTAAAAAGCAAATATATTTTTTAATTCATTTTTCACTATTAATTTTTCTTTTCTGATTGGCTGAGGTCAATTTTACTGCGGTCATGTTTATTTATTGACTCAAAAAATTAGAATAAATGAATTTCTGGAAGCTTCATCGAAAAACAGTAGACTTCTGGAAGCATCATGGGAAACCAGCTCTGGAAGTCTCTGGAACAAGTTATGCCGGTCAAATTGCCATCCAGGCTTCTTGATCGTGGCAGGTTTCTTGATCGTAGCAGAGAAGGAACATCAAATTAAGGTTTCTTGATTGCTGGCGAATTATTCAAATCTGGATTTTGGGAGTTTTCGGGTTTGAGAAGGCTTTGATTTGTTTTAAATCATTTCACTTTGATCTGACAATTTGTTTGATAATTGGAATGTGTTGATTCCTTGCAAGGGTTTAGACCCTATTAAGTACAATATTTTAATTTATTAGTCCCCGCCTATATAGGGAACTATTGTTTTTATTTGACCACCTTCAATTAATTTTCATTAAACATATGTTTGAAAAGTCTAAAATTTAGATGTGTTCATTAGTCCCTGCCTTTTAAAAGGAAGAGACTATTGTTTTCATGCCAATTATAAACGATTAATTCGCCCTTCAAACTTTGATTTTCATAATATATGGTATAGTTGATAGTGTTAAGTATTTTTAATTTTTTCTCTATTTTCCTATTAGTGGGTTTGATTTTCCTAGTGCTTTTATTAGTTTTTCATAAAAATAAATATCGAAATGACGATAGTGATGATTTGCATTGTTTTTTATACATCACTTAACAAATGCGTAACATGTACTTCATTAGAAATAACTGTGTCAATTATTTACCACATTTGGCTTTCACCTGTCTACAGATTTTATTGACGGCGCCCTGTTAAGTTGTTAACTGTCAATTCTAATAATAATCTTTGACAAGACGTTATTCTTCCATATGATGAAGACAAGACGTTATTCTTCCATATGATGAACGCACTGAAAATCAAGGAAAAAGAATTAATTTAAATCCTTGGATGGCAAGGAAGAATTGTTATTTTGCGCATTTAATTAATATTACGAACAAACGTTGTCGGTTTCGTCTCCACATGTCGGTGGTGGTTAACATTACTTTTGGAACGTGTAATAAAATAAGGTAATTACTGTGGAACGGCTCATATAGGAATTTATGGCATTCAAAGCCGCACTAAAACCTAAAACCTAGTGGTATTAATAAAATGCTTAGAAAATGTTATCACTTATTGATTAAATTAGATATATTTATTATTATTCTTATTTAAAATGCGATAGCCTAAATTTTTATTCTGGTTATTTCACTCGCTCTATTTATGAAAGATATATTAAAATTTCAATACATTAAATATTATATTTAAAAAATTATTATTATTTGATAAATTATAAATAAATTATTATAAAATAACATTAATACAAAAATTAATTAAATTTTAAATATAAATTATTGAAAATAAGTTAATAAATTACTCTTCTATTTAGATCAATAGTACAAATAGAATGAAAATTTAATTGTTTTATCTTTTAATAAAATCTACAATAGTATCTATTCCTAAATCTAATATTTAAAAAATTATCATTATTTGATAAACTATAAATTATATAACATTTTCAATTTAATTATCTATTATTGAAACTTTTAAAACTAATGTACTATTATGTTACATATGTATTCTATTGACTATATCTATTAATTTATTAACTATAATGACAAGTAATGTGAAATGTCACTATGTGACACTTGCTTATTATTACATTTAATATAAATCATAAAATTAAATATATTCTTCTTTAGAAGTCTTTTAGCTTCTTTTTTTGGGGTTATATACATCCTCAAACAAGTAGTAAATTTCCTCTTTAGTATATAGATATTTCTACCAAAAAAATTTATAATTATAAATTTCAAATTTGATTTAAAAATAATAATATTATTTTTTATTTACATTTTGTAATTTAATGTAGTAATTATAATAAATATGTTCTAAGCTTAGTTTCTAATTTAGAAAGTATTGTTTTATAAAAACTAATTATATGTTTGTAAATATTTTGATAATTTTTATACTTTAAAAATAAAAAATAAAAAATATTATTAATAATAGATAGGTGGATTAAGTTTTTAAAGTATCAATTAACATATTTCTCTATCAATATATTTTCTTAAACAAATATTTCTATCATTTAGCTATTTTATATTTTTTTAATTTAAATATGAATTCTTTAATTCACTTTTACTAATTAAATTAATCATCTTTTCTAATTTCTTCATAATTCAAGTAATTAATTTTCACATTTATAAAAGTCAAATACCAATTTTTACCTTAGATATACATATATTTCACTATAAGCATATAAAAAAATACAATATTGTAATTTACTAAATATCTTTAAAAAACAAATTAGAGAAGGTTTTATATTATTTAAAAAAATGTAAATTACTAAAAGTTATTTTTTAAATCAATTTCAATTACCTGAATCATAATGAATTAGTTGTAACATAGAATATAACATACAATTGATTGCTAGATTAAATAATATTACCAAGCTAAAAAAATAATGAAAAGGAAAAGTAATATTTTCCTATAAAATATAATCATCATTTAGAACCCTATAAATCATTCAAAAATATTTTAAAAAAATTCACAGTGATGCAACTATTGAGAGTCAAATAAAATCATCACACTTTTGGTGGTTAGACTCTTGCATAAGTTTGTTATCTTTGTCATAATGACTTGTTTTTTCATTCTATTTGTCAAAGTTATAGCAATTTTTCTAGCATCATTTTGTCGAGCTACAATTTAGCTTGCAAGTTGGAGTCAAAACTAACGGTTGATGTAGTCAATATTTTTATAGAATCTTGATGAAGAAGGAGGTTCATTCTAAAAATCTATTTTCTTCTATTTGCTACATAGGCAGGGACTCATGCTCGAACAGAGCTCTTGTTTATAAATTATATTTATAAAAAGTAATTGCTATTTTTTCATTGGCTACTGCCCATTTTCCTGGGGTTTAATTTCATTTTTGAATATTTAAAATCACAAAAAGAACAGAGCGATAATCCTGAATTAATTACACTGTCACATCACAGTTTCGAATTCCTACGGCTGACAAATAGAAAAGACTCTCGTAGCACCTCGCTGTACGTTATAATCCGCAGAATGCACCATTTGGCAGACCAAAGCCAAATTGACCTTCGAATTCCTTCTGTTAAAACTGTCTGCAGACAAAATTTTCCAAACACACGGCTGACATACTCTCTAATTCGAAATTGTTGTTCAGAATTATATAAAATTTAAATAAATATATCTTATAGTTTTTTAAATAGTAATTTTATTTTTAAAGAACATTTTGATAATTCTTTTGCTTTCACAATAAGCAATGACACGTGCTTGAACAACAAAGCTTTCTAATGAAATTTTGTATGTATGATGTTCATCTAAGTAGAAATTGTGACATGTTACCTAGGAATCTTGACATCAATCTATTGCTTGACCCTTGCAAAAGGTAGGGACTCAAACTCTCTCAGAGCTCTTGTTAGAATATATAATTAGTTAGTAGGTTAGTTGATTAATTGCTTACCCTTGGAAAGTCTTTTAGTCAAAAATAAGACTCTAAAAGCCATGAAATAATGTGTTGAAAGCCAATCCAATGCAATAATGTTAATGTTTTATAGCTTCAATCAGATAAATCATAAGGTGTAAGCTTAAAGGTTAAACTCTTTGATATATATATATATATATATATATATATATATATATATATATATATATATATAATTGTAAGATATATGTATTAACATTTATATCTATAATGTCCTCTAATATATATGTATCTATAATCATTACATTTATAGATCAAAGTTTTATCTATTTATTGAAGGATATTGGTATAACTAAAATATAGATCTAATTCAAAAAATCAACATGGTATCACAACAGGTTTAAGAGACGATCCCGATTAGATTTATTTTACTCAAGTGCCCTAAAATATTTACAATTTTATTTCCTTCAAAATGGTGAACGGTATAAAAGTGGAGGATAGACTTGCCGGTGATTCAAATTATGTAGCATGGAAATTACGAATGAAGTTAACCTTAAAAGATAATGATCTCAAGCAATTCATTGACAAATCTAATCAACCAAAAGGGAATGACGAATTGATTAAATGGAAAAAAGTAACACTAAAAGCCATGAAATTAATTATGGATGGTGTTAGGGATCATCTACTCCCTACTATCTCTGAATTAGACGCGGCACACGAAATGCTTAAAACACTTAAAGAAATGTTTGAGATAAACAATACAACGAGAATTATAACCTTGAAAGATAATATCTCCAACATTAAAATGAAAACAGGAGAATTTGTTGCCTCATATTTCATGAGGATAACAGAACTAAGAAACCAACTCTCTAAAATTGGCCAGATCTATGATGAAAAAGAATTAACAATGATAGCTCTCAAGGCTCTGTCATCATCGTGGAAATATTTCAGACAAGGGGTATGTGCTCGATCAAAGCTTCCTAAACTTGGTCGACTAAAGGATGAATGCATACAAGAGGAGGGCATGTTAATATCTCAAGGTGATATTCCTATTAGAGGTGATATTCAGGCTCTCACAACCCAAGTTGATAAAAACAAGAAACCTAAATTCAAAAGGAAAAGAAGACATGTTGATTACTCAAAAATGCAATGCTTTAGATGTGACAACTATGGTCACTCAGCATTCAAATGCCCTGATAGACTGAAACATGAAGCAACTTTCGCCAAAGTCAGTGATTTTGATACAGATCCAGAGAAACGTCCATTCTAAAGAAACTTTGAATATCCTTAACATGTATGAAGTAATGTATTAAGAGGGAGTTCTCTTTTTATATTCATTGAAGTGTAAAATAAGCTTGTTAAAATTTCTAAGATGGAGTCTCAGAATATCAAATTATTGTACTATGCTATCTATGTGTATTTACTTTTAATCATTATTGCTATGTGCCATGACCTTTCTATTTTGAGAATGTTATTACCGGAAGAGGGAGTTTATAAGGAGCTCTAATGATTGATATTTAGAGGGAATTGAAAACATCCCTATATATAAAAATGATGGGCCTACCCCTGTATACATCATGAGGAAGTGACGACTTCCAAACGATGTCACTTGTATTTGGAGAAGTTATTGTAAGGTGACGATCTTACAATAACTTGTATTACAAGATCAAACAAATTGAGTAAATGGTGAATGTCTTGCATCTCAACATTCTGGGAGACCATTACTCTGAGTACTTGGTGACTATCTTTGATATTCTAGGAGGCCAATACTCTTAATATCAAATGTGATAAAAACTTTCTGAGTACTTGGTCAATATCTTTAATATTCTAGGAGGCCAACACTCTTGATATCAAATGTGATATCAAAACTTTTTGAGTACTTGGTAAATATCTTTGATATTCTGGGAGGCCAATACTCTTGATATCAAATGTGATATCAAAACCTTTTGAGTACTTAGTGAATATCAGATGCTGATATTTTGAGAGACCATTACTCATTATATCAAATGCGATATCAAATGATAGAAATCTTATAAGATGTCAAATGAGATATCCTTAAATTGTTATTTGTAATATTACATTAAAGTAATATTTATTCTTGTATCCTACCTTGCTAAGAGGGAGTGTTAATGTTTTATAGCTTCAATCGGATATATATATATATATATAATGTCCTCTAATATATATGTATCTATAATCATTATAATTATAGATCAAAGTTTTATCTATTTATATAATTTCATATTCATGTAGTTGTCATGTATTTTGTAATATTAATTATGTTCTATGATTGAGTATGTTAGTGTTCGTCCTTCACGTGCTTATTGTGTTAGAGATTTGTAGAAATACTTCTATATTAAGTTGGCAAAAATTTGGAGACATTCATTAATTCCAAGTTTATCAATATAATATTAAGAGGATATATATTGGAGTATATCAAAATATATTTACATAAATATTATATATATATATAGAAGGATATCAGTATAAGTAAAATATAAATCTAATTCAGAAAATCAAAACAATTGAATATAAATTACAGGGCCATATTGAGAAGATTAAATAATAAAACTTAGTGTTAAAATATAAATGGTGTGCATGTGATATGTATATATATATACAGAGAGAGAGAGAATTATTAGTCCCCGCCTTTTTTAAAGGCGGGGAACTAATGTTATTTTTGCCCCCCCTAAATTTAATTTTCGTTCGATGGTGATTGCTTTTTGTAAGGTTTTTGTCTTATGATTAAGAAAATCTAATTTTTGAGTACGAATTTCGAATTTCTGATTAGCCGGTAGCATTTTAGTCAGGGTTTTTGTAGTTTTCCGAAAAATAAATTCTAAGATAAATAAAAAATCAACATGCAAGCTGTTTCACTTTAATATGCATTTATTACTTGTCAGAAAATAAGTCGGTAGGCAAAAAACGCAATAAATGCATTTGAAGGAAACCGACATTGTGGAGAAATAAAGTTTAGCATTGTGTTTACTGTTCAAATTAGTGCAGATACATGTTTAGCTTATGATGATTTACAGAACAGTGTAGGGTGATTTATAGATTCGTTTTTACAAAAAAATTATTGATTTTTCCTTTGTTCATTTTCTGTTCTCCTTTTTTTGAATTGTTTTTTGGGATTTTACTAAGAACCACAGTTGGGTTTTCATGGAAAATTCAATGGGGAAATGGGTTTTGTTTCGCCAAAACTGGCTGCTTTCATGCTCATGTGTTTGAAAGGAAGGGGAATTGGGTCGGCGCCAAACCCCAGCTTTTAGCATAGGTCCAATAACTGGTTAATTCAAGTAGATGGGTCGGCCAAAGCTTTTTCGACTAGGCGGTAGTCATATCCCACACTTAAATTAGCCGAACTTAGACATATGTAAGAAGTGTTTCTCAAGCATGGTTGAAAATCTCGTATAAGGGTTAATATGGTACCTGTTTATTTTGCCCTTCTAAATAGTTTTGTTAGGGTTTCTTGGAATGAGTCGGGAGCTTCGGTAAATTCCCTTAGATTCATCAGTAGATCACGTTGCACAGCCATGCCTTGGTATTTTTTCCTTTACCATTTCTTTCTGTGACGGCCACACTCCAGAGTCCATATATAGGTCCAGTTTTCTTTTTGCAAAAATTTCCCCTACCGAACTGCACAATATGTATGTATATGCCATGCATAGCCTTCACTTTCTGCATTATTTCTAGTCTATCATAACAAATTAGTTTACACTGAAATAATCTAATCTTAATTTGCATTGTCTTTTTCAACAGTAGACACTAGGGCTGTGCAGGAAAATTTGCCCTAGTCTCCTTTCAAATTTCTCTATTTAGAGTAATTTCCATTACAAATGTGGGTTTGATGTTTTAAAGAAAGACCCTAATCTTTCTACTTTAGAAGGCCTTGTACATCTTGTGCATAAGCAACAAATCATCAATCGAATAATTTTGGAAAACTACGACATCACACAGCAAGATAAAATGAACAACCCCATAGAAACAGTCTCACAGCTAAAATAATTCATGCTTCTCAAATGTTTAAAGTATTCCATCATAGAATTTGTACTACTGTGTATCTCTGACCACTACATCTTTTTCTTGCAGGCACATTCTTGATATCAGCAGCAAATCAAAGCAAAAGCTCTTAGCATCAATTTTGCCTGTTCACTACCCTTATGTACATAGTTCCTACACGCCAACAAAGCATAACAATGTCTTTTTCTCTTCATCTCCTTTTCTACTATATTTATGTTTTTCATTGAGGAAAAAGTTGAAGGGAGCTAAAACCCTTAACATAAAGATTATTCAACAACACGGAACATACCGAAAAAACAACTCAACTAATAGAGAATAAAAGTCACAAAGCAAATACCAACCCAACCCCTGAAAAAAATGAACATAACATCAACACAAGAAACCTTGCATCAAAAGCATACACAACAGAACTAGCCCAAATTCTTCAAAGTCTCAATGGCTTCGTCTTTCAATTAATTTATCTGCATAGCTACATTCCTCAATTCTTGAATATTCTAAGGTGGATTGGAAGTCATCTTCTTTGTGCTTTCCCTAGTCCTCTTTCTTTGAATTGATACTTTCTTCGTACCAACCTATTTATCTTGTTCTAGGTCCACAATGGTCTTTTCATGGTAGAATTTCTCCAATTTAGAAACCAAAGTTTTCATATTATTTGGAGGACTTGACCACTTTATGGTTTTGCTCCAAAATTTTACGTAGGGTGGTATCAAGATTATTAATCTTCTAGTCTACGACACCCCCAATCTTCCTATTTAAATCTCCCTCATCTTCTCAATGGCTTCGACATTCTTTGATTTAAATAATCTCCCATCATTTTTTTTCATCTTTTGTCCAGAGGTCACAAATAGAGGGTCCATAAGGATTCTCCTTAACACCTGTAGAAGTAGGAACCACGAGATCAACTTGCACATTAACCTTCTCAACTTCCTTAGTTTTCCTTTCCCCAAATTTAGATGAAAGGATACACTGCTTAATATTGAGGCAATTGACCTTGTTGCCTTGGTTTCCTAATCGTCAGATTATGCAAAATTTCTATTGTATTGAGTCAAAAAGTGTTCAAGTGTGCCAAAATTCAATCCTTAAAAGAACCTTTAGTAATTTTATGGTCTTAATGCCTCCAGCTCAACTCTAGCTCCCCCTAGCACTTCAAATTTTTGAAATCCACCACCTGACTCCCAAGTTATGACAGATTAATGAAAGCTCTCAAAACGCGTATTTTCAATCGGAATATCAACCTTTAAGACATTAAGAGGTTAAGAAATGGGATTCAAAATATGTAATTTAATTTAAATCCTTAACCCCCTACACAAAAAGGTGTTAAGACAAAGCACTTCAAACACATATTCTGAACACCAAACCTTAACCTCCAAATATAAATAAGGTTAAGCAAGAGACCAAAAACACGTGTTTTTGAAATAATTCTTAACCTCTTTGCCCAAATGTAAGACGTTAAAAGTTATGAAGTTAATGAATCTCAATAAGAGTTAGTTATCACCAAGGCTCATGATATGTAGGGTCATTTTCACAATTGAGATTCATTTGGAGTTCTTGAAAATACAATAATTTGGTTGAGAAACTTTTGAGTCCTCCATACCAAAGGTAAAATTAATATCAATATGGTGGATATTTTGATGAGTACTCTTAGAAAGACCTCATTTTGTCGTTTTATGAAGAAGTATAAAATTTCAAAGTCTTAGGTGTGTATTTGAAAATGCAGATGAAAATGTAGATGAAAAGAGGCAAAGTGTTTGAAACTAATGTTGCAAAGAAAATGAGGATAACCTCATAGCAAATCCCATCCAAAATAAAAGAATTTTATTAAAAGTCTCAAGGGTTGTGTGACTTCATCCCAATCGTGCACAGAAGGAATATGAAGTTGAGCAACTAATACCATAGTGTTAGGCATCTCCAATGAAAAGTATGTTGGACAAAGAAACTTGTTGGTTACTGAGTGATGGATTGATGAATAAAGGCAGAGCCTATTATGGTCAGAAAACAATAATGTCTATGTGTGATGGTTCATGCATTCCACATGGGCAGAGGACGTTTTGAAAACCAACCCTTCCAAAGCAAGTTGATATCATTGTTTTATGACAGAGGAACTCTTCAAGGTGAGGTAACCCATGCTTACTTCCATTCAATAAAATATCAGTCGAGGAAAGAATCCAAAGCATGTGGTTATATGAAATTGATAACCCTATTCTACATTGAATTAGATATTCCACGTGAACAAAGAATGTTTTGAATTCTACCACCGCATGAGGAACATTAACTGTGAATTGTTCGACAAAATGTCCAAGCAATAGAAGACCTCGTGCCCTTAGTTTTTTATTATGAGTTTTTCTTCATAAACTTCCTCAATGAGAGGGTGTTTTATGTGTGTTGTTCCCACTAGCATGGTTGTGGTGCAGGCAAGGTTTGGAGCTAAGCTAAGGTGTAACCACGAAGGGTAAGTGTCAACGTGCATTAAGGGTGACTTAGGTGGTCAACCTCCCTCAAGAGGGATGAAGAAGAGTAGTCTTTCCCTCTGGTCTTTGGATGGGAAAGAGGCGATGTATAGTTTTAGGATTGAAGCAAAGTAGCATCGCCTTATCATGATGTGGTGAGGTTTGATGACAATGCAAGGGTCCCTAACTTAGTGAAGCAAAGTAGCTGAGCCAATGTTGGTGATGATTCAACATGAGTTGTCTAAGATCTAAAAGCTGGAGAAGTAGAGTACCTAGTCTTGTGGTAGGAGGCAGACGATTTGTTCTAGTAGGAGCATTGGTGGCTTATGGTGAGTTGTGTGGAGGATGTGTGGCGGAGCTAGTTATCTATGCAGAACAATATCAAAGGGGGTGGTGCACTAGGTGCACATCTAGGTTGCTTGGTTGGTTGGATTTTCATTGGGGTAAGATATCTCAAGGGTTGTGGTGGTCCAAGATGGCAATCAACATCTGGTGCTCCGGGGGAGTGCTCGAGGTTAGCTAGGCCATGAGGCAGATGTGTATAAAGTAACTAAAGAGGCGATTGCAAGGCATGGCTTGAAGAGGTGGGTCATGATGTATGGCAATGAATGATGGCTTATGGTGCATGATTGAAATGAGTGTTCAATGGTTCATAGGTGAAGTTATGGTACCGTAGGCGAGTTGGAAGGAAGTGCAACGTCCAAGGGATTGGGTGAATCATAGACCAAGGGCATGGTGCTCAAGTAGGTATGTATTGCAAAGGAATTCGAGATGAGTAAGATTGTGTGTATGCACAAAGGGTTGGTTTGAGTGTAGTGGATGCATGAGTAACAAGGTTCTCACCAACGAGGACATGTAGACATAGACGCGGTGTCGAGGCAGTCGGGGTCTAGTGTTTGGATTCGATGCTTGGCTAAGGTAGTCAATAGTTCTGTGGGGAATAGGGTTAAGCTTCAAGGTTCATGGCAAGTTGGGGGAGCCTAATAAATGATGAAGCCTCATGGAGACAAGGTTGTGCTAGGATAGCATGCAAGTTTTGACTAGAGGACTCTAGGATGTTTTGAGGTGCATTAGGGGTGTCAAATATGCCAGAGTGGTGTGTGTAGTGTGCAAGGGAGGCCTCAGTGGTCGAAGTCACTCAGGGTGTATGCAATGTTCATCTAGGGAGTTGTGGTGGTTCTTGGTACAGTGGTGCAACACTTAGCTTGGGTAGCAGGAGTAGTAGAACAAGAGGAGTTGTGGAAGTTATGGGCATTCAAGGAGTGGCTTGATGGTGATCATGGGTGATAAAGAGACTAAAGGAGTTGAGGTCACATATGGTTAGTGTTGGAGTAAGGTTGTCTTATGGGAGACGCTGAGGCAAAGACACTGTAGGGCTTAAGTAAGGGGTTTAGTTTGGGTTGAACTAGGGTAGAGCTAGGAGCTCAAGGATGCATGCATGGTGCAACAAAGGAAGTAGAACCATGGGAGTTTGGCATGCGCTTCTATTCTGCAAGGGTGTATGTTAAGGCAATCAGGTGTGTGGGCACATGCTGAAGATTGGAGGTAAGACATAGTCTGAGTGAACAAAAATGGTCAAACTAACGAGGGAGTCAAAAGTAGTGATTGCCAATACCAAACATGGTTGGAGATTCTAAGGGACAAGACTCATCCTCGACGTGAGCTAAATCCAACCCCGTGACACTAATAGTCATTGTAGAAAGATGCTTATTCTGGATACAATTGTAATAATAGTACCTAAATTGACCAATTACCAACGAAAAAATCCAAAATATACCACCCTATTAATACATCCGTTAATAGCTATTGATTTTTGAAACTATTTTAATGACTATAATTAAAAGCTCAAACGAATAAGGAGGTCACTGATATTATGCCCCCAATAATTACCACAATAATTACCAGATCCTTTCCCTATATCAATAAAAGATGGAGAATAATCTCGTATCAAAGAGTGGATAACAATGTTACAAGTTATTTACACTAAAATGTAATGAATACTTCATATACACGTTTTTACTGTTTGCCGGTTTGACAATAACTCTTTACATAACAAAAATTGATGGTAAAAATAAATAAATATATGCAAGACTCTATACCTACCTCATTGGCAATTCGTGTCACATTTGTTGACACCTGATCTGCAAAATTAGACGCGTCTGTTGCAGAGGGCAGCTCACCCAGTTTCTCTCTGATGGGCTTCTTTTTTTGCTGTAAATTGTTAGACAAAGTGGTGGTGTTTAGCAAGTACAAGATATGGAAAAACCCAAATGAAATGAAGAAAAGCGCAGGGGTGATTTGTACCAGCTGAGCCTCGTAGTGAGCCACGAGTATATCGATCTGCGCAACGAATCGGCTGAGATCGAAGTCGGGCTTATCCGCTTTCGTGTTTAGAATCTTATCGATGATATCAGGGGCAGGCGGGGCAGAGGACGAAGATGAAGACGGCGTGGAAGACATGTTGAAAGTAGAGGAGATGGAAGGCGTAAGAGAGGATGAAGATTAGAAAGTTGTGAAAAACAAAACCTTCAAAAATACAAGAAGAGGGGAGCTGAGAGCAAATGCAGCGAGGAGCTGAAGGCAGAGGCTCCTTTTAAATAGTGTTTAGTAATATTCAGAGTAGAAGGCTGAAGGCAGCTTCAAGGAAAACAGGGCACAGGTAACGCTAAAGCCAGTGTGTCCCACGTCCCTCGGAAGTTTATTCGCTTGTTCCTAAAGCGCGTAGAGACAATGCATCCCATTAATCATCTTAGTCTCTTGTTTTCCTGTGGCGGTGGAAAGATAATACCTTTCTGTCCCATCGCTGGGTAGGCACCTTCATCGAAATCACTTTACAGCCATTCTTGTCGCATCACTCGCCACTTTAACCTTCGTACGGGATATGATGAATTAGTGCAAGAGACTTTGTGTCCCATCATCAACGTATGCATCAACTCTTTCTACGCGGACGGAAGTCGCGAGCGTGTTGGAAAGTCATTTCCTTTGAGGGGAGAGGAATCAATATGTCTACAAGTTTTTTAAGGTGATACGTTAGTGGACATATGTGGGTTTTCCATAAGTGCCTTTGGTCGTGAAGACATGTCTAAGTCAAATTGTCCCACGTCCCTTGGAAATTTCTACTCTTTTTCCTAAAGCGTGTAGAGAGACAATGCAACCCATTATGGCAATTGGGTAAAAGGTAAACTTTTTTGTTTGCCCTGCCTATGCTGATAGAGACAATGCATCACATTATTCATTTTAGTCTCTTGTTTTCCTATGATACTCGAGAATGTGTACCATAAATCTATTATATCTAAATAAATCTAGAAAATGAAATAATTTCTATAGTATGTAACTAATTAAAATTCATTCTAACCAATTGTTAAATTTATGTAAAAAGAAAATTATTATATTTTCATATAGCATTGTTTGTAATGGTAACCATTGAGTATTGAGTATTTCATATAGAGTTAGAATGAATTACCATTACAAACAACTCTATATGAAAATATAATAATATTAAAGTAAATAAAATATATTTAATTTATTTTTTTCAAATAGATGTATTTAAGATGTGTATAAGAGTATTTATTTTAGAAATTAGTTTTGATCTTTAGTTTATTTCCTTTGATGTTTGATTAGATTTATCTTTCTAGAAATATTTGTTGATTTATTAAAAGCTAACTTTAATTATGTAATTTAACTTTCTTGTGACTATTGTGTGTTGATTTTAGTTATGTAATTTAACTTTTTTGTGACAATAATTCTAAAATATATCAATTTATGTTAAAAATATATATAAAGATAATAATTTTAATTTTTAACTTTTAAATAATTATATTATAATATATTAAACTTATAACTATAATATTATAATATAATTAATATATTTTAATATATTTATTTAATAATTTAAATTAACTATATAACTATAAAATAATATACAAATTATAAATACACTTAAAAAATTGTTATTTAATACATATAAATACAAATAGTTTTTTTTTTTTGTTTTTTTAAATCATTCTTAGTTCCATTAATAATATATCAAAAAACATTATTAAATAGTAAAAATTAAAAATATGGAAATGGAAGTGGAAGGATGAGATGACAGGAATAGGGCATAGGTACAAGGCAGAGCGAATGGTGTACGGGCATGGTAGGAGGCCTAGTCATTGGCATAGGCAGGGCAAATAAAAAAGTTTACCCTTTAGCCATTGCCAAAGGCAAAGACCTTTCTGTCCCATTACCGAGTGGAGGGGAGGCACCTTCCTCGAAGTCCCTTTAGGCAATGGCTATCCAAGTAGTTGGATCGACTGCTCGGATGCCTCCCTCCCCATTACAGGCATGCCCCCCATCATACCATCGGCTACCCATACCATCAACCCGACAACGCCTTTCCATCTAACAATGATGTGAAGATCTATTGACTTCAAACTACTATGTCAGTACACAATCCAATATCTACTATTGTCGTAGATCTAAATCTTTTCTCCAGATTTATGAATGATTTAATTCTCTAGATTTATGAATGATTTTCATTTATGCTGCATTAATTACTAGGTTTTTTCTTCTACATCTTCCCTTCATGTCAGATGGACAAACATTAGATGAATATTAGTTGCTCTGGATGTTGATCGATGACTTTTGTGTGGGGATAGTAAGGCGTAAGAGACCTCCAAAGATGAGAGTGATCTCCTCTTTGCTAGCATAGAAATGATGTCTTCATAACATAAAAAATAGTGCAACAATCCTTGCCTCCTTGCTCAGTTCAAGAAGCTCCAAATATGCGATGAGAGAAAGAACCGAGCAATTTCAACATCTCAAAATAGGAAACATATTTTATAGAAAAATATATATTTTTTGTTAGTTTGTTTGCTGAAGGTCGACATCGTGTGGATAGCAAAGTAGTACAAGTTCTTTCATATCTCTTTAAATCTTAGGGTTCTTTAGTTCTTTTTTGTTTTATTTAAGCATGTTAGATACATGAATATAATTTTTTTCTTTGAAATAATAATTTGTTGTGTGTTTTTTGTTGTTATTTTCTATTGTATTCTTGCTGATTTTGTTGTAAATTAAATAGAAAGAGAAAACATAAGAGATCAATAAAATTCTAGTGATAAATTTAAAATTAGACACAGTAAAAAGATATTAAGTTTTTATATTCTATTAGATGTAGTAGAATTATTTTGTGTTGTTACAATGTTTGTTATAATGATGATCTATTAGCCACTTTATTTTATATATAATATTTTTAAATAAAATTTTATATTCAATTTAAATACTAGAAAGAATTTTTTTTTACCTAAAAGTGATATATAAAATACAAACAATTTAATTCAATCACCATGTAAGACATAAACTTATTAAATATTATATCAAAAAGAACATGTTATAAACTAATAACTATTTCTTTCTTTATAAATTTTTTTAACTACAAAATTCTTTAAACTATGATGCTTTGTATCACATTTTCTAAAATTATATAAACTATAAAACTAGCTATATATACCTCTATATATATTACGCCGAGAGTAATCGTTCTCGAGGCGCCTATTTTTATTTAATCCCAAAGTTATTTTAATCGAAGTTGGGATTAATGAAAATAAAAATAGGCGCCTCGAGAACGATTACTCTCGGCGTAATATATATAGAGGTATATATAGCTAGTAGCAGTCGCGGCGCAATAGGAAAAATATTTACTTTTTATTTTTTATTTTGATAAGGTTACTATAAAATTGTTAATTAATTTTTAATTAGAGTTGTATGAAGTTAGTATAAAATTATGCTTCAAAATATTTTTAAAAATTTAATATAAGGAGTTTAATATAGATTAAAAATATATTTTTTATTTTTGGGATATTGTAATGTAAAATGTTATAGTCATACATAGATATATGGTTAGGGACAAAGTTACCATTATAGTTAATGTTAACCTTAGGGATAGAATTAGGGTTAGGGTTAGCATTAGAGTTAGGGTTGGAGTTAGGGTTAGGGTTTGAGCTATGGTTAAGGTTAGGGATAGAGTTATGGTTATGGTTATTGTTAGAGTTATGGTTATGGTTTAGATTAGAGTTATGTTTATGGTTAAGGTTAGGGTTAATGTTATGGTCATGGTTAAGGTTAGGGTTAGAGTTATGGTTATGGTTATGATTAGGGTTAGTGTTAGGGTTATAGTAAGGCTAACGTTAGAGTTATGCTCATGGTTAAGGCTAGGGTTAGAGTTATGCTTATAGTTAGGGTTAGGGATAGGATTAGAGTCCAATTATGGTAGAGTTAGAATTAGGGTTAGAGTTAGGTGTAGAGTTATGTTTATGGTTAAGGTTAGGGTTAGAGTAATGCTCATGGTTAAGGTTAGGGTTTAGGTTAAGGTTTGAGTCAAATATTATTTTAAATTTAATATAAGGAGTTTAATTTAGATAAAAATATATATTTTATTTTTGGGATATTGTAATGTAAAATGTTATAGTCATACGTAGATATATGGTTAGGGACAAAGTTAGGGTAAGGGTTTGAGCTAGGGTTAAGGTTAGGGTTAGGGTTAGATTCTAATTATGGTAAAGTTAGATTTATGGTTAGAGTTAGGGGTAGGGTTAAGGTTAGTGTTAGGATTAGAATTAGGGTTAAGATTAGGATTAGAGTTAGGGTTAGGATTAGGGTTATAGATAGGGTTAGGGTTAGGGTTAGGGTAAGGTTCTAGGTTAGGGTTAGGGCTAGGGTCAAGTTTAGGGTTAGAGTATGAGTTAGGGTTAGAGTTTGAGTTAGGGTTAGGGTTATAGTTTGAGTTAGGGGTAGACAAAGCATTATAATTTGGGTTAGGATTAGGGTTAGGTTTAGGGTTTGAGTTTGAGTTATGGTTAGAGTTAGGGTTAGAGCTAGAGCTAGAGTTAGAGTTAGGGTTAGAATTAGGATTAGTTTTAGGGTTTGAGTTACCAATAGAGTTAATTTTATAGTTGGGTTAATGTTAGAGTTAGGGTTAGGGTTAGAGTTTTGAGTCAAGGTTAGGGTTAGAGTTAGGGTTAGGATTAAAATTAAAATCCAATTATGGTAGAGTTAGATTTACAGTTAGAGTTATGGGTAGGGGTAGGGTTACGCTTACAGTTAGGGTTAGAGTTAGATTTAGGGTTAGGGTTAGGGTTAGGGTTAGGGTTAGGTTTATATTTAGAGTTAGGGTTATATATAGAGAGAGTTATATCAATGTTAAGGTTAGGGTAAGGGGATTGAGTCAGGGTTAAGGTTAGAGTTAGGGTTAGGGTTAGGGTTTCAGTCAGGATTAAAGTTAGGGTTAGGGTTAGAGTCTAATTATGGTAGAGTTAGATTTATAGAAAGAGTTAGATTTAGGGTTAGAGTTAGGGGTAGGGTTAGGTTTAGGGTTAGGGTTAGAGATAGGGGTAGACAAAGGGTTAGGCTTAGGCTTAGGGTTAGGGTTAGGGTCAAGGTTAGGGTTAGGTTTAGGGTTAGAATATGAGTTACGGTTAGAGTTTGAAGTATAGTTAGGGCTATAGTTTGAGTTAGGGGTAGACAGAGTATTAGAATCCTAGCTACGATTAGGGTTAGGTTTTGGGTTACGATTATGGTTACGGTTAAGGTTAGAGTTAGGTTTAGGGTTATAGTTATAGTTAGGGTTAAAGTCCAATTATGGTAGAGTTAGATTCAGGGTTGCAGTTAGTGGTAGGGATAGGGTTACAATTATAGTTAGGGATAGGGTTAGGGTTAGAGTTAGAGGAAGGGTTATATTTAGAAGTTTTCTTATGGTCACAGTTATAGTTAGGAGGGGAGTAAGGGTTGGGATTTTAGATTATATTTATTATTATATAAGGTGCCCTATATAATAATATGTATATTCCCATGCTCATGGATAAGGTTAGGGAAAGAAGTAGGACTGTGGTTATTAGTGTTACATTTAGAATTTCATTTAAGAGGGCATTGTGTGCTATTTTTTCCTCCTATTCAACCCATCACTGATGTCTGATCTGAGAGACCTTAAATGGGATAGGTTCTTTGCAGAGGGTTAACATCGCTAAAGTTGGTGGCTAACATTTTGTGTTGGCTCGATTTCTTCATTGACCACGCTGGATCATTTTTTCTTGGTCGGGTTGATTCATGCTGCGAGATTCGATAACTCTTATTTCTTCGCGAGCTATCTTCCCATCTTCCCAAAAGTGCAAGATGTTGCCATGCATTCCCATTCTAACGTTTCTTTATATGCTTGTGTCTTCGAAACACTCTAAAGCCTAGAATTGCACAAGATGTTGCCATGCATCTCCATTCTGATGCATCGTCATACTACATTGTTTCTTCAATTCTCTGAAGCCCAAAATTGCATCATGCTACCACGCATTGCCTTTCCAACAATTCCTCACTCCACAATGCTTTCATGAGTCTTTAAGACCCAAAATTGTGCCACATGGAGGGGGTTCACACCTTTTGTGCTATCTGCTTCGTTTGTTGGGAGGAATCTCTTCACTACATCTTAGTCATCCATTGGAAATAAAGCCAATCTTGATCGACGAATGTGACTTAATCCTTCATTGGGAGGAGTTTCCTCGTTGCATCTCAGTCATCCTTTTTGAGGGGAGAATCTACATCGACGGTTGCGACTTAATCCTTCATTGGTGAGGATTCACGATGCATCTATGCCATCTATTTCGAGAGGAAGATCTTCATCGATGACCATCATTCATTTTTGGGGAAACCAAATTCCCCCTTGGGATCAACCTTGCATTTTTTGTGGGAGGTTAAGACATCATGTTATCTCTTTTCATAGTTTTTTGCCAGCGACATGAATGTCTTTCCTCTTCTTTCCATGAGTCTCCATTCTAGCGCCTCCTTAAGCTGCATTGTCTCTGCAATGCTCTAAAGCCCAAAATTGCATCATGCTACTACATGTCACCTTTATGACATTTCCTCACTCTGTAGTGCTTTTGCAAGGCTCCAAGACCCATAATTGTGCCATGTAGCGGGGGTCCCCACCTTTTTTGCTATGGTTACAATTTAGATTTTAGGGTTATGGTTAGAATCAAGGTCAATTCTAGAGTTTATAGAATATTTAGAGTTAAGATTAGGGATTAAATATACATGAGGGTTAGCATTGGGTTGTATGATAATTACAGTTAGGATTATAGTTAGATATATCATTTAGATTAGGTTTTAGTCAGGGTTTAATTAGACTTAAGATTAGGGTGAGGATCAAGGTGAAGTCTATATTAGGGTTCATATCATGGTAGGATTGAAACTAATGTTAGGGTTAACATTGAAATTATGATTAGGGGTAAGGTGAAGATTTATATTTGGTCATGATTGTGGTTTGTGCTAGGATTAGGGTCTAAGCTATGATTAATTTTATGATTGTACCTTTAGGGTTAGGGTTTTGTTTAAGTTTATGATTATGGTTACAACTATGGTTTATGGTTCAAGTTTAAAGTTGGGAATGTGATTAGGATCAGGGATTAGTAAATTTTTTAAGAGTTTGGTTATAGTTTTACACCATGGTTAGGACCTTGGGACTGGATTTAGAGTTTAATATCATGGTTATCCATATAGGTAGGTTTAGGATTTTGATCAATATTTTGGAGTTTTTTTTTACATTATGGTTAAGGGTTAGATTTTAGGGTTAGGACTATAACCAATATTAGTGTGTAGGTTTTTGGTTTAGATTATGGTTTGGACTAAGATTTTCGTTATATCAATAGGGATATGTTTTAGTGCTATAATTATAGTTTAATGTTGGATTATAGTTATATTGTACATCATTGTTGGGGCTAGGGCTAAGGTAGGGGTTGTTGTTAGGGTTAACTAAGGATGACAATTAGGATGGTTTATCTTTTCAAGTAGAAAAAAAAACTCATATTGATTCAAAAACAAAGAAATTATACTTCGAAAATATTTTTCTATGTCATAATAGATTCATTTATTCTAATTATTGTATTAGTTAATTAGTTGTTTGATGTTTCAAAGTAAACATGGCTTATTTTATTTAAATTTAAATAATATTATTGTTTTGAATTGAATTTAGCTTAATTGTTAATGATCATATTTATATTTCTAATATTAACTCCAATTTGATCAAAGACCAAATATATTTTTGGTATTTTTGTAAACGAACTTGCTTAACACTTCCCTATTTCAAAGTTAATAAAATATCATTTCTATTGTCTTAGATTTGAGAGTAAGTATATTAAATAAGTAATAATAAATGAACATTATGATTAATATATTTCTAAAATAAAAATATATTACTTAAAAACTTGTTTACTTTAAATGAATAAAGTACTCATTTACTTGTAAATTTTAAAAATAGAAATTAATCTACATATATATAAAATATTTATTCTTTTTCCTATTTGCATACAAATTAATTAAAATCTAAACTTTAAACTACATAAATATTTTAAAAATATATATCCATCAATAATTAGTTTAGAATAAAGTAAAATCTAAAAATTAGACACATATAGAATCTTTTTAATTTCTAGATACATGTTTTTCTAATTTATTTCTACAAACATGCAACTAATATTTCTATTATCCATTTTTTTCCATTCTAAAAAAATCTAGATGTAAATAGAATTTTTTTAGATGCATGCAATCTTTCTAATTTTTTCTACATACATATATTAACATTTCTATTTTATATTTTGTTTTTACATTATGGTTATTTCAATCAAAATATCTAGATGTAAATAGAATTCTTTTCAATAAATCTAGATGTATATAGAATTCTTTTAATTTTTTACATACATAAAATCTTTCTAATTTTTTTCTACATACATAAAAGAATAATTTCTATTTTCTATTTAAAAAAAAAGCTATCATAAAGATTGATAAAAAAATTGATTGCATATGCATTCTTTAGTTTGTGCACTAAATGCACAAAATAAATTGTATAGATTAAAACTTCCCATGCTGGGCACGGGAATATACAATAGAAATATCAGTTATCAAGAATAGTCGGCCATAAGCAATCAAATCTTAAATTCTGCAAAATTTCTTGCAAGCAATCTTTGTTCTATCTTCGGCTGAAAAGGGAAAAAAGAATTTCAGATCTGAGATTGTTTAGATTGCCCTATTCGATTCAAAAAGCCATGGAAGTCACCACAATTACATCTCCAAGAGGCCTAATGTGCCTTGATTCAGTACCCACATGCTTATCTCCACGAAAAACTCTGCACAGGTCCTCCAGTGGCCTCAATTTCGGTCATATGAACAGAATTCTAAATCTAAATGAAATTAATTAAAATTAAAATATAAATCAAAGTAGAATATTATAACTAATTTTGAATTTCAATTTACTTCTACATCTAAATCTAAATGAAAATGTAAATAAAAAATAGAAATCTCACCTGCAAAAATGTTACTCCAAAACTTCAATTTACTCCTATTCAAAAACTCCAATCTAATCCTCCAATAACCTCCACCTCTTCCTTCTTGCAAAAACATAAAATGAAAATGAAATGAGGAGCCTTGGTTTTATAACTTCTGAGAGGCTCCTCATATCCCCCAACAGACGTCTCTTCACATTCCACGAATTTGTTTCAAATTCCCCCACTCCCCGCAAAAAAAAAAGCATGAATGTGCATGCAAAATTATATTTAACAAAAAAAAAAATCATATTGAAATTATTTCGCCCCTATTTTTTCGGGCCCTATTTTTTCGGGTCCTACTTTTTCGGGCCCTACTTTTTCGAGCCTATTATTTCGGCCTCCATTTGGCTTCCTAGTATTTCGGCCAGCAATTATTTCGAGAATTCTTTTTTAATATTTAATTTGGATGTTTGTAACTGCTCCCAATTCTTTTTAATTGACAAGGAATCTTGGCATATTCTCGTGCTGGGCATTTGTGCTGCCATTGTATAGAACGCCTCTCGGCGTAATTATATAAAATTATTTAAACTATGATGATTTGTATCACATTTTCTAATTACATCTACCAATTTGTTAAATGTCTAGGTAGTAATAAATTGAACATTGAATAGTTATCAAAAAGATTAGGCGGAATTACCCATCTATATTATAGTGTCTAATTTCAATGAATGTTATTTAATCAATTATGAATACATTTATATAAAATTCTATAAACTTTGATGATTTGTATCACATTTTCTAATTATGTCTACCAATTTGTTAAATTTTTGGGTAGTCATAAATTGAACATTTAATAATTATAAAAAAAGATTAGGTCGAATTGCCCATATATATAATAGTGTCTAATTTCAATGAAAGCTATTTAATCAATTATGAATACATTTATATAAAATTCTATATACTATGATGATTTGTATTACATTTTCTAATTACATCTACCAATTTGTTAAATGTTTAGGTAGTAATAAATTGAACATTGAATAATTATCAAAAAGATTAGGTGGAATTAGCCATATATATTATAGTGTCTAATTTCAATGAATATTATTTAATCAATTATGAATACATTTATATAAAATTATATAAACTATGATGATTTGTATCACATTTTCTAATTATGTTCACAAACTACACTTTGTTTATTTGATAAAGCATAAAATATAGTTAGAAATAGGAAATAAGTAAGTTTTTTTTTAAAATTCAATAAAAATAGTACCCCTATTGTTTTCATCCTATTTCATATCATAAATTTATGACATATTCTTCAACGTTCATGATATCTTAGGTTATAAACACAATAGTATGCATAGTCATATGTCAACTTCATAAACATCTATGTCCTCAGCTAGATAAAACTTAAACCAATATAGCCTCCTTACACACCTTCATTTTTTATATGAACCATTAAAATTACAGATATACAATAACTTTTAATCTTACAATATGCATCATGTGTCCTAGGCTTGCACTAACATGCATCTCATTACTAGATCACAAGATTAGGAAAATATAGAATAAAATATATAATATCAACTTCTAATATAATTTTGAGAAATCATTTCATTGATGGTATAGTGAAATTATTTCATATCGAGGATATAATTGTATTTATTGTGATTTCGATATACTAATTATTTTATTGAGGATATATGTAATAATCCCTATTAGTTTTTTTTAACATGTTTCAACAAGTTAAGGACCGCTAACCATATTAATATTCCTCAGAATGGATACAAAGTTTAAATAGCAATCACTCATCAAACTACTTGTGCAAGATGTCCCCAATGAAGGAAAATATTTTTCAAGTGCACAACTAGAGTGGACACCTATTGGACATCATAATGCATTTATGGATTTATGTTCTCACTTTGTCAAGGGAGAAGGTCTATTGGATGGTATAGAAACAACATTCATACGAAAAGAACATAACAAGAAGAACTTGACAAAATCTACTAACCATGCTACCAAGATGTATTCAAGGTTTGTTTAGATTTAGTATAATAATTAAGCATGCAATATTCTAATTTTTAAAAATTTATTGTTATATAAATTGATATAAATATATTTGTACATGTATATACATATATCATTCTGCGGAAAACCCCAAATAGACATGCAAAGGTTACCAAGGTTTGCAAAGAAAAGGGATTGTAAAACCCACTTTTGTGTTAGAGTTATGTATGGAAGACCAGATATTGCCATCATTACTTATAATGAGTTTAGTCATCAAGATGCTAATGGTAAATTTTGTCATGGAAAGGATGACCCTTCTGGTGATCCAAGGAGTATGGTTGCACTGAGATTGTCAAATGAATATAATCTTATATTAAGTCATTGTTATTGATGGGTGTGAGGGTTGCCACAATATGTGAGCAACATTATTTAGATCCTGGTCTTACGAAGTTAATGAATAAGAGGGACACATTTCTGCTAAGATGTAATGAATGCATGGACACATTATTAATGCTTATAATGTAACTTGTAGATTATCCTTCAATTGTTGAGTACTTTTATTGTCAATTGTTAAACACCTAGAGTTGACTGAGACTCTCTAAGATTAAATACTACAAATTTACAAGGATATAGTAGGACTAGTAAATGTTGAGTCCATAACTTAGATTCTATAAAGGGCATTTTTGGTGCTTAGTCATTATTGACAAGTTAGTATTAAAGAATATACTCTTTTGTTCTTATCCTTTATATAGATGAGAAAGATCTCATCTCGTAGTTGTTAAATGCTTATGAAGATGGTATTCCATATTTTTTATTATGGGAAAATAGGTTTAAAGGGACCTCAATCCCTTTACAAATAGATTTTGAGGGGGATCTAGAACTCCACTAAAGAACCTATTACAAGAAAAAAACACTATAAATTAGCAACTAACAAACAACTAAGAATCAACATCCTAGTGTATGCACCCTAAAATGATCATCTTGATTATGTGCCCCGGTTTCATAATTTATTTCAAGCTTGAATCGATATTTGCATCACCATTTCCTTTGATGAAATTAAATTATATGAATTATTCGTTGCTTATTTTGCTTGTTGCTTTGTTCATTGCGAGCGAGCGATCAAGCATAAACAAAAGGTACAATAGAGAAAAAACGTGTTGTAAGGATTACTAGGTATTTGTTGGATCTCTTTAACATTTGGATTTGGAACTAAAATGAACATCTCATGTGTTTGGCTTGAGTGCTTTTACATGCTTTCATAGATTCACACTTCATTTAGTGCTCTAAAATTAGATTTAGATTTTCTTTCACACATATATGTTTCACATAGTAATTAGGCCCTATGAACACTATTTGAGAGATCTTGAGAGACTGAGCTTCATTCACTTGCTTTACATGCAAAGCTCCTCTTGATGATAGATCCCCTTGTAGGTAGGGAAGGATATTTGTCATTATCTCACTATTCTGCTTGGGTTTGTCCTCAACATCCATTAGTACTTTCTCTTTTGAGGTTGGTGGTGTTTGTTGTTGAATTTTTCAAAAATTTGGTGAGGTGATTTCAAATTAGCATGTCAAAGAATCTTGTTTGCTATGTTTGGGTAAGGTAAAGAGGCTAGAGGAGTATGCTATGTTCTCTTTTGGGCACATCAAAAACTTGGAGCCCTTAAATCCAAACCAAGTCCCCATGTAGTACAACTTTGTGAGTCTTCTTTGATTAGAGAAGGTTAAACCGTAGTGGAAATTCCCTTTATTAGGTCAACCACGTGGATGGTACCTCAAGCGGTAATAGCCATTTTTGATGTGGTAGTAGCAACCGCTATATAAATGTCCTTGTGGGGGAAATTCCCATAGGTGTAGTCTTTTGTTGGGTTGTCAGATCTCCTTAGTATCTTTGATTGATTAAATTCGTGGAATATGTCAAAACCCTGGTACGTCAGGATTGGATTTTGCCCACTCTAGATTGCAAAAGTTGTAGAGTTGATCATTACTAAGAACCTTAATGCTGCCAAATTTTCTTTTTTAGAACTATGTGCGTGATTGAAAAATATTTTGAGAACATACAAAGTAGTGGTTATAGGTGTATCACCTATTTTAGTAGAGTAAAATGAATACTAACTATTAAATGAAAGCATTAACAATACTAAGCAAGCTAAAACTTAAGATAGGACCGAGGGTTATCACCACAAAAGGGAGCAGACCAAGAATGGTAGGCTCCAAATGGTATAACACATGATACGAAGGATTTGTCCCTGATTAATATATGTATGCTCACATGTACGCTCAAGCTTTAGATGAATGGATGGAGTGGATGAAGCAAGGTTTCAACAATGGATTTATGGAGGTATTTCAACATTATAATTTAGTATTTTGGTAGTTTTTAGGCTCTCAAAATAGCATTATAAGTTTGCATGAAGGATGGATAATTTTAGTGAAGGGAGAGGCTTCTATTTATAGGCCAAGGGGTAGAGGGATGGACGGTTAGGATGCAAGGATGGCAAGATGGTGAGGGAGGGTCAAGATGCACTCAAAGGAGAGCACATGAATTGTGCTTGTTTAGAGCCAATAGGAAAGTGACACATGTCACAGGATGATTGGATGTGAGAGGGTAGGATAAGGGTTGGTCAAAGGAGTAATTAGGGAGGTTGAGCCATAAAGAGGGATGGTTGAGTAATAAATGGAGATGGTTGGGTCATAAATAGAGATGGTTGGGTCATAAATGTTGGAGGGTGAGGGGGAGAATGAGATTGTTGACTTTGGCTTGGGTTAGCAAGTCTTAACCCTTGCTTAAGTTGTGCACATGATTAGAAGAGGGATTAGGATTAGCTTAGAAGGGGGGTTAGGGGGTAAGTGATTTGGCTTTGATAGGATGGGTTAGTTAGGTGGCTAAGTGAGGTTAGTATGGGTGAATGGGTTGGACTAAGGGTAAAGGTTGGGTTTAGGGATGTTTTAAAGGTTTGGGATAATTTATTAAATGATTTTTTTAATAAATAGGGGATGTGGGATTAAATTAAATAAATTTGAGGATTTATTTAATTTAATAGAGGAATAAGGTTTTAATTGATAAGTTGATTTTGGGTTATCATTTGGACTATAGTTAATTTAATTAATCAATTAACTAGGGGATGATGATTAAATAATTAAATAATAAATATTTAATCAGTAATGTCTTAGGAGATGACTAAATATGATTACTTAATGATGTAATCAGATTTAGGTGTCTACATTTTGCCCCTCTTTGACATAGTGTTGGAACAACACTATTTCAAAGAAGTTTGAGTGTAAACGACGCGAAGAAGACTTTTTGAAGCAACATGGTTGCCCCAATCTCAAGTAGAAGAGGAGAGAATGGACGGCATGATGCCCCCTCAAGAAGGTGGCAGTGAGAGAAGGCGAGGCCTGACAACTTCTTGAAAAGTACAAGAAGCCAGGGCAAGCAGGAAGATTGAGAGGGGCTAAGAGAGGGGGCTTTAGGAACACCATACTCTCACTATGGGAGAATGATACAAAGGAAAACCTTGTGCACAAGGATAAGCAATGGTTAAGATAAATTATTGATGATGGGAGGGTTGGGGAGATTTATGATTTGAGGATTATGATTGGTGATGACTAAGATTATGATGTAGGAGCTATGATTATGATTGATGCAGGAGGGAATACTATGGGATTGATAGATTAGATGGATCATGATTGAATGGGATGCTTGGATAGGATGGGATGTTTTGAGAGGAATTGATTGAAGCTTGAGCATGGGGGTGTTCCAAATGGGAGCACCTTGATGTAGTTGAGCATTGAATTTTGATATAGGAATATTGGAGATATGCCAAGGTTACCAAGAACATCAAGGGTTTTTTACCAATATTACATAGGACTGACGTGAAACAAGCACACAAGGATTGCCCTAGCATCACACATGAATCTTGGAAGAATCAGAGTGGAAACGATGCTGGGTAACCCACAAGTAGAAAAGAAGATGAAAGAGACTTGATCAAAACCTTGCTCTTGAATTGCCCCATTCATAGCACACCATGATATAAAATATTGTGGTGACTTTGAGGAGGAAACAACCCAAATCACTTGGAAGAGATACTTTTAAGAACCAAGCTTGAAATCCCAAAAAGAAAAGAAATTGAAAGAAAACAAAAATCCATGAAAAAGTAACCTTTTGCCAAAGAGATCGATAGGACTAGATACCGATGGACCAAGATTAGACAAGAGGAAGGATGCATCCTACAAGGATCTATCAGTAATATCAAGGGCTAGGATGAGATGGGAAATCATAACTTTTTAGGACAACATTTTGATGATAGGGGATCTCGTACAAGGATTCACTAAAGCACCTAACCAAGAGAACTACAATTTGCGATCAAGCATGAACTGACACGAAGAGTTGAGAGATATACAATGGGACCAATCTAAGGACTAATGCACAAGGAACATACAACAGAAAGATCAAAGGATTTAGAGGGGATTACTGTACAAAATCTCAAGATGGTAGGATAGTGACAGGAAAGATAAAGATGAAGAGATAGTGGATGAAAGATTTGGGATGAGGAGATAGTGGATAAAAAGCTTGGGATGTGAAGATAGTTTGTGAAAAGCTTAAGATAGAGGGAGTAAAAAGCTCAAGATGAGGAGATAGTGGAAAAACATAAGATGAGGACATAGCGAAAGAAGCTTAGGATGAGGAGATAGTAGGTGAAAAAGCTTAAGATAGAGGATAACAGGTGAAAAAGCTTAAGATAGGGGAAAGCGGAGGAAAAAGATCAAGATAGTGGATGAAAAGCTCAAGAGGAGAAGATAGAGGAAAAGCTCAAGAGAGCAGATAAAAATCTTAGGATGAGGAGATAGCGGATGAAAAGCTCAGGATGAGGAGATAGCGGAGGCCTAGATACCAATGATAAGGGATGTACTAGGTGATGGAAAGATGGAGATAATGTTGGGAGATGCAAGGATAGAAGAAAAGAGGTATGGTGGATAGAAGGATTTGGGTAGAGAGGGATGTGAAAAGATAGGGATTGGGAAATGAATGGTTTTGGGGATGACAAGATGAAAATAGGGCTAGAATGGGGGGGATGGAAAGATGGACACAACACAGTCTCCAAGGAATATAGTGCCTCCAGTTATTTAATTGTGATAAGGGGTGTGATAGGATGGAAGATTGGTCAACAAGAGGATGAGGGAGATAGAGGGCAAGTAGGATGGAAAAGGTGATTAAGGTAGAGGTGAAAGTATGACGGGTGGATGAGGTCGATGGAGGGATTATATGGATGGAAGAATGCGTGGATAAAGGAGAGGTGGATACAAACTTTGATGGGAAATGGATGTCAAAAGGATGACCAAAAGCATGTATTTGGTAGTGGACTTTATTGTGATCATGATCCAAAGGAGGGTGGGGGAAATGGATAAGATGGGGTTTGGTAATGGTGGGATAAGATAGGCATGGTGGGTGATGGAATGTGCCCCGAAGTGTATAGAGCATTTGGGTAAAGGGACTACGCATGACGCTTGTTTGCCAAGTTTTCATTATGGTACCTATCCAAGGCACTTGAATTAACAAGTTTTCACCATTGGATGCTTGTCCAAGGCACTTGAATTGCCAAGTTTTCACTAGTGGACGCTTTGTTTTTGTTTTTTGACTTTTTTGATGCATTTTGACTCATAGATGTTGGTAGGATGGGTGGAAAAAGAGTTGGATTAAATGAGTGGAATGGTGGGTGGGAGTTGGCAGATAAGGGATGGGAAGACATAATACTAGTGGGTAAAGGGATGAGGAAAAGGGAAAGATCATCATTGGCACACATCTTGAAAGGTGATGAAGTAGCGGGAAAGATGGTGTTGAGCGAGGTTAAGGAGAAAATGGAGGAAGAGGAATATAAGGACTACAAGTAGAGTCAGAAGGTAGAGGATTGGAAATCTAGGATAAAATGTATATTGAGTAACATTGGATTGGGGGGATGAAGGATGTTTAGATGGAGAATTGGATAAAGTAGGAATGGATGAGGCTTTTTGAGAAGCGGGAATGGATGCCAATTCAGATTTTTCTTTGAGACATATTTCTTTTATGAGCATCCTAGGTATTCACATTATTTTTTGACTTTTGCAGCTTGGGCCTTTGTGGCCTCTTGACTTTTTCTTTGATTTGGATCAAATGTTTCTCTTCTGGAACATGTATTTTAGAAGGGACATGTCGATACTTGGATTTTTGTGGATTTTTTGATTTATGCTTTTTGATTTTGGTATCCAACTTGATTCTATTAGCCATGGTATGGGAACAAGAGCATGGAGGATATGGAGGGATTGTGGATGGAATGATAGAGGTTGAAGGTTGGAAGGGATTCAAGGATGAGTGTCTTTGATGATCTAGCTAAGGGATTTGAGGGGATGGAGTGACGGATTGGAAGACAGGATATGGATGCATATAATTAGCCAAAATGGATGGAGGGAATGAAGGATATGGGCCTAAAATAGATCGAAATGAGGAAGGAGTAGGTCCCAAAATAGATGGAGGAGATAAAGGATTCATATTACGTATATAAGGACCCAAAATGGATGGAAAGGGTGGAGGATTTGGATAAGGGATATACGGACCCAAAATGGAGGGATAGAAAGAAGTAGTAGGATAAGGGCCCAAGAGAGATGTGGAATAAGATGGATGGGAACTTTGGGGTGAAGATGGAAGGACTTGGGATCATGTAGGGAGAGAAGGGATACCAACATCTAGAGTTACACTTTTATTTATTTCTTTAATATGATGTTCATTATTTGGAACACAAGATGTGAGTCCATTACTAGCTTCGGATATGATAAGTAGTTCTTTTTCTATGGGTTTATCATCATGGATTATGGGGTATGTATGATCATGAAGCAGAGGAGATGGAAGGATAGTATCTTGAGTTGGATGGGTTGGTGGAAATGGATTTTGAGATGGAGTAGGCATGATGGGAGGATTTGGATAAGGAGGGGATAGTGATTACTCTTTGGATGGAGTGAATGGTAAAAGTGGATCATGGAGGGGAATAAGTGGGATGGTGGGAGCTTCTTTTGTGTCGTGGGATATTTCAACATGCTTTTGGACAAGATCTTGATAGGAATGGATGGGAATGGATGGTATGGTAGGAAAAGTATGAATGGTTTCTTTAGGTGAGGTAGATGGATGGGTAGGAGATTCTTTAATGGGGATGAGCTGATGGGGGAGGGACTCATTAGGTTTAGTAGATGGGATTTGGGTAATACGAGGAGGAGGAGATGTGGATGGGATTTTGAGGGATTCAATGGATGGGAGGTAGGAGATGGAAGGGTTTTGATAAGTGGGGTGGATGAGATAGGGATGGTAGTGATAGGATGATGTAAGAGGAATGATGGGTGTAGGAGATGGATTTTCTTTGGGCTTCCTTGAAAAATTCCTTGGAGACGTGTGTGTTGGACTAGGAAGAGTAAGGGGATTAAGGTGATGCATTGTATAACTAGGATTGGTTTGAGGATTTGGAAAGTGGTTTGGAGGATATTGGGATGGTGGGCTTGGGCTAGGGATGTAGCTACTAGAATTGTTCTGAAATGGTGGGGATTGGGATATGAAGGGGGAGAAAGATGGAGGCATGACAAATGTATAAGGGGAATATGTGGGTACGATATAGGAAGGAGGTAAGGATGAGGATAATAATGGATTTCCCTTATCAAAGGCATGGTAAGGAGTACTAGTGGGTATGGATGGAGGAATGATGGAGTAATTTGGAGCAATGTTTGGATTTTGGAGGATGTTGGGAACAATCTCTTTAAGGCTTTCAATATACCCATCATAGTCAACAAGGTCATCATCATCATTGGGATAGGATGGAGTGGGAGAAAAGGTGGGATGACCAAACTCATCATAATAGGATTGTGACATCTTATTTTTGATGATGAGTTGGGTAGGGATGGAAATTATGAGGTTAAGACACAAAGAGAAAAAGGAAGACTTGATGGAAGACTTTAGGAATGATGGTGCTAGAGGAAGGCTGGGACGCTGGAATGAATCTCAAATGAGGTAATGACTACGCTAAGTATGCCTTTCATTTGGGTTGAATGATTGACCAATGGTTGGGTTGTTGCGAATGGACTTGCTAACATCTGTTTCAAAGGACGAACAAGTGATCTCTTTAGCAAAAGGACTTGATTTTTTTTGAAACATGGGGAGGGTTTCAAACACTCAAGCACATCAAACACACGAATAGCCCTATAAGATGTTTGCTAGGATATACAAGCTTAGCTAGGGGTGTCCTCGATATATGCAAGGTATGTGAGGCCCAAATCTGTAGATGAAAGAAAATAATGCCACTCAACCGGAAGGAGATGGTAACCCAAATCTCCACCTTCAATTCCCAAAGGTATAAAGTTCCTTGGGGCTTAGCCAAAGTGACAAGATTATGCTTCCAAGAGAGGTGTCTTTTGATTCACCTCTCGATATTTATACTCCACCAAAACGCTAGAGTTGAGGTTGTCCCAAGGAGTGATGAAATCCCCAAGCAAGCCTCCTAAAAAGTGTAAAACAAGACCACATAAGTGATCTTGAGTTTAAAAGACACTTGTTTGTTTCCAATTGATGATTTAGATTTTGTAAGCTATGATTGAATACACTCGTGATTATAGCATACAATGTTGATTCCAACTGGGCAACATCATCAGCATAATAAAGATCAAAATTTTGTCAACATAAGCAAATCGATTGGCATCAACATAAGAAATTTGATAATGAACGAGTCAATGACTCAATTCATTTATGCATTCAAGATTGAGTGAGTTCTTTTTAAGCCCCAAATTGAAATGTGATGTATGATAATGATTATTTGATGTGTGGCATTCAAGATTGGATTTTTTTTTTTAATCATGCATTCCAAGAGTGATTTTAGCAACATGCATTCAAAGACAAGTGGTTAAACATTCAAGTTCATTCTTAAGAAAAACTTGCAAAAAATATGATTAGGTTTGTAAGATGCACCAACCTGCAATGCTACAAAAGATCAATTTGATTAGTCACCCAAAAATTCCCAAAATCAAAGCTTAACTATGGGAAAAAAAATCAACTTTTTTTGTTCATTTTGATAGGTGTAAAAATGCTCAAAATCACCCCTATCCTACATAACCACCAAAAGTTAAAATTTGATTCATACTCTTTTTTTTTTCTTTTTAAAAAATATTTTTATTTAGTTTTAAATAGCGATCCCGCGGGTTTAGATGGTGATCCCACAAGTAAAACAGCGATCCCGCGAGTTTAGGTAGCGATCTTGTAGGTAAAACAACAATCCTGTGGGTTAGGATAGCAATTCTGTAGGTAAAATAGTGATCTCACAAGTTTAGGATAGCAATACCATGAGTTTAGGTTAGTGATCCCGTAGCGACGGGTTCGCGATCTCGCAGCTACGGGTTCGCGATCCCGCAGCTACGGGTTTGCGATCCCGTAATTGAAACTATGATCCCGCACACGGGAATGTGGATAAGAGTTGCAGGATCGAGGTACAAGGACTAGTGAAAAAAGGCAGGAAAATGAGGCCGTCGGATGAAAATCATAGAGTGATCCCGCAGGGGGATTTATTAGCATTTTTGCAGACAAATTCAGTGGCAGGTTTGACTGGTCAATGCTAGAAATTGGTTTGACAGTTTGGTTGGTTTGAGGTTGCGTTCCTGCGAGCAATTATCAGTGATCTTGCTGGTGGTTCCGGCATTCCCGCAGAAAATAGTTTGGTGGGGATGTAGAGAAAATTTTAGGACATGTGCAGAAGTTGGGTGGGGATGACCTGCAAACTCGTGATTGTGGGTTCACGTTCCCACCTGCAAATATTCAAATTCTCGCGGTCACAGGATCGCGTTCCCGAGGTTGCGGGATCATAAAACAAGATGGTTTTGAAATGTTTAAAAATAAAAAATGATTAGATGGCTGGAAGCACGATTTCCAAAGGATGACCTGTGTACCTACAACAAAATCAACAAACCTATCACAAAAACACACAAGCAAACACGGTTAGTTTAGTTAGTTAACACAAAAAACCCAGAAATTGATTAACTTGATCCAAATGTGAGGTCCCACCAGGCATGCCAAAATGTATCACCTATTTTAATAGAGTAAAATGAATACTAACTATTAAATGAAAATATTAATAATACTAAGCAAGCTAACACTTAAGATAGGACCAAGGGTTATCACCACAAAAGGAAGCAAACCAAGAATGGTAGGCTCCTAATGGTATAACACATGATACAAAGGATTTGTCCCTGATTAATATATGTATGCTCACATGTACGCTCAAGCTTTAGAGGGATGGATGGAGTGGATGAAGAAAGGTTTCAACAATGGATTCATGGAGGTATTTCAACATTATAATAGTATTTTGGTAGTTTTTAGGCTCTCAAAATAGCATTATAAGTTTGCATGAAGGATGGATAATTTTAGTGAAGGGAGAGACTTCTATTTATAGGCCAAGGGGTAGAGGGATGAACGGTCAAGATGCAAGGATGGAAAGATGGTGAGGGAGGGTCAAGATGCACTCAAAGGAGAGCACATGGATTGTGCTTGTTTAGAGCCAATAGAAAAGTGACACATGTCACAGGATGATTGGATGTGAGAGGGTAGGATAAGGGTTGGTCAAAGGAGTAATGAGGGAGGTTGAGCCATAAAGAGGGATGGTTGAGTAATAAATGGAGATGGTTGGGTCATAAATAGAGATGGTTGGGTCATAAATGTTGGAGGGTGAGGGGGAGAATGATATTGTTGACTTTGGCTTGGCTTAGCAAGTCTTAACCCTTGCTTAAGTTGTGCACATGATTAGAAGAGGGATTATGATTAGCTTAGAAGGGGGGTTAGGGGGTAAGTGATTTGGCTTTGATGGGATGGGTTAGATAGGTGGCTAAGTGAGGTTAGTATGGGTGAATGGGTTGGATTAGGGGTAAAGGTTGGGTTTAGGGATGTTTTAAAGGTTTGGGATAATTTATTAAATGATTTGTTTAATAAATAGGGGATGTGGGATTAAATTAAATAAATTTGAGGATTTATTTAATTTAATAGAGGAATAAGGTTTTAATTGATAAGTTGATTTTGGGTTATCATTTGATTTTATCAATTGGACTATAGTTAATTAAATAAATTAATTCACTAGGGGATGACAATTAATTAATTAAATAATAAATATTTAATTAGTAATGTCTTAGGAGATGACTAAATACAATTACTTAATGATGTAATCAGATTTAGGTGTCTACACTAGGGATTAGATTCATACTATGACACTATTCTTGTTCATGCACAAGGTTGCTTTGTCCCTTGCTCATTGCTTGTAGACATTTTCTTGAAATCCCTAATTTTTGTTCGATGTGCCTGATTATTATTTATAAATTTGAAATTGATCTTAGCTGGTTAAAAAAGGACAATTCATCATTCATCATTTAGACTCTAGGGTAACTGTGTTTTTGTCATTCCTGAGCTGATTTGACCATTGTAGACCTAATCTTGAGTGTCTAAACTTGTTGTCACATTGGATCCTTGCATCATAGCTATCTTTAAGTTAGTAAGTCTTGTCTTATCTTGTCGCTAACATCAAAACTTGCAAAGTTAGAGATTTCCCTAGTGGAGAAAGTTTTCTTTGGGATTGTTTGATCTCATCCTTGGATTGTGGGTATTCACTTGTTTAAACATATCTATTTATCTCATATTATTATATTTTATTACAAAACATTATAACTCTTGGATAATTCCACCATTGTGAGACCAATAGTGGCATATTGTGTTAACCAATCATGAGGCCTCTATTGGCTGATTAAGTTAACGAGAGTGACAAAAAATTACATTATTACACCTTATTAATTGGACAAGTGATTACTTTACTACCCAAGAGTGATACCAACGCTTCTTAGAGTCTTCCTATTTACTAGTGTTTGCCCTCTCATGCCGGTTACGACTAGGTTTCAAGTGAGTCATGGAACAACCTCAAGTTAACTTTGGTCAACTACCCTTAGTTCCAACTCATCAAAAATGTAAAGGAAAAGAACCTATCTTTGATCAAACACCTAAGGAAAAAATAGAAATTGAGTTTACTCCTCCTAGCAATCTTATTAAATTGAACATAGCTAGGCCTTCTTCACTTTTTGAGCAAGACATGTTATTCACTGGAAGCAAAGATAAAAGCATGGATGACATGGTAAATGATAGATTATTGAGGCAACATGGGGTTGAACCTTTGGGATCTTGCATAACTCATGAAGATATTGATGGAACTACCTCAGCAAATGATTTTTTTGGAGGAAATCGGCACTACTCTCCATTTCTTGCTCCTCTTGGATTATCACCTAAATCTTCTCACCCAATGGATGATAAAATCAGACAAGATGAATTGGAAAAGATAGCATACTTGGAGAAGAAAATATTGTGTAAATTATGCGTACTTCAGAGATTTTTATCACATATTTTGTAGATGTCTTGTCATTGATGTTAATATAATTCTTTCCTTTTTTCATTATTCTTGCCTCTCTTGGTCATCTCAAAACTATCCCATTGAGATTACATTCCATGTTATTTGTACTCAAGTTCATTCAAAAATATTATAAGCTTAAATTAATGTACATGCATAACAAGAAGCCTAGTATTAAAAAGTAAATTAGGTGATCGTCTTTAATGACACAATAAATGAATTAGTTAGCAATAAATAATGATGAATTAGAATATATGTGCACTAATCAAATTAGATTTTAATAACTATAGATTTATAAGTGACAACATGATTTCCTAGTAAAGGTTTTGAAATTATAGAAATTTATTTTCTATTTAAGAGGAATTCGCTTATTAGGGCAATATGAATCATGTGTCCTAGGCTTGCACTAACATGCATCTCATTACTAGATCACAAGATTAGAAAAATATATAATATCAACTTCTAATATAATTTTGAGAAATCATTTCATTGATGGTATAGTGAAATTATTTCATATTGAGGATATAATTGTATTTATTGTGATTTCAATAGACTAATTGTTTTATTGAGGATATATGTAATAATCCCTATTAGTTTTTTTTAACATGTTTCAACAAGTTAAGGACCACTAACCATATTAATATTCCTCAGAATGGATACAAAGTTTAAATGGCAATCACTCATCAAACTACCTATGCAAGATATCCCCAATGAAGGAAAAGATTTTTCAATTGCACAACTAGAGTGGATACCTATTGGACATCATAATGCATTTATAGATTTATGTGCTGCTATCCCTCTTGAGAGACTCTCTCACTTTGTCAAGGGAGAAGGTCTACTGGATGGTATAAAAACAACATTCATATGAAAAGAACATAACAAGAAGAACTTGACAAACCCTACTAACCATGCTACCAAGATGTATTCAAGATTTGTTCAGATTTAGTATAATAATTAAACATGCAATATTCTAATTTTTTAAAATTTATTGTTTATAAATTGGTATAAATATATTTGTACATGTATATACAAATATATATCATTGTGCTTTTGGACTTGATGATAATAGAGGAAAACCCCAAACAAATATGCAAAGGTTACCAAGGTTTGTAAAGAAAAGGGGTTGTAAAACACACTTTTGTGTTAGAGTTACGTATGGAAGATTAGATATTGCCATCATTACTTATAATGAGTTTAGTCATCAAGATGCTAATGGTGAATTTTGTCATGGAAAGGATGACCCTTTTGGTGATTCAAGGAGTGTGGTTGCACTGAGATTGTCAAATGAATACAAATCTTATATTGAGTCATTGTTGTTGATGGGTGTGGGGGTTTCCACAATATGTGAGCAACATTATTTGGATCCTGGTCTTACGAAGTTAATGAATAAGAGGGACACATTTCTACTAAGAAAAGATGTAATGAATGCATGGAAAAGGGTGTGTTCCCTTTGATCACAAAAAAATGAAATTGATGCCAAAAGTGTAAGTTTATGACACATATAGGAGAAATACAACTTCTTCTACTATAAAACACCCAACAATGGATAAAACATTACATTTATCATAGGCATTCAAACACTATGGATGCGAGAGATGATGATGAGATATTCACATAACTCAATTATAGCAATGGATTCCACTTTTTCAACAAACAAATATGTTGTGAGTATACCAATGTCAACTATATTAATATATTTTAGTTTAGTTCATCTAAAGTATTAATTTATTGATTTCTTCATGTGTAGTATGAGTTATATTCATTGCTTGTATTTGATGAACAAGAGGCCGATGTACCTATTGTGTGGGCCATATCCTCAAGAAATAAAGTTGAGGATATACATGGGTGACTAGCAGATGTTTACAAAAGAGGCAAGCAATGTAAAGAGGATTGGCAAGTCAATGCATTCATGAAAGATGACGCTAGTGTTGAGATTGAAGCAATCAGGTTTGATTATCCTACAATTATATTTGATATATAGGTTTTAAAACTATACATTTCATTATTTAAACATATAATTTTAGTTTAATAATTGATTGTGTTTGAATGCTACTTATTAATGCTTATAATGTAACTTATAAATTATCCTTCAATTGTCGAGTACTTTTATGTATCTGGCACGTACATAGGGCATGGTTGAAGAATGTCTACAAGTGAGTCATTTTTACTTAAAATGCATGTAAAGTTATATTTGTTAACATTATAGCTTGATATTATGGTTTTTATTATAGGTTTGTAAGCAATAAGGATGTTGGAACAAATATGTTCACTAGACTAGGTGAGATAATGTATGCCATAAGTGATGATGGAGATGTCACTACTCATCTAATAAAAAAATTTATGGACAAATTCAAAGAACAAAAAGAGTTTATTGATTACTTTCAAAAGACTTGGTATCATGATGAGAGACACATTGGTAAGATCATATACATTATATTTTTATTTGTATTGCTTAGTTCTTTTATTATATATATGCTAAGACATTATCATACTTTTTTTCATAGAAATGTGGGCAAAATTTTTTAGAGGTTTCTCTCACATGAATCAAGAAACTAATGCTTCCATAGAGTCATACCACATGCACATCAAGAGTCACTACTTGAGCGACTGTTTTAGAAAATGCACAAGGAGAATGGATTGGTTCATTTACGTTCTTCTTCATAGGGTAGAGTCATACTATAAAAATAAGAGATACTTGCAATCATCTGGGTTTCTAACCAACTTCAAAAAGGAGAGATACTACATAACTTCTTTAGAGAGATAAAAAAGAATAGCAGATATAGATTGCTACCTATATGACCTTCCTGATACATTTCAATTTAGAAGTCAAACCATTTCAACCAAATGGTATCTTGTAAGAAAATTTGGACCAAATTTGCAAGTGTGTGATTGTGAGTGGGAAAAAAAGGTAACACATGCAAACATGTGCTGAAGATTTTAGATCTAATAAAGAGAACCAATATAAACCAGCAAGGTCAAGTGGTTGGTAAGTATCATTTGAGAGTTAATTTTAATTAATTATATTATATAATTGATTATTATATTGTTAAGACCTACTTAAACTGATCTTAAATATAGATGATGTTACTACATTGGTTGAGGATTACGACAAAGTTGGAGGGAATTTTGGTAATGAAAACTATAACATTGGTAATAAGAATGTGTGTTTACAAGTAAATATTAAATTATTTTATGGATCAAAAAGTTAAGTGATTTTTTCCCAATTGCAGATGGTTCTATACCTTTAGAAGATCAAGATGTGCTTGGAGTCAACATTGGTGAAGATGAGAGAACTGGTAAGTTTTAATACCAAAAGTTTTCTTAAGAAATATATAGTCTTTTAAAATAGTATTTTGACTTTACAATTTTTATTTTTTTACTACAGATTGTGTGAGATCATTTGATACTTCTCATGATGAACTTCAAAATTGCATTGATTATGTAAATTCATTTATCCAAAATTTGTCAACTAGAGAAGAATATGAAAAACAAATATTCATTCAACATGTTGGGAGATTTAGAAATGAGATACATGCATCTCTTGCTTCAAGTTCCAAATTTGAATCAATTCCTGGCTCAGAGAACATGCCTATGAGGCGAAAGGCATCATGGTTTAGTCCAAGCAAAATGCGTAAGTGTCAATCTATTCATTAAAAAAAAAAAAAACCAATGTCTCAAAACTTAAGTGAAAGAGTTGATGAGCATGAAAATTTTCAATTCCCCTCTATATGCTCTGAAAAGAAAAAGGGAAAAAAAGTCATTAATTGTTCAGGCATAGCAATACAAGGTGAAAGAGTTATTCTGTCACAACAAGGTGAGTACATTTATTTAAAAGTACTTTATTACTTTCAACATATAGCTCAATACTTGTTATTTTTATTTCATATGTTGAACATGTGTCAACATAGGTTTGGTTGATCAAGGAAATGCTCGATGATTTTGATTGTCTTTCTCTATTGATTTGAACCAAACAATAACAGATGACACACAAGTACTAGATGGTAATTTACTCACTATTAACTATTTTTATTAAAATTGATTACTTAGTTCACATTTCTAATTGCATTTAATGCTTTATCAAATAACCAAGATGTAGTTTGTGGAGATCAACCATCAATGCTAAAGGTGATTCATCCTCAAACATTTCAACAAACTAGTGGAGGTAATGGAATTTTGATTTTTCTTATTGTTAAATAATGTGATATAGATTATGAGAACAATATTCTGATTTAGAATTTAGTTATGATAGAAAAAATAAAAATTTGAAATTATATTTTAGTTTTTAGTTTATAATTTTATTTTATCTAAATGGATGTGTCAAATGTGCATTGTTGTATTAGATGATCAACAAACTAATCAACAATATGGGTTGCCCTTTTCTATTGATCTTAACCAAAACACAAAAGTAAGTGGAGATGGTAAGAAAATTATGAAATGATATTCAATTTTCTATGACCTTATTTTTAAATGAATTTTAGAACTAACTCATTCATTTTGTAGGTATTGATGATATCTATATGGAGGATTATGGCCAATAAATTTTGAGACAATCATTAAAGTTTATAGAACTTTATATAAACGTATTCATGATTATATTTGTATGGGTACTTTATATGACTATTTTATAAAGCCTCATTAGTGTTCCAATATGTGGTTAGAGTTTGAATATCTAGAAGATATAAGGGAAGCCTTTTGAGTTTCTTAACAATTCTAATTTAGGGATTACACTTTACACATCTTGAATATTATGAGTAACGAATGAGGGTTTTATTTCTAGTTCTTTCCCTCAAGAGCTCTTTTTGAACTAGTTTATTTATTATAATATATAGTGATATTCTACTTTTGTTAAGAAAAATAATAATACTCATAGAAATTAGACCACTACTATGCACATGGAAATTCCACCTCTTCTTTTTGATAACTAGTCAATTACTTTTAATAAGTCATATTGCTCTCTCTCTCTCTCTCTCTCTCTCTCTCTCTCTCTCTCTCTCTCTCTCTCTCAATTAATCAATTAATCTTGAGATAATCATTATAGTTTATCAAACTTTATATAAATGAATTCATGATTATATTTGTATCGACACTTTATATGGTTATTTTGTAAAGCCTCATTAGTGTTCCAAGATGTGGTGAGAGTTTGAATATCTAGAGGATATAAGACAAGCCTTTTGGTTTTGTCGACAATTTTAGTTTAGGGATTACACTTTGCACATCTTGTATATTATGAGTAACGAATGAGGGTTTTCTTTCTGTTTCTTTCCCTTAGGAGCTTTTTTTGAACTAGTTTATTTATTATAATATTTTATGATATTCCACTTTTGTTAAAACAAAAAAAATTAGCACTTATTGAAATGTGATACTACTTGACATGTGATACTTACACCAATTAGTATACAAAGACAAACATTTCATAAAATATATCTAAATTAATTAATTAACAAGATTCTTTATTGCTTGTTTTAAAATCTTAGTATCACGTCAATCTTAAATTTGTTATGGTTAAAAGTTGTTTTTTGAAATTTATTTTATTTGAATATTTGATTTAACTTCAATTCAATTTCAAAGAGTAAATTATATATATATATATATATATATATATATATATATATATATATATATATATATATATATATATATATATATATATATATATATATATATATATATATATATATATATATATATATATATATATATATATATATAATTATTTTGTATTAATTATTCTAATTTCAATTAAGTGATTCAATATATTTTCATGAACAATATTTTATTTTAAGAACGTTATATATTTCTATTTTTTATCTATTTGTTACATTCATGAACAAATAAAATTATATAAGAATTTTTTTAATCTATTATCCATTATTCCAAATAATCTTTTAAATCCTAAAATATAATTATATTAAAATTACTATAATAAGAATAATTGTAATTTTAAAAAATTGATGTAAAGTCATTTTTAATCTAATATCATAAAACATAACACATAATAATATAATTTTGTATGACTATTTTTTAACATTCATTAAATAAAATAATAATATTTATATTCTTAAATAATGGATATATATTTAAATAATTATATATTTATCAATCATATATACCTATTCAAATATTGATCATGAATACCATTTTATCAATTTTCTTTTCCAATTATGTGAATAATATGTCTCTATATTTATTATAATAAATGAGATAATTATTATAGTACTCAAAATAATGCTAAAGCAAATGTTTCTTCTCACATTTGGAATAAAGTATGGATAAGAGATAATATGCCTACAAAGCATGACTATAGTGAATAATTATTGCTAACTTGTCAAAGTGTTACCCTAAGTCTTATAAATCTTATAAATTCATTTTTTAAAATTTAAAGTGTATTTTCCTATGTCTAGAGTAAAATGCAATGTAATTATATAATCATAAATTTATTGTTCATCCTAAATAAAATCTAATTTAAAACTAAAAATCATGTTTAGAATAAAATATAATGTAAACTCAATGCAAAAATATGAGCACAAATATGTTATAAAATTCAAAGTAAAATATGACCACAATGTATTTGTATTTGTTCCTTCCAAAATCTACCTACATCATTTTAAGATAATTTCTATTATTTCCTCCTAAAATCTAAGATAATTTCTATTCTTAATATTCAATTTTATTCTAAACAAGGTAAATTTTAGGATAAAATAATATAAATTATCTTAGATTTTACATTACATTTTACTCTAAACATAGTTTAGGTAAGTTTGAGGAACAATGAACACATTTATTATCACAAGATTGTATAAAAATATTAAACAAGATTATATAAATATATTAAATAAGATAAATACAATATTATGTTTAATTATTTTTTAAATAATTTTTTGTTATCTAAATTTTATGTAATTTTAAATTATTATTTGATATAAAAAATAAATTATAATCAAATTCAATTTTTAATTAAAAAATACAAAACAAAACAAAATACAATATTAAAAAGTAATGATTAAAAAAGCATATATTTTAAAATCTTTTACTCACATAGCAATTTCAATTGCTATGAAATTTCAACCAATGACAATATAACTAATTAGAGGTCAAATGGAAATATGAGCAAGTAAAAAATCAAAGTTAAAAAGGAAACAAAAAGATTTAAGGTGATACATGTTGCAAATTGCAATCCTCTTCCATTTAATTAAAAACTCCACTCACAATGGGAAGTTTTGTATCTATGCATTTCCAATAGTGTATTCCGTTGACTTATGCATTTCTAGCAGTATCTATGGGAAGTTTTTCATGAGTTAATGCAAGTAAATGGAAAATTGATAAATCTGCACAAAACATATGTTTTGACAAGTCGATTGGGCATCAAGATGTCAATATCTCCTTGGGATTAGATTTGGATCCGTTAGAGTACAGCCCAACAAGATTGACATAGGTTGCCATCCATGTTGATGGAGGTTGGCATGAGGATGGGGCATCTGGGTAGTCGAATGAACTACTTGGATAGCTGTTGCCATCATTTTACAACCATTTTTGTCACATCACTCGCCACTTTAACCTCCGTACGAGATATGTTGAATTATTGCAGAGAGATTCTATCCCTTCACCCATTCATCCAATCTCTTATAAGAGTAATTTGAAGTATGCACCAGCTCTTTCTTAGGGCACTAGCAAAATTTTCTCCAAAATTTTATTATTTTCCATCACAAAATATAAGATCATGAAGATCATATGCTGAAAATTTCAAAAAAATTCATTGTGTTTTCATTTTTTTGAAATTTGGTCAATGGTGCAATTTGTAAGAAGGATAGCCTCATCCCTTTCTTAGCACATGGAAGTTGTGATTGTGTTGGAAATCATTTCCTGTGAGGGGAGAGGAACCAATACGTCTCCAAGTTTTCAAGGTGTTACGAGAGTGGAAATATGTCATGAAAACATGTCCAAGTTAAATCGTATAAAATAGAATTCCTATAGGAGAGGATCTACTATCTTTATTAAAAAATAAATTTCACTTGTACATTTATACATCGTAATAGTATGTTGAATTTCAATTGAAAAATTGTTATCTTCTTGAGGTCTTATGTGAGTTAAATGGTTAAAGCTAAGGTTTTGTTAAATGGTTAAAGATAGTGTTTTAACTTTTGAGATTTTAGGGATCTCTTTGTGTATACCGTCAAATACAAAGTGATGAAAAAGTGGTTATTTCAAATTATTGCATGGTATCTATTATGTTTTTACATCAATCGTTGTTGACTCATATATGCATGGACTCATAGCCAAATGTCATATAAGTCATTATGAAATGTCTCAATAGTTGTGCACAAATGGATCAATTACCAACCAAAAAGGCTAAAAATGGTTGACTATCAGTACATGTGTGATCAACTATTTGTACATATGTTATCATTTTTGAGGCTCTTTTAATATTAGTAAATGTGTGGGTCAAAATGATCAAAAGATCACTTTATAGGAAAACAGAGAGCAAAAAGATTTGAAGTTTATTTTCAAGATCTATTTTTTCCAACTACATACATCACATATTATTTTCATCATGTTCATTTCATTTTTCAATTTTCTATACCCTAGTTGTATACTTCACATCTTTGTGGTTTGTTTTGATTTCTTTGCATTCCATTCACTTTCTATTTCTATGGTAACAACATTCCCTCACATTCAATTCCCTTTTTGTTTTTTATGGTTACAACATTATTGTTGTTGTTAAATTCATTTTCAAGTATCTATCCTTTGTATTGTTTTTGATATCATTCATTCTAGTTTCACACCCTTACATATTGACAAACTTCACTTAGTATTTTCTATATTATGTTATTCTTCATTTTATTTTTTAGTTCTCTATACTCTACCTAGATGTTACACATTTGTATGGTTTTTTTGAATTCACTTTTGTTTTTTCATAATTTCTATATTCTCTTTGTTGTTCAAATCATTTTTAGACTATTGTTTCCTTCTTGTTTATTTCTATTTCGCATTCTTGCATTTTTACAAATTTAATTAGCTATTCTTTGAATGGTTTCCTTCATGTTCATTTCATTCTCAATTTTCTATAACTTTACTAGTTGTTTGACATCCTTTTGATTTATTTGGATTCCTTGACATTTAATTCACATTCATTTTTTTGTTTTGTTTATCCTTCAATTCATTTATACTTATTTATTCTTCATTTTTGTTGTTGTCATCTTGTTAATTTCCATTTCACAGGTTTACAAACGTATCCTAATATTTTATATATTATTTCCTTTGTGTTCATTTCTTTTTTTTCTATAAGCTTAGTTGTTGTTTAACATCCTTGGGATTAACTTGGGTTCCTTGACATTCAATTCACTTTCACTTTTATATTTTCTCTATACTACCATTGTTTGTTCAATTCATGTCCAAGTACTTATCCCTTATGCTTATGTCATCTTTTTCATTTATATTTCACATCATTACATATTTACAAACTTAACTTACTATTTTTTGTATTATCTCCTTCATGTTCATCTCATTTTTTAAATTTTTGTACCCGTACTGGTTAGTTTCAACATCCTCAAGATTTTTTTGGATTCCTTGAAAATATATGAACTATCAAATTTCTATCTTCTCTACATTATCCTTGTTCAATTCATTTTAAGGTATTTCTCATTTCTATTATTGCCTTCTTATTAATATGAAATATAATAATGTGAAGTATTATGCAGATGAGTGTGGACAACTTACCATGATCCATTCCCAACAACAAACATTGACACAACTCAATGTTGGTATTAGTAACAAAGATCAACACTACCACATTGTCAAGATTTATGAATATGATAGGGATAGCTATCACAAGACCCATCACAAAATAACTATTATAGGTCTTCTTCTTGTAACCTACTGTATAATTGAGGCAAATGAAGATATCTATCATATATCTATGAATCTTCCCTTGCACCCTACAAACCAATTCTCTATAGAGAATGGCTAGTAGAGATCCCTTATGCACAAATGTGAGCATAAAAAGAATGGCTTGCAAGCCATTCTCATCTTATTGACCTTATTTATCTCTCTCCATCATTGTAATGATCTTGTGTTCCTTGGGCCACATGTTTATTTTGTTCTAAATTATTCAATGTAATTCTTGAATCATAGAAAACTAACTATCTAAACATACATTTCTTAGAAAAATTATGGCCAACAACTCAAAGAATGCTTAGAAACTCTTTCATGGCAATAAACCCTTCAAGGAGTGGTCACCAACCACATCTCATAATAAGTTCTTACCAAGGTCTATTTTAAAACATAAATTGTTTTCTTTTCTACTGCACCTTATCTTGTCTACACTTTATCTTCTCTACACTCAAAAAATTATGTGGAAATATAACTCATATGAACTATAATATCTCTTCTAGTTGATCTAGAAGGTTTCAACCATGAATCATGACTAGTGTAATTGTTAGGCTTTTACAACACTTTCTATTTCTCCTCACTACTATCATCCTTATACCATTTACTATTTTTCTTAGGTACTACATAAATACCCATGAAAGTAAACAATATCATAGCTATGCATCTCTTAAAAAATAATGCATTCAAAGAAAGAGGAATTGTATTTCCTTTGTTTGAACATCACAGACACATTATACTAGATTCTCACTCAATTTGAAAATGCACAACAATTTCTTATCCAAGTGTTGTTATTCATATTATTTGAAAAATTATCACTCTACAAAATTCCACATTGGGGTAAGTGTGCCAAGATGGCGAACAAAAAGGGGGGTATAAGTGGTCACTTTTTATCTAAAATCAAGTAAACCTAAACTTGGAAGAGACATTTGAAGGTCATCCACTCAAAATGAAAAGATGTATAATTTTTTTAATTTAAATTGTATTTTTAAGCCACTATTTTTTTTAAATGGATAAGATTGGATGGGTCAAATCCTATGCATACGAATTATTTGTTCCTAATTATTTTTAGAAAAATATAACAGGGTTGTTTCCTTACATTCTGCAAAAGATATTTACTATTTTGCAAACCCCCTTAGTAAAATGATAGTTAAGAGTGATATGTAGAAGTTGTGTTTTTGTTCATAATTTTATGATGAGAATTTTTTCCAATAAATTTTTGAAGTGACCACAGCCTAAAATTTTGGTACCTATGTGTGCATTGGGCGTAACTTGCATCAAAATAATATAAAATAAATACCTTTTATTTTAAAGTGTATAGAATGAAGTGTAGAATAACAATATGCAATTCATTTTGAATTTAGTTAACTTTATCAAAATTTATTTTAAAAAAGATAGAAATATGTCTATGAGGATTGTGAAGACACAGGTAAAAATTATTAAAGTTTACAATGCTAACATTGTCCAAAAATAGGAAACGAATATGGAACTTAGAAAGTTAAGAAGATGTGTGAGATTATGGTGGCCATTTTAGACATGCTTGCTTCACCATTTGAAAACTTGATGAAGGTAAATATGAAAATTCATCTTAGCAAATGAAAAAACATCTAAAGGAATAAACTTGGAGGGAAAACAAGCTCCCAAGTTTTTTGGTTGTTTCCCTAGGTTGTTACCAAGTCATAACCTGATTAGGTTTTAGCTTTTCAAATAACCTGATTGGGTTATAAAGATTAGAGACTAAGTACTATATTGTATTCATGTATATATATTTATAATGAAATAATTGTACATGAATAATTTTATATATATATAAAATTAAACATTTATATTGTATTTATGTATATATATATTTATTAACCTCTCTCTCACACACACACATGCACGCACACTCAATAACCCCTAACCCCTCTCTCTAACTCCTAACACCTAACCACTCTCTAATCACAACCTTCACACTATCAGTAATTCTTAACCCCTCTCTCTCTCTCTCACACACACACACACACACATATTGTGAACCTCTCTCTCTCTCTCTCTAACTTGCAACCCCCATCTCTCTCTCTCTTACTAACCCATAACCTCTCTATCTAACCTCCAAACCCAACTCTCTTTTTTACTAACCCATAACCCCCTCTCTCTCACTAACCCGTAATCCCCCTCTCTCCCTCTAACACCTAACCCCTTACCCAAGTCTCTCTCTTTGACCCCTAACCTTTATCTTTGTAATATCCATTCCTTTTTCATTATTATAGATTTCTCTTTGAAACCATATCAGCCCTTTGATGTATATGTTAAGTTTTAGTAGTCTTTAAAATGTGATACTTTAGTATGTATATCAATGGATTATAATAGTTAGTAATGCTTACTTACTTGCAAGAATGATGCTTTAATTGCTCCTAATTAATAAATGTAATCACTCTCATGATAATGTCATATGATATGTCTTTAAGTGATGATTATTGTATCTTCATGTGATGAGTTATTTATATTGGAATATGATGTTATTTATATTCATGATTTTCCCAAATTTTAATGACGATTGTGTCTTATCACAATAACTAAGTGTTAAGAATGGGGAGATAATGTTCAAGTCTGACCCCATATAAGCACAATTATCATGCATCTGATTGATTAACCTTTTCAATCATGTAAGTTTATCTTTGTGCATGTTGTTTAGTTTGGATTTTTGGTCTATCTTTTGAATGTTGCATTTATGTAGCTTGGATGATGTGATTTATCTAGTAAATGATTTAATTATGACACTAGAATAATTCTTTGATATTATAATTATTAAATATTATTTAATTAAAATGAAGCATTAAAAAAAGTGAATTTTAATTAATTAAGAATTCATACAATATGTGCATTTAATTTAAAAGACTTGATTTAAAAGTCTAAATTAGAAAAATAGAAAAAGAGAAATTAAAATATTTATGATTAAATATTGATTTATCATAACTATTTAATTAATATTAATAAAATTAGAGTTGCACATAATTACTGGTCTTTAAATATTATTATTAATTGAAATAATATTTATGCTTTTTAAAAGTGCTTTGCAATAAAGTGAGAAAAGAAATAAAATTATATTTTAAAGTTAAAAGTGCATGGAAAGATAAAGTGCAATTAAAAATCAATTAATAATTACTAAATCATGAAAATATTACACATTTGTTAAGAGAATTGATTTTGGGATTCCAAATCTAAATGGTAGAGTTAAAAAACCTAATTAAAGAATAATTGTGATATTGTTGTACTAGGATTTACCTGTGTTGTTCTTGAGTCAAACTCATTGACCCATGTTTCACGACTAGTGGTTCATATAAACCCATGATAATAAATGGAACACTTAGCACTTCTTTAGAGCTTGGTGATGTTAAAGAGGTGAAGCATTAGGACTACCCTAGATGTCACCCATCTCAATACTACTCTATCTTGAACATGCTTAAATACATAGTTTCCTCTATGGTTAAACCCAATCTGCTTGCAACCCCATTTACAAAACCTTGAGAAAGTGTTTATTGATGAATAATCCATTAGAAATCCCCTTAAGCTCATCAATTGATAAAATAAATTTATAAAGATTGGTATATCTAAAGAATAATCATGAAATAAATTTATTAAAATGAATTAATGCCCATGAGAGAATAATTGATTAATTAAAATATTTATTATTCAATTTTAAGTTGAGGTATCCTTTTAGATTAATATGTTAGAAACATTAGAGGGCTAGGTTTCCTTTATCATTGTTATTTTTCTATTTTGCTATTTTTATAGGTTTATACTAGATCTAGATTTCAACCCGTTTGTGGATTTGTATTATCAATCACATGCCTAAATGATTAACCAAGAGAAATTGTGATTGTATATCGACTAATTACAAAATATTTAGTTGATGAGAAAATATTGCAGCGATCAAGAAGAAAATTGGCAATGAAGAATTTGGTTATGAATTCTATTACCTAAATGAACTATTAATGAATTACTTAGGATTAAGAGACAAAGCCCACCTGGTTAATGGAAAAGAGTGGGAAGAGTTTCTTGGACCCATGACATAAGTTACAGACAAGGGCTTGAAGAGCTAGAAAGGGGAAATCATCAAAGAAAAGAAGTATGATATGCATGTGATCCTATGTCAGATGATGATGATTGTTAGTAAATAATTTTTCCCAAGATTTTGACAATTTGAACAAGGGAGAAAATTGTAAACTAACAAATTGAATTCCTACTTATTGATAAGGAATTCTCTGCTTAAGAGATTTTCTTTATGTTATTCAAGGTGCAACTAACTTTCATGAAAAGATAATCATTTATCCTCTATTGAGGGAAAATCTTCCTAGCAAGTATTTTACTGAAAATACTTAAAAGCTCAAAATCATCTCATAAACACAAGATAAATGCTAATGCTAAAAAACCATTTGATCTTTACAATCAATATCATACACATGATTGACTACTAAATTAAGGATAAACCAAGAGTAATATAGATTTCACCTCTCACAACCTTCAAGATTTAAAAAGAAATAATCCGAGAGTTCACAACAAGATAACTTGACTTTTCAACATATAAAAAACACTTTCAAAAAATGCTAGTCATAATAAAGCAGACAATAGTATCCACTTTAGAAAAGCTTTAGAACATAAAACTATAGAATTTTATTCAAATTCGCTGCTACTCTAGGAAACATTCTATTCAAAATTCAAAGTGCAGAACACAAAACAAAAGTATTTGTGTTTTTGGTCTATGAAGAGATTAACCCCTTACAATCCTTTTTCACCCATTAAATAATTCCCTTGCAAGAAGTTCAACTACCCCAACTTCTTATTGCTAAACTAATTTTGATTTTATCTCTTTACCTTATTCCCACTCCGATTCACAAATCTTTATGCACATTACACTAATAATTAATTCTATTAAGAATTAATTATTTCACATTCTTCTTCAAATTTAATCCACTCCCACTAACTCACTAGTTTACTTCTTTTCACATAATAATAATAAATTAATTCTTGTGGAATTAACTATGTGAGAGATTAATGCTCTTTTAAATTAATTTGACATTTAATTATTTTGCATTTAAATATATTAATATTTAACTCTTTTAGGAATTAAATATTATATAAAGCAAAATAATTGATAAATTATTAATTTAAAAGATTTCTTTTTTCTTTTTTAATACCTTTTCACATAGTTGAGTGGGAGGAAAATACTAAGGGTTTCAAAACCCTAGGTAACATCGGCTCTCTCTGGGGGCTGCATTCTGTGCCAGGATGTAGAGAACTCTAGAATCTTTGTCTTTTTTTGTACAATGCCTTATCCATTTGGGTGTAGAGTCACCTTTAATGTGCCTTTTGAGATCTATTTCATGCTTCATATCAGTTTCAAACCCATTCAACTACAAGCTTCACAATATTTCTGATAAGGTTAAACATGATCATCCATTTGTTGATGTAGTCACTAAGCAACATCATGATTATGATGCCTAACAAGAATATGGTAAAGATATACCACAGTCACACCATATTTAGGCCCTTCTTATCATTATGATTTTTCCTTCCCATCATGGAAAGGAGAAAACAAACATCCTAGCACGACCCGGCTTAAAGATCACACACTAAGCATTTGACTGCTTAGGTGGATCTTGTGGGATCCATTTGATTTTCTACGGCTATTTTCATTTTTCATTTCCATGAGTAGTCTCGTTACCGTGCATGAGCCAAATCAAATTGAAATGTATCTACTTTTCCTGCTCTGTATTACTTTGGGTTTCCTGGACCAAAATGATAATGATGGTTTGCAGAGCAACAAGTTGGATAACTGGATAACACATCCGAGAGGGTTGGAGCATCTTCGATTGAGCAGCATGAATCTCACAATGGCAAAAGATACTTGGTTGGGAGAATACTTGCTCTCTCTTTCCAATTTCACCACACTTTCCATGAATGATTGTGGGCTTTCAAGAGAAATTCCTCCCTTCTTTGCAAATCTCTCACGCCTTCAGCAATTAGAGCTTTGGGGAAATTCATTCAGAGGTAACATTCCCACATTTCTTGGAACTCCCCTTCTGTCATATCTTGATCTTTCATGGAACAGTCTAGAAGGTTCTATCCCCTCCTCTTTAACCACCCTCTCCAATCTGGAGTCCCTTTATCTCAGTTCAAATAAATTAAATGGCAGCATTCCGCCTGCTCTAGGGAATTTTTCCAAACTGGTAAATCTTGATCTGAGTTCAAATAGATTGAATGGCAGCATTCCGTCTACTCTAGGGAATCTTGCAACCCTAATTGATCTTGAATTGGGGAATAATTCTTTGAGTGGTCCAATCTCCACTTCCCTTGCTAAGCTATCCAAGTTAGAGGTGCTTGATTTGGCCAATAATAGATTAAATGGAACTTTCTCATTTTTCATTTTGAACAATTGCACCAAACTTATTGCTTTGGATCTCTCAAGGAATATGTTACTGTAAAAGTCAATGACTCTATCATTCAGAAATTTCAGCTTCAATACTTAACTTTAGGTGACTGTAATGTTGAAGCAAACTTTTCGGCATTCATTTTAGCACAATATTTTATTAAATATTTAGATCTGTCAAACAATTCTCTTAGAGGCTTTATTCCAAATTGGCTTTGGGGATTCACAGATATTGAGTACATAGATCTTTTAGATAACTTTCTTGATGGATTGATTATAAAATCAATAGATAAATATACACAAAATCTTCAGTTTCTTTCTTTGGCAGGAAATAATCTTGATGGTTATATTCCAGCTTCTATTTTTAAATTGAAGAATTTGGAAATTTTAGATTTTCCAAATAATAAGTTCAATGGAAAAATACCTCAATGTCTTGAGAATTGTGCTATATTGACTGTCCTAAATTTAGAGAAGAATAAATTACAAGGGAAGATTCCAAATATATGTAAGGGAATGGATTCTCTTGAGACTTTGAAATTAGGAGACAATACATTTGAAGGGTATATTCCATCATCTTTTGGAAAATGTAGAAATTTACAAATCCTTGATTTGAGAAACAATAATTTGCAAGGTAACATATCAAGATGGTTTGAAACCTTGGTCAATCTCCAAATTTTAATTTTAAAAAATAATAGTTTCAATGGTCCAATACCATTACAATTAACCAAATTGCAAAATCTTCAAATTTTGGATATGTCCAAAAATAAATTTTCAAGGACCATTCCAAAAGACTTAATGAAGTTAACCACAATGGCAAATCAATCATAAATTACAAACATGCTTGAACATGAAGCCCCTAGTTTTCAAGCATCAAACTATTATGTAGATGAAATAACTGTTTACAATAAAGGGCAAATTATGGAGTTTGTGAAAATTTTAAGATTAGTGAAATGTCTAGATCTTTCTAGCAATAATTTATCTGGTAACATTCCTTGGCATATTGGATCACTCAAAGGTTTGATTATTCTCAACATTTCAAGAAATCATTTTAGTGGAGAGTTTCCCATGTCTATTGGAGAGATGGCACTACTTCAATTACTTGATCTTTCTCAAAATAATATATCGGGCCAATTCTTACTAAGCTACAACTTCTCACATCCTTAAGTTACTTTAATGTCTCCTATAATAACCTATCAGGAATGATACCACAAGGAGGACAAATGATGACATTTGATTCAACATACTTCAACAACAATCCAGGTCTATGTGGTCTACAAATATATGTCTCATGTTCAAGTAGCCCTCCTCATTCTACAAAGGTACAATAGGAAGATGGTGAAGATTCAGAGGAGGATATATGGTGGGACATTGGAATGGCAACAGGGTTTACAGCTAGCTTTGTAATTGTAATGGGAATGCTATGTCTCAAAGAAACATGGAGTATCCCATGCATTAAAATCATGGATTATATTATTCTCTCTCTATTTTAAATATAAAGATAGCATTTGTATTCTACAGAATATTGTTAGAATTTGTGGCTCAATAGCTTATATATTATAGTATAAGTTTATTTATGATAAAGCATTTAGATTATAAAACGCCTTTCTAATATTAATGATGTTAATTAATATTAATATCTCAAATACTTTGATTTAAAAAAATAAAATAATGTGATATTTTTATCATGAATCTTTATAAAAATGCTTCAAATTAAATAAATCTTAATATTCTTTATTTTCTTATTAGTTCTTTCAAAAGGCAAGAATTAAACTATTGTAATCATTAAGAATAATTTTGTCAATTATTTCAACCAATCATAACCATGAATTAAAAGTTTTTTTTTTTCTATATTAACTATAAGGGGACCAAAATAAAAAGAAATACAACACAATGAGGGGAGGCACAACCTCACAGCATGAGTATCAAAGTATCAAAGATTCAAAACATTACAAAAGCATGGTCAAGAAAAATAATGAAAAGCCACATAAGACTAATGCGGAATCTCATCCTAAGATTCAGCCAACGTAGTCCAGCCCTGAGGGCATTCCATCCAAACAATGTTCCTTTTCTCTTAGATCTGTGCCAGCATGAGAATCTTGTCATCAATGGCATCCTTTTTGTTCTTTTAAATCTCCTTGTTGACCTCCTTCACCATCTTATCAAAGGTAGCAAGATTGTCCATGTTGTTCCTCCAAATAGAAATGTCCTCCATCTCTAAGGTGAACATAGTAGAGTGGTCCATGCACATAAATCTTTCCATTTATCTATGTTCTTATTGGCCAACACAAAAAAATGCAAGGGAGAAAAACCATTTTTCTATTAGATAAATAGTACAAAACTATTGATGACTGAGTGATTAATTAAAATCTTAAAATCTTGTACAATATTTTTAATTCTATATTAATTGCTCCAGTCTTCATCATGCATGGTACATGCAAAATGTGGAAATATACATTTTTAAATCTTATTATGAGATTTTAACATGACACTATTTTGTACAAATAATTTTTGTTTTAAATTATTATAAAATTGATGATAATTTATTGTCTTTTCATCATTTTAAATATTTCTTTCTTGTATGACTTAAAAAAAATATTACAATAATAAATATATAATAAATTTACTTTCATAATCATATATGAAATAAGGATCACATAATAAGTCACTTTTTAATATTGTTATTTGATAACATTCTATTTTAATGTCTTAAAAAATTATTTTCATGACTATTATTATTTTAAAGTAGCAATTTATTGAAAAGTAAAGATATCAGTGTGTGTGTTTGTGTGAGTGTGTGATTTAAAAATAAGAAATAATTTACTTTCATTAATATTATATTAATTAAATATAAATTAAAAGACATTTTTCCTCAATCATTTTTTAAAAAAATCATAAATTTTAATAAATTATGTTAAATATATATTGAAATTTTTATTATTTATTATCTAATGATAATTATTATGATAAGTAGAGATGATTATATTCAAAAAAGATATCAAAACATTTATCTTATTACTATTCAAATAAAAAAAGTAAAACAAATTGACATATTCCAGTCAAAATTAATATACTAGTAAATGAATATAATTAATTCAAAATATAATTATTTAAAAATAATAATGCATCAAAAATTATTTGAAAAAATATTTATAAATAAACTAATCTTATAGATATTTATCATTAAAATTAACATTATAGATTTATATTTCTTAGTCATATTTTAAATTTATTTGTAACAACATTGGCTATTGGTAAGGGGACTATCATTTCCTAAGATATGGCGTAGTTAAAAGCATGTCTACTTCCTCTTCATCTTCTTCCTCTCCCTTTGCCCATCTTCTCCCATCTTCATTCCATTGTCTTCATATCTACTTCTATCTTCCAACCACATTCTATTTTTTTTGTACTTATATCTTCATATCTTCTAATCTTCCCTTTTCGCTCTATTGATAAGAAATTTGATGTATTATGTCTCTTGTTATTATATTGCTTTCTTAAAGTTCAAGAATTAGGATGCATTTTTCAAATTGATCATCTATTGCATTAAAATATACTGAAATATAAGCACGTGTGACCTATTGATATACAATACTATCATATGAAAACTCTTCTATTTTATTTTAACAAGGTGTGAATTTGGAGAAGGTTGTTCAATGACTTTGTTCGGAAAGGGTATAGCAAAGAATAATTATTTTGGTAAGACAAGTGCATTAAAAAAAATTTGTGTGGAGATTTATCCCATATGTAAACAATTTAATGCAATATTTATTTAGCTTGAAGGAAATCAAACCATTTACAAATATTATTGTTTGAAGTCTCACTACCTTTCTTCATTTACAAACACCAAATAATATGATGTTTATGTTTAGTTAATTAATAAAACAATTTAAAATAATTAATTTTAAATATTGAATATAATGTAAACAAGTAGAGAACACAATACAAAACTAAGTTTGATGGATTAAAAATAAAACACACTCACACATAGAGGTTGTTCTAATCAAACAATTAATAGTATAGAGATCAAAGGAAATTTCTATGACATTTGCAAATATTTCATGATCAGATCAAACTATGATTACAAACAAATCTTTCACAATTACTTTGGAGCTATTTTCTGCTGCACAGCACACTCCTCTTTACTAATCACTGTTGAAATATATGCTAATCAATGGTAGTTAAATGACAACTTATTTAATTTTCTATGTTGTCAATGTAATTTTCATATTTATAGGAAATTTGTTGAGTCTCTTAGATATATAAATATGCTAATGAGTATGAATTACATAATAATATGGACATTTAAGCTATACCCTTTCAGTGTAGCAATCTTTCATCTTTATGAATCAGTTTTACTTGTATGTTCATATTCTTTGTTCTTATTTTGATATCAAACAAAATCGTGCTCCTCCACCTTTTCACAAAAGGAGCAAAGACATTGATGTGATATTTCATTTCATAAGAGAATTGGTTAGCAATGAAGAAATTCATCTTGACTATTGCAGATCCAAAGAACAACTCATTGATATCTTCACTAATGTATTACCTAAAGAAAATTTTGAATATTCTCAAGAAAATTTAGGAGTGATTGGAGCTGAAGAAATTATAGAATGATACAAATAGTAATTTCTTCATGCACATGCACATGCACCATATGAACGAGACATTGCATGTAAAATACATATGTGACTATTAGAAAATAGGTTTTTTAATAACATCCAGTTTGTCTAAAATTAAGAGAATAATACTTCACATCAAATTGCATGATATGAGTTCATCAAAATATTTTTTAAATTCAATTAGTTATTCAAGAGTTTGTAAAAATCTAATTTTAATGATAGTTATAATAAATCAGAGACTTCCACTACTATTTTTTAGTCTTGGATTAACTCGGATACAATGTATTTATGAAAAGACTTAGTGTAGTGCCTACCCTCGTTCACATATTTCTAGACACATTGTTGTTATCATTATCAAACTATGTTAGACTGGTTTTATGTTGATGGATTAGTAGTAGTGTTTTGAGACTATCAGACATTATGTTATGGATTCAGTTGATATATGATGAGATCATTTAGACTTTACATTTCATGTATGCATGATGATCGTTACATTGCTTTCAATTATTGATGATGATTAGTTGGATGGTTTATTATCTCATGTGTTTTATTATGGATACTTACCCCATACTTGGATGTGTATGGTGTGTGTGATTGTTCTTATTGTATGGTGTTTCTGATGTGGTTAAGGAAGGGAGTCATAGTCACTTGCTAGTCAGGATCTACACGATGCACCACTTCCTGCCATTGCCTATTTAACTTAGCATTATATTTATATTGTATGTACATGCATGGTTGTTATGCATGTTGCAGGTACCAAGTATTGACTTCCCTGAATTGCCAGGATGAGCGTACCCTATTACACTATCTCAATGATAAGAGAAGGGAGATAAATTCTTGAAATTCCAAATCTCAAACCCTTAAACCATTGTCCTAGAAAGGATAGGACAAGTATTTGAATATTTCACCCATCGAATGTGTCGGATGACATAATTCATGATTTTTAACCCTTTAGACTAATTTTGTATAGATTGTTCTATGATGGGTTTTTTATATTTTATCTTGGAGGTCTATGGTGAATTTTCTATTAATTAAGTTTTAATAAATAGATTTAATTAATAAATTAATTATTGGAAAAAAAAATAATATAATATCATGATCTTTGATATTTTGGATTAAAATTAATTAAATAAGAATTAATTGAGAAAAGAATTAAATAAAAGTAATTAATTAAAAATTAATAATAAAATAATAATAAAGTAATAAATAAATAATAATATTAATAAAAGTTATAATAAAATTTAAATAGAAGTTATAAAAGATTAAAATAAAAGTTATAAGCTTGCCTAGGAGTTAACGCACCTTTTTATTTCTCATATGTCAACAACACGGGAGTTAGCACACAAATAAAGCACATGGTGTCTACAACCTTATGACTCATCTAGAAGGTTGGAAAAAGCTCGTGCTTAGTTGTCTACACCTTCTAGTTGTTTCTAGAGACATTCTAGGTGCTTCTTGAGAGGCCTTTATATTCGGGCACTCCTAGAGGCTTAGGGAGAGTGTTTTGGAGCGTGTTGGAGGACTCGAGAACTTTGGAGAAGGGAGGAGCTTGCTCTACGGGTTTTCTGAGGAGAAGCGAATTAGCATCAGAATCCGAGTAGACACTTGTGATTTTGCTTATGTTATTTTCGCATCTTGCACTTCCTGTCTTCTTCGTGTCTTCCAAATGCTTTCTGAGGGTTCTTTCTATTTTGGTTGTAAGCATTCTTGATATGGGTAGTTAAATATTTATTTGAGAAACCTTATATGCTTAGATCTGAGGAGACTACGAGACTAGGGTATTAAATTTATAGCCAAATCCATTAAAGGAATTATTGGGTAAATTGGAGGATAAATATTTTATGGAATTTCTTTAAATTGAGAGCCTTTATTTTAAAATTGTATAGACATGTTTATTCAGATTTGCATACATATATATATATATATGTTATGATTAATAGATCTCTGCATAAATAAATAAATAAATATAAATATAAATATATATATACACACACACACACATATATACATATATATACATTTAAATATAAATATGCATATATATATATATATATATATACATACGTATATATATATACATACGTACGTATATATATATATACATACGTACGTATATATATACATACGTACGTATATATATATATACATACGTACGTATATATATATACGTACGTATGTATATACGTATGTATATATATATATACACACGTACGTATATACATATATATATACATACGTATATACACACACACACACACACACACACACACACATATATATATATATATATATATATATATATATATATATATATATATATATATATATATATATATATATATATATATATATATATATATATATATATATATATATATATATATATATATATACGTATGTATATATATATATAATAATAATAATAATCCGCATGTTAAAATGGTTGCGAAAATTTACCTTTTTAAAAATCTGAATCGCAGTGATTACAAATGTTTTTAAAACGTTATTATAAAAATTTATTTTATACTACATAAGTGGGGGGGGGACGGAACCCGCACCTCTTACTCGCTGACGCCATGGGTACCTGCTGCCATAGGTATTGTGACGATAGAGGGTACGTAGTACCTGTTGTCACTGCAGGTACTGCATGCTGGCAGCGGTGTTAATATATATATGTGTGTGCGTTTTGGTGGTTATGAAATCGGATTTCTCCATTTCAATTTTCTTAAAACATTTTTAATATTTATCATTGCATATTAATAATTATATATATATATATATATATATATATATATTTACATATGTATATATGTTATTAGTAAATTTAATTATTATAATTGATAAATGATTTGTATTAAAGGTTCATCTTTTATAATAGTGAATTATTTGGTAATATTACATTTTAACTATATAGATTTAATTAATTGATTTGAATTAAAAAAAAAATAAATTATGAATTTAATTGGTAATTTGATGGGGGACGTTTTCAATATAACATTATTTTAATAATTGGAAAATTGATTTTTAGAAGGGAAACCTTATTTCACCAAACATATACATGGGTTAGAAAAACGTGCAAAACATTCTTCCATTCAATAGCTAAAATTGGAAACGGAAAATGATACCTCCACACTTAATTTAATTATAGCAAAACCAAAACATGTGCTTGCATTGTGTATTCTCTATGCTTCTGTTTTGGGTTTTGGGTTGACTAGTCTTGACCAATTTTAGGATGTCTACCAGAGGCTTGGGGGTTATGATTGTGATGTCATGATGATGTTTTATTTTTGATCTTTATAAACCCAACCATGGTTATGTGATGGAATGCTCTATGAAATGTTTGTAATTACTAATTGTTATTGTTTTCTAGTCTTCTTGTGTGAAGCTGAGATTCTTATGTATGAGACATTGACTTAACCATTTTTGAGTCATCGATCAGTTATCCTTGGATTACTTTTCAGTCGCCATGATGGGACTGAAATGTTGATTTATGATGTCATGTTGTGGCATGTTTTGACTCGACCATTTTGGAGTCTTCGATCAGTATGCTTTTGAGATATATTTTGGTTATTGAGAACCAATGGATACTTTTGATTATCAGTGATACCTTCAGTTGCCAATAGAGAACTATTGTGGTCATGATTATCTATTATGCTTTTCAGTTGCTCATGGAGATTTGATGCTTTTATTGTGGATATTTGATGTTCTTATTGTGGATTATCTTTTGATATTTCTTTCCAGTCGCTTGTATAGGACTGGGGTGATTTATGATTCCATGAGCTTAGGGTAGGTTATTTGCTTGTAGTGTCAGGAAGTGGCTTGCAATGGGGGTCGGGGCCTTAAGAGGCTGCCAGGGTAACTCATTGTAAGTTGTTTTAATAAGTGAAAACATTCTCACCTAATACTGACTTAATGAACCTAAAAAGATAATTGTTTTGTTCTCGCCCATGCCTCGAGTTCTTGTATAGACTAGGATGGGAGTAGAGAGAACGCTTGGTTGCGACCTTGCATTCCATAGTATGCCTTGTCAGTATGAGAGGATACTAGTGGCCGCATAAGGATCAGTAGGAACCCGTGGAGACTTAGCTAACTACCAAGGTAACTTCTACATGATATATGCGATGACACTTTCTCGCTTGCATAGTAGGTTTCCTACATGTCTTTATGTGCCTCTGGGATTAGATGTCAGTTTTGTGATTGGAACCTTTGAGTTAGTATACTTTTATGATTCTTGGACTTAGAGAGTATTTTTATGCTATGTGATTTTGATAGCCTATTTGGGACTTGAGAGTATCTCCTCAACACGGTGGGAGTGGACCACTTAGGTTCCATGTGGTCGAGTGGTAGTGTTCTTCCACTCTTATCATTTGAGATCCAATTGAGACATCGTGGTTAATGCATCCTTTATGATGGTGGATATGTATCCTTTCACTGATGATTAGCATATGTTAGATGATGTTATCTTATGCTTATATTTTCATGTTAGATTACTTTCTACATATGATGTAGTATGTATAGGTGTGATATTCCTACTATGCTAATACTGATGATCTCTTTGGTGATTTGGAATGTTACGCACAGAGGGATGGCTAGGATCCACGATGGTCTAATGATGCTATTTACGGTTGGGAGGAACCGTGCATTTAATTTATTATGTTTGATCTTGGATGTCTATATCTTCTATGATGATGTATCATGTATGACATGTGGTTATCTTTATCTTGTTGTATCATGGATTAGAATAGAATGATGTACCTTATTTCACATATGTATATTCTTTTAAGCCTTTCATACCCTGTGACATGTACAGTGGATGATTGAGCATTTAGAAATGTAATGTGTAAACTTTGGACTTATCATTATTGTTTCATGTGGTTGTTGTATTTGATGGATTCGATAATGTTAGTTGATTTAGATGTAATTCAATGTTAATGGATCCTTAAAGAATGTAACCTATTATGTTTACTTTTAGATGGTTATTGTTATTGCTTCCGTATTTATGTATAAGTTGTAATTGGATTAATTATGATATTACTTTCATGTAAAAATAAATAAAAATGCTACCAAACTTATTGAAATTTTAGGTTAATTCTTTGGATCCCTTGGCGGGGCGTTACACTTAGGGTCAGTGGTTTGAGAGATTTTTTAAAAGGAGACAATGCAATTCTTTCTGTACAAGAAGAATGAATAAAATTTTGAGTCTTTTGTCTCTACAACATATTTGAGTAGATCCATTTTCCAACTTGCCAATGTGAGTCTTTTGGTGAGTCCATGAATCTTGAGATCAAACTAACACCATACACAATTCCAAGCCTTGTAGCTATGAGATACATCAAGCTCCCAACAAGTTTCTTGAATAAAGTTTCATTAACATATGACCCAAAATCATTTTTCCTAAGCTTTGCTCTTGTTAAAACTAGTGTTTATGTTGGATTGTAATTCATCATATTGATGCCAATATATCAAATTTTTAGATAGTTTAGTCAAATTTGTAGAGGAAGATTTGTTCATTGAGGTTCGTGGTCAACAAGTTTTGTTTTGCTGATTATTGTTAATATCATTATGGGAAGTTTATATTATAATGTTATGTGTAATGTAATATCTTAGTGTGGTCCTACACTATTCATTGTAATTCTAGAGATCCTCAAGAATAGCTCAATTTTATTATTAAGGAGACACAAATAATAGTTACATGTAAATATAACCAATATCAAATAATAAATCACATAGAAGAGAACATTAGGCAAAAATATTTAGCATACTTCACCCAATCCCTAGGCCATGCCCACCAAATAGCGAGTCCAATATTTTTATTATCTTGTAGTTACAACTTGATTACAATCTGTAACCCCTTACAACTCAATAGTTCTACAAGAAGTTACAATCTCATCCTGGTACATCATGAAATCCCTCACCCTAATCCATTTTATACAATCTTTTTATCACTTAAAAGTTAGGGCTGGATTATTTTATTTTAAAATAGTTGATGAGTTAACATTGGGAAATAATTGACAAGCCAACTCAAAAAACATTGACGAGTCAACCAATTTTTTTTTAGGATGATGCTCTAAACCTCAAAGAATTATGAAAAGTGTACAATACTTTCTAGATCAATCACCACATATCAACAATCTCCCACTTGGGGACTAATCAAGCTAGACACTAAGCAACAACCTCCCACTTAGAGATAGGTCATGTATCAATATTGTTACCACATGAGGCTCCCACTAGAGCATACCACCTTGGACTCAACTATTCTTTTATTTTGTTAAGTCTAGACCAATTGAATTTGAAGAGGAGTTCAAACTCTTTCTTGTCTCTACATTTCTAAACATATCTATTGGATTATCATTTGTATGTATCTTGTCTATCTTTAACTTTCCATCATCCAAAGATGAATAAAAGAAATTTTATCATAATTTAGTTTATTTTGTCTTTGAACGAAATGAAAAATGATTGCCAAGATAAACACAACTTTAACTATCTATATAGAGATAATTATCCCTTTGTAGATGTACTAATTCTTCCTTGAAGAATCAAACCCATATCATCTACTTGGTTTCTGTAAGAATTTGGCTTAGGCCAAAATTCACCCAAGAACTAAAGAACTCAACACAAGCACACAGTAGACCATAATAGACAAAGTATGATAAGAATGATATTGCTTACTATTTAGAAGTATGTACATACACACTAGGAGTGCCCGCATATATAGGCCTCTCAAAAAGCACCTAGAATGACTCTAGAAACAACCAAGAGATAAGACAACTAAGCACCTTATCCAACATTCTAGATGAATGGATAAGAATGACAAAGTTTCATATGTGTGTAGAACATTCCTGTGTTGTAGATAACATGTGCTTAAAAGAGGTGTGGATCCCTGTGATGTCATCATGACAACTCACAAGAGAGCACATACTCCTAGATGACTAATAAATAATTATTAATATAATGCATTAACCTAAGTAAACTTAAGTAAGTGTAATAAGTAAATACTTATTTACACCAACACCCCCCCTTAAGTGCAACTTAGGGGAATGCCCTTAAGCTTACAAAATCTAGGATGAAATGTAGAATGGGTCCTAGCTACTAGGTCATGTTAGGTACCCATGTACATAAAGAAAATGCAATCTCTCATTAAGTGGGGAAAGAGGGAAAACCTCATGGGAAAAACCCTCCCCCAAAAAGAGAGATAAATAGGGATGCATGGATGGATGGAGTAATCAAGACCCCCCTATTATGACATACATCCAATATATACATAAGAGAATGATGAAAAGAGGAAGAGAGATAGGATAGCCCCCCCCCCCCTCCCCCCCCCCAAAGAAGAATGTTGAATAGTGACTACTCCAATGAAGAAGCTGATCCAAGACTACCTAATGGTGTTACTCCCCTTAGGAAGAAACAATGCCAAGGGTACAAATGAGATGCTTTTTCTATGTGTGAAAAGAATCTCATGAATAAGTGATGTCTCTAAAACTTAGTCAACTGGCTAAAGAACTTGTCTCAAAGAACTGTTTGTCTCTGTAACTGATGAATAATCCTGCTACACCTGCTGATCATAAGTATCCACAATCACTTCAACCTGTAAGGATTGATCATGTAGAGAATGAACAAGAGAGTCTAAAGCCCTCGTGACAATTGAAGAAGGTGCTTCTGCATCAAGAAGAAGAGGCAGATCATCAATACTATCCTCCAAATCTATCATGGAACCTGTATCTAGAAGACTGAATGTACCCTTCTATTCTAGACCTATCACTATAGCGATGTATACATGTGGACTGAATTGATGAAGTGACCTCTCACTGCAACTGTCAATAGAACCCCATGTATCTGAAGCTATTGAAGCACTATTGCTGGTGTCACTATTAGCTTCCACACTATATGATGTGTGAAGAGGATGAGATGACAAGCTCAGTGAACTTTCCTTAAAGTAGAGATCCTTCTCCACAAATATCTGATTGTGCCTTGTAACTGCTGGAAGATCTATTTGCCCATGCACAACAACCAAAGACTCTAAAGTGTGTCACAATAGGTTTTCTGCCACACCATGCCTCAAAAGGAGTTTTTCCATCTAAGCCTAGATGAGGAGACCAATTAAGAATGTGAATGGCACTAGAGATTGCTTTGACTTCTAATGATGGATCTTGTTTCTTTTTTAGCCAAGAAACTAATCTTCTTCCAAGGAAAAATGCTCCACCACTAGTGCTCTTTCTATCATCCATACTGCTAAAGTTGATGAAAGATCAATGCTACAGCTCCCAAGGATCACATGCAAACACGTGTCACAAAAAGGGAGAGGAAAAAAGCCATGGAGGCAAAAATTGCCGGATCCATAGATGACACATTCTTGATGAGAAAAAAAGTAGATTGCTATAATCAACAATGAATTAATATGAATTCTCAATGAATGTTTACAATGAGAGATCATCCTTATAAAGGATATCAAAACCCTAAAAGGGTCTAACCTAGATTGCATAATAATAATAAATAAAAGAATTAGTTATTATATGTGTAAAGTTCAGCTTAAGTGAACTAGAGTTAATCAGGAAACATCTAATTACTCTAACCACCCCCAATCCCCCCTAAGATAAACATAAGGAGTAGCTAATAACCTAGAAAATACTATTGAAAGTAGATTTTGCATCTTGGCAAAAAAAGTCTGATGAGGTACCCAAGCACAACTAAATCTCTGAAAAGAGGAGAAATAGATAAAACCACATGGGAAAACCCTACTCCAAAAAGAGATAGAAAACATGCTAAAAAAATAGTGCAGGACTAAAGAAGCCTCCAAACTAGGGAATGTCCTAGAAGATAGGAACTGGGTAAAGCATATTAAATATTTGTGCCTTATGTTCTCTTATGTTTTATTTATTATTTGATATTGGTTATATTTACATGTAACTATTATTTTTGTCTCCTTAATCCTAAAATTGAGGTATTCTTGAGGATTTGTGGAATTACAATGAATAGTGTAGGACAACACTAAGATATTACATTACACATAACATTATAATATAAACGTCCCATAATGATATTAATAATAGTCAGCAAAAAAAAAACTTGCTGACCATGAACCTCAATTAAAAAATCTTCCTCTACAAATTTGACTAAACTATCTAAAAATTTGATATGTTGACATCAATATGATGAATTACAATCCAACATAAACACTAGTTTTAACAAGAACAAAGCTTAGCAAAAATGATTTTGGGTCATATGTTAATGAAACTTTATTCAAGAAACTTGTTGGGAAATTGATGTATCTCACAGCTGCAAGGCCTGGCATTGTGTATGGTGTTAGTTTGATCTCAAGATTCATGGAGTCACCAAAAGACTCACATTGGCAAGTTGGAAAATGGATCTACTCAGATATGTTGTAGAGACAAAAGACTCAGAATTTTATTCATTCTTCTTGTACAGAAAGAATTGCATTGTCTCCTTTTAAAAAATCTCTCAAACCACTAACCCTAAGTCTTTTCATAAATGCACCGTATCCTAATTAATCCAAGACTAAAAAATAGCAGTGGAAGTCTCTGATTTATTATAACTATCATTAAAATTAGATTTTTACAAAATCTTGAATAAATGATTGAATTTAAATAATATTTTGACAAACACATATCATGCAATTTGATGTGAAGTATTATTCTCCTAATTTTAGACAAAATGAATGTAATTAAAAATCCTATTTTCTAATAGTCACATGTCCATTTTACATGCGACATCTCCTTCATATGGTGCATGTGCATGTGCATGAAGAAATTACTATTTTTATCATTATGTAATTTCTTCAGCTCCAATCACTCCTAAATATTCTTGAGAATATTCAAAATTTTCTTTAGGTAATACATTAGTGAAGATATCAACGATCTGTTCTTTGGATCTGCAATAGTCAAGATGAATTTCTTCATTGCTAATCAATTCTCTTATGAAATGAAATATCACATCAATGTCTTTGCTCCTTTTGTGAAAAGGTGGAGGAGCATGATTTTGTCTGATATCAAAATAAGAACAAAGAATATGAACATACAAGTGAAATTGATTGATAAAGATGACAGATTGCTGCACTGAAAGGGTACAACTTAAATGTCCATACTATTATGTAATTCATACTCATTAGCATATTTATATATCTAAGAGACTCGACAAATTTCCTATAAATATGAGAATTACATTGACAACATAGAAAATCAAATAAGTTGTCATGGAACTACCATTGATTAGCATATATTTCAATAGTGATTAGTAAAGAGGAGTGTGTTGTGCAGTTGAAAATAGCTCTAAAGTAATTGTGAAAGATTTGTTTGTAATTATAGTTTGATCTGATCATGAAATATTTGCAAATGTCATAGAAATTTCCTTTGATCTCTATACTATTAATTGTTTGATTATAACAACTTCTATGTGTGAGAGTGTGTTTTCTTTTAATCCATCAAACCCAGTTTTGTATTGTGTTCTCTACTTGTTTACATTATATTCAATATTTAAAATTAATTATTTAATTTTTTTTATTAATTAACTAAACATAAACATCATATTATTTGGTGTTTGTAAATGAAGAAAGGTAGTGAGACTTCAAACAACAATATTTGCAAATGGTTTGATTTCTTTCAAGCTAAATAAATATTGCATTAAATTTTTTACAGATGGGATAAATCACCACACAAATTGTTCTTAATGCACTTGTCTTACTTGACACATTATTCTTTGCCATACCTTTTTCGAACAAAGTAATTTCACAACCCTCTCCAAATTCACGCCTTGTTAAAATAAAATAGAAGAGTTTTCAAATGATAGTATTGTATTTGAATAGGTCACATGTGCTTATATTTCAGTATATTTTAATGCAATAGATGATCAATTTGAAAAATGCATCCTAATTCTTGAACTTTACGAAAGGAATATAATAACAAGAGACGTAATACATCAAATTTCTTATCAATAGAGCGAAAAGGGAAGATTAGAAGATATGAAGATAGAAGTAGAGAAGAAAATAGAATGTGGTTGGAAGATAGAAGTAGATATGAAGACAATTGAATGACGATGGGAGAAGATGGGCAAAGGGAGAGGAAGAAGATGAAGAGGAAGTAGACATGCTTTTAACTACACTATATCTTAGGAAATGATAGTCCCCTTACCAATAGCCAATGTTGTTACAAATAAATTTAAAATATGACTAAGAAATATAAATCTATAATGTTCATTTTATGATAAATATCTATAAGCATGGATATCCTTATTTTTCAATAAATTGCTACTTTAAAATAATAATAGTCATGAAAATAAAATTTTAAGACATTATAATAGAATGTTATTAAATAACAATATTAAAAAGTGACTTATTATGTGATCCTTATTTCATATATGATTATAAAAGTAAATTGATTATATATTTATTATTGTAATGTTTTTTTTTAAAATCACACAAGAAAGAAATATTTAAAATGATGAAAAGACAATCAATTATCATCAATTTTATAATAAATTTAAAACAAAAATTATTTGTACAAAATAGTATCATGTTAAAATCTCATAATAAGATTTAAAAATGTATATTTCCACATTCTTCATGTACCGTGCATGATGGAGACTGGAGCAATTAATATAGAATTAAAAATATTGTACAAGATTTTAAGATTTTAATTAATCACTCAGTCATCAGTAATTTTGTACTATTTATCTAATAGAAAAATGGTTTTTCTGCCTTGCATTTTTTTGTGTTGGCCAATAAGAATATAGATAAATGGAAAGATTTATGTGCATGGGCCACTCTACTATGTTCACCTTAGAGATGGGGGACATTTCTATTTGGAGGAACAACATGGACAATCTTGCTACCTCTGATAAGATGGTGAAGGAGGTCAATAAGGAGATTTAAAAGAACAAAAAGGATGCCATTGATGACAAGATTCTCATGCTAGCACAGATCTAAGAGAAAAGGAACATTGTTTGGATAGAATGCCCTTAGGGCTGGACTGCCTTGGTTGAATCTTAGGATGAGATTCTGCATTAGTCTTTCGTGGCTTTTCTTTATTTTTCTTGACCATGCTTTTGTAATGTTTTGAATCTTTGATACTTTGATACTCATGTTGTGAGGTTGTGCCTCCCCTTGTTGGGTTGTATTTCTTTTTATTTTGGTCCCCTTATAGTTAATACATAAAAAAAAACTTTTAATTCATGGTTATGATTGGTTGAAATAATTGACAAAATTGTTCTTAATGATTACAATAGTTTAATTCTTGCCTTTTGAAAGAACTAATAAGAAAATAAAGAATATTAAGATTTATTTACTTTGAAGCATTTTTATAAAGATTCATCATAAAAATATCACATTATTTTTAAATTTTATTTTTTCAGAGTATTTGAGATATTAATATTAATTAACATCATTAATATTAGAAAGGTGTTTTATAATCTAAATGCTTTATCATAAATAAACTTATACTATAGTATATAAGCTATTGAGCCACAAATTCTAACAATATTTTGCAGAATACAAACACACTCTTTATATTTAAAATAGAGAGAGACTAATATAATCCATGATTTTAATGCATGGGATACTCCATGTTTTGTTGAGACACAACATTCCCATTACAATTACAAAGCCAGTTGCAAACCCTGTTGCCATTCCAATATCCCACCATATATCCTCCTCTGAGTCTTCACCGTCTTCCTATTGTACCTTTGTAGAATGAGGAGGGCTACTTGAACATGAGACATATATTTGTAGACCACATAGACCTAGATTGTTGTTGAAGTATGTAGAATCAAATGTCATCATTTGTCCTCCTTGTGGTATTATTCCTAATAGGTTATTGTAGGAGACATTAAAGTAACTTAAGGATGTGAGAAGTTGTAGCTCAATAAGAATTGGCCCTAATATGTTATTTTGAGAAAGATCAAGTGATTGAAGTAGTGTCATCTATCCAATAGACACGAGAATCTCTCCACTAAAATGATTTATTGAAATGTTGAGAATAATCAAACCTTTGAGTGATCCAATATCCCAAGGAATGCTACCAGATAAATTATTGCTAGAAAGATCTAGACATTTCACTAATCTTAAAATTTTCACAAACTCCATAATTTGCCCTTAATTGTAAACTGTTATTTCATGTACATAATAGTTTGATGCTTGAAAACTAGGGGCTTCATGTTCAAGCATGTTTGTAATTTCTGATTGATTTTCCATTGTGGTTAACTTCATTAAGTCTTTTGTAATGGTCCCTGAAAATTTATTTTTGGACATATCCAAAATTTGAAGATTTTGCAATTTGGTTAATTGTAATGGTATTGGACCATTGAAACTATTATTTTTTAAAATTAAAATTTGGAGATTGACCAAGGTTTCAAACCATCTTGATATGTTACCTTGCAAATTATTGTTTCTCAAATCAAGGATTTGTAAATTTCTACATTTTCCAAAAGATGATGGAATATACCCTTCAAATGTATTGTCTCCTAATTTCAAAGTCTCAAGAGAATCCATTCCCTTACATATATTTGGAATCTTCCCTTGTAAATTATTCTTCTCTAAATTTAGGACAGTCAATATAGCACAATTCTCAAGACATTGAGGTATTTTTCCATTGAACTTATTATTTGACAAATCTAAAATTTCCAAATTCTTCAGTTTAAAAATAGAAGCTGGAACATAACCATCAATATTATTTCCTGCCAAAGAAAGAAATTGAAGATTTAATGTATATTTTATCTATTGATTTTATAATCGATCTGTCAAGAAAGTTATTTGAAAGATCTATGTACTCAATATCTATGAATGCCCAAAGCCAATTTGGAATAAAGCCTCTTAGAGAATTGTTTGACGGATCTAAATATTTAATAAAATATTGCTCCAACATTACAGCCACCTAAAGTTAAGTATTGACGCTGAAATTTGGGAATGATAGAGTCATTGACTTTTACGGTCAATGTACTCCTCGAGAGATCCAAAGCAATAAGTTTGGTGCAATTGTTCAAAATGAAAAATGAGAAAGTTCCATTTAATCTATTATTGGCCAAATCAAGCACCTCTAACTTGGATAGCTTAGCAAGGGAAGTGGGGATTGGACCGCTCAAAGAATTATTCTCCAATTCAAGATCAATCAGGGCTGCAAGATTCCCTTGAGTAGATGGAATGCTGCCATTCAATCTGTTTGAACTCAGATCAAGATTTACTAGTTTGGAAAGATTCCTTAGAGCAGGCGGAATGCTGCCATTTAATTTGTTTGAACTGAGATAAAGGGACTCCAGATTGGAGAGGGTGCTTAAAGAGGAGGGAATAGAACCTTCCAGACTGTTCCATGAAAGATCAAGATATGATAGAAGGGGAGTTCCAAGAAATGTAGGAATGTTACCTCTGAATGAATTTCCCCAAAGCTCCAACTGCTGAAGGTGTGAGAGATTTGCAAAGAAGGGAGGAATTTCTCCTAAAAGCCCGCAATCATTCATGGAAAGTGAGGTGAGATTGGCGAGAGAGAGCAAGTGTCCTCCCAACCGAGTATCTTCTACCATTGTGAGATTCATGTTGCTCAGTCGAAGATGCTCCAGCCCTCTCAGACGTGTTATCTAGTCACCGAACTTGTTGCTCTGCAAACCATCATTATCGCTTAGGTCGAGGAAACCCAAAGTAAAACAGAGCGGGAAAAGTAGATACGTTTGAATTTGATTTGGCTCATGCGTGGTAACAGGACTACTCGCGGAAACGGAAAACGGAAACAACCGTAGAAAATCAAATGGACCCCACAAGATCCACCTAAGCAGTCAAACGCTTAGTGTGTGATCTTTAAGCCAGGCCTCCCAGCACATTCCATTTGATTTTAAATCTTTGATACTTTTATCTCATTCCAATTCTGCTCCCATGTTGCAACTACTATGCTCCATAACACGTTAATGCAAGTCATTCAATGTAAGGATTGAGGCGTCAATTCATTGTGAAGATAGTGTATAACATCATTCCATTTGTACACGGTTGAATTGAAGCCAAATGAGATCATCTACCTGCCGCCAAAGCATCACTGATCATGACATTGAAAGTTGTGCACCTTACGAATGCAGCTTTCATCGATGGTAGGAGTTTCAACCACATGATAGAGTCTGTCCTTTAATGCACTTTCCATTACAAAGACACTGCAAGTTTTCAAAAACTACCTCAAAAGCTACTATCTTGTAACCCATCGTTGTAGCTGTAAACGCTGCCATTCCCACATTTGCACCAAATAGAAATACGTGCACAATGCATGGCATAAATCCTTTGTCCCTCTTCCACATAGGAAATTTTGTTGGTGCTATCCAAAGCACTGGTTCTCAAGGAATCACAGCCCATAAATGCAACAGAATATACAGCATGAAATATCATAACCTGGAGATAAAGAAGTGAGTCTAGGTTTTGGTATAGCTGGATGCAATCTATGAAAATTTGGTCAAAGCACTGAGTACTTCACATACTGTTGGAACAACTCAGACAAAAACATTTCATCGCATGACCCCAGTACCACTGTCATCTGTTACATAGTTATCAGCAACAACTCTGAAGGCAACATCTGATAGCTCTAAAAAGAAGTCAAACATTGGCTGGTAACTGTTTCTATAATCTCATCCGGAAGCATCGCTCTTATTTTGCGAGTTAGGGTACATGGTGGCATTAGTATACTCTGTGAAAGATAGAATGAAGGAATGCAGAAAATCTGCATTCGATGTCTCCCGTAATAATAAATTTTTTCACAAAACTGCCTCATCTGAATGGTAAGGCCCGTTAGTGGTATGATAATCTGTGTCCAAACATCATATGTTATTTGAATCCATTGTCAACTTGTTAATTTCTCGTACAGTAGCACAAATAGCATATAAAGTCATTTTCTTAACCTCAATTATCTTCCTTGGCCTATGACTCTTTGGCAGCAAGCGGAATTCATCTGTCAAACGCACACGCTGTTGTACATTTTTAGGTGAGACAAAATCCATTGCTACCTTTATACATGACTTGCAATTCCTTACTTGATGAGGACATCCTCAAGAGGGAGAGGAGGATCAACCTCTTCACCTAATAGCAGAATTGTAATGCATCGAGTGTGAGACGTTGCAGTGCAACAACCATATCATGCTCGAAGGTCAGTTCCTCAGTCACGCGAGCTGAATCACCAAGACGTCCTCCAAATCTGGCAAACTCCCGATTTCCTTTGGATTCCTTAGTAGTCTCTACCACAACTTCACTGCTAGTTTTCATCTTATTGATCTCAGAATCTAAATTTGTAACCTGTTATGAGAATCTAGAATCGGACATTTCAGCATATTCCTGTATAGATTCATTTATTAGGCCCGATACCTCATTCACCTCAACTTTTTGAGGATTCTGTTGGGTCTTGTAGTAGTTACGAGCAGGGCATCCAACCCTGAGCAAATCTCACATTGAAGCATTCTCTAAATTGACTCCCAACTCGGCAGTAGTGTTCAAGACTGGCATCAAAACAGTTCTTTGGCTTCTATTTATCAATATGTATGGGAATCTGCTAACATTTGAGCACGGAAAATGTATTTAATGATGTTTGGTATTGCCGTAAAATTTCTCATAGAGTGGATTCTAAATTGAGTTCATCACCTTGGAGATCTGTTGAAGCACGAGCACTAGCTGAGAACAAATCATCTCCCACCTGATTCTGCCTCACTTCCTTTTATCTATAACTCTATACAGGCTGCAGTCATGAATTCTCGATAAAGAAGGCATATTGCTCCAGATTTTTACTTTGACCCACTGTTATACACTGTCAAATGAAAAGGCCGGATAGTAACCAACTATAGGTAAAATATGACCCATGATTTAATACAGAATGCTTCCAAGTCTCCAACCAATAGATGTACTCCTTTTTCCAAAGATATTCTTTTAACTATAGTCTGGCATCAAATATTTGCCCACACATTTCATTGATGACAAAGATGAATATTATTCCATTATACCAACTCATTATCATTTATTTTTCAAAGAACCCTAATTTCTTGAGGTGTAAGCACAGAAATGTCTAGAGCCCATGTAGTTTGAAAAATATATTTGCTCCATTAATGAAAAGAGCCATTAGGGAAATAGAGTCGTAGGGCAGAGAACAAAGAGAGCTACTTGCAGAGAGGAAAAGAGCAGGGGAACACCAAAAACACTTAAACTACCAGCACCACAAAAGCGAACAAAGAAAACCACACCTAGCCACAACAAAAACTTTATGTACAAAGAATAGGGCAAGCAACCCATACTGAGAAGAATGTACCTAGTTGCTCATGGAAAACCATTACCTGGTTGAGAGAAGTATGCACCAGTGTGAAACAATGGTTGGTGCCCAAGTGAGTCCATTCCTAAAAATTGGAGTACAATCATTGAAAAGAAAAACTTGATAGCCACAAGGTTTTTGAACAATAGACTAAAACCAAGGAGCCAACCAACATTATAGCTCATCAATCGTGGTACATTAATGCTCCCTTGTGGTGGTTGGTTCTTATCAGCATTCTTGATGTCTTCCATGAGATAATTAGAAAATGAAATGGGGCTTTTATGGTGAAAGCTTTTCCTGGAATTGCTAGAATGATCACTCACATAACTCTTAGTTAAGTCTGTATCTTCCTCTTCCAAAGATTCATATTCCAAGAACCTATCTACAAAATCTATTTCAGAACAAAAAGATTCTAGTGTAGGACCAAAATCCATTAGCCTGTCTTCACAATCAAACCTAAACACTTCTAATTCAGGTTGTGTCCATGGAATTGGTCTGGGGGTAAAAGAAATTTCCTTGACTTCCATCTCATCTTTCTCAATATCTTTGAATGCCTTGGGCTAAAAAGATTTTTCATTCATTTCGATGTCATCAAACAAAAACAATTCATAATCAGCTTCAATCTTTTCTTGTGTATGTTGATCTTTCATACCTTCCTGAATAACATCATTTGATGAAATATCAATAGCAGTCTCAAATATAAAAGAATCAAATTCTGCATTTGGAACATCTCCTAATAAGTTTTCATTTGATATGTCACCCTCTAGGCTTTGTTCAGTGGGAGATATATCAAGGCCAATCATTGAGCCAGTTAACTCTGAGGCGTATTCATCATCATAATTAACATGTAGATGGTAGGCTCCAGCTACACTATAGGAAGTGCTTTCAATCACAGGAGGGATTTGAAGATCTTCATCATTGAAAACTATTAGACTTTAGTAAAAGGAGTTAGGGGGTGTTGATTTTATTGCTTTCAAAATCAGCCTTTTCTGTTTAGGTCTTACCATCAAAAGATTTTGCTATTCATAAAGACAAATTCCTACATGCGGAATTTCTTTACACTTCAATCCACTTAGAATCATGTCATCTTCTAAACTAATAGCCTCCCTTTGTGCAACTTGCAATGTTTGCACTTTCTAACGCTTTAATAAAAACTTAATTTCAATTTGTAAAGAAGCAATGAAGATACACAGTTGATTACTTTCATTTGGTTGGCTATTTTGGGGAATTTTACCAGCACACCTATTGAACCTATCTACAAAATCTCTCATAGATTCAATTTCTTTCTTTTGAATTTGAAAGAAATTTAACAATAACTTGGCAACATCAACTGCAGATTTAAATCTTTGAAGAAGTTTTACCTCGAGATCACTCTAGCAAGTGATACAATGAAGCCAATCAATAGCACTTCCAATGAGACTTCCTACAAATAGTCTTACAAATATGTTCTCCTCCTGCACACCAAGAATCCCACAAGCGACTATAGTTGTTTTAATGTGATCATCAGGGCCTTGATTTGCATCACCAAAAAACTTTAGGAGGTATTCCATTGATCTTTTAGGTAAGGCTGAGTATTGAGATAAAGAAAATGGCCCAATTTGAGCCCCCCATGGTTGGGCTGCAACCAAAGCCATAACACCGAAATTCTTTCACTACAATCAGTTAGAGTCACCAACCTCCATCCTCGGGGAGGTAACCTTTAGATATAAAAGGAAATGAAGGCACTGAAACTTGCTTTCTCTCCCCAGTAGAGTTGCCAAAAACTGTTAGTAAATAGTTTTTCCCAAGATTTTGACAATTTGAACAAGGGAGAAAATTGTAAACTAACAAATTGAATTCCTACTTATTGATAAGGAATTCTCTTCTTAAGAGATTTGCTTTATGTTATTCAAAGTGCAACTAACCTTCATGAAAAGATAATTATTTATCCTCTATTGAGGGAAAATCTTCCTAACAAGTATTTTACTGAAAATACTGAAAAGCTCAAAATCATCTCACAAACACAAGATAAATGCTAATGCTGAAAAACCATTTGACCTTAACAATCAATATCATACACATGATTGACTGCTAAATTAAGGATAAACCAAGAGTAATATAGATTTCACCTCTCACAACCTTCAAGATTTAAAAAGAAATAACTCCAGAGTTCACAACAAAGATAACTTGACTTTTCAACATATAATGAACACTTTCAAAAAATGCCTATCATAATAAAGTAGACAATAGTATCCACTTTAGAAAAGCTTTAGAACATAAAACTATAGAATTTTATCCAAATTCACTGCTACTCCAAGAAACATTCTATTCAAAATTCAAAGTGCAGAACAAAAAATAAAAGTATTTCTATTTTTGGTCTACAGAGAGATTAACCCCTTACAATCCTTTTTCACCCATTAAATAATTCCCCCTGCAAGAAGTTCAACTACCCCAACTTCTTCTTGCCAAACTAATTTTGATTTTATCTCTTTACCTTATCCCCACTCCGATTCACAAATCTTTATGCACATTACATTAATAATTAATTCTATTAAGAATTAATTATTTCACATTCTTCTTCAAATTTAATCTACTCCCACTAACTCACTAGTTTACTTCTTTTCACATAATAATAATAAATTAATTCTTGTGGAATTAACTATGTGAGAGATTAATGCTCTTTTAAATTAATTTGACATTTAATTATTTTGTATTTAAATATATTAATATTTAACTCTTTTAGGAATTAAATATTACATAAAGAAAAATAATTAATAAATTATTAATTTAAAAGCTTTCTATTTTTTAAATATCTTTTCACATAGTTGAGCAGGAGGAAAATACTTAGGGTTTCAAAACCCTAGGTAACAATGATGATGAATACTTACCATCTAGTAGTAGCTCAAGTTGTGATAGAATGTCTTCAATGCACATGCACTCAAAAGAAAATTTCAAATAGAGAAGTGAGAAGTGCTATGGAATTATCCATAGATACATGTGCTCTCTCTCTCTCTCTCTCTCTCTCTCTCTCTCTCTCTCTCTCTCTCTCTCACACACACACACACACACACACACACACACACACACAACTTCTTGTTCTTAATAACGCAATCACATTTGATAAAGCATAAGGTGAAAATGTTTATAATGTGATCATGTTATTTCCTCATTCAAATTTTAAATGTTTTTCCTTGTCTTGTTAATGAGCCAAGACTCGTTTTGAGATTTGATCAAAAGTATACATAAAATGTTCGTGTTATGTGTAACTTTGATATTTTTCTTCATGGTGTCCACTTTTTTGCACACCATCTTGGTGTATATGCCCCACCCTTCAATGAGTGTCATATCTAAAGGACTTAAAAATATTCAATAGAATGTCACCTTACAAAAGGATTTACAAATAAGATTGTTAAGTCCACTCGGTTAAGAGATTTTGTGCTATAATTTTTAGAGAGTAACAATGAAATAATTTGATAAATATACAAATCACTTTGCTTGTTCAGATTTCCATTCTACACATGTATCTCCTCATTAACTAGCCACCATACTAACTTCATCAATTTACTCTACTTATCCAAATTCACAATTCATATCTTCTTGGTATCCCCTTTTGTATTCACTTCTTCATCAACTCAACGAGAAATTTCATCTCATTCATTAGGGTTTTTCCTCTTAATCACAACCACTCAATCATCTTCCAACTTAGATACATTGAATATAAACACTCAAAAAAATATTTTAACCTTGAACTTTGAACTTCTCCTTGCATCATGAATCTTCTGTCAAATCTTTACCAGAGATCTATAAGGAACTTGATCCTTCCATTTAATACACTAACATACTTCATCCTTATCCTTTCCTCTTCTAGAATAGTCTAAATCTTCACTCTATGTTGTCCTTTAGTTGATTTTCCACAAACTATTTTCTTTTACTGAATTGTGTTCTTTCTTCATCGAACACCTTCATTACTTGGTCAATGTTATGCTCGGTTAATATAGTTCTCGATCGGTAACCATCCTTTGCTCGGATATAACTTTTCCTAGTTAACAAATGAATTACTTATTTTACTTAACCTTCCTTCCTCTTCTTTTATCGACCACCATTTCTAGCTCGATGTCATGTACTATTTTCTTAACTCTTCACTTTGCAACTTCATTCTTTTCTTATCAATTGATATATCTTTGTTGTGCATCATCTCAATACTTCATCGTAACATGTAAAATAATCAAACCAACATTATCCTTCCATAGGATAATTCATCAATTGCCCAATTAGGGTCACATACTCAACATCACTTCTTTATCTCCTCTTCTAACTTTACCATCCACTTCTCTATTCAACATCACATCCTTAAAGTGGTTTCCACCATTCATAAAAGCATCTATTTTGTATGAGAAATTTGTAATTTTTGCATTGGACACATGTAGAAATATCTACATCAACAACTCTTTTTTAAATAAATAGTAAGTAAAAATAATAAAAAATAGAATAATAGATAAAACATCATGGATTTATTGGTTCATGATAAATAACTACATCTACTCTTCAAGAAATACAATATATTAGCTCTTTATAAACAATCATAACAAAAATATCAAAAATATGAAGAGCTAAAGTTATTGCAATCGCCCACTTAAAACTCAACTAGAACACTATAAATAATAATATCCACTATATTCTTAATCTGTATTTGTATCCACCTAGATCAATCATTATCTCATCGTATATAGTTTTACTACCTCCACCACTTTCTTCTTTCATGTTGATTTTATATTCTTCCTCAAGGCCCACTACTATCTCCACCTTATCAAGAATAAAATTCCCAAGAAAGTTATTTTGAATATATCCCTAGTATTAAAATTTTGTGGCCTTTGCAAATTTACATCCTCTATATCCTCCTCAAAACTTTTCTTATATGAGGGTATATGCAGGATCATGGTGTGCCAAAAAGTGGCAATGTGAAAAAAATGTAGTTTTGAAACACCTAAAAGAGTTTCAAAATGCACTTTGAATTTTTCCCCACCCATCCTGGTACCAAACCAAAAATGTAATACCTTTCCTAATTAGGTATTCGATTTGAGAACGACTATCCGATTTGGGAACAAATATCTGATTTGAGAATGAGTACCTAATCTATGTTCCCAAATTATGGAGCCAAATTCAAATGTAAAGGGAGGGGGGACCAATTTTTAAGATGAATATTGATTTTTATGTACCAAACATAAAAGGGGAGACCAATTTTTAAGTTATATCAAGTCCTAGTATAATATAGTTATAGCATAATTTTTGGGGGGGGGACCAGTTATTATATATAGTTACTAAAATTTATTATATAGTATTAAATAATAATAATTATTTTATATATAGTTATTATATAATTATATATCACATATATTATTATTATATATTATATATATTAGTAACCTAAGTTAATAAACTATAAGATGATATATGTTCCTACAAGTCTCACTAGGGACATACATGTGTTCCAATGAGTCCAAATGGGTCATGGGATACCCTATGACCCATTTTGACCTAGTATACGACAACATATTTTCCTAAGGGTCAAAGGATGCCTAGGAACATATATCTGTGTTTTAATGGGTAGAAAGGGGTTATGGAGTATCCTATGACCCCTTTTGACCTAATACATAATAACATATGTTCTTAGGGGTCCTGAGACCCTTATAGACATATATGTTGTGTTCCAATGGGTCGAAGGGTTCATAGAGTACCCTATGACCCTTTCGACCCATTATATGGCAACATACATTCCTAGGGGTCATAAAACCCCTAAGAACATATGTTGTCATGTAATGGGCTGACAAGGGTCACAGGGTATCTGATGACCCCTTTTGACCCATTGGAACACAACATGTATGGCCCTAGGGTATTAGGACCCCTAGGAACATATGTTATCATGTAATGGGTGAAAATTTGACTCATTGGAGCACAACACACAAGATGATAAGGGTCCTAGGACCCCTAGCAACATATGTTCTCATGTAATGTGTCAAAAAGAGTCATAGAATATCCTATGACCACTTTCTACCTATTGAAATATAAGAGGTATGTCCCTAGGGGTCATAGGATAACCTATTACCCCTTTCTATCCATTGGAACACAACATATATGTCCCTAGGATCATTAGGAACATAAGTTGTCATACGTATTTGATTGAAATGGGTCATAGGTTATCCTATGACCCCTTTCAACCTATTTCAACACAACATGCTTCTCCCTAGATGTCTTAGGACCCAAAAGAATATATTTTGTCATGTAAAGGGTTGAAAGGGGTCATAGGATATCATTTAACACAAATCAACCCATTAGAACAGAACATGTATGTCCCTAGGGGTCCTACAAACCCTATGAACATATTTTGTCATGTAATAGGTCAAAATGTGTCATGGCATGCCCTATGACCCCTTTTTACCCATTATAACACATCATGTATGTCCCTAGGGGTCCTAGATCCCCTAGGAACATACATCATGTGTTTGAATGAGCCAAAAGGGGTTATAGGGTTCCCTATGACCCCTTTTGACCAATTAAATGATAACATATATTGATAGGGGTCCTAGAACCCCTAGAAAAATATATCATGTGTTCAAATGAGTCAAAAGGGGTCATAGAGTACCCCAAGACCCCTTTTAATACATTATATAACAATATATATTCATAGGGGTCCTAGGAATCCTAGGGACATAAATCATGTGTTTAAATGGGTTAAAAGAGGTCATAGGGTAACCTATGACCTATTTTGACCCATTAAATGATAACATATGTTCCTAAGGGTCCTAGGACCACTAGAAAAATATATCATGTATTTGAATAAGTCGAAAGGGGTCATAGAGTACCCTATGATCCCTTTCGACATATTTTATGACAACATATGTCTTTCAGGGTCCTAGAACCCCTAGGGACATATTATAATCATTTATATGGGTCAAAAGGGGTCATAGTATAACCTATGACCCCTTTCGACACATTTCATTACAACATATGTCTCTAGGGGTCCTAGGACACCTAGGGACATATTATAATCATTATACGGGTCGAAAGGGGTAATAGGATAATCTATGACCCCTTTCAACACATCTCATTACAACATATGTCTCTAGGGGTCCCAGAACCCCTAGGGACATATTATAATTGTTTATATCAATAAAAAGGGGTCAGTGGATAACCTATGACCCCTTTCAACATCTTTCATGACAACATATGTCTTTAGGGGTTCCAAGACCATTAGGGACATATTATAATCATTTATATGGGTCAAAAAGAGTCATAACATAACCTTATGACCCCTTTCAACATTTTTCATGACAACATATGTCCCTAGGGGTTCTTGGACTCCTAGGGACATATTATAATCATTTATATGGGTCAAAAGGGGTCATAGAAAAACTTATGACCCCTTTCGACACATTTCATTACAACATGTCTCTAGGGATCCTAGGACCACTAGGGACATATTATAATCATTTATATGGGTCGAAAGGGGTCATAGGATAACCTATGACACCTTTTGACACATTTCATGATATCATATGTCTCTAGGGATCCTAGGACCCCTAGGGACATATTATAATTGTTTATATGGGTTGAAATGGGTCATAGTATAACCAATAACCCCTTTCGACACATTTTATGATAACATGTCTCTAGGGGTCCTACGACTCCTAGGAACATATTATAATCATTTATATGGGTTAAAAAGGGTCATGTGATAACCTATGACCCCTTTCGACTCATTTCACTACAACATATGTAGTTAGGGTTCCTAGGGCCCCTAGGGACATTATAATTATTTATATGGGTCGAAAGGGGTCATAAGATAACCTATGACCCCTTTCAACACATTTTATTACAAAATATGTCTCTAGGGGTCCTAGGACCCCTAGGGACATATTATAATTATTTATATGAGTTGAAAGGGGTCATAGGATAACCTATGACACCTTTCGACATATTTCACAACAACATATGTATATAAGGTACAAGGACGCCTAGAGACATATTATAATCATTTATATGGGTCAAAAGGGGTCATAGGATAACTTGTTACCCCCTTCAACAATATTTTATTACAACATATGTCTCTAGGGGTCCTAGGACATATTATAATTATTTATATGGGTCAAAAGGTGTCATAGGATAACCTATAACCCCTTTCGACATATTTCATTACAACATATGTCTCTAGGGGTCATAGGACACCTAGGGACGTATTATAATCATCTCCATGGTTTGAAAGGGGTTATAGTATAACCCATGATCCCTTTTGACACATTTCATGACAACATATGTCTCTAGGGGTACTAAGACTGCTATGGACATATTATAATCATTTATATGGGTCAAAAGGGGTCATATGATAACCTATGACAACTTTTGACACATTTAAATAGAAAATATGTCTCTAGGGGTCCTAGGACCCCTAGGGACATATTATAATCATTTATATGGGTCGAAAGGAGTCATAGGATAACCTTATGACCCTGTTTGACATGTCTCATGACAACATATGTCCCTAGGGGTCCTAAGACTCTTAAGAAAATATTATAATCATTTATATGGGTTGAAAGTGGTCATGGGATAACTTATGACCCCTTTTGACACATTTCATTACAACTTATGTCTCTAAGGTCCTAGGACCCTTAGGGACATATTATAATCATTTATGTGGGCCGAAAGGGGCCATAGGATGAGCTATTACCCCTTTCGACACATTTCATGACAACATATGTCTCTAGGGGTCCTAGGACCCCTAGGGACATATTATAATCATTTATATGGTTCAAAAGGGGTCAAAGGATAACCTATGACCCGTTTCCACACATTTCACACTAGTACATTTTGGCAAATATGTGACTATGTGACTTAAAGTTTTAGTCACACCACTAAAAATTTTAGTCATGTGACTAAAACTGGTCACATTCTATGTTTTCTTTGCAGTTTACAACTAGATAGGTGATTAAATAAGTGACTAATTTGATCACTAGGTAAAATCACAAGATCAACCTAATAAAAGTGACTAAATAAGTGATTAAAAATATAGTCACTAATTATTAGTCACCTGAAATAAATGACTAAATAGACTACTAAATAAATGAATGAATAGTTAGTCACGCAAACAAAAATTAATACATAAAAATTAGAACTTAACATTAGAGGATTCTTGCATCTCAAATAAATTCTTTCCTTTCATGGAAGACAGTCATATTTTGCACTAATTTCTCCTCCTTAATGTCGATCTTCTACCCACACACTTTAACCATCCCATCCTTCTAGCATTAAACAAACATTCTCAACATCCTATAGTAAAAAAAATGGGGCCATTTCATGTAGATTATAATCCCACCTTTATAAAAATAAGAATTTAATTAAATCATGTTATATTTCTTCACCTCATCAACTTCCATGTAGAATAATATAGTGCATATAATGTAATTGAATCTTTGATATAAACTCTCAATAAATCTATTATAAGTACATATAAAAAGGTCATATCCCTTCAAAAGAAGATCCATATTTCTCCAAGCTCCAAAATCCCAATATACTTTTAGACCCATAAACTATCTACTAAAAGAGTTATTCTTGTTGTTTTTGTTAGTGGGTATGCTAAGAGTTTTCTAATTTGTAATTATGAACAAAGTCTTACTTGGCTAGATATATTTCTGGGTTTAATCAACTAAAAGTGTATGTAATATCCCCTTTAATGATAATATGAGACTATAATTATGTTCCTCTAGATTGTAGGCTCCTAAAATATCAATTATTTTGTATATCTCTTTCAATCAATATATTATGAAGTTAAAAACCGATTTACTTACTCTTATGTCTTATTTTGACCTTTGAATTATTGTTATATTTAATTGGTTTGATGTTCCTTTTTCCCTCCTTAATATCTTATGATAATCCAACTTGATAATTCCCTTTGATTTCTCATATTCAGATTAGTTACAACATATATTCTATCAATCTCTCTATACACACTATACCTCTTATTTTTTGTCTTAATATACAATGTATAATATTTTTATTTCTTTGGATATATAATTTTCTATGAACATGCACATGTACTTTATCTCTTATTATCTTCTATTGTAAATTACAAATTACTTTCTATTGTTATGAATATAATAATAATAATAATAATATCTTGAATATTATTATTAATAAATTATTAACCAAATATGTTATTATTATCTTGAATAAAACACACAACACTAATAATTAGATTGAACAATAAACTATTAGATGGTAATAATATAGTAAATGAATTATGAACATATATTCATTTATATAAAAAATAGGTTATGCTTCTTATTTTTTAAGTATATTTATTTAAATTAATTTATTTAAAATACTTTTAATCAATACTCATGTTCAATTTTTTCCACTATGTATTGTAGTTAAGGACTTGAATATTTGAATTAATTATCATTATTATAAAAAAGACAATTAAGATATAATTAAAATTTCATCTTAAAATCAAAACTATTTTAATTTTATCTTAAATTCAAAACTATTATTAATAATGGTAAATTAAAACTAAAAAAAACACTCCTATTTTCATTTAGCTAGGCAACATTTTTATTTAGGTGGTAATTGAAGTTATAGAAAGGCGGGAGAAAAAATTGTAATGAAAAAAAAAATTCACAGCAAACTTTCAGATCTGTTCCGTTGGGTTTTGCATTGGTATCATTTATTTTAGTCTGGGTTCTGCACATCACAACAAACCTCATGGACTGGCAGCGATTTGAATCGACACAACCTACAAAGGGAAACTGATGAGTTTTCCCTCCTAAAATCTTGCTATGAGAGATCTCAAAAAATAGTATATATATTTGTAGGCACGCCATTTATCCTCATTTGCATAGAGATTATTCTGTAACATTAAACTTTCTTTTAATCATGTAATGGTCTTATGCTAGCTATTTTTTAGGAGAATTTAAAGATGACAAACCTCTACTATTTCCAACCAAAGATCATCCACTATGTAATGAACCAGCCAACTATCAGTACATAGATTGTATAATTAGGTGGGGGAGGGGAGTCAAAGCTGGGTAGAAATGCCCCCTACTCCTAGAATTTTAGTGCTACTAAAGATTGCTATGATATGTTCACTTTATGCCAGAGAGTTATTATGTGTGCGGAGTTTGTATTCAATAGAGAGAAACCTAGTTAAAGAAGTTGTCTGTGATGATTTTGGGAGAGGATGGTTGAGGCAATAGTGATGAATATCATCATCAATGGCCATACCACACATAAAGGTATGATTTTTGTTTTTGATAGGTATAAAGGTATGATTTCTCAAATGTCTATAAATGTGAACAGAAATGGACTAATTGACCATATGCTAACCAACTGCATCCTTCATACAATGTTCAACACTAGACTCCTCATGGCCTATAGGAAGTTGAAGTAACATTTTATAAGTCTTTGATAGTACTAGGGGGGTACATTATAGGACCATGCTAAGAGAAGGTATGTTAAGTTCTCTATTAATGTGGATAGTATCCATTCCAAACTAAAATGTGGAATGTTACTAGGAGTCACTCTTTATTGTAGTTCATTGACCTCATAATGAATCCTCAGTTTTAATTTCTATCTTTTCTCAAGGAAAGAACTAAAACTATACCTGTTTGTTACAATAAAATTGATTAAGTTTGCAATGTGTTTGTATGTCATGTAAGCCTATATTTTTCTTCTTCCTTGCAAATGAAATAAAAAAACATACTATATAAACCACTATACTAACAACCATCAACCAGCCACATTCTTCATGAGTTCTTATCTACAAAAAGATATCTTGATTCCTTCTAACATCATTAATGCCTATTCTTACCCTACAAATGCTCTCTCTATTTCAAGAGCTCAACATCTTCCGAATACAAAATCAGGTATTACATCCTGGTTGATATCTCTCTCTTTTGAAGAAATAACTTTTAGAGATCTCCCTAATGAGATGTTGAGTGTTCATGTGGAAGGCTCCAAAGGATCTTTTAGCAAGATTCATGGCTCAATGGTATGCTAGTGTAAGTAATACAATAAATAACAAATGCTAATTTTCTGAAGTACAAACATCATAACCATTTGGAATCATTTTATTCAATGTAAAATAAAATGATGGAAATTATTGATACATTGATGCATTTATTTTTTAGAGTTCATTTAGGCATCCAACTCAATTACATTTTAGAATGACATTCTTGGAATTTGTGTGTTAGGATTTGTAAGTTTGCACAAGGTCTACTCCTTTGTTTAGCCAAGACACAAGATTACATCAGTGATGCTAAATGGATATTTCAGCATTATTTGATGACATATCCCAATTTAGAGCCTAATAGTCGTTAAGGGAACCTAAAGAAGTAGCCTTGTCTATTTTTGTTTGATTCCTCAACTTTACATGATTCTATTGCAGTACAACCCTTGGAAAAGGTAAATCTTCCCAACCATTAACACTCCCTCTTAAGAAAAGCATTACTTGTGTTGTCCACCCATTTTCCCATATTGTTTGCTCGGGATGAAATCTCAGTTTGGTGGGAGTGTCTATAACTACCATATAAGAAGTAAAAACAAGGCCTTGATAAGCTCCATAGACCCCACCTTAATTGTTGTAGATGTAGTTGCACAGTAACTCTGGAGTGTGGATCACAATTTTATCATCGACGGGAATAAACAGATTTTAATGGTGGAATGGAAGCACAATGCCTTCTTGACCTTTGTCTCCTCTTCTTTATTTCTCTTCTTTCTTGCTCTAGTGAGTTTACTATTTTGACTTGATTTACAGCACATATAGATTTGTATTGTTCTTTTATATTTTAATCTGGGTTCTCTTGGGAATTTGCATTTATATTTGTGTATATAGCTGATCTTGTCTATATATTATCAATGGGGGCTTGTGACATAACATGTTTCTTGTCCTAGAAATAGCCTAGTTGATTTGATCTTTACACAAGAAGTGTCTATTATGCTTTGAAACCAAGACTTATTTCCTTGAGAAACTAGAATTAAGGATAAAAGTGAAGTTTGTCTTCACATGCTTCAACCATTTTCTATATTGAATTATTCGATAATGATCTAGATGACCTTGATAAGATTTTTGGGTTAGTATGGGAAATGCATCCATCCACACGCCAAGGGACCAATTAATGTCGAACAATATACACTAAGTTGGAGATTTTGAATCTGATGAAAACATAGCCCATTCTCCCTACATTTCAGACTTTCTAAAAACATTTTTCTTTTCCAATTTCTTTAGTAGTATTTTTAATTTAAAATGAGATGAGCTTACAAATAGAGTAAGAAGGTTTATGCACCTTCCTAAAATAAGAAAGAGACATTCTTCATACCTATCAATTTGATTCACGTAGATTTTTAACAGTCAACTATTTCATATTTTGCAGAGCCTAATGTATATTTTGATAAAAATAAAAGATCTAAGATTTACTAAGATCTGAAATAAACACAAATACTTGGCAATGAAAAAATCAGAAATAAACACTTAAGAGAGAAGCAAATTTTATTCACAACTGATTGCTACAAGGCTATGCAATGGCCTCTATATATAGAGAGCCCATGAGATGAGAAGATGATTCTAGAAGATAAGGTGATAATGTTGTATGACCTAGTATCAAGGAGGTCATTTCTATCCATTACCAAATTTATAAGAATTGACAGGCAGTCTATTTCTAATCGGTTGTTAAAAGCAGGTGATGTGGATTTGACTGTTTCTAACATCCTCCCTTAATTTCTACCACTAATGATAATGTGTGGGAGAAATTACAATTAAAAATATAGATAGGATAGGTCCTGGCTTTGAGCCTTGTTAGGTACCTATTTACAACATAAAAAGAGAGAGGGGAACATTATATGACTATTCCCCCTTAATGTTCACCTCAATCATGCCTAGCATGCTCCGTAGTTTCAGAAATTTGGCCTCAAACATACTTTTAGTAAATATGTCTGCAGCTTGGTCTGCACTTGGATAGAATTGGAGATTAACAAAATTTTTTTGAACAAGATCCCGAATATAGTGAACATCAATCTCAATTTTTTTTTTTAAGCATGAAAAATAGGATTATTTGCAACTTGGATAGCACTTTGATTATCACAATACAAAGTAGTAGCTGAACTCTTTGCAAAACCAAGCTCAAATAAAAGGTTGCGAATCCAAACTACTTCCTTTCTAGCTTCTTTTGCTACTCTATATTCTGCTTCACATGAGGACAATGATGTAGTAGTTTGTTTTTTGCTGCTCCATGTAATTGGACCTGACCCAAGCTGAAAAATATAACCACCAGTAGATTTTCTATCATCTATATCACCTCCCCAGTCTGAATCTTTGGGAAGTTGCACAAGTTCCCAAGTTTAATTTTTTACCAAAGCATCATATTCTTCTTCCATAGCTTGCTCCCATTCTTTCTTCCCTCTAGCTTCTTCATATGATCTTGGGTCATTGACTTGTAATACTTTGGCCATGAGAGTACTACCAATCCTCCTTTGGATCTTTGAGCCTTGCCTATATATTTCTTCAGCACTCCTTGTCTTTTGGCTAGCTGAAAAGTCATCTTCTTCATCATCACTACCTGCAGAAAATGTCCGATTACAAGCATTAGTTGTGTTATTTTCACTAGTATTTTTATCATTTGTAGAAGTGCACAATTCATCCTCATCAATGTTGTCTCCGTTTCTTCCTAAAATATCTGAAAAATGAGAAGCATTTATTTTTGTAGAGTAAGAAGGAGTGACTGTAAGTTGTGAATGCTCATCAAACTTCACATCTCTACTAACAAAGACCTTGTTTGTTGTCAAATCATATAACTTATAAGCCTTTGATTCTTCACTATAACCCATAAACAAACACTTATGAATCTTTGGTTCTAACTTTTCCCTTTGTGCATCAAGAATGTGTGCCCAGGCAATACACCCAAATACTTTAAAATATCCAATGTGAGGTTTCTTACCACTCCATGCTTCTTCAGGGGTGATATTTGTGAGAGCTTTGGTGGGGATTCTATTTATAATATGTGTAGCACAGGAAATAGCCAAACCCCAAAATTTATTATGCAAATTTTTAAAATGCAACATACAACGAGCCATTTTTAAAAGAGTTCTATTCATTCTTTCAACCACCCCATTTTGTTGAGGAGTATAAGGAACTGTTCTTTGCACCTTAATACCATAATTTTCACAAAATGACTTAAATGCATAATTGCAATATTCACCCCCATTATCCGTCCTTAAACATTTAATTGTTTTGCCACTTTGATTTTCAACTAATGCCTTAAACTTTTGAAACACTTCAAACACTTCTTTTTCCTTTTCAAGAAAATAAACCCATACTCTCCTACTATAATCATCAATAAAAGTGAGAAGGTACCTGGCACCTGAAAGTGAAGGATATCCTAGTTCACATAAATCACTATGAATGATTTGTAGTGGATGATTAGCTCTCCATGCTTTACTTGGGTTAAAAGGATCTCGATGATGTTTCCCTAACACACAACCTTCACACACACCTTCACAAGCTGAAATTTTTGTTAATCCTCTTACCATATATATTCTAACCATATCTTGTAATTTTCTATAATTTAAATGTCCAAGTCTAGCATGCCAAAGTTGTGACATATAATCAGTCTGAGCAACAAAAGCATGAGAGAGTATATGTTTATTATCAAGAAACCCCATAAATTTAAATAGATTCTCTTCATGATCAACTCTACCAATAGCACTTATATTGCTTGGGTCTTTTTTATCTCTAACAATAACTTGATTAGTATTGACAACAAACTCATATCCAGCTTGAACTATTTTGTATACTGAAATAAGATTCACCCCCAATCCTTCAACCAATAAAACATTTTTCAAAGACCCATTGGTTACATTAACAGTTCCTGTTCCTAAAATTGGAAGTTTCATTTTATTGCCAATAGAGATTTCTTGATCTGAATTCTTCCCTTTATAAAAATCAATAAACAAAGATCTATCCCCAGTCATGTGAGATGATGCCCTCGAATCTAAAATCCATTCTTTATTAGAATATGAAGCAAAGTATCCCCCCTTAACACTAGATTTACTCTTAGGTGTAGCAATTACCTCCTCATTTGATTTCTGTTGTCTTTTTAAAGAGATAGCTATGAAACTATGATTATCCTTCTTTCCATCCTTAAACCTTTCTTGCTTGAGCTTACATTGCTGCCTTTCATTGTTCCTCTTCTTCAAACAAAACTTCTCCATGTGATTCTCACCTCCACAATACTTGCAAATAAAGGGCTTTCTTCCAGCTTGCTTTTCTGCACTATCATTTCTAGAAAAATGGTTAGAGCCTTTATTATTTCGAAATTTATTATTTCCTTTCCAATTCTTTTTTTCATCATTTCTAAAAAAATTACTCTTGGCTGTATATGCATGATTCTTCTTAATATGCCCTTCTTTAATAAGCTGAACTTCTTCATCTAAAACAAATTTACAAAATTGATCAAAAATTTGTTGGGGGGTATTGGGATTTAGTTGAAGAACCCTTTTCCTTGATTCCTTAAAGACTTTATATGGCTAGGGAAGCTTACTTTCAACCATTGCAATCAATTGAAAATCTTTTTTTGCATATTCAGCACCTATTTTTTTTAGCTGAGCATTTAAAAAGGTAACTTCATTGAAGTAATTAGACATTTTTCCAAAATTAGATGGATCTAAATTCATCAATTTTTCTTCTATACTAAACATGCTAGCAATGTCTGCATCTTTATACTCTTTTTCTAAAGTCTCCCACAACTCTATTGGGTTATCAATATCAACAAATCTTCTATTTAGATTGGAGCTCAAAGCTTTACCAATAATACCTCTAGCTTGCTCCAACTTACATTTCCACAACTCCTTTTCTTTATCAGTTTGTTGAGGTTCTCCAATTTTTTTATTTACTATCCTCCATAAAGCCTTCTCTCTTAAAGCATTCTTGACTGCAATCTTCCAATTTGCAAAACCACTTCCATCAAAGATAGGCAAAACTTCATTTGAAGAACCCATGTTTGCAAAAAAATCAGCTTTCAAACAAATCTAGCAATACTCCAAAAGCATAACAGCCCTGCAACCAAATATCACTCCAAAAAAAATATCAGCCCTGCAAACAAACCATTTTCAGCAATATATTTTCTTTCAACAAAACGCTCTAGCAATATTTCTAGCTGAACCTGGCTAAACCTGGCTCTGATACCATGATAAAAATAAAAGATCTAAGATTTACTAAGATCTGAAATAAACACAAATACTTGGCAATGAAAAAATCAGAAATAAACACTTAAGAGAGAAGCAAATTTTATTCACAAACTGATTGCTACAAGGCTATGCAATGGCCTCTATTATAGAGAGCCCATGAGATGAGAAGATGATTCTAGAGGATAAGGTGATAAGGTTGTATGACCTAGTATCAAGGAGGTCATTTCTATCCATTACCAAATTTATAGGAATTGACAGGCAGTCTGTTTCTAATCGGTTGTTAACAACAGGTGATGTGGATTTGACTGTTTCTAACATATTTCATATTATGACATTGCTAAGATATTGCTGTCAATATCCAACTATATAATTTTTAAGTCAAACTCATTGATCCATGTTTCATGAGTAGTAGCTCACAATAACTTTTTTTCTTTCATGAGAATGTATGGTGCACAACACTCATTCCGTCTAAGTGACTCTAACAGAGGTAAAGTAATACCCATTCTAGTACCATTCCAACTCAAACACATTCAACCATGGATTTTTCATCCATTATTTCTCATGAGAGATAGGTTCATATGAGCCACTATTCATTAAACATAAGTCGATGAGTTTTACTTGATAACTGCACTATTGAATTCTGATAGAAATATCATAATTTAACTTTTTGTGGAGAAAATATCCTATTTATTATTGTATTTCATCTATTATTACAAGACTTAGTCATTATGAACTTAATCTGAAATATCTCAGGTCTCAAGGGCTATTCTTGTTTTCACTTGACAGATAACATTACATGAATGCACCAATAGTTATCACAAGTTTTTATCGGTCACAATTCTCTGTAGTTTGCGCTGGTTGAACTGTACTTGTGTTTTGTGTATGATTTAGCAGGAACCTTTATTGGAGTGTCATATGACCCAAGAGACAACGACTTGTTATTTCCTAAGAAGTTGGTACAACTGCTCAACGAACATGATATATGTCAAGTTAGTCTTATGGAATCCAGTCACATTATTTTGGAAATTTTATCCATGATAGGGATTCAGGTGACTGTTGGTTTGAGCCACAAGGAAATAGAGGATATTGGAAAATCAGAGTTCCATGCAGCATTGTAGATGAAGAAAAATGTCGTAACATTCAGACCATTTACCCTTATAAAGTTTCTATTAAATTTGGCCATGAATCGATGGAAAAAAAGGCAATAACATCACTGGTGTCTACCATGAAAGCCATTTATTCTTCTCTTTCTGATGTAAGTTTAGATGAACATATCAAGATTACAACAACCCTTTCATCTTCTCTTCTTCAAGATCCATTTTTAGGGCGTACGAAAACTTCCACCAAGGATTTGAAGAAGGTTCTAATTTATACACTTTTTCATTTTATCTCTGAAATTAGATCCTTCCTAGTAGTAAACACAGTCATCAACCCCAACTATGCCCATAATGGAGACCTTAGTAACTTGATAGTAGTTTCTTCCACCAATGTGATGACTTTTCTTCAATGTCAAGATATTTGTATAGCCATAGATGTTCTTTGTTTGAGTTCTTCTAGAGAAGATCTTTTTTTAATCAGCAAGCATAGTTAGGTTCACATTCCTATTCAAGGTTTCAATAGCACAAACATGGTTACAGTGCTTGTAAAATTTAGATCTTTGAGTTGTTCTCCACATAAAGAGTTGGGTAGACTAGAACACTCTCCCTCATCCATCAAACTTTGAGACATAAAATCCATCACTACAAGGAATGATGCATAAGTAAATTCTTCTTTGATTAGGGAGACTACTTCAAATACACCTGTCACTACTTGCATTACCATGCCTATAATTCTAATAGTTACATCAATGACAATAGTAACAAGTCATGTTACTACACCAATCAGTCCTAAAGTCTAAAGCATTTTCATCCTTATGTTAGTTGAACTACAGATAGATAATTTTTATTTGCTAAACTAAATTGCTTTGGCAATGTCTAATGTAACCCAAAGAATACATAATACGAATAATTTTCGAAAAAAATATTAGAGTCTTTTTGTGCTATGTTGTTTAAACTAGATGGTACGAGGTGACATCCAAATTAACAACATTTCAATGACCAATCATTTGAGCTTTCATTGTGAATGCATACATACGATCACTTTGAGTTGTTAGATTCAATCTAAAAAAATTAACCTGACAACACTTGAAAATAGAAATATACTATCTAATATCCAAGTCAATACTTTAGATACATCTTAGAAAAGACACATATCAATTTAAGAGTCATAGACATAGTCATTGCTTGATTTCATCTTACTATTTCTATTGTAGAAGCATCTAGATACATTTTCCTCACGTTCATGACATTGACAATAATATCATTGTACCTCATGAAAATGGTGTACCTTCTTGAGGTTAGAGGTTTTGTTTGTAATATTGCATTGCACTGATCATAGCCATTTCTCTGTATCATTATTTTCAACATATCTTTGGTCTCAATTTTAACACTTTATTGTGTCTATCAATATTATTATCTCATATAAAAACATTTCTCTTATTTCATTGTTCCACATGACTATTGTTTTCACTGGCCACCATTTGATCATTTTACAATTATAAATGACCTGATCTTTGTGCTCGATTGGTTGTGTGAGCATTGATCATGTTCTGCATAGTTTTCATTGTCGCATCTTTTACATATCCACTTCTCACTATGTTGATGCATCATAATATCAATATCTCTCTTGAAACACTCTTTCACTAATTGAACTGTATTTGTACTATTTTTCAACAACACCATGTAACTTTGTTCTTCTTCACAGTCTTTGAATACTCTACCATTATTTGGCAACCTCTGGGTTTGAAGCGTAAACAAACTTGGATGCACACTATGTTCTCTCTTGTTCCTTCCATCAACTTCAAACTCCATTGAACAACATTGGTCTGAGATGTTGGTTACTGGATTGAGCTTCAATCACACACAGGTATCAACCCAGTCTTTCCTTCCACTAATTGGTAAATTTTCTCCCACTTTCCATGCCCTTGCCAGGTCTGCGAGACTTGCTAAAACTGGACCCTGCACAAATAACGTACATGCCTCTTGTCTTACCAGCCGCGTATGACTTTCTGATTGCGTATCATTTTACCTCCTCCCTTATTTTTCACATATATAAAAAAAATTAAGATTTCCCGTGGCTTAAAAATTGATACATATATGTGGTTCTTTGTCCCCTATTTAAAAAACATTTAATAAATGATTTACAAAAATGAAATTAGAAGGGGACATTACATAGAACTCATTGCACTTATGAGAATATGAATTGAACCTCTCTGAGCATTACCTAGAAGTAAAAAGTGCTAAGTGTTCCACTCATTTACATTACAATAATCTTATACCAATTCACTTGTAAATCTTCCCTGATTGGGTTGACTGTTGTTGGGATGACGATCACCATTTGACCTTCTCAATCCAATAAACAAATAGGTTCGCATGAACATATTAACAAGGTATGTCCGTGCGAACATACCTTATTTAAACTCAATATGTTTGTGCGAACATATAATTATTTTATGTTCACGTGAACATTGTTAGCACGTTCAGGTGAACATACGTAAAATTCTATATGCGAATTTTTCATCATTTTGTGATTTCCTTCATCCCCCAAAAGTGGTACCCAATATTGTGGGTTCACCCCCTCTTTACTTTCAATGTACCAACACTCACTTCTACATATTTATACCATTATTACCATTTTAGACCTTTCATATGTATTAATCCAGTATTATTTTAACAAGAATCAGTGGATAAACTTTTACTATTAACATTGCTAAAATAGACAGTTTTCTAACATTTACCCTTCTAGGGAATCAATTTTCTTGCATGCAATTTAATCTTTTGATGGAAATCCAAATGTGTTTTAAAGAATGGTGAATGTACTTTACAATACCCAAGTTTCATATATTTTGAATGGTTCAAATCAAAGATATGATTAAACCCTTGGCAACGAATCTATTATAGAGGGTTTTACAACAGTTTATAAAAACTCTCACTCATCTCCTATACAATTTTTTTCATTTTATGACTTCCTCCTTAATGCATCAATTTCATCTCCTTTTTCTTTGAATGGATCAATTTTCTCCATTTCATATCTGGAATCTAATATCAAATGTTTCTTAGCAAGTAAAGAATATGAACCATAGTACTTATGTTCTATATTATGCAAGGCAGTAATTTTTTTTTTCTAGCTCCTTAGATAGGTTTTCTATTTTTTTCTTTTGTTTTTGGTCATTTATATACTTGATCAATTGTTAGTGTAGACTGGACAACTAAATTAAAGCTTTTAATGATCTTAGAGGCAACCTTGTCTTGTTATTTTGAAATTAATTATATACATAGATATACGTATATTTATAGACACACACACACACAAGCTTACTTATTTTTTAATTTATCTGTTTGACTTGTCTCCATTTATTTTCAGATCTCCCCCTCCTTGGTTTATTATTCTCATTGATGTTCTAGGTGGGTCTTGTCAACTTTGTGTTGTACCTTCTCTCTCCTCCCCTAGCCCCTCCCCTCCCCCCGCCTCCTTTAAGGTTTGATGGGTCTACTTTCTACTATCTTATGTTCTTTTCTCTCTAGCATCTTGATGATGGATCATGTATTATGATACGAAATGTTGATGTTAAAAAACTATACACAATCAAATCTAGAAATCTAAAAGCATTAGCATGGATTGTGGAAATCTAATAGATCTCATTAATTATTATCATTCCCCACAAAGAGCATAAATGGTGGACAATTTCTTGATTATCTTTCTACTTCATTTCCAAGATGAAGGAGACTAGGCCACAACCATCCATGGAGATGATTTATTGCTTGGATAAATGAATATTGAAGTTGGTGGACCACTGGCTTATTTAATGCCCACCCTTCGACAACTACAACCCTATAGGGCTTGTTATTAACATTGTTATTCCACACACTCAACCCATCTCCACTGCTCAAAAAAAGTGTATGATGAGAACCCACTATAGATGAATTTGGAGCACCAAATGTGGCCTCACCTTCCAACACATGCACAAATGCATCCCAACTCTCTGGAATATCTTGATGAAGTAAAAAATCTGCCTCTATTTCAAAATCCGTAGGAGATTCAATGCCCAATACATTGTGGGAGTTCTAGTATAAATGAGAGATTCCATGCCCAAAGCCTTTCCTGGTATGGCAGTCTCCATATTTCCCAACTTTGGGCATGTCTTTTCCTTGAGTTTCTTGATATTTAGGCTCAATAGTGGAATATCTTGATGAACTGCAAAATCTCCCTCTATTTCAAAATCCCTAGGAGATTCAATGCCCAATACATTGTGGGAGTTCTAGTATAAATAGGAGATCCCATGCCCAAAGCCTCTCCTGGTATGGCAGTCTCCATATTTCCCAACTTTGGACATGTCTTTTCCTTGAGCTTCTTGATATTTAAGCTCAATAGTGATCATCACAAAAGCAATACAATTATAAACATGAAAGTACTATTTTTTAAGGAAAAGTTGTTATTTGATATTCTACAAATTTTGAGTTGAGAAGGTACTCACATCTTGTCTTTTGCAGAAATAATAACCCACAACTACAAACCATGTTGTGATTCGGGTCTAGCTGGCATTTTAGAGTAGACTATGTCCCAACCTGTCATCATCCGCACATGACCATCACAAGTTTTATACAACAAATATGATGAGATTTTAACAAGAGAAATCATGATTTTTATGATTAAAAAATTCATGAATTTCTGGTAGTAAAGCCCTACACTCTCAGGAGTGACAATCTCAATCTTGTTGATAGTTATCAAAGGTGGCTCTACCAACTCCACCAAACAGTCCAACTGTGGGAACAAAACAAATAGTTTCTTTGGGAAAAACTCCATGAAAACCAAGCTCCCTAAATGACATATCCAACTCAAGTACAAAATCTTTCAAGTGAGGTTGTTCCCATAGCTCTGTTACTCGTTTTACGAAGCATTGAAACTCTGCATTAACTTTATTATTCTTGTCTCTTTCTTGATGTTCTTCTTCAACTTCATCAGGATCATATATAGACCTTCTTGACCCTCCTATTTGGACCATATCCATCACCTCCACATAAAATTGGACATCCATGTTCTTCTTGTTACCTACCATAATATGATTGTGCAAATGGAAATCCCACAACGTAATCATCTCCTTTTGCGTGCTTAATATTCTGATATGTGATATCAACTCTTTCTTCTACTCTCATGGTTGAATACTGAAAAGCTGAAGTTTCTCCTGAATCACCTGTGGAGCTCTTTCACCCCTTTCAGATTCCTTGATTTCTATAGATCATCTATGGGACTTGATAATTTATACAACTTGGTTGATAAGATGTTGGTCGTTGGATCCGAAGGAAATTTCCTTAACATATATACTGCTAGGAAATTTTATTGCTGGTGTAAATTTGACATTAAAACCAGTCCCTGGCATATTGGAAATTATCCTTATATAGGAATATCCTCTATTATGTTGACTTTTAATGCTGTTGATAGTAAGTATATGGAACAGAACCATGATACCATATATGGGTACCAGGACTGCATTATTTTTGGTATCCACATGAATCATAAGCTCTCTTAAGAAGGGGATGTCATCAACATTTTTGTAAGAGACCATCTTAGTAGATGTCTTTGAGGAGCCATGTACATCCTCTGTTCCAACACCTCCCCAAGCCGATCTTCTTGTAGTTTCCTCATTCTTTTACTTTGTAAGCTCTTCTTGGTATTGTCAAAGCTACTCTTCCTTGGTCATCTCCTGATTATCAAAATCTTAATGTTGCCTTGGAGAAGCCTGGTTCTATGTCACTTACCTCAGCCTTGGGCATGGATTTCGTTTCTTCCTCTTCTTCCTCATTGAATGAGTAAGAAACATCAGTAACTTTGGAGCTCATCCCAGTTGCATTTTCAGACCCTTCATCCTTAATAGTCACAATATCAACAAGAAACAATAAATAATTATGTTTCTTTGGGTTATTATATGCAACTAAAATTTTTGAAACCCAAGTGACACATTATAAGCCATCCCCACTTTTAGACTTTTATCACTTCTTGCATTTAAACTCAACCCAGACTCCCGGAATTCAATCCCCATTCCTGTTCCTATAGACTTTGTGAGGTGAGGTAAGAGTTCAGAGCCATCTCTTTGAACAACCTCTGCTGCCACCTTGTAGGCAGCACTAACAGAGTTTCTTGGCTTAAGTGCACTTATTGATTCTTCATGTGCCTTCAACAAAACCTTGTAGGCCTTGCCTTGAAAATATTTGGCATTGATCAAATAAGTCCTTTTCCACATTTGAGCAATAAGTATTGTATCTGGATCTAATTGCACAAATAAAAACACCAGTGGCATCATAGCAAATATATTCATCTTTGCTAATAGAACCAGGCCTTAAATCAAACTCTCCCCCACTTTGAAAAATAGGGTGGTAGAAAATATCAACATTATTAGCCTTCAACTTTACTTTTGCTCTCTGCGGATCAAGAATGGCTTTCTCTGTACAATCCATCAGATCAAAATAGGCACCCTTCTAGGGGCTAGCTTTTGACTTCAAGGGAAGATGTTTGTGTTTGCGAGTGTTAATCTGATCTAAGGTTGAGCGGCTGCATTTATAATAGTGTTTGATGAATTTTGAGGGAGTTTGTGGAAAGGTTTCAATGCTGCGTTTGGTGCTAGGTTCTCTATATTTGTTACAGATTTTCCCTTTGTTTACAATTGCAAATGAAATGATATGATATTATATTTCAATAAAATAGAACAGCTTCTATTAATGAATGTGCAATGCTCTTAGAATTTTCTTCCTTGTCTTTTTTGCAATAGATTCAGAACTTTTATATTCTTCCAAACAAATTCTAAACATTTATATTCTCCTAAAAGTTCAACACATTGCAAAAAAACAACAAACTACTATCAATTATTAGTGTGGTTAGAGATTAAGGCAGCGGGGCGCATTACTGAAAGACATTACTGATTTGTTATGAGTTTTTAACTATTAGTAATTACTTGCAACTAGATATCAATCTAGAATATTAGAAAGTAACCCTTTGTAAAAACAAACCAAGGGCTCGAGCTTAGTTTTTCTGCTGATGGAGTATCAAGTTCTTGTCTCTTCCTCATGACTTAAAAAAATAAAATAGGTGATGAGTTTGGAAAGAGTATGAGGAATAAAAGATTGTTTTGTTATTTTGCTGGTTACACGTTGTTTTCCTCACCATTTGGATTGTTCATGACTTGGGGTTGATTGAGGAATTAAGTGAATTGAATCCTCTTTCTGTTAAATCTGGTATGAAGTTTTGTCGTGATTCAAAATGTGAGAATGAGTGAATTTTTCAGAAATTAACTTCAAACTCTCAGAATCAGAATAGTTGGCAAGGTTTATAAATATCTTGCAATTCTACCCATGGATTTTGTTTTCTTATTTCATTTAGAAGCAAATCCAAAGCACTTTAACCTGCAGTTGATTTGGAATGGAATGATGATGAATGGACTGTGTATTTTGATGCCCAACAGTCTGTAACAATGAATTTTCTGAGTTTCCTTGACAGAAAAATCAATCTCTGTGCAGAGGATGTCACTTTTGATGTAACCGTTGGATCTTTCCAAAAAAATTATATGTCGTTATGAGCCTAATTATCTGAACTCTCACGGAAGTGATTTTTCAAATTCATCCCACGTTGGAAGATATTGAGGCCTGAGTGCAGGTCTAGAAACAGTCATGTTAATGACAGTCACAGCTCCTGTGTATGGAAGATTCAATTTGATTGTTTTGACAGTCAAACAAAGGAAGGTCAGTATATATTAAACATATCATTGTTGAGTGTTTTACACACAAATATTAATCTTTATCTTTATTTCTGAGAAACATTGACAACAATCATGCTCTATTCTTGTGCCTATTGATGATTGGTTGTTTATTCTTTATTAACAATTTGCTACTCTTAACTAGAAGACTATTGTTAACATTGTCTTGAAATATGTCTGGACTGTCCTTCACATCATGTATCTGTCTAAAATCCGCCCCCTATTATTTTGTAGCCTTCTGACATTTCATCAACTATTTTTGCATTGATATCTTTATTTATTGTTCTTGTGATACTGATATTGTCAAGGTTGCTATTTTTAATATCTTTATTTATTTCTCTTTACAACAAATCTTCTCTCTTAATCTTTTACCATAATCATGATAAATGTGTACATTCTTTCCCTTTGAAGAATATGGCGAATCGATGCCTTTACACAGTTTTATATCTTCTTTTGGTACTGGTTTTTGTTCATAATCTGTTGATTGTGTATTGTGTTGACCACGATGATTCTTTTAAAAGGTGGTAAACATAAAGGCCATTGTCATTGGCGTATACATTAGGTTTTGTGAAAATGTTATATTAAAAAGGCAGTTTTTAAATGGCAATGTTTTCGGCAGCAATATCGTAACATGGCAGAAAAGATGCTATACGTGGCTTTTGCACAGTTAACACTGTCACTAGCAGTACACGGTCATTTAAGGAAGGTCTGCAGGGTTTAAGAGGTCTCGCCAAATGTCCATTTTGTGTGGCGGATTTCAAATTGGATTTTAAAACTCTTAAGGTTGTGGGTTGTAAAACAAAGAGGAGTTTGTTTTCATTCATTTCTTCTACAAGTTCGATGATTTTATCCTTGATCATTTTATAAATTTGTTCAAGAGGCATAATCTATTCTGATCATTCGGTGTTAGAGGAGGCAATTTTTTTTGTGAAAAGGTTCGAGAGATGAACAATGGGTTCAGTTGAAAAGGAGAAACAGGTATCTTCAAGCAAGAAATTTTTTTTGAAATGATGAAGGCAAGAAATAAATCAAGCGTCTTCAGGTATGTTGGCGTATACTCATTTCTTAAAAACAATACAAAGGTAGATATCTGTGACTCATTTTTTTTTGTCTTTGAGAAATTAAATCACAGTGGTCTTAAGTTATTTCAGAGATTATCAAAGAATGTTTTTAAAAAAAAAAGGAACTGGTTATAAAGGAATTTGTTCAGCCCTGTCAAGCATCACTGTCAAAGCATTTTTTTTGGTTTTACAAGAAAGAAAGTCTCATTGTATTCTTTGTGAAAAGCAGTTCTTGAAGGAGATAGTTTGTTGAATCAAAATGAAGATTGTTATTTACTTACCACTGTCTGATTCTAATGACAATAATGTTAGGGCATTTTTTTCTTAAACCTTAAATGATTTAAGGACTTCTTCAAAGCGGTCTCTAAAGTGAAGAATTATTTTCAAATTGCTCTATTATTCCAAAACAGGATTCGAAAGTTTTGAGAATACTCTTGAAGGCTAAATTTTTATTAAATACATAATTTTATATGTACTGTTTTGAAAGGAAAGACATGGCTGACAGTTTTATAAAGGGAAGACAAATTCGAGTTGTAACTAATTATAAGTTAGTTTTTTCAAACAACTTTTAAGAGGGGTTTCAACAACCCTAACTGGTTCAGTTGGTTCCATTTAACTGAACAATTTCAAAATTCTTCTCTATAAATATAGAGATCTTTTGTAAATAAAATGTATAAGTTGAAAAAAGGAAGAAAGAAGATATATATTTCAGAATAGATTGTAAAGACTAAAAGTCTTATTATAAACTTGTATGCATGTATAAATGTCATACATACGCATTTATATGTGTGTATAAGGTTGAAATTACAACACTGATAAAAAGGGTTAAATACCCTAAGTAGTAGAAGCTGTTGATTGTAAAAGAGTTGGAATTCAATAAAGAACACAGGTTCATGGAGTGGTTTTTCTCCCTATGACGAAACCGTGAGGATTTTCGTGGGTTTTCCACTTGGCACAAAATTGATGTCTCTTCTTTCTGTGAGTTGATATTATTCAGTATGTTTACATTTCAATACAATTTGATTCTCCACTGCTGTAAATTGTGAATTAAAAATTATTGTAATCAGATTTTGGGATAATTTAATAAGTGTTCTGATTCACCCCCCACTCTTAGAACCCTGATACTTCCAACAAGTGGTATCAGAGCATAGGATTCCTTTTGGAATAGTTCCAGGGATATATTGGAAGTCATGACATAGTCTAAAGGAGCTTCTCTTAATAGGGCTCCACTATTTGATGGAAATGATTATGTTTTTTGGAAAGTTATGATGGAAGCCTTCATACATTCCTTAGATGTAAGGATGTAGAATGTTGTTATATCAAAATATACTGTCCCAACAACAATCCCTACTGATGTAGATGAAAAACTAAAATTTGAGTTGGATAAGAAGGCAAGATACGCCCTTCTTTGTGGTCTCTCCAGAGATGTTTTTGCTAAAGTTGTTTATTGCAAGTCAGCTTATGGGTCAAACTTGAAACAATATATCAAGGAGATGAAAAAGTAAAAGAATTTAAACTGATAACTCTTAAAACACAGTTCGATAATTTGAAAATGAATGAAGATGAAACTATTTTTGCATACTTCTTAAGAGTTGATGAAGTAGTGAATGCTAGAAAGGGCCTAGGTGAAGAGATAGAAGAACATGATGTAGTTTCAAAAGTTATTAGGTCAGTATTACCTAAATTTGAAACTAAAATATCTACATTAGAAGAAAAGAAAAGCTTCTCAAAAATGACCCTGCATCAACTTCAAGGAACAGTAACTGCATACAAAATGAGAATTGGCAATCAAGCTAGTTCCTCATCAAAAGAATCAGCATTTCAGATTCAAAAACATTATGAGAGTGATTCAGATTTAACAGATGCTTTAGAAGCTTTACTGGTCAGGAAAATGAGAAAGAAATATAAAGGCAAACCTAAATGTTTCGGTTGTGGTCAATTAGGACACTTCGCTGCAAAATGTCCAAATATTGAACTTGAAGATTGTGATGAGAAAACTGAGAAGTTTTCAAAAAGGAAGCCTTGGAATTAGAATAAAAGATTCAAGGATTACAAGAAGAAAAGTCTTCTTTCTAAAGAAGATTCAAATGAAGATTCCAACGATGTAGATGAAGAAGGGAAAAGACTATTCATGGCTGAAATAGTCCACTCTCCTAAACATGGACCTAGTGAATCTGAATCCTCATCTAATTCAGATGTAGAAGTAGATCTAGAAGAGGAAGTTCTGAAATCCTTGCAAGAACTTAAAAGAGAAAAGAAGTTGATTTCTAATCAAAAAATTGAAAATAAAAAACTTCAAGAAGAGTTAAAGGAAGCAAATTTGATTATAGAAAATCAAAAACTCTTGATTGAGGAAAAGGATAAAAAATTAAAAGTCTTGCAGAGTTCATCTGAAGAATCCACTAGCCAGAAAACAAAGGTCTTTTTCAATGGTTATTTTTTTAATTGCAATAATTTTGGACACAAGGCTATCTTTTGTGAAAATAACATTAATCAAGGAAAAAGAAAAGTTGTTAGGTGCTTTAAATGCTTTCACTATGGTCATTATGCAAATCAATGTAAATTGAATATGAGACCAAAACAAATCTGGAAGCAAGTAAGGACAATAGAAAAATCCTTAATTGTTGAAACAACTCTATTCACTCAAAAACCTGCAACGTGGGTATTAGATAGTGGCTGTTCACACCATATGACTGGGTGTAAAAACAAATTTAAGACCCTAGAAAATTTTGATGGAGGGTTTGTTCGATTTGGTGATAACTTAGGAGCACACATTACGGGAAAAGGCTCAATAATTCTGAATAAATACACACCAATTCATGATGTGTACTTTGTTGAAGGTTTAAAACATAACTTACTAAGTGTAAGTCAGATCTGTGATAGTGGATATTCTATTTCTTTTGATGCAAAAGGTTGTTATATAAAAAATGGAAAGAATAGAGTCATTGCCAGCGGGTTGAGAACAAATGGTAATCTCTATAACCTAATAGATTCAATTGTCCAAGAAAATTCATTAGTTAATACTTGTCTAATGAGTCAAGTAGAAGAAAATTGGCTATGGCACAAAAGACTGGGACATTTAAACTTTGATAATCTTGCTAGAATCATCAAGAATAAAAAGGTTAGAGGTCTACCACAGATTACCAAATCAGAAAATATTTGTGAAGAGTGTGTTAAAGGCAAACAAACAAGAGTTTCTTTTAAAACAAAAGAATACTTGTCAAATAGACCACTTGAATTAGTGCACACTGATTTGTGTGGTCCAACTAAAACAGCCTCTCTAAATGGTGAAAAATATTTCATGCTATTTATAGACAATTATTCAAGAATGGTTTGGGTAACGTTTTTGAAACATAAATCAGAAGCTTTTGAACGCTTCAAAGTTTTCAAGAAAATGGTAGAAAGAGAAACTGATTTAAAATTAAAATGTTTGAGATTAGATAGGGGAGGGGAATTCACCTCTCAAGAATTCATTGAGTATTGTGAGAAGCATGGAATAAAAAGGCAATACTCTACTTCTAGGACACCACAGCAAAATGGTGTTGTTGAAAGAAAGAAAAGAACAATAAAAGAAATGGCCATAACTATGTTAAATGAAGCTAAACTGCCTGATAAATTCTGGAAAGAAGCTGTTCATACAGCTGTTTACATTCTTAATAGAGCACAAATTAGAGTTAGAACTGCTTACACTTCATATGAATTATGGAATGGTAAAATAGCAAATGTCAAGAATTTTAAGATTTTTGGGTGCAAATGCTTTATCAAAAGGAACGATGATTCTTTAGAAAATTTTAACTCAAGGTCTGATGAAGGGATCTTTCTTGAATATTCCACACATAGAAAAGCCTATAAATGCTATAATAATAGGCTGAACAAAGTTGTAGAAGCAATAAATGTCATATTTGATGAAAATTCTATGTGCTGTAATGGTCAAGAAGATCATGAAGATTCATCTTTTTGGAGATCAGAAATGGTACATAATGAACATACTGAAAATGATAAACATGAACTAACTGATGAAAATGAACTGGCTGATGAAACTGAACTAGAAAATTGTTCAAGTCCTAAAATAACTAGTACTAGTTCAAAAATAAAAACCTCATCTAGAATAATAGCTAAGAGACATCCTGAGTCTCAAGTTATTGGAGATGTAGAGAAAGGAATTCTAACCAGAAGAAAAGCCAAAATAGGAGAACAGGGAAATATTGCTGAACATTTCTGCTTAATAACTGACTTTTAACCAAAGAATGTTACTGAAGCCTTATCAGATTCTTGTTGGCAAAATGCTATGCAAGAAGAAATAAATCAAATAGAGAAAAATAAGACTTGGGAACTTGTTCCCAGACCTAGTGACAAAAATGTCATAGCGGGAAAGTGAATTTTTCGTAATAAACTGAATGAAGAAGGTAAAGTGGTTAGAAATAAAGCTAGATTTGTTTGTAAAGGCTATGCTCAGCAGGAAGGGATTGATTTTAGTGAAACCTTTGCACCAGTTGCAAGAATGGAATCAATTAGAAATTTTCTTGCTTATGCCAGTCATAAGAAATTCACTGTTTACTAGATGGATGTTAAAACTGCCTTCTTAAATGGGTATCTCAAAGATGAGGTTTATATGGAACAACCAGAAGGTTTTGAATCTTCTGACAAACCTAATTATGTTTATCGACTGAAAATGGCTTTGTATGGCTTAAAACAGGCTCCTAGGGCTTGGTACTCAAGGTTGGATAAACATTTAATTTCAAATGGTTTTTCTCGTGGAAAGGCAGACAACACTTTGTATATCAAAGTTATAAATGATGACATTTTGGCTATAGAAATTTATGTGGATGACATCATTTTTGGGTCTACTAATGATGATTCAGCAAAACATTTTTCAAAAATCATGGAATCAGAGTTTGAGATGTCAATGTTAGGTGTGCTTACGTTTTTTCTTGGTTTGCAAGTTTCATAGCTTGAACATGGATTATTTTTATCTCAAACTAAATATGCCAAAGAAATGTTGAAGAAATTCAATATGTCAGAATGCAAACCTGTTAGCACTCCTATGGAAACTAGTTGTAAATTAATGAAGAATGATGATTCACCATTAGTTAATCAGACTCTTTACAGATCTATGATTGGAAGTTTGCTATATCTAACTGCATCTAAACCTGATATAATGCAAGCTGTATGTATGGTGTCAAGATTTCAATCTGATCCAAAGCAATCACATCTTAACACAGTGCATAGAATACTGAAATACATTCAAGGCACTCTTGATTATGGTTTATGGTATCCTCACAGTAACAATTTTACTCTTGTTGGTTATACTGATGTAGATTGGGGCGGATTTGATGATAAAAAGAGCACCAATGGTGCTGCTTTGTTTCTTGGTGAATGTTTGGTTGCTTGGCATAGTAAGAAACAGGATTGTGTAACTCTATCCACTTGTGAATCTGAATATGTTGCTGCTACAACATGCTGTACTCAATTAATTTGGATGGATTATCAGTTATTTGATTTGGGCATTCAGGTTTCAAAACCTATTTCAATAATGTGTGATAACATGAGTGCTATTCAATTAAGCAAAAACCCTGTTATGCACTCACACACAAAACACGTAGCCATCAAAATTCATTTCTTGAGAGATAAAGTTCAAAATAATGAATTCAAGTTGGTTTATGCGCCTACTCAAGGACAAGTGGCTGATATTTTTACAAAGGCACTACCAAGAGAACTGTTTGAACAGTTGAGAACACGATTGGGAGTTTTCTCTCAATCAATACTTGCATAAAAACTCTTCCCAATAACTATTCTGTGATAGGTTTCTGCTCCTTTCATAGAAAGCATTAATGAAACGTAGGTGGTCAATTTTTTTTGACGCAAAAATTTTGGGGGAGTAATCAGCATTTCACACAGGTCTGATATGGTTTGATTGGTTTGGTTTCACACATTGATTTTTCAGAGGTTTAGTTGGTTCAGAGGTTTGGTTTCAGATTTAGTTTTTGGTTTCAGTTTTGATTTCTCAGTTTGTGGTTGATTTAGGTCAATTGGTTTCAGTGATATGAATCAGCATTTCATGGTAAATCAATTACATTTCTATTCATTATCTTGTATATATAAGTTGATTTTTCTTTTCATCTTGTATATATGAGATGGTGAAAATTTTTGCATAAAAAATGGGGGAGATTGTTGACCACGATGATTCTTTTAAAAGGTGGTAAACATAAAGGCCATTGTCATTGGTGTATACATTAGGTTTTGTGAAAATGTTATATTAAAAAGGCAGTTTTTAAATGGCAATGTTTTCGACAGCAATATCGTAACATGGTAGAAAAGATGCTATACGTGGCTTTTGCACAGTTAACACTATCACTAGTAGTACACGGTCATTTAAGGAAGGTCTGCAGGGTTTAAGAGGTCTCGCCAAATGTCCATTTTGTGTGGCGGATTTCAAATTGGATTTAAAAACTCTTAAGGTTGTGGGTTATAAAACAAAGAGGAGTTTGTTTTCATTCATTTCTTTTGCAAGTTCGATGATTTTATCTCTGATCATTTTATAAATTTATTCAGGAGGCATAATCTATTCTGATCATTCGGTGTTAGAGGAGGCAATTTTTTTTGTGAAAAGGTTCAAGAGATGAACAATGGGTTGATTTGAAAAGGAGAAACAGGTATCTTCAAGCAAGAATTTTTTTTTGAAATGATGAAGGCAAGAAATAAATCAAGCGTCTTCAGTATGTTGGCGTATACTCATTTCTTAAAAACAATACAAAGGTAGATATCTCTGACTCATTTATTTTTGTCTTTGAGAAATTAAATCACAATGGTCTTAAGTTATTTTAGAGATTATCAAAGAATGCTTTTTTTTTAAAAAAAGGAACTGGTTATAAAGGAATTTGTTCAACCCTGTCAAGCATCACTGTCAAAGCATTTTTTTTGGTTTTACAAGAAAGAAAGTCTCATTGTATTCTTTGTGAAAAGCAGTTCTTGAAGGAGATAGTTTGTTGAATCAAAATGAAGATTGTTATTTACTTATCGCTGTCTGATTCTAATGACAATAATGTTAGGGCATTTTTTTCTTAAACCTTAAATGATTTAAGGAGTTCTTCAAAGCCGTCTCTAAAGTGAAGAATTATTTTCAAATTGCTCTGTTATTCCAGAACAGGATTCAAAAGTTTTGAGAATACTCTTGAAGGCTAAATTTTTATTAAATACAGAATTTTATATGTACTAGTTTGAAAGGAAATACATGGCTGACAGTTTTATAAAGGGAAGACAAATTCAAGTTGTAACTGATTATAAGTTGGTTTTTTCAAACAACTTTTAAGAGGGTTTTCAACAACCCTAACTGGTTCAGTTGGTTCCATTTAATTGAACAATTTCGAAATTCTTCTCTATAAATATAGAGATCTTTTGTAAATAAAATGTATGAGTTAAAAAAAGGAAGAAAGAAGATATATATTTCAGAATAGATTGTAAAGACTAAAAGTCTTATTATAAACTTGTATGCATGTATAAATGTCATACTTACGCATTTATATGTGTGTATAAGGTTGAAATTACAACATTGATAAAAAGGGTTAAATACCCTGAGTAGTAGAAGCTGCTGATTGTAAAAGAGTTGGAATTCAATAAAGAATACAGGTTCATGGAGTGGTTTTTCTCCCTATGACGAAATCGTGAGGATTTTCGAGGGTTTTCCACTCGGCACAAAATTGATGTCTCTTCTTTCTGTGAGTTGATATTATTCAGTATGTTTACATTTCAGTACAATTTGATTCTCCACTGCTGTAAATTGTGAATTAAAAATTATTGTAATCAGATTTTGGACTAATTTAATAAGTGTTCTGATTCACCCCTCGCTCTTAGAACCCTGATACTTCCAACATATTTCTACTTTTCGAATGGCTGATCACTATTAATTATTTTCCATACAAATAGCATTGAACACACTCTTTATTGTTTCTAGACACTTTCCTTGTTGGTCTATGGACCTCATAATTATCCTTGAGTTTACAAATACTGCTATCATTTCTATTAATACATTAAGCACTACTGTGTTAATAATCTTTATCACTGTTATCTTTACGTTATTGATCACCACTATTTGTAACATATTAATATACACTTTTCTATTGTTATCAAACATTCACTGAAGATTGTTGTCAAGAGCCTGAATAATCAGTTTTTAGAACATTTTATAGAGCATATTCTTTCATTCAGTTTTTAGAACATTTTATAGAGCATATTCTTTCATTGTTGAATCTGAAGTATTAGACACTATCCCTGTCACTATTAAGAGTCTATGATTTTTGTTGTCATGAATAGATGTGTAAGGTCACTATGATATCTTTCCTCTTATTGAGTGCATCCTCGTCTATCATTACATTCACTATCTGGAAAATAAAATTTCATCCCTTATTCTGTAATGAATACCACTATTTTAAACCTTTCTTCTCATGCAATGAATGGAGTGATTGAACCCATACTAGTATATATATGTCCAGATATATGAAATCTAGTATATATGTCCAAATAAATGAAATCTTTATAATCTTCTTGTTGCTTTTGATTGTATTGGATACATCTATATTCGCTGATCATTGAAATCTATTTCATTAGATGTCATTGTGTTCAATGACACTGCTGTTCAAAACAGTGATTAAAAACTTTGTTCTTAATTTTTGCAACCTTGTCTCCACAAAAACATGACTGCCATCTCTGTGAATATCACTGTCCATGATCATTTCTTCTAACTTTTGATCAATCTTTGTTCATACTCGATCTATATTGGTTCTATCTTTATAAAAATAGCCTTTCTACATTTTATGTCTTGCTTTGTTATTAAAATAGTGATTGACATTAATGGAAATTTTGTGGACAATAAAATTATTGGGTACATGATGCCAAACAAAGGATACATGGCAACCCCAAAACTCACGTGGATTGATAGTGGAGATAATTGAATAAGTTCAAAGTTAGGTGTAGACTCAACATTTGTTGAAGGGACCGAAAGTAATACAGTTTATAGGTTTGATAGATAATTTGGATGGAGAATCCTAGTGTCACCACAATTATAAATAGAAAGTGATACATTATCCAGTAGTTTCATGAGTTTTAAAACTAGCAACAAGTGTGATGGGATTCGAGACTTCATAATACCCCCGTCTCTTTGATATTACAATGTGTGCATCTTGTGTTCTCTATTATTAGATCCAACTATTTTTTTATTCTTGAATATAAAATTAAAAACCATAGCTTGGTTACATGATCAGTGACTGATTTGGTCACTCATAGTATGCCCTACTTAGCTGTCACAAAGAAGCCAAAGTTATAGATGCAGTTTCATCAAAATGCATATAGCCAGATCATAGTTTGAGATACTATTAACCTATTACAATAAACATGTAGTAGCTAGTAAAACATGTTAGTTTATTCATAATCACTTTTAGTTTGGTCTTTCTCTCTTGCTTCTCATCTTGATGCTCATCATCATCTTCATTGACTTTTTCTTTGCCTTTAACTTTGTCTGTCTCCTTTTTATTAGTCCTGCTAATTTTAGATGAGTCAAAGGCCTGTCCGAGGGGTAGGAAGATCCTCCCCCAGCTAGATTTATCGAAGTTCTGTTGGGAAAAAATTATATCTCTTATTGCTTCATCCCTCCTAAATTACTAGTGGTTCTCCTTACAATATACGCCTTGAAAATCAAGGTTCTCATCTTAAAACACGTTGGATATCTCTCTAAAATATTGAGGGCGACTATTCGGCTCTTTAATGTCCTCCTTGTAGATTGGGGTGCCTACATTATCTTAAATTTGTTAGGTGGAATCTTCAGTTTGAATCTGGCATGTACCACATTCAAGAAAATGGCAAGTCTACATGTAGACTCGGTAAGGACCTTTTCTTTTCCTTATACACATGCTCAATTCTTTTCTTGCGCAAAAACTCAAGGATGTTAGTAGACAAGACAAGCCAATAACTCTATGTTTTCTTAGTTAACTCTGACATGAAACCCATAAAATCTTCACCCCAACAAGCTTATTAGTAATTTTTAAATCCCTAACACTGCCTATAAAAAGGGACCAAATAATAGACGCATAGTGAAATTTAAAAATTATATGAAAATAACTTTCTATATCACAATCTTGGAATATCAACTTCTATATCACAGTTTTCAATCTTAGGCTCAATTTTTTTGGACCAGCAAGCCTCAAGAGTTACAATTCCCACAAGTAATTATCATAGTTGAACTTCCATTTCTTATTCGTATGATCAAGAATATTACGGGTTAGAGTAAGGGACTGGTATAGATACTTATCCTTGCCATTGAGAAGAGGGGTACCATTAGCCGATTTTATTTTTAGAAATGAAGTGAGATTCATTAACAGGCTTGATTAGATTCTATAGAAGGTCATTGGACAAAGATTTCAGATTTGGAGCAGTTGTTGACCTTCCAATCAGCCAAAAAATGATTTATGTTACTAGTGTACAAAGGGCTTGGCAATTTTGTCTATCCAAGGACTGGAGTGTTTTTTGGTGGGAGTAGAATGGTAAAGATAATTTGGTTATTTTGAGAAGTGCTTTCAATCATTTCCACATTCACATCTCCAATATGTATAAAAATATTTAATTATTGCATGTGCTCGTTATTGTGAGAAGTGCATTCAATCATTTCCATGTTTACATCTCCAAGAGTATTACAATGCTGATTTTGATAAAATCAGTCAATGAGAAGATTAATGTTGAGTACTTATAAGTTTAATGAAAGTTAATTGTGGGAGATTCTTCTGTTAGGGGTATTTTATTTCTGATTTTTATATTGAAGAGTAAGGTTATTGCAATTGTTTCATGTTGTTGGTATTAAAAATTTCATATGCTCTATTGAGGATTGCATCTAGTTGTGTGAATTGGAATCAATGGGAACACCATTTCAATTCTCAGAGATAGAGTATGAGGTTGTTATTGATTGCAGGCTAAATCATGGGGATTCTTTGGTGGAATGGTGAGACTTCTAATCTGGTATTTATCGCTGTCTCTGACACAAATCATTTATATTTAGTATTCTTTCTTTATGATGGTGTTGCTCATATCTTTGCATGGAATCACTCTCAATTCATTATTTGCTTGGGACAAGTTTGCATGGAGGCAAGATGTTTTTTGATTTAGCTTCTATAATCTGGAGATGCTGACGGTAACATGTCCAATTCGTACATTTTTTAATATATTTAAAATATATGATAATATTATTATTGAGTTTCTTGAATACACAAGGAATTGAAATTTTGTTTACTCCTATTATAGATTGTCACAAGTTTAATGACTCTAACCCTTTGAATTTTGTAAGTAGGTGTACATGAGCCATCGATTTCTATCATGAGAGTCTAAACTATTAATTTCTATTATTGGGCATGTTTTCTTCTATAAATTCATGAGGTTGTGTTTGACGTTTAAATTTTATGATGTTGTGTGGTTTGGTATATAATGTATGACATTACATTCAATTTGATTGTTAGGAACAAATAGACTTGCTCAAGGTGGAATGATTCAGCTCAAGGCATTTTCTATGTCAAATGGGACACCATTACTTGAATTTTTTACTTCAGTCTCACCCTATTCAATGATATCAATGACAAGTGCAGCATGGACGGATAAAATAAGTTATCTTACCCCAATTTTCTGGGATGGGAATGGGGATGACAGGGGATGGGGGGACTTGTTTATGGGATGGCATGTTTTGCCAATTTAGGGGATTGGTACTGGATGGCTATATAAAATATAGTGAAGATTTAAAATATATAAGGAAGCTTTAAATATTCATACAAAAACATGGATAAAACATGCACACACACATATATATATATCATGAAAACATGGATAAAGCATGTATATACATTATAGATCCTTGACATTTAATTTTTTATTTAATAGATGCCATTGTTTGACCATTAAAATTCATTGTAGTGATTGGTCTATAGTAGCCATTTTCATTGATGTTCATTTCCAGCCTAACCTTGTGATTCTAAAGGAGTAAGAGTGGTTTTCAGCCTAAAAAGTATAGTCCAGGACAAATTATACCTCTAGCAAACCTGGTGTGATCTTTTAGCTATAATTTCCTACATTCTTGGCCCCTTTGTTGTTGTTCTATGGTGCTAATGATGTATGTTGTTGTTGGGTAATGTTGGCAAGTGTTCTTTGATGTTTTGGAAAGGTTTTTGATGATATTATAGCTATTTTGACATGCAAATAGTTGAATATCAAACCTACAATTAGGTTTGAACTTTGCATGGTAGTTTCCAAACTTGACATTAATCATTCTAGCACTTATTTTTGAGTAGTTCATTGTTGTTTCTTATTGAAGGATATTTGATAGTATTCTATTACTATTATAACCTACGAGCACTCTTTTATATAGTATCAATTTCTTGGTGCTCGTGGAATTGAGTACCAAGCCATAGTTCATATTTCTAAGTGCTTTTGGCTATGACTCAGACCTGTTTACCCTTCAAATTAGTGAAAATTCCACTATTGCAGACCTGCAACCACTTTTTTACACACTACCATTCTGTAAGTGTCTGTGAGATATATTACCAAGTTGTTGTTCATTATTTTAGATTTCTAGCTGTTGTTGGCAGTGATTCAGGTGTAATTACTGCTCATACCAGTGAAAATTTAAATGAATGAATGAGCTTCTTGTTGTAGTTTGAGTTGACATATATAGTTTAATATGAATGAAATCTATCAAACATTTATGCACTATTGATGAGGCATTGGGGTCCACGTAAAGAAATAAAAAATGCTTATTAAAAGCATTTGAGTCATTTATTAAATGTTCTGGGAAAAAGGGGGATGGTTGGCCATCCCTGGGAGAGTTGGGAGGTCATAGATGTCCCAAACTATCTTCGGGGCAGGGAACAATTTGATTCAGGTGATTAACAACTCTGGTAAAAAAATTTCAAAAAAAACTTTATTAATCATACTATAACAGATCTTTATTGATCATACTACTCGTAGAGAAGTAATGACTTCAGCAACTCAAGTTGCAGTCCTTAAAAGGTCATGAGTAATATAGAGATTTACATTATTGAACACTGATAGATTGCAGTTCACAACCTCAACAATAGCAAGCAGGATGCCTTCTTGAAGTTGGAAGATTGATCGACTAATATAAAGGAAGTCTCTTTTACATAAGGAATCACTGATAATGTGGCAGCATAATTGCTTAGATTTTTTATTAACTAGACAAGTCCATACTAATTGAGTAAATATTCTTAATGAATGAATTGATGGAGATTAAGAGACAACATGAAAATTGTGACCTATCATGACTTTTTGTAGTCAGCTAGTGTTCTAGGCCCATGAAGACCTATACATAGTATTCTATGTAAATTAATGCTCTACTTGTGACTACTGCAGTAGTCAAGGGCAGTATATTATGCAATAGTTAAGCAGTCACAATTATAAATTATTGCTACTTCTAGATTTAATCTTGTTTAAGTTTTTTCATCAACATTTTTGATCCACTCTTATGATTTGTCATTAGGATGCAAATGAGTGCCAGTAATGTTGAATCCACTCTTATGATTTGTCATTAGGATGCAAATGAGTGCCAGGAGGTGAAGAATATGAATTGCTGACTTGGGTTTGTACAAGGTTGTAGAAAATTAGAATCTCTGCACACATTTAAGAATGTCAAGTCTATAACTCTCTTCGGTAGTTTGGTGCTCAACAACTTGACCTGTATAGATTTCCAACATAATTCTCTTTCATTCAGGGTGTCAATCAAAGATATCAGATTTCCACAATCTCTATTTTAAATTAGTATTGCTTCAAGATTTGATTATGTGGTTTTGGATGACACTTTGTGATCATCATTAGTATGCAAATGAGTGCCAGAAAATGTAGAATATAAATTACAAACTTGGGCTTGTAAAATGTCATAGAAAGATTAAAATCGCTTCTCCTTTTAAAAATGCCAAGTCTGCAACTCTCTTTTCCAGATTGATTCTTAGCAACTCAAACCGTTTGAATATTCTGAGGATGAAACTGGTGTAAAGTTTGCTAAACCAGTGCATGAATTTTTCTAAGTAATTCCCTTGACTTTGGCCTTAGGTAATTTCTTCTTGCATTTCCCAAAGTTATCAAAAGTTTAGAAAGCGATATCTTTTTCTTAAATGCAAGAATAGCACATCTGCTCTCTTAAAAGCTATGTTTAGGTGGAAAGGTTAATCTTCATAAATATTGATACATTAAATCTGTTGGTGCATAAAGTTGCAAGTCCCATATCATTAAAGCCATATCTTTTCCTGAGTGCTAAGGGTGTCAAGATTGGGGCAAAGACCTTGAATTTATGATCGGATTGGGCAAAAATGGACCGATTTTCGGAGGTGGGTAGTATTACCCAATTTTTGAAACTGGTCAAATTCAAATTCTCTTGTACAATAGAACCACTAGAATCCCTTACACAATTCAAAGTCTATATGATTCCCCTTACTACGGAGCAAATTGACTGTTGGAAATCACAGTGGTTCATGAATTAAATTAACGTACGATCTGGCTGAAAAGCCCAAATTCTACGTGATCTTTTGGCATGGTCTGAACGTCATAGATATACCTGACTAATACATTAGCAATAGGTTGATTGAAAAGATATCAAGAATATGTGTATTCCCCGAGCCGGGTTCTACCTTGAACTTTTGAACCCAAGTACATGGTATCAAAGTTCATGTATGACATTGACTTCTCGATAGTTATCTCATAGGTGGTTACAAAATTATTGAGACCCGATGTATGGTTAGAGTTAGGGCCTTCTTGTAACTCTTGAACTGAATATAACAAGAGACTCAAAAAGTCTCCATGCCATGCAATTTCTCTAATAACACAAGTCCTTGCTGCACTTGTCATTGATATCATTGAATAGGGTGAGACTGAAGTAAAGAATACAAGTAATGATGTCCCATTGGACATAGAAAATTCCTTGAGATGAATCATTCCAAAGGGAAACCATTATCACCATCTGAATGTAGGGTACAATGACATGCCTTCTCATGTACAACTGCCAAGAACAATATGCTTACTGGTTAATCTAGTGAGAACATGAAGGCTTTATCTGGATGTTTGGCATGTGATATGGTTGAATAAGCACTGAAACGATGTTAAGTCAAGGAGGAGCTATATTACTTTGCACAAAACAATAGGGACAACTTCACAAATATTCCTCATTTTTTTGAACAGTCAGATGCCCATGTTTCATTTCAAAAAGAAAGAAGAAGAGTGCACTATTCTTTTCCATGCTCCACATTTAATGGACTCAATTTCATCTTTTAAGGTGAACTCCATAATTAAAACTAGTGATAGGTAGCCCTCGTTGATTCATGCTTTCCCTACTTCAAAGTAGTAATGTTGGAGCTACTGTCTTTCCCACGACTTGAATAAAAAAACAATATCTAACTTTTCACCAACACTAAGGATTCGTTAAGGAGGTTTTTTAATGGTTTATAAAGGTCAGCTTGATGATGGTTGAATTTTTTTTGTATCAAACAAGCTATGAATGTTCTAGATGGGAAATGGAAAGAGACTATGTTAGATGTCGAATGTTAAATTTAGAATATGACATATATTCCCCAACTTGAAAGCTTTCTGAAGATTTGAGAATTCAGTTGTAACGGAAGCACAAATCATTCTTGATCCAAACCCATGCCAAACAGTTGAGTGATTTGCATGGTGCCTTTATATATGTTGAAATCAGGATAAGGATTCCACATGTTATTCCTTGGGATTACAATGCAGGTGTAATGTTGAACCTTGTTCTAGGATTATTTTTTTGTTTACTATGAGGATGATTGAAATTTTATGACAAACAAAATACATTCAACAAAGCAATCAAAGAATAATTAATGTCTGAAATATTAATATGATCAATTTTGCAATGAATCTCACAATAATCTTTTTAACCTAATCTAATATGTTCTTCTATTATGTACAAAAGATTGCTCATTCAAATAAAATGTTACATATAATCTGAATGTATTGACATACTAATGAATCGCAACCTTAGCTTTTGATATTACAATACAAGTTGGAGCTTGTGAAGCCTTAAGTGTTATTTCCATTTGCAATGCACTATGTTGCTAGCCTCATATCATCTTCTACACATCTACTAGTCACCTAAGTAGAAAGGTTCGGTGAACTTCTAACATGAAGATCAAAACTCAACAAATTCTCAATGACAAAAAAAAATCATTTAAATTCACGAATAATTTTTTGTGAGAAGAGCTGCTGATTTTTATTATTATTTATCATTGTAGAGCATTGTTTCCTAGGGTTTTCTCTATTTAAAACTAAATTGAAGCACCGCATTACTCCTGCGTATAAAGTTGATGGTATCAATCTGCAAATATAAGGGTGACATTTTCATCTGCGAATACAACAATGCATTTCATCTCCAAAACCAGAGACACATTTCATCACCAACGCACCATCATGATGATGCCCTAGAAAGCATAACTCCAACTCACTACGGCACTGAACAAGCCACGGAAAAAAATGTTTTGAACATTTTGGTTGTTTATCATATTCTTCAATAAATTTAACTTGCCTTTTTTAATGTTTTATTTAAGAAATAAAAAATAACATTTTAAAATCTCTATTTGTAATTTGGATGCGTTCTTCAATCAATCTCAGTTCTATGATATTGTCTAGGCTTTATGATGTTGCTAGGCTTTATGATGTTGCCTACATATTTTTCTTTCCAGTGAGGTATTAGAGCAGGTTTTATTTTGATATTATATTACAAACATTTTTCAATTAGGATATTCAGCTAAATATAAATAAATTTCAAGTCGGACCTTTTACCCAAACAAAAAAACTCATTACTTTCACTAAATCTCATTCTTTTTTTGTACCTTCTTATTAATACCAACACTGTCGTGATAATTGGAAATGTTCCTTTAGCTCATGTAAAGGACAACTTCTATTCTTTAGTATATCAGTTCGAAGACTCATTAGCTGATCTTGTAGGTAGTTTTATAGGTTAACAAATTATTTCAAAAGAGTCATCTTGACAGATTGGAATGGAACTATGAAAATGTTGGATATTAAAATTAATGATCTTTTTATTCATCTCACTTGGGGCAATTTCTAGCTTTTGTAATGTATCTTATTAGTTTTATGATTACACATTGTACATGATTACTCTTTAAAGGGTGCTAGCTCAATGGAAGAGCATTTGTTTTACAAGCAGAAGGATGGTGGTTCGATTCCATCGTGCCCTATTATGACCAAATATACTATTAAATATGTGATTAAATATGCTACTAAATATACTACTAAACATGTGACTAAATGCACTATTAAATATGTGATCAAATAGACTACTAAATATACTAGTAAATATACCACTGAATGTGTGACTAAATAACCTATGAAATATACGACTAAGTATGTGATTAAATAAACTACTAGATATACAACTAAATATGTGACTAAATCAATGATCAAAATCAGTGATTGAAATTGCTTAGTAGTAAATTTAGTGGTGTTATAAATGACTGGATATTAACTAGTATTAGTCACGTGACTAAGTTTAGTCACATATATACAAAATTTAGTAGTTTTTTTAGTCACATATTGCTATTTTTGTACTAGTGTTGATCATTACAAAATATGTCTCTAGGGGTCCTAGGACCCTTAAGGACACATTATAATCATTTATATGGGTCGAAAGGGGTCATAGCATAACCTATGACCCCTTTCGACATGTTTCATTACAACATATGTCACTAGGGGTCCTGGGACCCCTAGGGACATACTATAATCATTTATATGGGTTGAAAGGGGTCATACGATAACCTATGACCCATTTCGACATATTTCATTACAAAATATGTCTCTAGGGGTCCTAGGACCCTTAGGGACATATTATAGTCATTTATATGGGTCAAAAGCGGTCATATGATAGCCTTTGACTCCTTTCAACACATTTCATTACAACATATGTCTTTACGGGTTCCAGGACCCCTAGAGAAATATTATAATTGTTTATATGGGTTGAAAGGGGTCATAGGATCACTTATGAACCCTTTCGACACATCTTATTACAACATAGGTGTCTAGGGGTCTTAGGACCCCTAGGGACATATTATTATCATTTATATGAGTCAAAAGGGGCCATAGGATGACCTATGACCCCTTTCGACACATTTCATTACAACATATGTCTTTAGGGGTCCTAGGACCCCTAGGGACATATTATAATTGTTTATATGGGTCGAAAGGGGTCATAGGATAACCTATGACCACTTTCAACATATTTCATGACAATATATGTCTCTAGGGGTCCCAAGACGCCTAGGGACATATTAGAATCGTTTATATGGGTCAAAAGGGGTCATAGGATAGCCTATGACCCCTTTCAACACATTTCATTACAATATATGTCTCTAGGGGTCCCAGGACCCCTAGGGATATATTATAATCTTTTATATGGGTCTAAAGGGGTGTTAGGATAACCTATGACCCCTTTTAACACATTTCATTACAACATATGTCTCTAGGGTTCCCAGGACCCCTAGGGACATATTATAATCATTTATATGGGTTGAAAGGGGTCATAGGATAACCTGTGACCCCTTTTGACATGTTTCATTATAACATATGTTTCTAGGGTTCCTAGGAGCCCTAGGGACATATTATAATAATTTATATAGGTCGAAAGAGCTCATAGGTTAACCTATGACCCCTTTCGAAATATTTTATTACAACATAAGTCGTTAGGGGTCCTAGGACCTCTAGAGACATACTATAATTATGTTTATATGGGTTGAAAATTTCAACACATTTCATTAGAACATATGTCTCTAAGGGTCCAAGGACCCCTAGGGACATATTATAATCATTTATATGGGTCGAAAGGGGTCATAGGATAACTAGTTACCCCTTTCGACATGTTTCATTACAACTTATGTCTCTAGGGTACCTAGGACCCCTAGGGACATATTATAATATTTTATATGGGTCAAAAGTGGTCATAGGATAACTTATGACCCCTTTCGACATGATTCATTACAACATATGTCACTAGGGGTCCTAGGACCCCTAGGGACATACTATAATCATTTATATGGGTGGAAAGGGGTCATAGGATTACCTATGACCCCTTTCGATACATTTCATTATAACATATGTCTCTAGGGGTCTAAGGACACCTTGAGACATATTATAATCATTTATATGGGTCAAAAGGGGTCATAGGATAACCTATGAACCCTTTCAACACATTTCATTACAAGATATGTCTATAGGGCTCCCAAGACCCCTAGGGATATATTATAATCATATGGGTCGGAAGGGGTGAGAGGATAACCTATGACCCTTTTAAACACATTTCATTGCAACATATGTCTCTAAGGTTCCCACTGCTATAGTGGCAAAATAGAAAGTCTAGTGGCGACAGGAAGACAACATGCATAATTATTAATCCAGAATTGTATTGCGATAGGAAGTTATGCAGAAATTAAATGTTATGTTTTAAATGTTTTTAATTTTAATGTTTGTAATAATGTCCTACGATGTGGTGGCATAAATGGAATAGCAATCATATAAGCTCTCCAATTATAGCCACTTAGGACAAAGTTAATTTCAGTTTTACGTTGAGTCAGTTTTTAATTAAGTGTTTTGTGTGTGTTTACTAATTAAGCCAACTAGAAATCAATAACTTCTAAAAATTTTAAACAGCTGGAAAAAGGTTGGTGACAGATTCTCATTTCTAATCGATTAGTCATGATTTGAAAAATGTTTCCTTTTCTTGTTTTTTAGTGTGGGAATTTCATCTTCCTAATCAAAAAAGATGGGAAAGTTTTTTTAAAGGCAGATTTATGGAATGTAAGGCAGGGATCAGTTACCAAGAGAAAAAAAAGCTTTTGAGTTTTTCTAATTTTGCTGAACTTGTGTTTTTGATGTGTGATTTTTCCACATTGTTGGTTTTGTTTTAGAACAACAAAGGATCGATTTTGTTTGAGTCTGAAATATGTAAGTGTCTGAATATTGCTTGGTTGGTGGTCGGTTTGGTTTGTACTCAAGTTTTAAATCCACGCAAGAAGAAAATATGTTGTAGTTTTAAAGATTTGTAAATGCTATTTGATGGTCAGTTTGTGGTCGGGTTGATTTTAGGTTTTATTTTCTCGAATATGTATTTCAAACATATTGCAAAAAAGTTGGGTCAAAATTGTATTTAAGTTGCTGTAGGAAATCAAAATGGGGTGACAGGAGGTTAAGAAAGTTCCTGTCGCATGTTAGTTTTTACTGGGTATTGAAAAAATCAGTTTGTTAATAGTCTGCAGGAGTTTTTAATCGTTCCTAAAGGTGTATGTGCCCCTTGAAGCAACTCAATTGAGTGATTTCTTTCCTCCTGAGTTTTCCAAGGTAAGTCTCTACATCATTTTTGGTATCAGAGCTCAGCAAAAGGTTTGAGAAAAAGTGGTTGTGTGTGTTTGTGCAGTTATAATAGGTTGAGAGAAGAATATGAAAAGAAGTCCAAGAGACTAGGCAAAAAGAAAAGATCCTAGGTGAGGCACAATGGACCAAGGAAATGCAGCTTTAATAATGAGGTTGTATCTTTTTAGAAGGTATCAAAAGAGAAAGGATTCATAGCTAAGGAGAGAGAAAAAGAATAAAAGAGAAGAAGAAATGAGAAAACAAAAAGAAGAGGCAAGCAAGATAGAAGAGGATATAAAAAGTTTGAGAAGGAAACTTGAAGAGAATGAAGCTAAGTTGGAAGAAAATAAAATGCAGAAAGAAGAAGTGCAGCAAGTAACTGTTGATGAGAGGAGTAACAAGACAAGTCCTATGGGATTTGAGTGTGAAGAATCTGTGGTTGGAACAGTAACATGTCCTTTGAAAATAGAGAAGAGTACAATGTTGGAAGGTACTCCTACGAACAATATTTTGGAGGCAAATGATGAAGCCTTAAATATGTGTGATGAAGTGAAATGTCAAGAGGAATGGCATGAAGATGGAGATAAAGATTGTGCAGCAGCAAGTTATGAAGAAGAATTTGATTTATGGGAAGAGTTTACAGCCATCATGGGAGAATGGAAAAGGAATGGTGGTAGTATGGAGACTTCGCATGAAGAAGTTTCCAAAGAGGAGATATCTGATGATGTTATGGAAAAAGAAGATGAGGCTGAATGTGTTTATGACAAGGTAATAAATTCTGATTATGTTTATGACAAGATTGAAGAAATTCAAATTGAGAAATTTGATTTGGTTCCAAGAGAAGAAACTATAGAAAATTTCGTTATGGGTTATGAAAGGGATCAAGTTTTTGTGTATTCTCTATGTATGGAGACATGGCATGACAAGAAAGAGGAATTTCATTGGAAAGTGTATTTGGTGGAGTCGCAAATGTATGCAGTAGTAAAGATCTTACATGGGATAAAGTTGTTACTGGAAATGAATGATCAACAACAAATAGTTTTTATGTTACAAAACGTAGACAAACCAAAGATTAAAATGAAGAAGGAAAGAAAAATACAATGGAGTCAAGGACAAGAAAATGCAAGATTTCAACTGGAGGATGAACATAAGCCTAAAGTAAAGATGAAGAAATATTTTTCTTTTCTAATATTAATTTTTGTAGGTGTTTCTAAGAAGACTCCAAGGAGACAATATACTCAGTATCTAGTAACATGGAAGAACAAACCTATGATAAAAGATATTTAGATGGATGAGGAACAAAACAACAAGCATGGTTCATTACTACAACACCACATCTCAAGAGGACTTGAGATTCATTCTACAGGGGAGTATGCTGCAATGGCAGAACAGAAAGTCTAGTGGCGACATGAAGACAACATGTAGAACTATTAATCCAGAATTGTATTGTGACAAGAAGTTATGCAAACATTAAATGTTATGTTTTAAATATTTTTAATTTTAATGTTTGTAATAATGTCCTACGATGTGGTGGCATAAATGGAATAGCAATCATATAAGCTCTCCAATTATAGCCACTTAGGACAAAGTTAATTTCAGTTTTATGTTGAGTCAGTTTTTAATTAAGTGTTTTGTGTGTGTTTACTAATTAAGCCAACTAGAAATCAATAACTTCCAGAAATTTTAAACAACTGGAAAAAGGTTGGCAATAGATTCTCATTTCTAACCGATTAGTCATGATTTGAAAAACATTTCCTTTTCTTATTTTTTAGTGTGGGCATTTCATCTTCCCAATAAGAAAAGATGGGAAATTTTTTTAAAGGTAGATTTTTGGAATGTAAGGTAGGGATCAGTTACCAAGAGAAAAAAAAAGTTTTGAGTTTTTCTGATTTTGCTAAACCTGTGTTTTCGATGTGTGATTTTTCCACATTGTTGGTTTTGTTTTAGAACAATAGAGGATCGATTTTGTTTGAGTCTAAAATATGTAAGTGTCTAAATATTGCTTGGTTGGTGGTCGGTTTGGTTTGTGTTCAAGTTTTAAATCCATGCAAGAAGAAAAGATGGTGTAGTTTTAAAGATTTGTAAATGCAATTTGATGGTCAGTCTATGGTTGGGTTGATTTTAGGTTTTATTTTTTCAAATATGCATTTCAAACATATTGCAGAAAATTCGGGTCAAACTTGTATTTAAATTGCTGTAGGAAATCGAAATGGGGCGATAGGAGGTTAAGAAAGTTCCAGTTGCATGTCATTTTTCACTGGATATTGAAAAAATCAGATTGTTAAAAGTCTGCAAGAGTTTTTAATCGTTCCTAAAGGTGTATGTGCCCCTTGAAGCAACTCAGTTGAGCAATTTCTTTCCTCTTGAGTTTTCCAAAGTGAGGCTTTGCATCACCCACGACCCCTAGGGACATATCATAATCGTTTATATGGGTCGAAAGGGGTCATAGGATAACTTGTGACCCATTTCAACATGTTTTATTATAACATATATCTCTAGGGTTCCTAAGACCCCTAAGGGCATATTATAATCATTTATATCAGGTGAAAGGGGTCAAAGGATAACCTATGACCCCTTTTGACATGTTTCATTACAACATATGTCGCTAGGGGTCCTAGGACTCCTAGAGACATACTATAATCATTTATATGGGTTGAAAGGAGTCATAGGATAACCTATGACCCCTTTCAACAACTTTCATTACAACATATGTCTCTAAGGGTCCAAGGACCCCTAGGGACATATTATAATCATTTAAATGGGTTGAAAGGGGTCATAGGATAACCTGTTACCCCTTTCAACATGTTTCATTACAATATATGTCCCTAGGGTACCTAGGACCACTAGGGACATATTATAATCTTTTATATGGGTTGAAAGGGGTTGTAAGATAACCTTGACCCCTTTGACACATTTCATTACAACATATATCTCTAGGGGTCCCAAGACCCCTAGGAACATATTATAATCATTTATCTAGGTCGAAAAGGGTCATAGGATAACCTATGACCCCTTTCGACACATTTCATTACGACATATGTCTTTAGGGATCCTAGGAACCCTAAGGACATATTATAATCATTTATATGAGTTGAAAGGGGCCATAGGATGAGCTATGACCCCTTTCGACACATTGCATTACAACATATGTCTCCAGGGGTCGCAGAACACCTAGGGACATATTATAATTATTTATATGAGATGAAATGGGTCATAGGATAACCTATGACCCCTTACGACACATTTAATTACAACATATGTCTCTAGGGGTCCTAGGACCCTTAGGGAAATATTATAATTATTTATATGGGTCGACAGGGGTCATAGGATTACTTATGACCCCTTTTGACACATTTCATTATAACATGTCTCTAGGGGTCCCAGGACCCCTAGGAACATATTATAATCATCTATATGGGTTGAAAGGGGTCAAAGGATAACCTATGACCCCTTTCAACTAATTTCATTACAAGATATATCTCTAGGGCTCTTAGGACCCCTAGGGATATATTATAATAGTTTATATGGGTTGAAAGGGGTGATAAGATAACCTATTACCCCTTTCAACACATTTCATTACAACATATGTCTGTAGGGGTCCCAAAACCCCTAGGGACATATTATAATCATTTATATAGGTCGAAGGGGGTCATAGGATATCCTATGATGCCTTTTGACACGTTTCATTACAACATGTCTTTAAGGTTGCTAGGACCCCTAGAGACATATTATAATCATTTATATGGGTTGAAAGGGGTCATAGGTTGACATATTTTATTACAATATATGTTGCTAGGGGTCCTATGACCCCTAGGGACATACTATAATCATTTATATGAGTCGAAAGAGGTCATAGGATAACCTATGACCCATTTCGACACATTTCATTACAACATATGTCCCTAGGGGTCTTAAGACCCCTAAGGACATATTATAATCATTTATATGGGTTGAAAGGGGCCATAGGATGACTTATGACTCCTTTCAACATATTTCATTACAACATATGTCTCTAGGGGTCATAGGACCCCTAGGGACATATTATAATCATTTCTTTGGTTTGAATTGGGTCATAATATAACCTATGACCCATTTTGACACATTGCATGACAACATATGTCTTTAGGGATCCTAGGACCCCTAGGTACATATTATAACTATTTATATGGATCAAAAGGGGTCATAAGATAACCTATGACTCTTTTTGACACATTTAATTACAACATATGGCTCTAGGGGTCCTAGGACCCCTAGGGACACATTATAATCGTTTATATGGGTCAAATGGGGTTATAGGATAACCCTATGACCCCTTTCAATATGTTTCATGTTAAGATATGTCCCTAGGGGTCCTAAGACTCCTAGGAACATATTATAATCATTTATATGGGTCAAAAGGGGTCACAGGATAAGCTATGACCCCTTTCGACATATTTCATTATAATATATGCTCTAAGGGTCCTAAGACCCCTAGGGACATATTATAATCATTTATATGGGTCAAAAGGGGCCATAGGATGACCTATGACCCCTTTCAAAACATTTCATTACAACATATATCTATAGGGGTCCTAGGACCCCTACAAACATATTAAAATTGTTTATATGGGTCGAATGCTATGACCCCTTTTGACACATTTCACTACAACATATATCTCTAGGGGTCCTAGGACCCCTAGGAACATATTATAATTATTTATATGGGTGAAAAAGAGTTGTAGGATAACCTTATGATCCCTTTCGACATGTTTCATGACAACATATGTTCCTAGGGGTCCTAGGACTCCTAAGAACATATTATAATCATTTATATGGGTCGAAAGGGGTCATGAGATAACCTATGACCCCTTTTGACACATTCCATTAAAATATATGTTTCTAATGGTCCCAGTACCCCTAGGGACATATTATAATCATTTATATGGGTCGAAAGGGATCATAGGCTATGACCCTGTTCTACACATTTTATTACAACATATGTCTCTAGGGGTCCCAGGACCCCTATGGACATATTATAATCATTTGTATGGATCAAAAGGGGTCATAGGATAACCTATGACCCCTTTCAACACATTTCATGATAACATATGTCTCTAGGGGTCCTAGGATCCTAGGAACATATTATAATCTTTTATATGAGTCAAAAGGGGTCATAGGATAACCTATGACCCCTTTCGGCACATCTCATGATAACATATGTCGCTAGGGGTCTTAAGATCCCTAGGGACATAGTATAATCATTTATATGGGTCGAAAGGGGTCATAGGATAACCTATCACCGCTTTCGACATCTTTCATTATAACATATGTCTTTAGGGGTGCAAGGACCCCTAGGGACATATTATAATCATTTATATGGGTTGAAATGGGTCATAGGATAACCTATGAACCCTTTCGATGCATTTGATTACAACATATGTCTCTAAGGGTCCCAAGACCCCTAGGGACATATTATAATCATTTGTATGGGTCAAAAGGGGTCATAGGATAACATATGACCCCTTTCAACATATTTTATTACAACATATGTCTCTAGGGGTCCTAGGACCCCTAGGGACATATTATAATTGTTTATATGGGTCGAAAGGGGTCATAGGATAACCTATCACCCCTTTCAACATATTTCATTATAAAATATGCCTCTAGGGGTCCTAGGATCCTTAGGGACATATTATAATCATTTATATGGGTCAAAAGGGGTCATAGGTTAACCTATGAACCTATGATCCCTTTTGACACATTTCATGACAACATATGTCTGTAGGTGTCTTATGACCCCTAGGGACATATTATAATAATTTATATGGGTCCAAAGGGGTCATAGGTTCCTAGGGGTTCTAGGACCACATATATTTATAGGGTTCCCTAGGGACATACATTATGTGTTTGATTGGGTTGAATGAGATCATAAAGTTTTTTATGACCTCTTTTGACTCATTAAATAAGAAAATACATTCTTAGGGGTCCTAGGAATATATATTATGTGTACAAATGAGTTAAAAGGGGTAATAGAGTATTTTATGACCTCTAAGCACACGTAATGTCATCGAATGTGTCAAAAAGGGTCATACGATATTCTAAGGCCATTTTGAGTCATTAGATCACATCATTTATGTGGTTAGAGGTCCTAGAAACCATAAGCACACATATTGTGATTGAATGGGTTAAAGAGTGTCAAAGGGTACCCTATGACCCCTTTTGATCCTTTGAAACTATTATATGTATGGTTAAGGGTCCTAAATCCTTTAAAAAGCATATTAAGTATCCTAAAAAGGGGTCATACTATTATAAAAGAATTTGAAAAAAAATTAATTAAAAAAAAACAAAAAAAAGGATATCCAATTTGAGAATGGCTATCCAATTTGGGAACAGATACCTGATTTGGGAATGGGTACCCAATTAGGCTTGGTTTTTCTCTAGATGCCAACCCTCCACGGTCAACACCAAAAACATCTCAAAAATGTGTTTTTGGCCTATTGTTGTGTGTTTCTAACTTTGACGATGTAGCTGACGACTTTTTTTTATCCAAATTTGGTGAAACAAAAAGGGTTTCTTGAGAATGTTCTCAACTTTCTATCGATATAATGTTTGTCAAATTATGAGTTAATTATTACTTATTTTCTAATGGAGTTAGCTACAAAGTGCTGATTGACATACTAATTGAAAAATAGCTATAACTTTCAAACCATATAAGATTTGTAAAATCTTAAAGATATGTCACATTCTATGCTTTGACTAGTATAAGAAAAAAGAAGAAAAAATTAATTTTGAGTTTTTTTGAACTAGTTAAGGTGGCCAAACACGAGATTTTTTTAATTTCAAAAATAGAATAGTAGAAAATTCATAATTAATTAATTATTTGGAATAAAAATTTCCAAAAATATGCGTCACATCCAAGCATGAGTCTACTTTTTATATCTATAATTATATTAAAAAATATTATCATTTGATTTTGATTAAGGTGGTCAGACATACACTTACATTTTATTTTCACCTTGAAATTTTTGTAGTACGGCATTAAAATCCAAACTTTTGACCAATCAAATAATTTTTTCTTTAGATAAAGCATAGTAATTTAAAAACTAGATTCAATTTCCTATAGATTATTTTTTTACAACTTTTTGATATAAATTCCATAACCACTTTAAAATTATGTGTCAAGTTGACATAACCCTAATTTGCTGGTTTTTCATTGCCACTTAAGGCCATAGTTTGGTTGACCATGATCCAGCACATACCCATGATTTTTGAGTAGATTCATTATGTTCCCCAGATTTTTGTTGGGATAATATTCTCAATATAAATGCTATAACTATACCTTTTGAATAAGTGTTTCCCATCAAACCACTGAAAGGGTAAAACATACACATTAATGGTTGATTCCTAGAAAAAAAAATGTTAAATAGTTAGAATTAAATAATTCTTTCCATGCTTGATTTTATCATTGGTGTTTGGGTTTTCTAAATGACATCAGAGCACCTTCAACATAACCATTTTAGTTTAGTTGTTCCTTATGGACCTAGGTTCAACATTGTTACTTCCTTTTAAAAGCCCTCCTTTTAGCATCTTAATATCACATTTCAACTATCTTCCTAGATATGTGCTTCCTATTTCTATATGCATAACTACTACATCAAGGTCAACAATACCTAAAGCATTTTTGAATTGAGTTATTATGTCTATATTATTTCCTCTAATATCCTCATGTTGGAAATATAAGAGGAGTAACTGAGAGAGGAGGGGTGAATTAGTTACCACTAAAATAAATCCCAGTCCCTTAGATGTTAGTAAAAAATAAACTTAGAGAACTAAATACTACTGATGCTCAGAAAACACACATAAAATGTGATAACTTAGGAAGAATTGATTTATGCTTGATACATATTAACATGCAAAACTTTAGATGTTATTTGTGATTACCATTACTTTAACTTAGTTGCAAACACATAAAAGTAAATAGCATGAACACAGTTGACACCAGGATTTAACGTAGAAACCCAATTTGGGAAAACCACCAATATCAACTAGTTACTATTTTCACTCTTCTGAAGTGAGCCCTGTTAGGAGCCAACCCTATTAAAGGTTACAAAACACACTGGTAGGTGTGACCCTATTAGAGGATTTAATCACCCTGTTAGGAGTGGCCTTTTTAGAGGCCTTGAGACAATTCAATAGAACTAACACCTTGCTAGAGGATTTAAAAATAGTTGTTAAGCCAACTCTATTAAGATATTTAGATCACTACTACAATGGTTAGAGAGTAACAATGAGATGACCTTATTTGAATGCAACTGAATTGCTGATTACAGATCTTTGTTCTAGCTTGTACTTGATCCTTTTTGATTGAATATATATTTTCTACTCCTCAAGGATATTCTGCTTATCCTTCAATTTCGCTTCCTCTCTCCATCATTAAATCTTCAAATCACTCACACTTTTTGAATCCACAACTTGACCTTATACTTATATCTTTCATATTGTCAAGTCGACTCAAATACAACTTAGAATAATTAATAATCATCATCTCAATTGGCTAGAACCAATAGATAATTCAATTAAGCTTAATATGCCAAAACAAGAAAATCCTTTGTTAGCTGACCCAACTCGGTAGACACTAACTCAGAAATGATTTCCTGTGTTAACCAATTGAAACTTGGTTAACACTGCATATTTGTACAAATCCTTTGGTAACTGAGTGAGCTCAGTTTACACTAGTTCTGTCCAAATTTTCTTTCATTAACCGAGTGAGCTCGGTTAACACTCAACTTCTGCAGACTTTCCTTCGATGCCCGAGTGAGCTTGGTAGACACTATCTTCTGAACAAGAATGCTCGGTAGACATATAAAACTGTCTTCACTTCTCGAATGAGCTCGACATGCACTAACTTCCAATGATATGAAATTTGTGTAACATCAAAGATAATACACAATTAATCAATTGTATCCAACACCTCATTACCAAGAAGAATGATAAGAGGATAAAGGTCTCAAAGCTCTTCATTAAAAGTGTTTTCTTGTTTGCTAATACAATATATTCACTTGATCACATGTTGAAGATTGATCTATTCTTATAATAGTTCACAATGAATCTTTTTTTACTTGAAGATGTCGAACATCAAATTATATGTACAAAAATGTTAAGAGACATTATTAAAAGTTTTATTATATTTTAATGCAATTTTCAAGTAATCAATTATGGGCCATTATCCTTTTTAAATATAATTTATTGGAATGGTTACATAGTCAATAATAATTTAACATAGTTTCATCAAACAAAAAAAGTGGTAAATTCTTGTTTTCTTCTTGTTGTAAAACAAAATAGTCCTTGGACTAGTCGACTTGATTATGTTCAAGAATAGACACATAAAGAGGTGTATTCTCTCTTTCTCGATATAAAAACAATTTAGCTCTATGTCTTTTTTAGAAGAGTGAAGGCATTTAAAAAATGAACATGTCCTTCTAAAATAACACATTTAGAAGTATTTCCAGTGAAGCCAAGCATTATATGTTATAATAATAATAAAATTATGTTCTTCGACTAATATTTATATTTTTATAATGTGTAAATTTTTAATTATATAATTTTAAGTACATTAAAATATGTAACATTTTTAACAAAATTTAATTGTTTAATTTTTGCATCAATATACAATGAATGATAATTTATGAATATTTGCATGAACTTATTTTTCAAAGCATAAGTGATCTTTTAACAATTATTTCAAAAATCACCCGTTCTAATATTATTTGGAATCATACACGGTGACTTTAAATTTTCTTTTAAAATTAAATCCATATTAATTATCTTACTAGTAATTTTAAAAGTGTATTATTCAGCGTTTCTACATCTATATAGAGATTTTATTGCCATTTTGGTAGGATTGAGCTGGGAAGTATTACACTTTTGCCAGAGCAATGTTAGAGGGTGATTTGACATTGCAAATATCAATTTGAATTTGTAAACCTACATTCAAACTTAGTTTTAATCTTTTGTCTTTATTGTCTGATGCAACCCTTTCTTATGAAGTCACTTGTGTGCGTGTTGACTTACCAGTTATATGTTTTTTTGAACTTCAATATAAAAACCAATTTTCCATTATTAAAACCATAGAACATTGAGGCATTCAATGTTTTAAATAATCATGTCCTCATTCAACCTATTGCACTTAATTATTACTTCTCGGAGAGGGAATTCAAATCAATTTTCCAAATCAATAATAATAATAAAGTGGGCCTCAAGTTTTAATTGCTTAAGGTAAAATTAGTCTATGCTTATTATTTGTTTATATTTATATTTTCAATTTATTGATTTAGGTAGAATTAGTCTATGATTATTTTTTGTTTTTACTTGTATTTCTAAATAATTGATACATCTATTCTTGATTAGATATTGATGTAAAATACATCAAAGTTTCTTAAAAAATTTCTCACAAATTCTATCATATCAATGTCAAAGACTTTGTCAACATATTTATCATTTTCTTCTTTTTATTATTTGATAGAGAAGTAACATAAGGTTTTTTCAAACATCATAAAAGATTGTTTAATTTTACAAAGTTTTCAAATTTTATTGAAATTTGTAACTTCTAAGCTCAAGTGCATTGTGATCTATCAAATAGCACATTTACATGCTCTAAATTTATCATAGTGATTTATATATGCAACCCTCTTCATAATCCTTAAGAAGAAAGTTCATAACAGAATAATGGCTAATGTTGAGTTGTTAATATGGAATAAATTAATACTCTCTCCCACTTAATATTATTCTCTCCTAACTTTTAGAGTAACATTGCATATGGATAAGTGGTCTTGATATTTAAAATAACTTTTCTTTAAACTAGTATTATGGCACATGAAATAGGGGTCTAACATTGAGTAAACATAAGGGCCACTAAAATATAGCCCAACAAGCATATCGAAAACTAAGACACAATAATCTAGATTCCTATCACAAATTATTAGGCAATTGACCTAAACACTAGAATCTGAAATTGAGATAATAGAAGCTATGTGTAAACATACATAAAGAAACCAAATGAAGACATAATAATAAAATTTAGGAAGAGACGTAAAGAAACCAAATGAAATGAAGACATAATAATAACAATTAGGAAGATCATATGTAAGTTTACAAGGGTTATGGATGAATTCACAATTCAGTTAAAAAACATATTTAGATAAAGATAGAGTGCATATTCTCACAAAGCAACTTGTTTTAAAATAAATAGTATTAATTTATCTATATTAAACTAAAACTAACACTTCTAATTAGCTTTTCATATTTATAAAGGATAGTCAGTAGAATTATTTTATGAGTCATGGACTAACATTGATCTTGGCCAAGAATTTGTAGTAATGGAGGATAGTTTTCTCTCTACACATAAAGAAAAGGATGGATGAAGACTAGAAGCATCTAAACATATATTCCAAAAAAATAGAAAGTTTACATCAAATAACTCTTTAAAAAGGGGAATCCCCCATGCTCAAATATGTAACCGCTTAAAGGAAAAGAAAGTGGCTCATTGAAAGGTCACTCATTATTGCTCAACTTTGAGCAAGAATTGTTGTAATTCATTTTTTCAATAAAAATCAAGACTGATGCCTTTTACCAATAAAAAAATAATAATACAAATATTAAATATTGAATAATCTAATAATTTGTATTATAATATCAAAATATTTGATTTTGTGACTGTATGTTCTCTGTAATGCTAGATAGTCACTATTTTATACTGTGTAAATTGGATAGTTGTTTATAGAATTTATGTGAGATAGGAGTACTTTATCAATAAAATAATTAATACTACTCTATTCTTGATATGTATCTTGGTATGTGGCTGCTAGTGCACGAGCCTTACAACTAAACCTCTTTAGCTAAGAGCCAAGGACTAGGGAGTATCCATTTTGCCAAATTCGTCTGGGGCATGATCCTAGCCTTGTCCATTTTCAACATCGAAGCCATGCACTCACCAAGACTTGATCCCTAGTGGGCTCTTTAAGAACCTTTCAACTTTACCCATAGACCACAGGCCCATTGACAATTATCCCTTTTTAGTTTCTATAAACTTAATAATTAAATAGTTAGGAAGTTTTAACTCTCTGTACATCATTGTTTGATTGTTGTCTATCCATCATTCAATTTTTTTGATAAGTGCAATGTACACAATCCTTATATATGTATGCTCTTTCAAAGATCAATTTTTAAAGCTTTCATATTTATAAAATGTTTAGATAAATTAACAATCAAAAAAACATTGCAGGTGCTTAACAACCCATTGCCATGATTGTTTAGAATGGTGTGAAGTTTTATGTGGGTTGTTTGTGATTGGTAAGATGTTTTTGAATCAAAGATGATTGATGAAGATTTAATGGGACCTTTTTTCTTGGGATGATGGGGAGGAAGTCGTAGAGACATATGATGCATTCAACTTTTTCTGTTCTACTTTACACTAGGTGTATATCTTAAGGGTATTTCAAGCTTATGATCAAGGTGGCAAAGGATTTCTAGATGACAACAAGGAGTTTATGAGTTTCTCTTAATAGTAGTCTAGTCCTACAATGATTCTCATGAAATAAATCTTACTCATATTTTTTGTTTCAATTATTGAATTGAGGTTTTTATAGAGTTATTTCCCCATATTTTGAAAAATATTATGCATTGATATCCAACATAGAATTATGGTAAATGTTGGAAGGTTGCTATCACTTATTTTTAATCCAAATCACATGGAAATTTTGAGCTTCTTTAAACATAGTTTCAAGAGTTTCATTTTTCATTTCTAATTTTTCTCTCAAAAGGTAGATTGATATTTTATAGTTTGTGTCTATGTCTATGTCTATGGGTCATTTTAAAACATTGTACATTGAGGAAGAAATTAATCTTACAAAAATAAGTTAGCTTTGACTATTTTACACTTTTAGCCTAAGAATCAAGCCTTAGTGTGTGATGCTTGAGCCTTCCCCTATCTATTTTATTATTTGACTATTGTGTGTGCTCTAACTATTGGGTGTATATGTGAAGCCCAAAAGACTTATGTTTTTATTCCTATTTTTTATTATTATTTCCCTCCAATTGTTTATGTCTCTTCATTTATTTTGAGACTCCATATAATGATATTGGAGGTTTATTATTGATTATTGTATTAGAAGAGATGGAGCCACAATTGTGATGTAAAGATCAGACTTTAACATTAATAAGAGGTCTTCCCTATGGTGTGGGCATATCCACAATGTATGGTGAATTGAGATAAATTTGTGTGTTTGTGTACATTCTCCTTTCTTGTTGTTCTATTCTTTCTCTTTGCACTTTTAGCAAACTTCATAATTGGTGTCAGAGCTTAGTGTAGATGTTGGGATCAATTTTAGTATTTGAAAATCTAGAGTCATGGAAGATTTACAAGTGTAGAAATTCTCAGGATAAAATTTTAGTTTGTGGAAAGTTCAGATGCTTTTGTTGATAGTTAAGCAAGACTTGTTAGTAGAAATTGGAGGAAAAGTTAAGAAACTAGTTGCAATGTAGGATGGAGACTGGGAAAAGACTGATGAGAAGGTGATGGAGAAAATATTTCTTTCATTATCACATAATGTTTTGTTGAATGCAGCAAACGAGACAACAAAAAAGGAAGGTTGGGATAAACTTCAAAGTAGGTACAAAATGGCATCGACTACAAATAAAATATCCATTATGAGTAAGCTCTACAAGCTGAAAATGAAGGAATGGATTGCGATGTCAAATCATATATAAATTATTTGAACACTTTATTATGTCAAGAAACCTTGGTTGGCATGAATCCAGATGATGAATTTAAAGCTATCAGCTTACCTAAGAGCTGGGATCCTGTAGTTACAATAATTAGTACTTCAAACTCCTCAAAGAGCAAGCTGGTATATGATTAAGTAGTGGTCACTCTACTTAGTGAGGATATGTAAAGAAGCAAAAAGGAATCCTCATACGATGAAGAATTTGTTAAAAATAGTTATTCAATTGTATATTGTCATTGATGTTGCACTCTAATCGAGCAGAGCTAATAGTAACCTAGCATCTCCAATATCAGCCAAGTAGAAGTTCAGTAGAAGCCAAGTTCATTGATCAAGTGCAAATTGAGCTAGGTTGGTCATTGAAGGATTCAAGTGTTAACCAAGTGAAGTCAGTTACCAAAGGGGTTTAGTGTAAGACGAGTTAGGTCAGTTACCAAGGAACTCAGTGGTAACCTAGTCACCCAGTTTTAGTATCAGTCGACCTATAGTAGAACAATTTTGTTTATTATTTTGTTTATGTAAGCCAATTTAGTGGATGTTAATCGTTTATTTTTAAATTTATTCAAGCCAACTTGACATTCTGTTTCATATGTATGAAAGGTCAAGTTATGGACTGAAAAGAAGTGAAAGAAGATAAGATGTGAATAAAGAAGGATATCTAATTAAGCACAGAACATCCAAAGTGTTGCAAAGAATATCCTAATCAGGGAGGATACATAGGTTAAGCTAGAATAATAATCTAAACTTGCAAATTAGTTGCTTCATTAATCATGTTAATCATTTTTACTCTCTAACAATTGTAGCAGTGAAGAAATCTCTTAATAGAGTTGACTTAATAGTCATTTTGTAAATCTTCTAACAAGGTGGAATTTCTAGATTGAAGTGTCTTAAGACCTCTAACAAGGCCACTCCTAACAGGGCGATTCAAATCCTTTAACAGGGTCACACCTAATAGTGTGTTTTGTAACCTTTAATGGGGTTGGCTCCTAACATGACTCATTTCATAAAAGTGAAAAGTTGTAACTAGTTGCATTGGTGGTTTTACCAAATTGGTTTTCCATGTTAAATCTTGGTGGCTCATGTGTTCATGTTATTTTATTACTTCTTTATCTTTTTTCAACTAAGTTACTAAAGGTCAACACACATTAATATCTAGAGATTGCTTTGTTAACCGAGTTACAACAAATATCTAGTTATAACCGACCTATGCAAGGATTTGAGTTAATAAGAAGTTTGAATTGACATCAAAGGGATTTGGAATTGTTTTAGTGGTAACTAGTTCACCATTCCCTCAGTTACTCCTCTTATATTTCCAACAATTTTTATCAGAGTTGTTGGTGCTTGCACAATAGGTTTCAAGGACCTAAGCTAAAGATCAAGATGTCTTATAGAAGAGAGATTCCTAAGTTGAGTAGAGACAACTTCAAAGCATGGCAGGAACTCATGAAGTTGCATTTGGGAACCATTAGAGATACATTTATAAGCTTCTTGGAGAACTATTATGTGACACCTCCTAATCCTTTGACTATGGATTAGATGGTAGATAAAAAAAAATCATAATACAATGATGATTAACATGGTTTCTGCTCTCAATTATTCTAAATTTGATAAAGTCAAAGATTTTCCTACTGCTCATGAAATGTGGAACAAGCTAGAAAAGATCTATGGAGGAGATGACAATGTGAGGAGAGCCAGAGTAACAATTCTATGATACCGATTTAATCAAATGAGAATGAGAGAAGATGAAAACATTGCTAAATACAGTGAAAGAATCAAAGCAAGTGTGAGTGCAATCAAAGTTGTAGGAGGAACAATTGATGATGTGGTAGTAGTTAGCAAGGTATTAAGAACTCTTCTTCTTATTTATGTAATTAGAGTTTCAGCTATTCAAGAGATGAGATGCAATCTGTAATGCCCCGCCTGGAGATCCTTGGAAACAAGGATGAAAAACAAGCCAGAATAATTTTTTTTTAAAAACAAGTGTAAGTGCACATGACAACAACATACACGGATCATATAGATCGCAACGAAAGACTTAATGACCATCCTAGCATCCAATGGATCTCCAAACATCACCACTAACCAAAATGCAAACAAGAAAACATAAGAGATCGACCAAGCTAAAAGATCAAAATAGACTCCTAAAAATTGGCTAAGTCTGAATTTTGAAGCCCTGAAATTTCCTAGAATCTTTATCTTAGCCGGTAGAGGTCTGAAACCCATCTCAAATGAATCGTCGCATATATTAGAATATATATTAAGTATATATTAAAATATATACATCAACTTATACTTAAACGATATATTTTAAACCCCGAAGAACTATAACAAAAACCCAAAAATTGGATTTCAAGAGAAACCATCTGAAATCAAAATGTAACAACATAGGGTCGAAGAACATCCAAAAGGGTGTCCAGATCAACTCTCAAAAAGTTTGGATCAACTTGAAAAGTGCTGACTATTAGCCCATGTAGGTTTTTACAAAAATTGTGTGATACTTTAATGCAGCATAGAAAAGTGTCACACGACATTTCTCATGAAGGAGTGCGACACTTTCAAGGACTGGGCGATACTTTTCATTAAGGCGTGTGACACTTTAATAGTTTTGTACAATGTTTCTCTAAGAGGCGTGTGATATTGGAAAGTGCCACACGACACTTCTCAAAAGGGTGTGGGATACTCTTCTAGTGTCGCATGACATTTCTCAAGAAGGCGTGCGATACTTTACAGTATCGTACAATACAATTTTGTATGGGCATGCGATACTTTTTAAATGTCGCACATTGCTAAACAAATGTCGCCCATAGAAAAAAAAGACACTTCCAAAACTCAGAAAAGGGAAAAATAGACCAAAGAACCTCCACACTAGGGAGTATCGGATCCAAACTTCGAGGCTAGAACACTCAAACCAGAACTGAGTAACTGAAATACAAAAAATGGGAATCTAACCATCTAAAAAATAGTAAAGGAACAGTACAGAAAGGAAACATCACAACAAGTGAAATAACATCACAATAAATAGAATAACCAAGTAATTACATGGTTCCTCCCAACCATCAATGGCATCATAAGACCATCGTGGGCTCTATCCATCCCCCACGCATAACATCCCAAGCCACCGATCAGATCATCAGTGCTATCGTGATAGGGACATCACTACTAAACATGCTACAATATAAGAAAATGAAATCTAACATGCTAGTAGAAAGCATAAGATAACCTTGTAATCAGATAACATCATCTACCACATGCTAAACATCATAATAAGGAATTCGTAAAAACCAACATCATGTAAACATGGAAAACAACATCCCAATGAAAGCATAAATCACTAGAAAGCATACTTTGCAAATTGAAGTACCAAGTGACACATCCAACAACGATCACACTAGAACAATAGACTGTCTCTGTACACTGATCCTTAGCAGTGGTGAAGGTAGCTATGCCTCCCAACCACGTGGCACCCAAAGGTCCACACCCACCATGTTGATGGAGATAATGATCCAACCACAACCACGCAAAGCAACATCCATGGTTAACACACATGCCAAGCAGTATGATGACTGAACCCAAGACAAAGACAATGCATAACTACAAGTCCTAGTTAGACATCTCAATGGGCTACTACGTAGGGACTGACATCATGGAGAGTCACTTGGCATTGACAAGCCCAAGATATTATAGGCAGCTACTCTTCTCAACAAAAGGCGCACAACCTAGGGCAGCTACTCTTCACGATGGAAGGCATACAACCCACACATTTTATTATCTTGTATTTATTACCACCCAATGTTTTAATTTAATTATCACTTATATAAAACTTCCTCTGCCAACCAGGAAATAGTCACCAAGTTGCAAGATAGAAGCCCCTCCATATGCTACCCTACCCTACCCATGCTCATCCAACGATGAGTGCTCATAGGCATGCAAATTCCCAACCCATCCCAAAAGATCACAACTTTTGGAAGTACCACAGAAGATCAAGCCCCACAGGTCACCCAACAAATGTACATGTGTGTGGTGCACCACCATCACAAAGATCATACACAAGGACAAGAAGAGAATGCAAATAGAAGTCAATTGATTGAAACATAATCGGGATGAAGGATACTAAACGCATCCCAATGCAACAAAAGAAGATGCAAAAGTGTTCTGATTGGTATCCAAATGGATCATCCAGGTCCATGAACCACAATGTACCGAGAAAACTCGAGAAAATAGGTTGACATGCAAAACGAGGTAAAACTTCAAATTTTGGAAAAATTCCAAAATTAAAACCCATTTGACCTTTGGGTTCAAAAACCTCAAAAATCCAAAAATAAATGAAATCGAACATTGTATGAAAAAACGGCCAGCATAATGGTTCAAAATCTCAAACCCCCATCCCAAAAATAGGGAAAACGTTCATACCCAACCAACCGAGCAGAACTAGCAAATGGAAACGGAGGGAAACACTAGTTCTCAACCTCCTAACATAATGCTACAAGAAATGGAAGCAGAAACATAAAAATAGGAATGCCCTACCTGATAGCAAAAGGGGCTGAAACTGAAACCCGTAGAATAAAATAAATACTCCACCGAAACTATTGAAACTGACAGCAAAGCAAAAACTCCTCGAGCTGAATCCAATGAGACCAACCTCGCAAAGATCCCACACTCATAGCTCTCACAACGAACAAAACAAAAATCCTTTAGAAGGGGATTTTCAAATTTTCTCTCCAAATCCAATTTCCAAAATGTGAGAAGTGAATAATGAATTTACTTTTCCAATACTTATTCACTTTTTTGAGTAAATAGTCAATTCTGGAAAATAGCTAGTTGGAGTAGTTAAACTCTAAAATGACCCAAACGAAAATAGGTTATTATTCACAATGAAAATTCACCTAAGGAAAAGCTACCAGAAAATAAATTCGAAAAGATTTAAAACCCAAAAACCCAAAATCATAGAAAATCACTAAACACTTTCATGATAAAAGCAAACTTCTAAATGCATAGACATGCTTACTGGTCTAGTTACAAAATGCAGATGAGTTCGGATTTACTAATCATCGAAAAGTTTTAATTAAAATAATTAAAATAAGGATATGTCGACCATATAGGGACGACATTGGTAAATATGAATAGTTGAATCACTAACTCCATATGCCACTACCAGGAATATAATTCCTACACATTAAAACACATGATCAAGTGCAATTGCATATAATATCATAGCCGAACCAACATGTATTAAAATACCTATTTAATCCATTTACATCACTGAGGTTCGCAGAAGTGTAAAGAACATAAATGAAGTGAATAACCATAGCATAGAATTCATCTCATAATATAATCAACAACATGTCGAATACATCATATAACCAAATATCATCATAGATCTACTATCATCTCAAAGTAGCATCAACATGCAAATATGATAAACTGAACAACATAGCAATACAACATCTATGGAACTGAATCAAAGTATAACATCCAACCCTCGGGTCATCATAAGGTACAAAATAAGAGTATCAAGTATCTCTTGAATCAAAATAGACAAGGTACAGACTGCAAACATGAGAGGCACTACACAATCCCAAAAATGATATAACTTTGGATGCACTAGTGCAAAGGTTAACAACTTTTGAGTTGGATAACTTTGATAACTATCTTCTTGGATATCAGAACTTATAATCAAAATTCAAAGACAAACTAAATCTTCGTAGAAAGGGAGGAAACTCAAAAGGAAAATAGTCTGATAGTGAAGAAGAAGAAGAATCACATGATGACCTTGAAGCTATTGAAGCCCTTCTTGCAAGAAGGTTACCAAAAGGAAAAGGTAAATATAAAAGAAAAATTCTACTAATTTGTTTCTCTTGTGAAAAAATTGGTCATATTGTTGCAAGGTGTCCAAGTAAAGAAAACAAAGATGACATAAAATTCAACAAGTTCAAAGGAAAGAAAGATTTCAAAAGCTACAAAGACTACAAAGACAAAGGTAAGAAATCTTGTGATATTGCTAAAGATTTTGAAAGTGATGATGAAGATGAAATGGTATATATTTCTATTAAAGATGAGTCAGATGATGAGAATAATGAAAAGATGGAACTTATTTCTCATGTTAGCAAGAATGACATATGGATAATAGATAGTAGTTGTTCTCATCACATGACTGGTGATAAAACCAAGTTTGAACACTTGGAGAACTATGATGGTGGACGTGTTAAATTTGGAAACAATGAACCATGTTGTGTGAAGGGAAAAGAATGTATTTTATTAACTAATGAGCTCAAATGTGACAATGCTTACTAGGTTGAAGAATTGAGACAAAATATTCTAAGTGTGGTTGATCCCAGTAAAGGAAAGAGAATCCCCAAAGGAGATGTCCAAACCCCCAAAAAATAACCACACAATGAAAACACAACAACAAAACAACAATAATGCAAGTTTTGATACCAAATCACAACTCTTATTCATATAATAAATGATTACATGCAATATGCTTAGTTTTTTAAGTCCTTCCAAGTTAGGGAAAAATAAAAACATCAATTACAAAACCTGTTCTGCAAGATTCAACAAGATCCAACTTACAAACCAAATCTTAGCTAGTCTAGATACACACCTGGATAAGAACACCAAGAAGAATCCACACTTGTACCCTTAGATCCACCAAGAAATCCTCTAGTTCCAAAGCCACAACCCTAGCTCTTCAAAATTCACATCTATCTTCATCCCGTTCTCCAAGCTGGAATGATCACATCTCCCTAAAGACTCTACAAGACCCCTTATTTATAACCAACTAAGCCACAAATAGGCCCAAATCCTTACAAAATAAATTAAATCCCTTACATTAGATATAAGTCAAGCCATAAGTCAGCTACAACACTAAATTAAATACCCATACAATAATTAAATACTAAAAGTTGGCTCATAGATAACTTGAAACCCACAGAAACCAAGACCAAGCTGAGTGTCAACAAAACAAAGCTGAGTACCAGTAAAACCACAAGCACTATCAAGCTCCCAAAGACCATTTTGAGTTCCTAGACCATGTCGAGCTCCAAGACTATGCCAAGTTCCCATACCTTGTCAAGCTCCCAAGCATTGCCGAGCAACACAGTGTATGGCAAACTCAGAGTATGTTGAGCTCCTAGGCATAAAGTATGCCCAACAATGACCGAGAACCACTTCTTTAGTAATCAAGTCCACAACTCCAAAGCCAAAATTTCCCTACATGTAGGATTATAAGAAATCTTAGGATTCTCCTACATCAGACACCTTAGGTTTGAAAAGATGTTCTAGTAGCTGAAAGAACATCGTTTGGGATTAACACATAAATCCCAAACTAGTTCTTCACATACATATCCTCCAAATTTTCAACTTTTATACTCTTTTCTTTGTTCTTTTTTTGCTTCTTCACATCCATCTTTGGTGTGCTACAAGTCTTCTTTCCATATTGATTTCCAACCTTCTCAGAATTTTCCAACTCAAATCAGCTGCCAATACTCAGGTTCCTCCTATCGAGCTCTTCATTTTGTAAAGGGATCAAGGAAAACTTCCTGCCACCTTTCTCAACAATAAACACATTCTTGACACAATCATGTATAATCCTACAATCATACTACCAAGGTCTACCAAGTAAGACATGACAACTGTTCATGTCTACAATATCATACAACACTTGATCCTTATATTGCCCAATCTAGAAATGAACAAGGCATTGATCCCTCACTTCCAAAGCATGTTCACTTTGTAACCAGCCAATCCTGTAAGGATAAGGATGTCTCATTCTCTTTAAACTAAGTTTTTGAACCATCTCCTTAGCAACTAGGTTATTAGTACTACCACCATCCACAATCACCTTGCAAACTTTACCACCAGACTTACAACAAGTCTTGAACAAACTAGTCCTTTGATAAGGATCCAATATCCTATCACCAACCAGTACTTGCTGAGCTAGAAAAATTTATCCTTGGTTAGGTTGACTATATTGAACTACAACTTCATTCACAATAGTAGTTGTCCTGCTAAGTGGATATTCAAAAGATTTATGCCCTTCCTTCCCACATCTGAAACAATTACCTCTAAATTCACCTCCACCTATCCTTCTAAAAAATTTAAGTTCACCATTAGCACCTAGTTTAGCTTGTGCCAAGCTATCTTGCTTCTCCTTCCCTTTAGCATTACCTTAACGTTTCCTTTTCAACTTATCCTTTTCCTTTAGGAAATAATGATAAGCATTCTCAACTGAAGAAATATTCAACATACCAACCTCATCTTGAATATTGAATCTTAAACCATTAATGTACCAAGCTGCCTTTTCCTTTGACAATTCTCTATGACCAGACCAAATAGTCAACTTGTAGAACTCCTTGGTATAATCTTTCATAGTCATATCTTTCTGTTTTAGATTCTGCAACCTTTTAAATAACTCAAGTTCATAATTAGTAGGAATGAACTTAGTCTTCAACTTAGTCACCATCAATCTCCATCTAGAGATCTTCATTTCACCTCTCTCTTCTTTGTCTCTTTGCAATTCTTTCCACCAAAGAGCAGCATGTCCTTTCAACTTAGTTTGTGCTAGCCTCACTCTGAGTGGATCAAAAATATCCTCAACCTCAAGGTAGTCTTCCAGTTCACCAATCCAATCAATCAGGTCTTCAAGAGTCAAAGTACCTGAGAAATTAGAAACCTCCACCTTATGCTTCAACTTCAATTGAGATCCAGGCCTAGCAAACTAACTAGCCCTAGTTCCAATAGGTATCTCCACATGACTAGTTCTATCCTCACCACTAGATCTAGTAACTTCAAAGTCTTCAACAACTTCCTCATAACTACCTTCAGTACCCACATGTCTAGGTAGGCCACCTAAAGCACTCACAATTTCAGCAATCATGTCACTCTTCGTCAATGCAATCTCAGATCTGAACTTGACTCTTATCTTCTTTGAGATTCATTCTTCCAAAGCATCACTAAGATCATCAATTTCCCTAGGGTCCAATCTTCTTGGATGCATCTTCCAAAATTTTAGCAAACCTAAAGCAATAGATCCACCAATCCAAAAGATTAATCAACTCCACTAGATCAACCTCCTCTAAAAATCTTAGTGTAAACTGCCTCAACTCTGATGATCTATCAACACACTCAAGAACAACCTTGGCTCTGATACCATCTGATGCTTGTACAAGGAAAGATAATCCCCAAAGGAGGTGTCCCGACCCCCAATGAATAACCACACAATGGAAATACAACAATAGAACAACAATAATGAAAGATCTCATACCAAATCATAACTATTATTCATATAATAACTAATTACATGCAATATGCCTGGATGTAAGGCCTTCTGGGTTAGGGCCAAATACAAACAACAATTACAAAACCAGTTCTACAAGATTCAACAAGATCCAACTTACAAACCCAATCCTAGCTAGTCTAGATACACACCTTGATAAGAACACCAAGAAGAATCCACACTTGTACCCTCAAGTCCACCAAGCAATCCTTTGGTTCCAAAGCTGTAGCCCTAGCTCTTCAAAGTTCACATCTATCTTCACTCCCTTCTTCAATCTAGAATGATCACCTCTCTCTAAAGACTCTACAAGACCCCTTATGTATACCCAACTAAGCCACAAGTTGGCCCAACTCCTTACAAACTAAATTAAATCCCTTACATTAAATATAGGCCGAGCCACAATTCAACTACAACACTAAATTAAATACACATATAGAAATTAAATGCCAAGAGTTGGCTCATAGACAAATCGACACCCATAAAAACTAAGACCAAGCCAAGTGTCATAAAAAAAAAGCCGAGTACTAGTAAAACCACAAGAACTACTGAGCTCCCAGAGACCATGTCAAGTTCCTAGACCATGCCAAGCTCCAAGACCATGCTAAGTTCCCAGACCTTGCTAAGCTCTCAAGCAGTGCCAAGCAACATAGTGTATGCTGAGCTCCCAGGCATAAGCCATACTGAACAACAATTAAGCACCACTTATTTGGTGACTAAGTCCATAACTCCAAAGCCAGACTTCCCCAACATACAGGATTGTAAGAAAGCCTAGGATACTCCTGCATCAGTGGCACAATTGAATAACATTGGATACAAGGTAGATTTCATGAATGGGAAGGCCAAGCTTCTTGATGGTAAAGAAAACATAGTTGGAGTTGGAAATCAGACAAAAGGTAATCTATTCTATCTAGATCTCACTGAAAGTTCATGCTTTTTGGCACAAGTAGAAAAAAGTTGGCTATGACATAAAAGAATGTGTCACCTAAACTTTGACAATCTAGTTACTATAAGTAACAATAAAAGTGTAAGAGATATTCTAAATCTAAAGAAACCTAAAATGACCATATGAAAACAATATCAGGTTGGAAAGATGGGTAAAACTAACTTCAAAAGTAAGAATTACAATACTGAAGAAGTGTTGGACCTAGTTCATATAGATATTTGTGGACTAATAGGCATGGAAAGCTATAGCGGAGATAAATATTTCATTTTTTGTTGTTGATGATTATTGTAGGATGATGATAGTAATGTACTTGAAGGATAAATCTGAAGCTTTTCAAAAGTTCAAGTGGTATTTGTCTAGATTTGAAAAAGAAAATGGGAAGAATTGAAAATATCTAAGGTCAAATAGAGGAGGAGAATTCATCTCTAATGAATTCAATGAATTCTACAATGAAAGAGGAATCAAAAGACATGTACCTAGTACACCTAAACAGAATGACATAGTAGAAGAAGGAATAGATCCATCATTGATTGTGCAACAACAATAATGATAGAGAAAAATATTGCATACAAATACTAGAAAGAGCAATCAACACAGTAGTTCATATCTTGAACCAAATTCAATTGAAGAAAGGTATAGATCATACACCTTATGAATTATGTTATGGATATAAACCTAATGTCTATTATTTCAAAGTATTTGGAAGAAAATTTTATATCTTGAAAGAGACAAAGAAAGGAAAATTTGATGCAAAAAGTGATGAATCATATTTCTAGGCTATTCCAACAAGAGAAAAACATACAAATATTTGAATCTTGCTACTCACAAAGTTATAGAAAGTGTACATGTAAAAATTGATGAGTTTGCAAAAAAGAGTAAATAATAAAGTAGCAAGGAACCTGAAGACTACAAAAATTTCATTTACTTTGAGTCTAATATTTTACCAAAGGTACAAGAAAATGTGATTAGGAAACAATAGATGGCATCACTCCAATAGTGAACACCACCCAAGTCACCTAAGACTATAGTTCAACCCGAATTGTAGTAAGTGCAACCTAAGTTGTAACGAGAACAATCTAAGTTATAGATAGTTCAAACTAAGTCCCAAAAAGAGGAACCCGAGTCATAGATTGTGGGAACGAAGTCTCAGACAGGGGAAACATAGTAGAGTTTAGAGTTTCATAGAATGTTTGAGCATGGTGAACCAAGTGAAACACATCCAGAATCTAGAAGAAAGGAACCTATACTTGCTAGATATGCCAGAAGGCATCATGCACCTAAACAAATAATTGGAGATCAGATAGAAGGTGCAATGAAAAGGAATAAACTAAAAGGTAAATGTCTACTTATTGAATCAAATTGAAAGGAAAAATACCTAGACTCTTATTCCTAGATCCAAGGACAAAAATATAATTGGTACAAAGTGGGTATTTAGAGGGAAATTGAATGAAATTGGTAAAGTTTTAAGGAATAAGCCAAGGATAGTATGCAAAGGATATGCTTAATAAGAAGGTATAGACTATGGGGAAATATTTTCTCCTATTGCTAGAATTGAAGGGGTCAGAACACTGCTTGCATATGTTGCATTAAAAGGATTCAAAGTGTATCAAATGGGTGCAAAATCAGCTTTCTTGAATGTAATTCTAGACGAAGAAGTTTACATTCATCAGCCTAAAGGTTTCATTGATCCAAATAGAAGAGACATAGTCTATAAGTTACAAAAAGATTTGTATGGTCTAAAAAAAGCTCCTGGAGCATGGTATGAGAGGTTACATGGATATTTGGTAAATATTGGTTTTCAGAATACCAATGATAACAATAGTCATTATATTAAGAAGGACCACAAAATAAGATATTGTTAGCTCGTAAATATTTGTGGATGATATATTATTTATAGGTCAAGATGAGTTATATTAATCCTTCTCTAAAGAAATGAGGAAAGAATTTGAAATGTCAATGTTTGGAGAGATAAAATTCTTTGTTGGTTTGCAAGTTCATCAAATGAAGGATGACATTTACCTTAGTCAAAATATATCAAGGAGATATTGAAGACCTTTGGAATAAAAGATTTCAAAGTGTGACTAGTAGTTTTTTAACAAATACGGAAGTGGAAAGAAACCAAATTGACTTATGTCTATCAAATAAAATCATAATTCTCATATAATACTTAACAAAATGCCTCAATATAATCTACAAATTGATCAATAATTTGTGTGGACAATATCTGTAAAGCTCTCTAAAGATATTGAATGTGTGCAAATCCAATAGAGAGAAACATATTGCAAGATCATTACCATCAATTATAGAATATTCCAAGTCAATCATGGAAGGAAAATATTAAAAAAATTTCATGCCTCCATGATTTACTCAAACTAGCCTATGGTCGTGTTGCAATTGTTAGATGATCGATGAGATCATGTTCAAAAAAATCATCTAATTTAGAGAAGATTTAGCTTATTTTAAATAAATAGACATAATTTGTTTCCCTGATGAATTATTGCAAATACACATCAAGCTTTGTGACAAAAATGGAGACCAATGAACATTTTAAATTAAAAATTAAAAATTTATTTTTTGAAGATAAATATAATATATAAAATATAATACTTCCTTAAAAAATAAATTATATGTTATCGTCTTTTTAGAGACTCAACATTATAATAAAATTTTATCATCTAAAGATTAGGTAATTCATAAAACCTAGAAACATTACAACATGATAGGTATTTATGAAAATTAGTAGCATATACAATGCATACATAATTTTTCAAGTGTCTTACAACAATACTATTTCATGTACATGCTAAGTAATCCTCAAATTGGACTTTAGGCCTCCAACCATTTCCAAGGGTACCCAACATAATGAAAACATGAATCATACTTTGAAATGACTTGAAATGTATCAACACATGATATATTTGTTTTCTAACAACACTTAAAGATTAGAATTTGACAACACATTTTGAAATCTAATTTATAAGGCTCTTACAAGATCATTGTCATTGCACACCATTAACATGAATTATGATAATATTTTTATGTACTACCATGGATACAAATGGATTAAATATGAGGATCATAAGCTTCAAGAGATTACAAGATAGAAAGATTATTCCAAATTTGGAAAGACATCATAATTGTGTCTGTTATAATTTGAGACACTCATATCAACAACTCTTAAAACAAGGATACAGACAGTGTACAACCTTTCTCACTCATTTAGAAAATAATTTTATCTATCAAATACAATATATTCCACTATCTGCCATCCCTTGGAACCCTTATTCATTCCTACAAGTAATAAGAAATTTATTTCTATCATCATTATTAATGAAATTATACAGCAGTCAAAGAAAATTCATGTGTATGCCAAGTAATTGTCAAATTGGACTTAAAAGGTCTCCAACAATTGCCAATTGAGGTCTAAATCCTTGTCATAGTATTTTACGATAGCACCATACTATTTCAACTTAATCTTTTCCTCTATCCTATTTGAATACGGATATAGAAGAACCTCCTTCACTTTCTCCCAGAGGTTTGAAGTAGAGGGCACCCCTTGGGGCTCAAATTTGTTGTGAGAGAGAGCCAAGTCTATGCACGTAGAGTAAAATTTGTCTTTGTACATTCTATAAATGTGAAAAAGAGAACAAATGGTGCATATAAACAAATCCAAGGACAATTGATCAAAACAAGATTTATTTTTACCTACTAAAAATTGGTGGCAGCCTTAAAATACTCAATAGTATTTTGTTGACAAAAAAATCATTTAAAACCCAATTTGAGTGATTCCAAAGAAGAAAAAAAGTATATTTAGATATATATCTCTTTTAGAAACATATTTTTAATATGGATTAAAATTATTTACCAAATATGACAAGGAACAACATGTGTTCTAGTGTTGTTTTTAGATTCTTGTCTAGACCAATAGCCACAATATTGACAACAACTTTTTAATTTAAAAATGGATTAAAGAGATTTTCGTTGAAGATAAAAGTATATTTAATTTTTTTGTATCCATATGAATTTTAATTTAAATAAAATAATAATTTATTGGTAAAACATGTCAATGAAGAGGAGGGAAATGTGAGATTTGGCAATGTAGATTTGGGATAGGTAGTCAATATTATGGGCATAACTTTCTCATGCCCCAAGTTTCTCACATGATGCCTAGTGGGTATTTTAGCAACATCTTTTTGGTTTCATATTCAGTTTGAAAATTTACAATTGCGATAAGAACTATATTTTAAGGGAGATTTTATATGAAATAGATTTTTTAAATGTGTTGATATGGTCCCCAAAATAGGACTATTCGAATTGTGATCTTAATGAAGTCAATGTACTAGAATGCATATGATTGGGTTAGGAAAGAAGGGAAAATAATACAAAATATAATGTACCAGCTAAAGACAAAACCTTGACACTTCCAATAATATTGATATCATTACTTTTCTTAGAGGGTACATGATATATCACAAGTGAAAGTTGGAGTTTACGCTATTATGGCATATGTGAGTGACATTTTTTATAGAAAAAACTCTTTCACTTCTAGGATTTAGGTAGATATGTTGACCCTCATTTTCACTTTGCCCAATCTCTGAAAATTTTAGTGTGAAAATGTATTGAATTATAATGTGTAGTTAGGGTTTTGTTGAAATATGTTCAATCCTCTAGTTAAAACCCTAAAATCTTATAAAATTACCTATCCCTAGCACTTAGAGTTTCCTTGAAGTTTCATATTTTTGTTTTCCCTAGTAAAAAACCCTTGTTTTAGTCTGCATCCTTTTTGAGTTTTTTAAATTTTCAAATGTTTCAAAGGGTCAAGTATTTTGTCTTAGCACTTTGGCAGTTTAATGTAAGATCATAAAGATTTTAAGTGTACAACCTGGCAACCAAGGTTGATCATACAATCAAAGCTTGTCATAAGATAGTGGCATTTTAATGTATGACCTAGAAAAGAAATGAAGTTTCCTTTGATTTCCCAATTGAAGCAATCAAATTCCTAGTTGCCTTTTATATCACGAATGAGTGAAAGATTCAATCAAAGCTCAATCATGCAATCACCTAAATAAGAATGATGTAATGAATAATCATAGCAGCTAGGTGCATGCTCATATTTGTGTTCAGTTAGGGCCTCCGAAGATAAAGCTAAAAGGTGACCATGGCTGCATGAAACTGCTAGAAGCCCAGAAAGAATCTTTAGTCGCATGGTTGCCAGGATGACTAGATGGTTAGGAGATTTGACTTTGAAGGAGTGACCAAGTTAAAATATTTGAAATTATTCTCAGTCGCATGGTCAAAGAAGTTAAATTCATCTTATGCAAATTGAACCACGACTTGGTGAAGATAGTTAAATGTGTTCGTTTGTTAGGTTGCATGGTTAAAAAGGATATCTAGTTTTCAGATCGTGACCTGACGACATGGTTAAGAAAGTGTTAAATTGCAAAGTCGTGATGTTAGCTAAGAAATAAATAGGATAAGCTATGACTTGGTGATCATTATAGAAAAAAACATGAAATATTTTGTTCGCTTGGTCGCGCTGTTAAGAAAGATAAGAATGATGAATTCATTGAACTAGAGACATAGTCAGTTCATAGGAAAGATTTATATGATTGCATAGTTGCAATGATATGAAGAAAGTGATCAAGACATGGTGTGACATGGTGAAACAAGTTAAAATTCTCATTTGCAAGGTCACATAGTTATGGATCAAAATAACTATTTAAGCCATGACTTGGTGAACAAGATTGCAAAATACATAAACATCCTTTGTTCATAGGGTTGCATGATTAAGAAGGATAAGAGCTATGAAGTCAGTGATCCAAAAAAATTGTTAGCATGAAAGAAGGATAGAGTGATCACTCAGTTGCAATGTTAAAAAATTGAAATAAAGATAAACTGCAAAGCGACGACTAGGTTAAAAGAGCATAAAGGAACTTGTTTGCATGGTTGCAAGTAGTAAGTATAAATGTTAATGAAATGAAGTGACTGTGTGATTAAAGTTATAAAGATGTCAAATGTTTAAGGTGCTAAATTGCATAGTTAAAGGATAAAAGAAGTGATTAGACCGCGAAGTGATGAAAAGTGTGTAAAGTTATGATTGCAAGGTCATAGTGTTTAAGTGCTAAGGCAAATAATGACTACAAAATGATGAACAAAAAGAGTCGCTAGGTCATGAGGATAGGTTTTAATACAAGAAGTGATTATTAAAGAGCCTCATTATGACTTAAAAATGATCTCCTATCAAAAGCGCATAAAAGGTTAAGAAAAGATGGTGTACAAGAAAATTTTGGCACTTTTACAGAAATTGAGATTTTTCATGGACATTGACATAAATAGATATAAATGTTTCTCTTCTGATTTTCTCTATTAATAAGATCGATATAATGACATTTTTGAGCTACAATTTTTTGCACAATCTAGAGATAAAATTTGAGCGCCAAGAGATTTCCAGAGTTTACAGAAGTTGGTATTGATAGAGTTTGTTGTAGGAAATATAATTACAAAAATCATGGCATAGGAAGAGGGTAAGATAATAGCTCAAATTGATGTGGAAGAATCTTCACTACTACCGAACAAGAAAAACCAAAGTTGGCAACAATGTATGCAGACGAGTGAGTGTATTTCCTTCCAGGGTCTTCTCATGTTCAAACCTTGAATGCACATATTTTCAAAGATGTATATTCTTTTTGCAAAGATTGCATTGTACCTGAGATAGATTGAAATGAGCTTTTCTAGTATTTCCATCATAATCGGTTTGCAAATTCACCAATTTACAACTTGTGAGTTAGGAATATGGAAAAGTTGATAATGTCAGAAGTAATAATGGATGTTGATATGATAAAGGCATTGATCAAGTCTTACAATCCAACAACTAAAGCTTTCCACAAAAAGGATATGAGTATCCTATGTAGATTAGATAGGGAGACCTTCATTGAGGTTTTTGATCTAGGAGGGCCTATTACAAAAGCAATTAAAATGGAGAAGATGAATGAAACTTTCAAAAGTTCTAAGACTTTCTTTATTGGAAAAGTCAGGAAGAGGCTCATTCCCAAATCAAAGCTAGAGAAGGATGAAATACCAAAGTAGGTAGGGGACCTAATGCCACTTGAATTCTTCTATAAGTATTTCAAGTACTCCATCTTTGGGATAAAAAAGGTGATATGAATTGATGGCACAAATAATGCCAAAGGCTACATATATATCATTGCTTTGGATGGATCCAAATCATAATGTTGGGTATGATTTTGTGGAGTATATCATCAATAGGATAAATGATGAAATTGTGGTGGCTTAGAATGGAGAATTTGGGAATTTTAGATTCTTCCACTACTCATTTCTGATGAACATCATTCTATATAAGAACATAAGGCATATTAGTCTAGACTTCATTGAAACCATTGAAGATAATGGAGAGAACTTGCCTATGCAGATGTGGACCCTCTTTTAGAAAAAGATTTTATCTCTATGCTAGTGTTATTGCTTTTTACAATGACTTTCCTTTCCCTATTACAAATATGTTAGTAGATATTATTGAAAGAGTACCTAGAGGTGTAAGGTTGTTAATAAGACCATTTTCTTGCCCAAATGGGGATAGGGTACTTAGTCATGATTGGGTTAGTTTGTTTCTATTTGAAAAAAATTCAATTATAAGGGTTTTTTGGTGTCCATAGTCCCCTCATGTATTGCCAAAGTATATTCTTGAAAGGTTAGGCCAACTAGAATTCTTTTTGAAAATGCTTATGTTACATAAAGAATATCTAGGCCCTACTATTAAGAGAGGTTCCTTTGTAGCAAGGAACACAAAGATAGGTGAATTTTTAATAGGAAAAGATGTTATAGAGGAGATTGAGGAATGTATGGGAGAGTTCAAGCTTCCCTCAACCCTTGCTAGGACCTATGATCCAAATGATTTGGTGAGGCATGCTCTTATGAAAATGAGAAAGTATACACTCCTTAGCAGTAAACCAAATTGGGAAGAACACTGCATAATGAATTATCTAGAGATAGAGGTATGTAGAGATATAACCCAAAGATGGACTAGGATAATGAAAATTGATGAAGCCATGAAGGAAACCGATCCATCATTCCAAGGTTTCTATCATGAGGTAGCCTTTTTAGACATATATAATAAGTGTTTGGATAACTTTGAACATATAATGACACAAGTACCTATTGAAGTCAGAGACAAGGCATAGCCTCAAACCCTTCAACAGGAGGATGTCATAACCATTAAGGTTGATGATGACTAGCTAGAGAGTTCCTCATGGGAAAAAGGGAGAAAGAAACATAAGATGATTGAAATCCTTGACAAGGTTAGAGGAAAAGCATTGCGAATTTTTCCAAAGGGATCTATGTTTTTTTATATAATAAGACACAAATTCTTGTTAAAGCAAGCTAGAGAGAATGAAAAGATCCCAAATTAGACTAAATTACAAATTTAGATGTTAGATGAGTGGATCATTCAAGCTCAAGAATTCATGAAAGATGATGAATTCATCAAGTCAGATGAATTCAAGTAATTTTGGTACAAAGTTAAGTAGATTGAGCTTACCTTAAAATTGCAACCAGGTGATTCCCCTAAGAAAATTGTAGAGTTGGTGCAAAGGTTGCAAGAATATGATCATAGTAGTGAGAACCTCATAGTAGAAGAAGCCAAAGAGCTTGTAGCTAGAAGTGGGATGCTTCTTTTTCCTAGATGGGAGTTGAGTTCATCCTTTATCTTAGATCAGATCAAGAAACAAGAAAAGTTAGTCTCCTTTGAAGAGACCGATATTGTTGGGGAGCTATAGGGTATTGGTTTTAATATTGATAGCAAGACAATAGCTATATGAAGAATGAATTATGAGGGAAATAACCTAACCCTCATGGAGATAAAGGAATCCCCCCAAGGTAATGTGATATTTTGGAATGTTACTACTATATCCAGTGATCAGATCCATAATTTGTAGAATACAACATCATTAATGGGGAAGAACAAAATGAACATGTTAGAAGAAATTTTTTTCCAAGCATACAACATATCCATTGATGCTAGGAAAAAATATGAAGAAGAGTTGAAAAGGACTTATGTCCTAGAAGAGAGAGTGGTTGCCCTGGAAGAAGAAACAAGAGGCCTTAGAAATGTTGCCAGGCCTATCCCAGAGGTAAAGGAACAAGAAATTCAAATAGAAGTTGATGCAAAAAATGTGGGAGAAAGCCAACAGATGGACATTGATGAATGGGATGGTGCCAAAGAGGTGGTTCAAATCAAGAGAATTCATAGCTTGATGATGCATAAGATAGGTGCTTTACAAATTGTATCACAAAATGTGCATAGCAGTTATATCTCACTATAGGGAGCTGAGTTCCAGTGCTTAGAAGAATTAGCCCTTCTATCCCATTTGTTTACAACTTGAGGACCATATACATAATTCTTTTATAACTTGGTTCCCTTGTTACCTCAAAAGAAAGAGTTACCCAAGGCAGTAATTATTAATGCCAAAAAGATGATTATCAAACTGAAGGAATTGCATGGGTTTTTCTCAACAAAAATGCAAGTAATACAAGGTAAGATGAAAATAATTGTTGCTGGGATTCCAAATTTATTCCTACCATCCTAGTTCCTGATGGAATAATCAAATAATGGAAAGCGTGGTCCTCCTTTTTTGAGGATATTTTGAGGTATCCATAGTTTATGGCTTTTTGCAATAATGAGATAGATGTAACAACTATCTATGATATGATTGACTTTCTGTTTAGAATTGAATTAGATATGAATAAGGTCATAGGAGAATTAAAGGCTATAATGGATATTAAGTGGAACAAAAATATTGGTGAATTAGACAACATCTGGGATGCCACATGGCCAGATGTGGATATTGACATTGCCATCTGGGAAGTCATTGCTGAAATAAAGGCTTTACCAATTGTTGATAGAGACTAGGCAATTTAGGGAAACAATTAGAAGTAGAGGAAACAAGAGAAAGGCAAGGAAAGTCTTAGGAGCATGAAGACTAACAAAATTTTCTAAAAGACACATGCTAAAAGTGCCACCTGCTAGTTCTGCAACTGCATCCAAAGTTTTGATCCAAATACAAAGAATGTTTTAATGTAACTATACATATGAAATATCTTTTTATTTTCTTTCCATTAGAATTTTGACATGTGTCCTCTCATATGAAGCTTGTTGCAATCCTTTCTATAAAAGGATTTCCAAGATGTGGAGTTGAGGTTTGAAATTTGTGTAATTTTCAATGTTATGCTATTTTGCATACAAGCCAGTCAAGTCTTTGTGTAATTATTGTCTATTATCTCAATTTTGCATACTGAGAATACAACTGAATCCTAAATAAGAAGTTGTCATGTCTTGAATTATTCTGGAGTTTAAACCAATATTATATAATTTTCAAGGAGAATTAATATAAAATGAGTATTCTTCCATATCTATTTTCTCTAAATTTTGTCTCCATTTTTATGTGCTGGTTATGTTGGGATTGAATGAGAAAGGTTCTTACAATTTAATGCAACTAGGATAGGTTGTATACCAATTTGTTGTTACTTTTAATTCAAGGAATTAAGTAAGTACTTCAATAAATTGATAGGATTTCTAGTCATATGAAAGGGATGTTCATAAGAATGGGGTTTAGGGTTAATTTCCCATAGAATTAATTGTAAGGAAATTAATTAGGTCAAAGTTTTGCTGGGTAGACTTTGTATACCAATGGATAGGGAACTGATCATCTATTCAAATGAAAATTGTTAAATATCATGTCAAATCAACTTTTACTTTAGTATTTGAAGATTAAAATTGTTGGGCAGCACTTAATTGCAATAATCTTTTGTGTGCTATAGTTAGCTACTGTAATTGAAAACCATTTGAAAATCCAAGAAGAATTGTGACCATTTTTGCTATAAAGGATAGTTTTGAAGAAAAAAAATATCAATGAGTAAATTGTGAAGAAGTATCAAGTATCTAGCCATTTCATCCCTAAGGTGCACCCGCCTTGGTCTTGAAAAACCAAAAGTGTAGAAAATCCATGAGATTTTGTTAATGTTGGTCCAGATTTGAAGATTTTTAGTTGAATATAGGAAAGTAGCTAGTCTTTAGCTTGTTTCTATCTTTTAAACCCTAGTATTAGGTCTTTTGTTGCCTAGTAGATTTAAAACACCCACAAGATATATGATAAACCTTCCATACCATACCCTTCTATGACACACTACTTCCATTGTGGTGTAATGAACATAATTTAGAGAACACATAAAAATCCAATCCCCCACAATGGTATATATTGTAGTTTGAACATTTTCTCTATATTGCACAAACATAAGGTTATTTTTGACTAAAATAATTCATTATAGAATCTTGATACAATTTATGTTTTACAATTAAATAGTATTGAGATATTTATGATACACTTTCTATAACATATTTGAATAGTTAATTTACCATAGAAAAACCTATTGCACAACTAATGTTGGAGCTACAATTGTTGAGAGCCTGATTGAAACAATTATTATATTGTCATTGATGTCAAACCTATTGGAGATACATTCACCAACAATTTAGAGTGTCATATATATTGATTGATGAAGAGGATTTGAAAAGAAGAGATCATGAGATGACCTAGTGAAAGGTCGAGTTGAGATGTGTAAGTGAGACAAAATTACAATGGGCACCTGATAAGTTAGAACTTGACAAGATATATATATTTTTAATCAATACATGAAGTGAAGGTAACAATTGGATGAAGATAAGAGTTGAAACAAGTCATAATGATAAAATTGACCAAGTACTAGTGTTGCATGGTTAATGAAGGAGTTGAAGCACGAGATTAAGGGACTTAAGCATTGTCAAGTAAAACAGTGTTGGCTGAGTGACAAATATTTTTGAGTGATAGTATCAACTGAGTTGAACTATGATGACTGAGTGAGACAATTTAGTGATGATCATGTGATCGAATAAAGACCAAGTGATACAAAAAGAATAATTTATGAAAGAATCAAGATTTATGGCTAACATAGTTGAAATCTTGGCATAAGAAAAATGTGTTAACAATAAAGACTAATCAGTTGTATTATTTAATGCAAGGAAATAATTAGTTGAGTGATCAAAGGCTAAGGTATTAGAGGATATTTCTAAAAGTGTTGAGAAGAGAAGAATAACAAGAGGGTGGAAAAATTCATTGAATGTTTTGGATTTGATTATAAACCCTAAGATCTACGATGGTGATTAAGTGGAAAAAGATCAAAGCTACCTATTTAAGGAGGTATCTAATATGTTTTAGGGGGTTGTTGGACTAGAAACTTGTGAAGACAAGTGGTGGACAAAATTGCAAGGGGAAGTGTGAAGTTTGTGAAGTGAAATATTTCTTGAAGACTTGCCAAGAAGATCTAAGATGATGAGAATGATGGAGTTTACTCAATGAACCACATTTGAGTCGAATAAAATCTAAATTTGCAAAGTGAGTTGTATGTTATCATATCAAAGTTTCACTATTACTTTCTAACCATTATGGAAGTAGTAGAATTATTTTGATAAGGTTGACCTAACAATCATTTGTAAATCCTTTAATCAAGGTGGCATTCTAAGGGAATGTTCTTAAGTCCTCTAAAAGGGTCAATCCTAATAGGGTGATTAAATCCTTTAACATGGTCACACCTAACTATTTGTTTTGTAACCTTTAATAGGGTTGGCTCCTAATAGAGCTTTGTTTAGAAGAGTGAAAAATTTGTAGCATGTTACTAGTGGTGTTTCCCAAATAGGGCTTCAATGTTAAATATTGGTGTCAAACATTGTGTGGATGTTTGTTGTCTATTAATACTACTTATTGTTTTAAGTTTAAGTTTATTGTTGACTGTGATAAGTTCCTGCAAGTGAACACATATAGAACATATAGCTAAAATGTAATGGATATGTTGGATTATAGTGAACAGTTTTAATCAGTGATTTATTGGGTTAAGTTTTTTGGAATTTGAAGGGTTTGATTTATACATCTAGACCTTGGGATAAATAATTAGCCCTCCCCTCTCTCAGTTATTCCAAATATTCAAACAATTGGTATCAAAGCTCTTGGTGCTTGTGTAAAATTTTGAAGAGTTAAAGATAAAGATCAAGATGTATAAGAGAGAGATACCCAAGCTAAGCAAGGAGAATTTTTATGCATGGAAAAGGCTGATGAGGTTGCATCTATCAAGTATTGGCTATTATACACTTTACTATCTTGAAAGTGATTACATTTAACTTCCCAGACCTATGACTATTGAGTAGATGAAAGAGAAGCAGAAGCATAACCAAATTATGATTGAGCTTGCATCCTCTTTAAGCTATTCTAAATTTGGTGAAGTTAAAGAATATGTGAATGCAAAGAAAGTATGGGACAAGATGGAATTAACTCATGGAGGAGACAAATTTGATGAGAGCTAAGGTAGAAATTCTAGGAGGAAAGTTTGATGACATGAGAATGAATGAAGGTGAGAATATAGCACAATATGTGGGCCAAATTAAATAAGTTGTGAATTCTATCAGGAGTGTTGGAGGTTAAATATTTGAGAAGATGGTGATTAGCAAGGTACTGAGAACTTTACTTCCTATTTATTCTATTAGAGTATCCACAATACAAGAATTGAGATGCACACCTAGTAATGATCTCACTTTGAATAGTCTAGTTGGTAGACTCACACCTTTTGAGTTGGCTAATTTTGATAATTATTCCCTTATTAATGTTGAAAATTATTTCAAAGAAAAAATTAATCATGATGTTTCTAGAAAGGAGAAGAAGAGAAAACATATGAATGTTGACAATGACTTAGATGAAGAGCTTGACGAGTTTGAGGCATTACTGGCTAAGAGGCTACCTAGAGGAAGAGGTACAAATACAAAGGTAAACTTCATATTATCTGTTTCACATACAATAAAGTTGGTCATATTTCTAAAAGATGTCCTGACAGAGAAGATATGAATGAGAGGAAGGATAGAAAGCATGGAGATAGGAGAGATAACAAAGATGGTAGAGGTAATAGAAACTACAAAGGCAAAGGTAAGAAATCTTGTTAAATTGTTGAAGAAAGTTTTGGTTGTGGTACTAATGAAAATGATGAAGAAGTTGCGTGTGTTACTATGAAAGATGATTATGATGAATATGAGACATGTGAAAATATTTCTCTAATTTCATGCATAAGAAAAAATGAAATATGGATTATTGATAGTGGATTTTCATATCATATGACTAGTGATACAAGTAAGTTTGAAAGGTTGATTTAGTACAATGGTAATAGTGTTAAGTTTGAAAATGATGCACCATGTTATATGAAAGGAAAAGGATAAATTATTATGAATGAAAAAAATCAGATGTGATAATTTCATATTGGGTTGATGGTCTGAAATATAACTTGCTGAGTGTGGCACATTTGATTAGTTCTAGCTATAGGGTTGAATTTTTAAAGAAGAAAGAAAAGATCTATAATGCTACTAGTGTATGAATTGGAAGTCGTGATCAAACAAGAGGAAATTTTTTCTATCTAGACCTATATGAAGATACATGCTTATTTGCACAATATGAAGATGTTTGGCTATGGCATAAGAGGTTGTGTCATGTGAATTAGGAAAATTTGATTGAGATCAGCAAGAAAAGAAATTTTAGAGGATTGCCAAGATGGAGTAAACTAGATAAGGTGGTGTGCAAACAATGCCAATTGGGAAAAATGACTAAGTCTAGTTTCAATAATAAAACCTTATTCTTCTGATGATATTTTGGAATTAGTTCATACTAATTTATGTGGTCCTATTGGAGTGCAAAGCTATTGTGGAGATAAGTACTTTATATAATTTTTTGATGTCTTCCCTAGAATGATGAGTGTAATGTTTCTTAAACAAAAATATAATGATTTTCAATTATTTAAGTGGTATTTGGCTAGAGTGGAGAAAGTAATAGGTAAGAGTCAAAAGTTCTTGAGATCAGATAGAGGTGGAGAGTTTATATCTGGAGAGCTTACCATATTCTGCAATGATAGAGGAATCAAAGGTACGCACCTAGAATTCCACCACAAAATGCTATAGCTAGGAGAGGAATATATCCATAATGGATTGTGCAAGGAAATTTATGATGGAGAAAAATGTTTCATCAAAGTATTGGAGATAATTTGTCAGCATTGTAGTCTACACACTAAACCAAGTACAAGTCAAGAAAAGTACAAACAAAACACATTTTTAGCTATGATATAGACATGCACCTAATGCAAATTATTTTTTAAGTTTTTGGAAGAAAATGTTATATTCTGAAAGATTTAAAGAATGTAAAGATTGATACTAAAAGTGATGAAGGTATATTCCTAGGTTATTCCACAAAGAGTAAGGCATACAGCTATTTGAATTCTAATACTAACAAGGTTGTGGAAAGTGAAAATTCTAGAGTTGATGAATTTGTAGAGAAGAATGAGGTGGAATGCAAGAAAGAACCAAAAGACTACAAAATATTTGTATATTCCTATTAATGAGAAAACCTAACTTCATTCCCGAATTTGAGAAACCAATTGAAGAAAAATAGACAATGAATACTATTGAGTCACAGAAGAAAGGCCCTACCAAGAAACAATAGCCTATCGAGCATCATATTGTAGAAGTCAAGCAAAAGGCAAAGAATGGTGATCATTAGAATGATGTACTTGTGATACAAATAGGAATAAAATAAGAGGAACTTGAACTGATTGAACATGTTGAACTAGGTGAACCTGGTGAACATCAACAAGAAGGAAGAAAATAACCTATCCTAGAAAAGTATGTTAGAAGTAATCATGCACCAAACCAAATCATTGGAAACAAATACTTAGGAGTTATGACAAGAAAAACACTAAGTGGTGATACATTCTTATTATGTGAGTATGCACCAAGATTAGTCAAGGATGTACTTGAGAATGAAGATTGGATTGTAGCCATGAATAAAGATATTGAGTAAATTGAAAAGAACAAGACATGTAATCTAGTACCTAGACCAAAGGAAAATAATGTAATTGGGACAAAGTGGGTATTTAGGAACAAGCTGAATGAGAAAGGTGAAGTCACAAGGAGTAAGGAAAGACTAGTTTGTAAAGGATATGCACAAGAAGAAGGTATTTCTTATGGAGAAAATTTTTCTCTAGTTACAAGGTTGGAAGGAGTAAGAACTTTTCTTGCATACGCTACTCATAAATCTATTAAGGTTTATTAAATGGATGTGAAGTTTGTGTTAGAATTGTTTTAGAATAACTGAGAGGGGGGATGAATCAGTTATTCAAGGTCCAAATGTCCAAATAAAACTTTTCTCCTAGTGTAGTGAACTAATTTAACCATTCATTCATCCAAGCTTTAACTTATTTAATTAGCAAGTTACTGTAAATCAGCATGCAAATACAACACACAAGAAATCAACACATGACACAATGATTTACGTGGAAACCCAATTTGGGAAAAACCACCAGTAACATGCTACTCAATTTTCACTCTTCTGAAGTGATGCCCTATGAAAGGCCTGCCCTATTAAAGGCTTACAACACACTGTTAAATGTGACCTTGTTAGAGGATTTAACCACCCTGTTAGAAGTAGGCCTGGTTAAAGGACTTTAGAACATTCACTTGGAATGTCACCCTATTAAAGGATTTACAAATGGCTATTAAACCAATCTAAGTCCATAAGATTTTTAGATCTAATACAATTGCTAGAGAGTATCAAAAAATCTTGACCTGACTATAACATACCAACTTATCTTGCAAATTTCAGATCACTTCTTAGCTCATACCCTTGCCTGCTTTCAATCTATGAAACTCTTAACAACTTTCCCTCCTTTCAAGCTTCATCTCCTTGAGTCTCCATACTCAATATACCAGTGCAATCATCTCTTCATGACCACTTCTAGAAGCAGAGCCTTTGTGCTCTTCCTTCTCCTAGATGTCTCCTTTAACTACTTCATAGATTTGGCACTTCAACAACAATAGTATCAACAAATCTTTGCTTCCTAGACTGTGACTTCTTAAATAAAAGTCTGGAATACTTTTTCCCACTCTATTCTCCCTTTCCAATTTTAGGGTTTTGATGGATTAGGTAGAATACAATTTATCTACCCCATATTCTATTTCCTCTAGAAACTTCTTGAATAATCCTTTAGAATTTGCTCAAAAATGGTTTACATAGGATTTTGTGCCACCAACTCATCATCCTTATCTTCCAACTCATTCACAAAATTTAATATAACAACCATTTTGGCTTAGATCTGGTGAATCTTCAACTTTTGTAATAATGCAGTAGCTCGACACTATTGAAATACTAGTGCTCGACACATACTATGTTACTCAACATCAACTGTGTTTTTTCCTAATGCTCGAAACCTAAAGATCACTTGACACCAACTAAATTGTTTTCTGATGCTCGACACCTAATCTTCACTCCACACCTAATCTTCACTTGGCACTTGAACTTCACTCAACACTTGAACTTCACTCAGCTTCCACTAAAATTTTTCTCAGCTTTAACTAGCTTGCTTAGCACCCACTTACAATTTTAGTTTAAGCTTTGCATTCAACCTTGTTATAACTTCTTCCTCCAAGGTTTCTAAGTATGACCAACCTCTGTATTCTTGAGTATTTCATTAGTACATTACTTTACCATTGTCTTAACTAATCCTTGCACTTCATTACAACATCATAACTCAACCTTTCTTTTAGGTACTCTTGTTACATCTTATTGATCAAATCTTCATCATCAATCAACTAAGTGATAGTACTTGGATCTTATAAGAAAATGTCATCCCTACAAATAATAGGTTTGACATCAATGACAAAACAATGATTGAAAATATTCTTTTACAATAATTTCCCTCTTTGATTTTACAAAACAAAGAGTTGTTCAATCAGATTTCCAACAATCTCCCTCTTTGGCATTGATGGCAAACCAAACTGATCAACCATCAGACTAAGCTATTCAATAGTAAGTCATATGCCAAAAAGTAAATTGTAACATTTCATCTCCTTCTACTATTCTGAGTGCTTCATTTCAGGTTCTCCCTCTTTGCTGCTGTATCCTTGATCTTTGTATCATTCTTCCTCTATATTGCTCATCTTCTATTGTTCTTATCAACCTCTGAAATCTCCCTCTATCTCTCTCCTTCTTTGTTGATTAGTAGTTTACTTCTCCCTCTTTGAAAACAATGCCAAAAACATATCAACATCTTAATATGCAAATGTGACTTTTACAAGTTTATCCAATATCTCCCTCTGTCACCTTGCTTGTGACTAGTTTGGGATTTCATCACTTCTATTACTTTAGACATAGATCCCAAAGTAAACATCCTCTGCATCAATGTATAAAATCTTCAACATTCAGCTTATTTGATGTAGGGTATACTTTCTTTCTGGTTCAAGTAGCCTTAGCTAGGGGTATCACCCCTAACTTACCTCTAAGATACTCAAAAGCATCTTTTGGTAATGCTTTTGTGAAGATATCAGCAATCTGTTCCTTCAAGCTAGCATATTCCATCTTCACTTGTTTGTCTTCCACTAGTTCTCTTACATAGTGATACTTGATTGCAATATGCTTAGTCTTAGCATGCATTACTGGATTCTTTGATATGTTGATAGCACTTGTATTGTCACAATAGAGTTGTTGGAAATAGAGATGAAGTGACTGAGAGGGGAGGGTGAACCAGTTACCAAAAAAATAAATCCATAGATCCTTTAGATGTCTTAAAATAAATACTGCTGCAACTTGGTAGATTATCTAGATACTGTTCTTTAAGCATTCACAATTATTAACATGCATAAAAGAGATAACTTGAACACAAGAGACATTGGATTTAATGTGGAAACCCAATATGAGAAAAACCACCAATGTAACTAGTTACTGTTTTTCACTCTTCTAAAGTTGGCTCTATTAGGAGCCAACCCTGTTAAAGGTTACAAAACACACTATTGGGTGTAACCCTATTAGAGGATTTGATCACCCTATTAGGAGTGGCCTTGCTAGAGGTCTTTTGAACAATTCAACTAAACTGTCACCTTGTTAGAGGATTTATAAAATGGCTGTTAAACCAACTCTATTAAGAGATTTTGGAATCACTATTACAATGATTAGAAAGCAACAATGAAGTGACCTAAATGAGATGTAGCTTAACTTTGTTGAAACATATATTTGTTCTGCACCAATTGATCATCATTGATCGAATACGCCTTTGCATCTCCTCAAGGATATCTAATCCTTTTTCAAAATTCACTCACACAATCAATACGCTTTTATGTTCGCTTGCTCCATCCTCATCCATACTCATCCACACTCACACATTCTCACACATTTACACACTTGAATTCACAACTTGACCATCTATATATACTTTACAAATTGTCAAGTCTGCTCAATTTACAAGTTACAATTACCCATAATTATTACATCAGTCGGCTACAATCATTGCATGAAACAATTAAGCTTTATTTCCTAAACAATAAAATCCTTCACTTGCCGACCAACTCAGTAAACACAGCTCCAAAAACTATTTTCAGTGTTAACCAAGTGAAGCTTGGTAAACACTGCAAACCCTGCAAAATCCTTTGGAGACCGAGTGAACTCGGTAAGAACTAATCTTCCTTTGTTGACCTTGTGAGCTCGGTAAGAATTGTATTCTCCCACATTCTCCTTCACTGATAGAGTAAGCTTGATAGACATTAACTTTCCTTTGTTAACTTTGGGAGATTAGTTAACACTAACTTTCCTTCTCATAATTCGTTGACGCTCAAGTGAGCTCGATAAGAACTACCTCCATAGTGTAATATTCAAGAATGCTTGGTAGACTCTATAATTTGCTTTGCTGACCATTTGAGCTCGGTAGGCTCTATCTGATAATTGATATGACATTTGTGTAACATCAAAGACAATACTCAATTAAACAATTGTATCCAACATAGAGTATCATAGGTTCATTTACTTCTTCCTTCATACCTTGTAGCAAATGTTTGATCCATACAATATTGGTGCAATTCATAGGAGCTGCAACATAGTCAGCTTTAGTTGTGGACTGTGAGGTGTAGCTTTGTTTCTTGCTTGTCCATGTAATCAATCTTTTTCCTAAGAAAATTGCTCCTCCATTAGTGCTTTTTCTATCATTAATGTTACCTCCCCAATTTGCATCAGTGTAGGCTTTCATTTCAAATCTCTCACTTTTCCTATAGTACAAGCCAAAGTCATCAGTACCTTTTAGGTATCTTAGTATTCTCTTTACTGCCATTAAGTGATTTTCTCTTGGATTTGCAAAAAATCTTGCTACTATCCCAATAGCTAATGCACTGTTAGGTCTACTATGTACAACATATTGTAGTTTTCCAATCATTGACCTATACAATGTTTGATTTACTTTAGCAGACTCATCATTCTTGGATAGTTTATGGCCTATTACCATTGGTGTGCTGACTGGTTTTGAGTCTTCTAACTAAAATGTTTTGAGTACTTCCTTGATGTATTTGGATTGGGTCACAAATATGCCATACTTCAACTAATGCCCTTGTAATCCAACAAAATTTTTTATTTCTCTAAAAATTGACATCTCAAATTCATGCTTCATTTGATCAGCAAAATCTTTGCATAAAACATCTTTTCCTCCAAAAATTATGTCATCAACAAGGATTTTTGATATCAAAATGTCTTTACCTTCCTCAGCTTTGATGTACAAATTGATGTTGTCATCTATTCTTTCAAATCCTATCTTCACAAGATATTTGTGCAATCTCTCAAAACCATGCTCTTGGTGCTTGCTTCAATCCATAAAGTGCTTTATGTAGCTTGCAGACTAGATTCTTGTTCTTTTCATCAACAAAACCCTCTGGTTGTTCTATGCAGACTTCCTCTTTAAGTATACCATTTAGAAAAGTAGACTTCACATCCATTTGGTAGACTTTGAAACCTTTATCTGTATCATATGCAAGTAATGTTCTTACTCCTTCCATTCTTGCAACAGGAGCAAATGTCTCTCAATAATCCAATCCTTCTTGTGCATATCCTTTGCAAACTAATCTGGATTTGTTTCTTGTTATGTCACCATTCTCTTGAAGTTTGTTTGTAAACACCCATTTTGTACCAATCACATTCTTATCAACTGGTCTAGGAACTAAAGACCATGTTTTATTTTTCTCAATATGATCTATTTCTTTTTTCATTGCTTTATGCCAATCATCATCTTGTAGTGCATCATTTATTGTTTTGGGTTCAACTTTGCTCAACAGACATGATTCATTCCTGAGCCTATTCCTTGTCATTGGTCTGGCGTCCTTGTCACCACTAATTTGATCTACAGGGTGATGTCTTCTTACATACTTGGCTAATCTGGGTTCAGTCCTTCTTTCCATGTTTGATCCTTTAGCTTCAGAGTCATTTTGTTCTACTTCATTTGGTATTTCATCATTCCTTTCTTGTATGTTGTTTTCAGAATCAAATTGGGCATTTTCTACATTCTGCAGCTCGGCTTCTGAATGCAGCTCTGCATTCATTAGTTGAGACTCGACAAATACTAAATTTTTTTGTTGATTCTCAACTTGATTTGCAGAATTGTCTTCTACTATTATTCCCTCATAGAAATATACAAAGGATATATAATCCTCTATTTTCTTTGACTCATCAACTTGAACTTCTGCATGCTCATCAAAATTTACATTTGCACTCTCCACAACTTTGTTAGTGTTAGCATTCAAACACTTATATGCCTTACTTCTAGTGGAGTATCCAAGAAATATGCCTTCATTACTTTTTGCATCAAACTTTCCATTTCTGGCATCTTTAAAAATATAACATTTACAACCAAATACTTTGAAATGTTTAACATTAGGTGAATGACCATACCATAATTCAAAAGGTGTAGTATTTTGATGTAGGAGCATCTTGGGTTTGCATGGTGACTACTTTGGAGTTCATGGGAGGAGGATCAGTAGTTTCTTTGGAGGGTGTTTGGACTAGTACTTGGTCAATGAAGGATTGGAACTCGGCATGGTCTTTGGTTGCTTGGCATGGTCTATGGAGCTTTGCATGGTCTTGGAACTCAGCATGCTCTGGGAGCTCAGCATGTTCTTTAGAGCTCAGCATGGTCTTGGAGCTCGACATGGTCTTTAGAGCTCAGCATGGTCTTTGGAGCTCGACATGGTCTTAAAGCTTGGCATGGTCTTTAGTTGCTCGGCATGGTCTATGGTTGCTCGACATGGTCTTTGGTTGTTGGCCACTTGTGGCATTTAATTTATGTAATTGTATTTAATTTTCATTCTGGGCCGAATTGTGGCTTAGATTGGTATAAGTAGGGGTTATTAGGAAGTCTTTAGTCATTGAGTGATCCATGGTGGAGAAAAGGAGGATTCATTCATTCAAAAGAGGAGTGAATGTGGGAGTAGCTAAAGAGCGAGTTTTCTTGAGTCTATAAGCAAAGCACCGAATGTGAGGTAGTTTATAGTAGGATTGTGATGAGTCTATAAGTAGAGCGCCAAATGTGAGGTAGTTTATAGTAGGATTTTGATGAGTTTGTGAATGTGTGGATAGAGTGCCGAATGTGAGGCAGTCTATACTTGGATCCTTGATCTTCCTTGGAGGTTTCTACCAGAGTGTGGATCTAGACTAGCTAGGGTTTGGGACTAGATCTAGAGGGATCTTACAGAACTATTACTTGTTTTGTATTTGGCCATAACTAGGAAGGCCTTATAGCCTAGCACATTGCATGTAATCAGTTATATTTATGAATATATTATTATGATTTGGTATCAGATCTTGCATTGTTGCTTCTTGTTATTATGTTTCTGTTGCATGGTTTTATAGTAGGGGGATAGGACATCTCCTTTGGGGGCTCTCCTACCTTGCACTGCATCAGGTGGTATTAGAGTGAAGGTTGTTTCTAAGTGTGTAGATAGGTCACTGAAGTTGAGGTAGTTTACACTAGACTTGGGTTGAAGAGGTAGATTTTGTTGGTGGGTTTTTTGCGGAGGGTTTGCGAAGATCTTGGGAGATGGCCTTGAGAAGATTGGACCCTGAGATGATTGTGAATCTCTATGATGTGGTGGAGAGGAGGTTTTTTGAGATGATTGCTTGATTTGAAGCTAGCTTAGCTGATTGTGCTAAGGGTGGGGTAAGGAAGGAATTCTGTAGCTATTTGCGGAGTTGGAGTCTACCAATCTAGAAGAGAGTCATTTGGTTAGTTAAGAGCCTTGTTTGTAAGAGAAGATGGCATAAAAGGGTTGAGGTGGAAGAGTTTGGTTTTGTTGATCAGTTTGTGGAGTCTGATACAGAATCTATAGAACAAATGGAAGTTGTTGTTGAAGATATTGCTAACCTTGTTGATGTTGGGATAGAGGTTGGTTTTCATGATCAGTTGGTTGAGTCTGATGCTTGGTCATGGATGATCTGGTTGCTATTGGTGGTGAGTTGTGTGTTGCAAAGCATCTTGTTGTGAGTAATGAGATGGTTGGTGTTGAGAGTTTGGCATGTGTTGATGGAGATCTTCATATTGTCACTGATTTGGAGTTGGTTGCTGCTGGTATGGATTCACTAGTTGTTGATATGGATGGGGGTTTGTTGATGAAGCATTATGTTAAGTTTGTTCCTAGGAGTGAGCATGATGATTGGTTGGATGAGATTCTGGTGTTTGACAGAATGATGTCGATGTGGATGATGTGGATTTTCTTTTCCCTATTGGAGTGGAATCCTTTGGTGAAGATGAAGTTGGTTATTGCTCTTTCTTTGGGCATCAAAGTGTGGGACACACTTTTCTATTTACTTGGGGAGTCTGATGTAGAGCATCTTGGGTTTTCTTGGTGACTACTTTGAAGTTCATGGGAGGAGGCTCAATAGTTGCTTTGGAGGTTGTTTGGATTGGTACTTGGTCAAAGAAGGATTGGAACTTGGCATGGTCTATGGAGCTCGGCATGGTCTAGAAGCTTGGCATGGTCTTTGGTTACTTGGCATGGTCTATGGAGCTCAGCATGGTCTTGGAGCTCAGCATGCTCTGGGAGCTAGGCATGTTCTTTAGAGCTCGGCATAGTCTTGGAGCTTGACATGGTCTTGGAGCTTAGCATGGTCTTTGGAGCTCGGCATGGTCCTTGGTTGCTCGGCATGGTCTTTGGTTGCTCAACATGGTCTTGGTTACTCGGCATGGTCTTTGGTTGTTGGCCGACTTGTGGCATTCAATTTATGTAGTTGTATTTAATTTGTGTTCTAGGTTGACTTGTGGCTTAGATTAGTACAAGTAGGGGTTATTGGGAAGTCTTTAGTCATTGAATGATCCATGGTGGAGAAAAGGAGGATTCATTCATTCAGAAGAGGAGTGAATGTGGGAGCAGCTGAAGAATGAGTTTTCCTGAGTCTATAAGCAAAGTGTCGAATGTGAGGTAGTTTACAACAAGATTGTGATGAGTCTATAAGTAGAGCGCCGAATGTGAGGCAGTTTATAGTAGGATTGTGATGAGTTTTTGAATGTTTGGATAGAGTACCGAATGTGAGGCATTCTATACTTTGATCTTAGATCTTCCTTGGAGGTTTCTACCAGAGTGTGTATCTGGACTAGCTAAGGTTTGGGACTGGATCTTGACGAATCTTGCAGAACTATTACTTGTTTTGTATTTGGCCGTAATTGGGAAGGCCTTAGAGCTTGACACATTGCATGTAATTAGTTATATTTATGAATATATTATTATGATTTAGTATCAGATCTTTTATTGTTTCTTCTTGTTATTGTGTTTCCACTATGTGGTGTTATAGTAGGGGGCTAGGACATCTCCTTTGGGTACTGTCTTGCCTTGCACTATGTCAAGTGGTATCAGAGCGAAGGTTGTTTCTAAGTGTGTAGACAGATCGCCAAAGCTGAGGTAGTTTTCATAAAGACTTGGGTTGAAGAGGTAGATTCTATTGGTGGGTTTATTGTAGAGGGTTTGTGAAGATCTTGGGAGATGGCCCTGAGAAGATTGGACCTTGAGATGATTACGAATCTCTATGATGTGGTGGAGAGGAGGTTTGGTGTGGTGGAGAGGAGTTTTTTTGAGATGACTACTTGATTTGAAGCTAGCTTAGCTGATCATGTTAAGGTTGGGGTAAGGAAGGAATTCTGTAGCTATTTGTGGAGTTGGAGTCTACCGATTTGGAAGAGAGTCATTTGGCTAGTTAAGAGACTTGTTTGTGAGAGAAGATGGCATAACAAGGTCGACATGGAAGAGTTTGGTTTTGTTGATCAGTTTGTGGAGTCTGATATAGAATTTGCAGAACAAATGGAAGTTGTTGTTGAAGATATTCCTAACCTTGTTGATGTTGGGATAGAGGTTGGTTTTCATGATCAGTTGGTTGAGTCTGAGTGCTTGGTCATGGATGATCTAGTTGCTATTGGTGGTGAGTTGTGTGTTGCAGAGCATCTTGTTGTGAGCAATGAGATGGTTGGTGTTGAGAGTTTGGAATGTGTTGATGGAGATATTCATATTTTCATTGATGTGGAGTTGGTTGCTTCTGGTATGGATTCACTAGTTGCTGATATGGATGGGGGTTTGTTGATGAAGCATTATGTTCAGTTTGTTCCTAGGAGTGAGCATGATGATTGGTTGGATGAGATTTTGGTGTTTGAAAAAATGACATGGATGTGGATGATGTGTAGATTGATTTTCTTATCCCTATTAGAGTGGAAGCCTTTGGTGAAGATGAAGTTGGTTGTTTCTCTTTCTTTGGGCATCAAAGTGTGGGACACACTTTTCTATTTACCTGGGGAGTCTGATGTAGAGCATCTTGGGTTTGCTTGGTGACAACTTTGAAGTTCATGGGAGGAGGCTCAATAGTTTCTTTGGAGGGTGTTTGGACTAGTACTCGATCAAAGAAGGATTGGAACTCAGCATGGTCTATGGAGCTCAGCATGGTCTAGGAGCTTGGCATGGTCTTTAGTTGCTTGGCATGGTCTATGGAGCTTGACATGCTTCGGGAGCTTGGCATGTTCTTTAGAGCTCGACATTGGAGCTCGGCATGCTCTTTAGAGCTCAGCATGATCTTGGAGCTCAGCATGGTCTTGGAGCTTGACATGGTCTTTGAAGCTTGGCATGGTCTTGGAGCTCGGCATAGTCCTTGGTTGCTCGGCATGGTCTTAGTTACTCGACATGGTCTTTGGTTTTTGGCCGACTTGTGGCATTTATTTTATGTAATTGTATTTAATTTGTGTTCTGGGCTAACTTGTGGCTTAGATTGGTATAAGTAGGGGTTATTGGGAAGTATTTAGTCTTTGAATGATCCATGGTGGAGAAAAGGAGGATTCATTCATTTAGAAGAGGATTGAATGTGGGAGTAGTTGAAGAGTGGGTTTTCTTGAGTCTATAAGTAGAGCCTCGAATGTGAGGTAGTTTACACCAGGATTGTGATGAGTGTATAAGTAGAGCATCGAATGTGAGGTAGTTTATAGTAGGATTGTGATGAGGTTGTGAATGTGTGGACAGAGCACCAAATTTGAGGTAGTCTGTACTTGTATCTTAGATCAAGTTTGAGAAGGGCTAGTAGCTGCAGTTTGGAAAACAAGGAGATTGCTTGGTGGGCTTGTGAGCACAAGTTGAGATCTTCCTTGGAGGTTTCTACTAGAGTGTGGATCTAGACTAGCTAGGGTTTGGGACTAGATCTTGAGGGATCTTGCAGAACTATTACTTGCTTTGGATTTGGCCATAACTAGGAAGGCCTTAGAGCCTAGCACATTGCATGTAATCAGTTATATTTATGAATATATTATTATGATTTGGTATTAGATCTTGCATTTTTGCTTCTTGTTATTGTCTTTTCATTGCGTGGTTTTATAGTAGGGGGCTAGGACATATCCTTTGGGGACTCTCCTACCTTGCATTGCATCACATTTGTACCTTTCTTGACTTGAACTCTATTTAGTGTGTAGACTGCAGTACTTACAACTTCTCTCTAGTACTTTAGTGCAACATTTTTCTCTATCATTAGTGTTCTTGCACAATCTATTACTAATCTATTCCTCCTTTCAGCAATACCATTCTATGGTGGAGTTCTTGGTGCTAATGTTTGCCTTTTGATACCTTTGTCATTGCAGAATATTTCAAATTATTTTGATGTAAACTCTCCTCCTTTGTCTAATCTTAGGCATTTTAGGTTCTTTCCTATTTCCTTCTCAACTCTAGCCAAATACCACTTAAACATTTGGAATGCATTAGATTTTTTCTTTAAGAATATAGCAATCATCATCCTAGAATAGTCATCTACAAATGACATTATGTATCTATCTCCTACGTAGCTTTGCACTTCTATTGGGCCACATAAGTCTTTATGAACTAACTCTAGTACTTCTTTGGAAGCATATGTTTTTCTTTTGAAACTAGATTTAGTCATCTTTCCTAGTTGACATTGTTTGCACATTGTATTTTCAAGTTTCTTCAACTTGGGTAACCCTCTGACTTTCTTTTCTTGCTGATGCTAATCAGATTATCAAAGTTGACATGACACAACCTTTTATGCCACAACCACACATCATCAAGTCTAATAACAAGACATGTTGCATCTTCCATATCTAGATAAAATAGATTACTCCTAGTTTTTTCACCCTTTCTTATCAAATTTCCATCAGTGTCATAGATTTTGGCAGTTTTATTTCCAAAATATCAACTTTGCATCCTTCATTGCCTAACTGTGATACACTCAACAAATTTTAATTCAACCCTTCAACATATTATGCATTATCACATGAATTTTTTTTTGTAAGTTTGATAGAGCCTTTTCCTTGATTTGACATAGAGCATCATTACCAAATCTAACAGTATTTCCATTGTATTGAGTAAAGGTAGTGAACTTACTTTTATCTCCTATCATGTGATGTGAGCATCCACTGTCTATGATCCACTTGTCATTCTTGTTCACACAGGTAATCAATGCTATTGCTTCATTTTCATCTTTTTCTGACTCATCCTTCATGGGTACATATACTACTTCATCATCATTCTCATCAGAACCTTCTTCAACAATGTAGCATCTTTTGCGTTTCTCCTTATAATCTTTGCTATCATCCTCTCTTTTTTTTTTGTACTTGTTTCCTTTTTTGTAGTTCTTCTTCTGTGTACACCTAACAGCAATATGCCCTACTTCATTACAGTTAAAACAAATGATAGGCAACTTACCCTTGAAATTTCCTTTGCCTCTATGGAATCTTCTAGCTAGTAGTGCCTCTAGCTCTTCCACATCTTCCTCATTTGCACTATTGTCACTGGATGTACGCTTTCCTTTTCTACTCTTCTTCTTTGATGTTGCCTCCTCAACATTTTTAATGTCAGCTTGGCCTTAAAAGTAGATTCAACATTTTCAGGTCTATAATTATCAATGTTGGACAACTCAAATGCAGTAAGTCTTCCTACTATCCCTTCAAAGGTTAGTGTATTTCCTGGTACACATCTTAGTTCTTGGATGGCTGAAACTCTAATAGCATAGATGGGGAGCAAGGTTCTTAAGTATTTTCTATTAATAGTGTCATCATCCAATTGACCACCTAAACTTCTTATAGCACTTACTACTTCTTTCATTGTAGTAGAATATTTGGCAGTATTCTCACCTTCTTCCATTCTCATATCATCAAACTTTCCTCTGAGGCTTTCTCTTTTGGCTCTTTGAACATTCTAATCTCCTCCATAGATATCTAAGAAGGCTTTCCACATTTTGAATGGAGTATTACATCCCTTGATGTCATCAAATTCAGCATAGTTGAGTGCAGAGGCAATCTCTAGCATTGCTTGATTGTGTTCTTGGTTTTTCTTCAAGTCATCTGCAGTAGGAGCTCTAGTTGGATCAACATGTTCTATTGCAATTGAGCTTTGGGCATAATCTCCTATGGATCCAAGATGCAGCTTCATTAGAATTTTCCATGAAATTTTTTTTTCCTTATTGAGCTTGGGGACCTCTCTCTTGGACATCTTGATCTTCCTGCTTCTAATACCTTAAAACTAAATCAATAGCTAAGCTTTGATACCAATTATTAGAATTATTTTAGAATAACTGAGAGGGGAGGTGAATCAGTTATTCAATGTCCAAATGTCTGAATAAAACTTTTCTCCCAGTGTAGTGAACTAATTTAACCCTTCATTCATCCAAGCTTTAACTTATTTAATCAGCAAGTTGCTGTAAATCAACATTCAAATACAACACACAAGAAATCAACACATGAGACAGTGATTTACGTGGAAACCCAATTTGGAAAAAATCACTAGTAACATGCTACTCAATTTTCACTCTTCCGAAGTGATACCCTATGAAAGGCTTGCCCTATTAAAGGCTTACAACACACTGTTAAATGTGACCTTGTTAGAGGATTTAGCCACCCTGTTAGAAGTGGGCCTGGTTAAAGGACTTTAGAACATTCACTTGGAATGTCACTCTGTTAAAGGATTTAAAAATGGCTATTAAACCAACCTAAGTCCATAAGATTTTTAGCTCTAATACAATTGCTAGAGACTATTAGAAAATCTTGACCTGACTACAACAAACAACTTATCTTGCAAATTTTAGATCACTTCTTAGCTCATACCCTTGCCTGGCCTTCAATCTGTGCAACTCTTAACAACTTTCCCTCCTTTCAAGCTTCATCTCCTTGAGTCTCCATACTCAATATACCAGTGTAATCATCTCTTCATGACCACTTCTAGAAGTAGAGCCTTTGTGCTCTTCTTTCTCCTAGATGTCTCCTTTAACTACTTCATAGATTTGGCACTTCAGCAACAACAATATCAGCAGCTCTTTACTTCCTGGTTTGTGACTTCTTAAATAAAAGTTTGGAATACTTTTTCTCGCTCTATTATCCCTTTCCAATTTTAGGGTTTTGATGGATTAGGTAGAATACATTGTATCTACCCCATATTCTGTTTCCTCTAGAAACTTCTTGAATAGTCCTTTAGAATTCACTCAAAAATGGTTTACATAGGATTCTGTGCCACCAAATCATCATCCTTATCTTCCAACTCATTCACAAAATTCAATGTAACAACCATGTTGGCTTAAATCTGGCAAATCTTTGACTTTTGTAATAATGCAGCAGCTCGGCACTATTGAAATACTAGTGCTCGACACATATTGTGTTACTCGGCATCAACTGTATTTTTTCTTGATGCTCGACAGCTGAAGATCACTTGGTACCAACTAATTTTTTTTCTAATGCTTGACACTTGATCTTCACTCGGCACTTGAACTTCACTTGGCACTTGAACTTCACTTAGCTTCTACTAAAAATTTACTCAGCTTCAACTAGCTTGCTCGACACCCACTTACAATTTTAGTTTAAGCTTTGCATTCAACCTTGTTATAACTTCTTCCTCCAATGTTTCTAAGTATTACCAATCTCTGTATTCTTGAGTATGTCATTAGTACATTACACTTCATTACAACATCATAACTCAACCTTTCCTTTAGGTACTCTTGTTACATCTTGTTGATCAAATCCTCTTCATCAATCAACTAAGTGATAGTACTTGGATCTTATAAGCATATGTCATCCCTACAAATAATAGGTTTGACATCAATGACAAAAAAATGATTGAAAATAGTCTTTTACAATAATCTCCCTCTTTAATTTTCAAAAACAATGAGCTGTTCAATCAGATTTCCAATAGTTTGCATTTCTATATGGTATACTTGAAGATAAAGTCTACATTGAGCAACCTAAAGGTTTTTTTGAGCCCAGCAAGAGAAATGTGGTATGAAAATTGCATAAATCTTTGTATGGTTTGAAAAAAGGTCCTACAACATGGTATGAGAGATTGCATGCATACTTGGTAAAAATTGGTTTTGCAAAAACAAATCAAAACACTAATTTGTACTTGAAAAATGAATTTGAGAGCAAGATATTGTTATCTGAAATTTTTGTGGATGATATCATTTTTGGAGGAGAAGATGAATTGTGTAAATCAATTACTGATGAAATGAAGAAAGAGTTTGAAATGAATATGTTCAGAGAGATCAAATTCTTTGTTGTCCTACAAGTATATCAGATGAATAAAGGTATCTATATTACACAATCAAAATATATCAAGGATATATTGAAATTTTTTGGTATGGAAGACTCAATACTAGTTGAAACTTCTATGGCTACTAGACATAAACTTTCTAAGAATGAGGACTCTAAAGAGGTAAATCATACATTGTATAGCTTAATGATTGGAAAGTATAGTATGTAGTTCATAACATACCTAACATTACATTAGCAGTTAGAATAGTTACAAGATTCTCTGGTAATCCTAAATAGAATTACATGATGGATGTGGAAAGGATAGTGAGATATCTAAAAGGAACATAGGATTATGGCCTATGGTATAAGAAGAATGATAAATTTGAGATGAAATTTTATATTGATGAAGATTGAAATGAAAATGTTGATGTCAGAAAAAAGCACTAGTGGAGGCACTTTCTTTCTTGTGAAGGGACTGATTCCTAGACAAGCAAGAAGCGGAAGTGCATTTCTTAATCCATAGTAGAAGTTGAGTATGTTGTTGTAGTAGTACATTATTCTACCATTTTTTTGATCAAGAAGTTATGGAAAGGTATGAAGGAAGAGAATACTCATCCTGTAGTAATCTATTGTGACAATACAAGTGCTATAAACATTACAAAGAAACTTGTGATACAAAGTAAGACAAAACATATTGAGATCAAGTATCATTACTTGAGAGAGTTGGTACAAGACAAAGAAGTGAGGCTTGAATGTGTGAACACAAAGGAATAAATGGTTGGTATATTTACTAAGAAATTACCAAAGGAAGCACATGAGTACTGTTGTTACTTAGGTTTGCACCCTTGTCCAAGGCCTATGCGTGAGGACAACCTAGTGAAACACGGAAACAACCTCCAAGCTATGGGACTTGAACTGCGAGGTTGAGTCTCCGGAGAAGGCTGGCTTCCTCTTACTGTCAGGGTGCACCTATCTATTCTCAGAAGGGAAAGGGAGAAAGAGAGCATTAAAGAAAATCTACCTAGTCTAATCTAAGGTGGTGATGCACCAAAACAGAGTGTTCAGACTCATTTTTGCCCATATATGCACTACGAAACTAGGGTAACATTCAAGGTCATGCATTCATTCAGACTTATATCGACCAATAGCCACATACAGATTAGGAGACCAATTGAATAACACCAAGAACAGAAGATTTCACTTGTATATTATTCTATAGGCCAAAGATAGATACAGTATGCAGACCACTGATCTCAACAATACATCAATGAGAGGTAAAACACTACACATACATGTTGATGGCTGAAAGAGATGATACAGGATGTTTTATCTAGCTCAGAGACAAAGGGATTTTACACTACAAGTCTGCAAGCAGCAACAAAGAAAATCAGGAAGAGTCGACCCTTAAAAAATGTACAAAATCTGCCTTTATAGTTCAGGCATAACTGAGATCTTTTACTGCTGAAATGACCCTGCAACTACCTGCCATTGAGTCCTGTGGAAGACAATCATGGAAAAAATCTCAAGAAAATTTGATCTCTTTTGCCAATAATGTCCTGAGAGGACTGAAAACGGTGCCATAATTGCGCTCTGACCTGGTAGATGAATCAACGGATGGATGGAGTGTCATTCTGTGTTTTACATTTACTCTGGTAGGTTGAGATTGATCATGGAGATCAGATCAGATGACAAAATCGATTATCTTTTCTTCCTGGTTCATGAATCCATCGAAGTCAAAAGGTCAACAGGGCTCCTTATGCGTCAACTAGGCCGTGCGGGCCAATTGCATTTCTTTATTTTTCCACCTGGAGGTCCTCTCGCAATTGACCACCCTTCATTAGACTAACCATGCCACCTTGAATACTATCATGACTGTGACGGTTACACTAACCGCCAACCGCCATCCTAGACTGTGTCGATAGGACACGTGTCGACAAGGCGCCATGTCACCAACATAACCCTCGCACATCTCTGCCATAGCGCGATGGTGCCTATCGTCGATCGGCCTCGATCCAACGATGGTGAACGTAACCTTCGACTATGTTAGCCATGCCGACAGGAACTCTAACCTGGCATAGGTGGTTCCTTCTGATTTGTCACCGCAACACCTGATCCTGATGGTCGTTGAAACTCGCTGCTGTGACTATTTCCACCAGGCGCTATGTCGCTATGGAGATTTTTTGGCCGATATGCGATAGCGACATAGGGCCAAGGGCGTCAAGAACCTTTTCTGACTCGCAGAATGTTGGACCCACCCCTGCAACGTGTCGTCAAGGCGTCATCACGCTATAATAAATATCGTGCATTTCCCTTATAGCGTGATGGCACCAACCGTCGGTACCACTTAGATCTAACGGCCAGAACTTGCAGGTTGTAACATTAAAATAATTATTCGAGACTAACCGTTGCATGAGCCACACTTTCAAAATTTAAATTCTTGGAGGTAAAACTAGAGGTAACACTTCTGGCGACTCGCAGGGGGCATGAGCCTGCTCAATGCATGACCAGTGCCTGAGAATGATCCATTGGGCCATGGAGTCAGAAAAGAGGGCCCAAAAGTTACAGAACCGAGAGCTGCAAGAAACCCTAACCCTTAAAGAGGAAATCAAAACATTAAAAAAAAACCCTTGAACTCTGGCTCTGTCTTTGCGACTTGAAAAAAAAAAACAAGACCTCCTCAGCAACCTGAGACTTGTCAAAACTTCGGGAACTGGCGACTCAAGAAGTGAGCCATGTGTACACGCACTTATTGTAAAACAAGAAAAACAAGAAGCAACTAAACTAACTATGTACATGGATTCACATCTTTTTCAGAAACAGGGCTTCAGATGGATCCCATTGACTAGAATGGGCAGAATTTCACCATTTGGCCTGGTTAGTTGGAACGCATTGGCCTGTTTGCAACTGGAGATCAGATAAGGGCCACTCCATAGTGGATCAAATTTGGAGTGCCTTCCTAGTTTTTCTCTGTCTGAGTCCCACTTGAGAACTAAATCTCCCTCTCTGAAGATTTTGGCCCTTGCCTTTTTATCAAAACTCTTCTTCATTTGCTGTTGGTGTATCTCTAGGGTTTGCATAGCTTTGTTTCTCTTTTCTTCCAGTTCAATCAACTCTGCCATTCTTACTGACATGGAACTATTTTCAACCAATTCTAGCTGATGAGCCAACTCCAAGGATGGGAATTCCAACGAGATTGGAAGTCTGGCCTCCCTACCATATACTAGCACAAAAGATGAATTTCCAATAGATCTCTTGGGTGTTATCCTATCAACCCACAGAGAAGTCCTTAATTTTTTATGCCAGACCCTCTGATTGTCTTCTATCGTTCTCCTTATGATTCTGATCAGATTTTTGTTGGAAGATTCAGCTAAACCATTACCCTGGGGGTAGTAATTTGATGATGTGCTTAGATAGATATTGTGACTCATTGCCCATGCACAAATTTGGATTCCAACAAAAGATTTGGCATTATCTGAGATGATAGTAGGAGCTCCAAACCTAGATACAATTCCATCAAGGAATTCAACAACTGATGGCTCCGTAGCATCCTTCAAGGCAACTGCCTTTGTCCACCTAGTGAAATAATCGATAGCAGCCAAGATCCATTTATGACCTGCACTAGATGGAGGATTAATGGGACCTATAAAATCCAACCCCCACTGAGTGAAGGGCTGATCCACCTGAATGGGGTGAAGAGGAAGAGCTGCGAGTCTCTGTTTGCCTAAGAAAAAAGCACATTTCTCACATTTTCTCACATACCTATAACAATCATGAAACAGAGATGGCCAATAATATCTAGCCCTCATGATCTTCATGGCGGTTGTTCTTGCAGAGAAGTGGCCACCATCAGGGCCATCATGAAGTTCTTTAATCATCCTCTCAACCTGATCCTCTTCAATACATCTCAACAGGGTCCCATTAAAATCCCTCCTAAATAGGATATTATCAATCACAACATAGGGAATGGACTGTAGTCTATATTTTCTTCTTTTAGCTCTGTCCAATCCCTGAGGGTATCCATTCCCTGATAAAAAGTTCCTCATGTCATCCATCCAGCTCCTTGGGGCATTAACATTTCTTTCCTCCTGCTGCTCTGCAATTACCATAGCATTCCTTTCATCTGAATCCTGATCTGATAATATTTCTTTGCATAATCCTCTCCCTCTTACCAACTTGGTAATCTGAATATCAACATCATATTCCATTACCCTAGTGATCCATCCAGCTCTCTTTTCACTGATGTCCTTGCTTAACAAGAAGTCTTTTACACTTGCATGGGGCACCAACAAATGGATCCTATTGTGGGATAAGAGGTGTCTAAATTTCTTCAAGGCTCTAATGACTGCAAGGGCCCGCTTCTCAACAAAGCTATACTTATCTTCATATTCCTTGAGTCCTTCACTACAGAAGGCTATGGGCTGCTCCTCATTCTTGTCATTTGTCTGAGTCAAGATAGCAAAAACACTTGACTCACTACCTAAAGTGTAGAGGATGAAATCTTTCTCAAAATTTGGGTTCATGAGAGTGGGGGCTGAGGCTATGGATGCCTTAATTTCTTCAAAACTCTCCTTCCCCTCCTTGTTCCATGAGAAGACCATATCTTTCTTGAGCATGGCTGTGAGGGGTTTCACCATGATGGCAAGATTAGGAATAAACCTTCTTACAAAATTTATCCTACCAAGGAAACTTTGCAGCCCTTTCTTGTGTTTAGGGAGAGGAAGGGCAAGTATTGCTTTTGTTCTTTCTGGATCAATGGTCAACCCATCCTTAGATACAATGTGTCCCAGTAATTTTCCTTGGCTTGTAGCAAAGACACACTTGGATGGGTTAAGGGAAACCCCAAACTCTCTACATCTTAGAAATATCTGTCTCAAATGATCAAGATGATCTTTTACATTCTTGGAATATACAATTATATCATCAAGGTATACTAAGACAAACTTGTCGATTAATCTTTTGAAAGCTACCTCCATTGCCTTTTGGAATGTGGCACCTGCATTTGTTAGTCCAAATGGCATCTTGCAATAGGCATAAGTGCCCCATTTAGTAGTGAATGTTGTCTTATATCTATCAGATTCTTTAACCAACACTTGGTTATAACCAGAAAATCCATCAAGAAAAGAGAACCTCCTTGACCCACTGACCTTGGACAGAATTTGCTCCATAGAAGGGAGAGGATGGTGATCTTTAAGGGAAGCCTGATTAAGATCACTAAAGTTCACACACAATCCGATTTCTCCATTCTTCTTCCTTACAGGGACAAGGTTAGCCACCCATGATGAGTATTTGATAGGAAAAATTATGTTAGCTTCAATCAACTTGGATAGTTCCTTCCTCATTAAGGGTTAAATCTTGGGATTCACTGGCCTCTATTTTTGCCTTACTGGTTTGACCCTATCAACTAAATCTATGGTATGCTGAAACAAACTAGGGTCAAACCCCTTTAAGTCATCATATGTCCAAGAAAACACATCATTAAATTCTTGACATAGATGAATGAAATTTTCTTGCTCAGCCTCAGAACATACCTTCCCCATGTTAAGAGATTTTCCATCAGCAATAGTAACTGGAGCATGATCATCCTTTTCTGCAGCTAGATTTATTCCTTTGCCTCTTGTCTAATCATCAGGATTAAAGACACTCTCCAAGGTAATGAAACCCTTGGGAAACTTGTTGGAACTGAGGTGAATGATCTGATCACCATACTGATCTTGTAGTCTTGACTGATTTCTTTCTAAAAATTCTGCTTCATTCTGCAAGAAACTCACAATCTGTTCATAGGACTCAAACACCTGCCAATGAGTATTATTATCAGGAACAGTAGGCCTTACTACCACCCTTATTTGTTTCTTCTTCTCTTCCTCAAGATTCCCTGGCACATCATAAGATGCACCCACTGCTGCAAGTCTATCAACATATTTGTTTTCTTTCCTAGGAATGCTCTGGATATTAAATGCTTGGAAACCCTCAAGCAAATCCTAGACTCTGTGTTTGTAAGACTTGAGCAGGCCATTTTTGGTGATATTCTGATTTCTCACTTGGTTCACTACCAACTCACTGTCTCCATATACTTTCAAGGCTTGAATTCCCCTCTTTTGGGCAAGTAGGAGACCTTGGATCAAAGATTCATACTTGGCCACATTATTGGTACAACTGAATTGGAGCCTAAAAGAGAAGTAGTATCTTATTTGTGCAGGAGAGATCAACATAACACCAGCCCCTGCTCTATTTCTATTCCTTGAGCCATCAAAGTACATACTCCATATTCCACTTATGTCATCATTAGCTCCAACAAGATCAGGAACTTGAGCCTCCTTCTCTATGATGCAATATGTACTAAGGCCTGTCTCGAGAGTTTCTGACATAGGCTCAAACTGACATGTATTTGCCCACTCATCTAAGAAGAAATCAGGAATCTCTACTATGGAGGTGGCAGGCTCATTTACTATGTCATTTTCATCCATCTCCAAAACGGGGCAATTCATATTAATGAAGTTGGGAGTGTAGGGTTCAGTGTGATGAAGGGCTTGAGGTTCTGCTCTAATTGAAGCGTTGGCCCCATATATGGTCTTAAATGACATATAAGACCAATCAGCAGATATGAATCCACCTATTTGGGCAGTGAAGTCTCTTGAAAGATAGATGGCAAAATAGGGCTTGACTTCAGCAACAGATATGTCTTGAATCACAGTACAACCAGGGCATGCATGTAGGGCCATCTCCACATTCCTAAGGATGCCTACAGTTTTGACAGTACTCCCATCTAGTTGTAATACATCCCTAATAATGGGCTCATATTTCATTCCTAAAGCATCAGCAACACACCTAGGCATTACTGAGCTACTAGCCCCCAAATCTATCATGCAATTATGGACTAACTTGCCCCCTATAATCAGAGAAACATAAAATGGAGGAGGTCTAACCTTTTTATTTGTCTCCACCTCACCTGCTGGTTGTGCTAAACTAGTGTCACTCTCCATGGTAGATGACTGATCTTTGGGTTCAATCTTTTCTAATTCTTGTTGCAGCATCCTTTTCTGCATTGGTATGGTGGCAACTGCATCCCACATGGAAATGCTTACATTGGTTTTCTTCATTTTCTCTACCACACTCAAGGGTGCATTAGGAATTTTAGAAAAAACTTTGGGAGCTGTACCCATGAGAGGCTGAGATGGAGCGACATAGGGATCACTTGCATCCTCCTTTCTTGGACCTTGCCTTTGCTATTGTGAAGTGTTTGTCTACTCATTTTCTTTTTGTGTATGAGGTATAACACTCGAAGTTGAGGCTTGCTTAGGAGAAAGGGGGGCAGTATGTTCCATAGCTCTCTTCTTGCTTCTTGTGTTATGAGCAACATAATCTTGGTTTATATTACAATGCTCCTTTGTCTGGTGATTCATAAAAGAGCAATCACCCTGCCTCTGAACATATGAGGCCTCCTTGGGATGATCTTCCTTGTGTGATTGCTTTACTGAGGGCTCTTGGATAGTTAGGGCCAAATAAGATTCTGCCTTCTGACATAGGCAATAGGTATAAGAATAGTTACATGAAGGACAGAAGTCTTGATCTTGGGCTAAGTTATTTTGAGAAACTAAAGCTCTATTCTGATTTGAGCTTGAAGCAACAACATGACTATTTTGCCTATTCTGATCAAAAGAGCTATTCCAATGATTAGGAGGCCTACCACCACTTGGGGCCTGATGTTGTAATTGGGGGGGCTTACCACTTTGGGCTTGCTGCCTTTCTAAGGCCACCACCTTGTTACTCATTTTTTGTATTAGAGAAAAACTATCCTCTAATCTCTTCCCTTGGTCCTTCAACTCCTTCCCCTGCTCTTGCAATTTTTTATCCAGAGTCCTCTCTCTTTTATCTGTATTCAACACTAGACCTTGGAGCATTTCCTTGAGTTCATCTATTCCGTTTGAGAATGTGGAAGCTTGGGGAACTGGAGTAAGGGCTTGTGACATAGAATTTGTAGGAAGGGGGGCTATTGCTGGTTGGTGGTTGGGAACATCAGGAAAGAAAGGCATAGGAGGCCTTGGAGCCAACTTTCCTTCTTGTATTAGGATGTTCTCAACCTTTATAGCTGTCTCATAAGCATTCGGTAATGTATCCCCTCCCATAGTTTGGATTGTGGTGGAAATGTCACTGTTGAAAGCTCTAAGGTAATGCAAGAAGGCATTACCAGGGGTAGGTTTCACTATAGTAGGTATTCTATCCCATGTCTTTTGGAATCTGTAATTAAAATCAGTCATACATTCATGGGGGGCTCTTTTTATTGTAGTCAGCTGCTCTAGTAGTGACAAATGGTCACTCTTATCCTCAAAATGTTTGCATAATCCTGCTCCTAGTCCATCCCAATCAGTTATGGAACCATGAGCTAAGCCTCTATACCACTGTAATGCTTTTCCTTTTAAAGATGAGGCTAGAAGTATGACAGCAACATCATCTTCTGTAATACCGTGAATATTGCAAACATTCGCTACCTCTTGGATATGCTCTAAAGGGGAAATAGAAGTTTCACCAGTAAAATCAGGTATACTTTTTAGTGCAGATACTGGTATATCATGTCTTTGGACTAACAACAGAGGACTTCCACCATTAAAGGTGGCAAAAGCATGAACTCTTGGCTATGCCATATAAACAAGTGTTCTATTGATGAGTGTTGATGGCAATCTAGGCTGAGTTCGAACAGTAGGGGGAGTAGAGACAGATCTTACAGGTATATCAATTGTTATTCTACCCCTAACTGGTGATAATGAAGTTCTAGTCCTTCTTATCCTAGGATTTGAAAGAGAAAGCTCTTGATATTGAAATTTACCTCTAGAAGATGCCTTTGTTTCAGTCCTGGGCATGAATCACTGTAAACTTGGTCTAGAACCAGAATTTTGATGTTCAGAGTCACCAAGTACTTGAAGAATCAGCCGCTTGAAGGCTTGAAAACTGAAGCCAGCACTACTTCTTCAGCATTTATCTCTAGAATTATTTCTTCTTGACACCAGTAGACCTGAAATCTTCTGATATGAGTCCCACCGGGTGTGCCAAAAATTGTTGTCACTTAGGTTTGCACCCTTGTCCAAGGCCTATGCGCGAGGACAACCTAGTGAAACATGGAAACAACCTCCAAGCTATGGGACTTGAACTGCAAGGTTGAGTCTCCAGAGAAGGCTAGCTTCCTCTTACTGTCAGGGTGCACCTATCTATTCTCAGAAGGGAAAGGGAGAAAGAGAGCATTAAAGAAAATCTACCTAGTCTAATCTAAGGTGGTGATGCACCAAAACAGAGTGTTCAGACTCATTTCTGCCCATATATGCACTACGGAACTAGGGTAACATTCAAGGTCATGCATTCATTTAGACTTATATCAACCAACAACCACATACAGATCAGGAGACCAATTGATTAACACCAGGAACAGAAGATTTCACTTGTATATTATTCGATAGGCCAAAGATAGATACAGTATGCAAACCACTGATCTCAACAATACATCAATGAGAGGTAAAACACTACACATACATGTTGATGGCTGAAAGAGATGATACAGGATGTTTTATCTAGCTCAGAGACAAATGGATTTTACACTGCAAGTGTGCAAGTAGCAACAGAGAAAATCAGGAAGAATCGACCCTTAAAAAATGTACAAAATCTGCCTTTATAGTTCAGGCGTAACTGAGATCTTTTACTGCTGAAATGACCTTGCAACTACCTGCCATTGAGTCCTGTGGAAGACAATCATGGAAAAAATCTCAAGAAAATTTGATCTCTTTCCCCAATAATGTCCTGAGAGGATTGAAAATTGTGCCATAATTGCGCTCTGACCTAGTAGATGGATCAACGGATAGATGGAGTGTCATTCTCTGTTTTACATTTACTTTGGTAGGTTGAGATTGATCATGGAGATCAGATCGCACGACAAAATCGATTATCTTTGCTTCCTGGTTCATGAATCTGTCAAAGTCAAAAGGTCAACTGGGCTCCTTATGCATCAACTAGGCTGCACGGGCCAATTGCATTTCTTTATTTTGCCACCTGGAGGTCCTCTCGCAGTTGACCACCCTTCATTGGACTAACTGTGCCACCTTGAATACTATCATGACTATGACGGTTACACTAACTGCCAACTGCCATCCTAGACTGCGCCGACAGGACACATGTCGACAAGGCATCGTGTCACCAACATAACCCTTGCACATCTTCGCCATAGTGCGATGGTGCCTACCGTCGATCGGTCTCGATCCAACCATGGTGAACATAACCTCTGACTGTGTTAGCCGTGCTGACAGGAACTCTGACTTGGCACACGTGGTTCCTTCTAATTTTTTGCCGCAACACTTGATCCTGCCGGTCGTTGAAACTCGCCGCCATGACTATTTCCGCCGAGTGCTATGTCACTATGGAGATTTTCCGACCGATATGCGATAGCGACATAGGGCCAAGGGCGTCAAGAACCTTTTCTGACCTGCAAAATGTCAGATCCACCCCTGTAACGTGTCGTCAGGGCGTCATCATGCTATAATAAATATCGTGCATTTCCCTTATAGCGCAATGGCGCCAACCGTTGGTATGGCTTAGATCTGACGGCCAGAACTTGCAGGATATAACATTAAAATACTTATTCGAGACTAACCGTTGCATGAACCACACTTTCAAAATTTAAATTCTTGGCGGTAAAACCAGAGGTAACAAGTACTTGAGAGACAAGTTAGGGGTCATTCCTCTCTTTGCTGCTAACTAAGAAGAAATGTTGCATTGTATAAAAATTTATTATCAGAATATCATACACATTTATGTAGAAGATCACACTTTAGGATCTTCCTAAAGGTGTGAAATGATGTGAAGAGATGATCTTGACAATGAACCTGATGATAGAGGGAAAAAATATACAAGCAAGAATGATGATAGCTACATAAAGAAGATGTATAGTAGTGTGTTTGATGTTGTTATGGCACGACTGAGATGTCTTTGGCATTTTTTTCAAAGAGAGAGAGATAATAAACAATGTAGACAATTACCATAGAGGGAGATGAAGACTATTGTTTAATGAAAACATAAATCAAGAGGATAATGAAGACTGTGGACATAGAAGAAGATGAAGATGGAAGATCATATGAAGACAGTAAAGTTGACTAGATGAGAATCAAAATGAAACTAAGGATGTTACTAAAGATCTACCTATTCAACATAGAGGGAGAAATGTAGTTGAACACTTAAGGTGTTGTGTTATTTTTTTTTTGGATTGCATGGTAACTTGAGGGTGTTTCCATCAATGCCAAAGGGGAAGATTATTGGAGCTACAATTTTTGAGAGCTTAATTGGTAAAATAAGTGTCAAACCTATTGGTAAGACAGAGTGTCAAACCTACTAGAGAGACATTCACTAATAGTGTAGAGTACCATATCTATTAATCTATGAAGAGGATTTGAAAAGAAGAGATCATGAGATGACCTTGTGAAAGGTTGAGGTGAGATGTGTGAGTGAGATGGAATTAAAATGAGCACTTGATAAGTTAGTCCTTGACAAGATAATTATTTGTTTAATCAATACATGAAGTGAAGGTGATAGTTGGATGAAGCTAAGAATTGAAACAAGTCATAATGATAAGCTGGATCGACACTAGTGCATTTTACCCTAATTTTTGACCAAATATTTTGATTTAGTATTTTAAATGGGTTGGTTGGTCAATTTATAAAGAAAATTTTTGTTTTTTTTTAATAATATGCTTGTGTGGGTCGCAATTGCAATCAATTATTTTTGTCGCAATTGCGATGCACACCGCAGCATAAAAAAAAAAAAGGGGCAAAAATATATCACATTTCATTTGGTGTCGAGGGTTCTAGAGTATTCACTAGAAGTGTGAGTTAATGGTATGTTTGAAGATTTGATATGGTTCTGCATACATCAATCCAAGGGGATTTCAACTCCTTCACTTTGAACATTTCACTCGCATGAGGGCATAGATTTTCAAGGGGGGTTCCGGAAGAGAGGACTCAACATTGTGTGTGCAATCATTGTAATAGGTAAAATTTTAGTATGTCCTATTTAAAGATTTTCTTTTGGATTGAACATTGGGATATGTTAGTAATCATATTGAAGTCCTATTTAAAGATTATGAGGATGCACAATTTAAATGTTTGAATTGTGAATATGGACACTTGGCTAGGGATTCGTTCACTAAAATGCTTAAAACTGCCTATCTATCTTGAGTTCGACCAAGATGCAAACCCTTTCCCAACCTAGAATCAGGTAGAAACTCCCTTCAAAGCATTGTAGGATGTAGCCGCTACTACCTCTTCCCATAGAGAATTCATGCTACAGATCAAATTCCATTCATTCTTGCTGCGATTTCTTCTTCATTTGCCAAATTCTTGTTCTATGCCTAGCTGCGTGCTTACATGGTGGCACTCTTTTTCAAAATAGGTTTGTGGGTTTGAGTGTGTTGCATGTGATTTGGGTAGGGCTAGCACGTTGTATCTACTTACGTATCCACATTTTGGATGTTATAAATATGCATCACTGCATTCTTCTTGAGCATCTTTCTTGTGTTTTATTACCAATTATTTTGGTAGATTAAAAGAGTTTGTTAATTTGGGTGTTGTGTAGTTATAATTCATCTTTGGCAAGCTACTTCATCTTTGCCATCATCATGATCATGGCTAACAATGTTTTTGCATCAGCTTCAATGGTATGTGGGTTTCATTTTACTTTGATTTTGATCTCTATTTAAATGAGAAAATTATTGTTTAGGTGTGGAGAATGTTATTGATGTGTTTTTGGAACTATTTTGGGTAGTTTCTCCATGAAATACAACTTCTCTTTGGGAAAATGCTTGATCTTACGTTTGGGAATTTAGATCTTGTAGTACCAGACATTAAAGTGGTGATGCTAGGTGGTTTATTGTTGGAGTTTTGAGTAGCTTTTGTCTAGTTTTTTAAATGTCCATCAAAGAAGATAAGATATAAAAATTACAAAGCTATGAACTTGTTTAGAACATTAGAGAGACATTCATTATGGTGAAGAAATGAATAATAAACAAGATTATTATCAACTATAGATAGTGATGATAAATTAAAGTGGAAATATTGTAACTTCAAGCCTCACTAAGTATACATATAATGATTTTTTTGTTGTCAACGACAAGTCTTGCTAACTTGAATGTATTCAGCAAAGTAAGTTTCATGAGTTTTCCTTTTTCATGTTGATGTTTGTCTCAGCTAGTCTTTGGTTGTAGTATATGCTGTCATGATTTCTGTTATTATGAACCACCTTTTCTTAACTGTCCATTATATATAAGATGCATTCTTCAATACAAAGTATGAAAACTGGAGGTAATAGATTGATGATAGTATATTTAAAAATAACTAATCACAAAAAGTTTAGAAAAAACTCACGACCAAAGTGAAAAATTAAAAGGTAAAAAACTATTATTTCCTAAAAGAACATTTAACAATATAATTAGGTCATTCAGGGTTAGTAACAATTTAAGTAAATAAATATGAGCATCTAAGGAATAAAATTGCACTGAATTGGGAATGAGATGGGTACACCGAATGCTGCCTATTTTTCTTACTATTTATCTATGCAGCTTCAAATCGAAGCTCAAACACTCTTTTCCCCTTTAGTGTCCTTCAAAAATTTGAAGAGAGATTAAGATTTTTCTGGATACCTAGCATGACTACTTAAATTTATGGTAGTTATGTGTCCACAAATTTGACGTAGACAATGTATAATCTGTTGGCAAGCATCCATCTATCTAGCTTAACTTCATAGGCAAAGTTTTCAAAGCAATGTTTGCAACTGCCAATTCTGAAAAAGGTGAGAAATATTAACGCCCAATATTGGGAGGATCTAAAGAATTCCCATTTATTTTCATCATTTCCCCCCTTCACCACAAATTACACTTCTTCATATCACTACTCATCCATCTTAATAAGAAGAGGGAGTTTTAGAAAATAGTGAAAGTTTCATAAGAGACCAAGAAAAAAGAGAACAAAATGGAAAATTAGAGCAAAGAGGTGGGTTATTTAAGCCCCATGAAATATAAATGCCTAATGGTGTTGTTTTTCCACAACTTTTATGATTTGCATGCCTTTGATGGTACATAGAATGTATCAAATTCACAGAAGGATGAAGCCTAAAATATGACTGTACATCTTCAAGGCTGTGATCTTGAACATGGATATCTATGTAGCAGCATGGAAGCTTTGAATGTGCCCTCAGCAGAGACACCTGTAAGACAATGGATTGCCATTCGGTACTGTTTTGAAGATTGGTTTTTTAAATATTGAATCTATTCCCTTAGAACTTATCTTCATATAATATTGTAATTCCAAAGATAAAGCACATGCAACAATTAGGTAGAAAGTTTTAGCCTTTATTGTACTATTCTGCTATTAATGTCAACATGTTAATATAGATATAGTCTTTCTTGTAAGTTTCCAACCTTTCTTGAGTAATGGGAACATTTTTGGAGCTGAAATGTGTAACTTTTGGAATTGATTCTATGCATTTCAGCATTATGAATTACGGAAACTATATGTCTATAATTTTTGGAGCTTGAAGATGGGGAAAGAACATTCTCGCTCCACCTATCAAAAAGGTAGAAAATGGGACATGCCCATAATTTGGGAATGTTTCTGTGGAGACCTCTCCATTATGGAATGCCAAAGGGTGCCTTGGAATTCTAACCCTCAACTGCACTGGGGTTGCCCTAGTATCCTAATGGTATTTCCATTGCTCTAGGAATGTGATAGCCAGATGTCTAGGAAATGAAAAAACCACTTTTGCCTAGATTGATGACATTTAGCAGGGTTCCCCTTCTTATGGACATGGATAAATGTTTCTTTTTTTTGGCTCAAAAAAGTTGCATAGAATGGAGTGGCAATCTTACAAAGTTAATAAACATGTGCATTGGTGAGTGTCTTGAGCTTGAAGAGCTGCCAATTCTCACTAGACTGGGCTAATTGAAAATTATTTAATATTAAGCTACTTGGATTTGCAAGACCATAATCCTCTTAATTGAAATCTTAACTTCTATACATAAATTGTCCTTCATTCTTGTTTCCACAAAGATATCTAAGATCTCTAGACATAAACAACCTCTAAATATCATCTCCTCTTCTTACAAGAAATTGATCGCAAGACAGTTGTCATGTCCCCTTTTCAAATAATTAAAAAATAATAGTCTTTGCTAAGGCAGGCAGGCCCAAGAAAGTGAAGTTTCGAAAAAAGGGGGTTAATCTTTGGAAACCGTTGGATTAATAAATGAAAATTATTATTAAAATATGTTTCATTAACCTCTCTTGGACGTGAGTTACAGTTATGCCCTCTTTAAAAGGGTTTTGGAGGCATTTTGGGCTCATTCCAGAACTTGATTTTTGGCTCATTCTTTGTTATTCTTCAGAGGCTGCCAAACCTGTGGAGAAGGAGACCCAAGAACGGGAGTTTGCAGGTTTCCAGGGAGACCCAAGAACGGGAGTTTGCAGGTTTTCAGGAAGGCTAAGGACGGGAGTTTGAAGCCATTCCATGTGCATGCTCATACAGAGTTTGCCTTTGTGCTGAACAGTGCAGATTTGTGAGTTTTCGGGTGTATTTTTGTAAGAGTTTGGTGTTTCCGGTTGAGTATTTCATATCAGTTTTGGTTGCTGCTGTATTTTATACTTTAAGCTGTTAAAATAGATCTGAATATATATATTGGGACGTGATTAAACTTCTGAGATAGATTATTAGTGTTCTTGTGGTGTTTCCGGGCATATTTTGTGCTATTTCGGGAGCCCGATGAGCATAGTTTTGGTCCTACATTTTCGAGCTGTTGTGTAAAGGCTATACGGATCTGGAAATGTCAATTTGTAGGCTTTTATGCTGCTGAAAGTTCTGTAAAAATTTCCATTTTCAGATTCATTAATAATTTGTGAAGTTGTGAAGCTTTTAGCACTATTTTCAGCATACCCGATTTGGGGTTTCTTGAGGAATTTGGTGGATCTTTGGGATATTAGCTGTTTGATTTTAAAGATCTGATTAGAGGTTGGAAATATCATGAAAAAAATCAGAAAAGGGACATTTCAATGGTATCAGAGCCATGATCTTGCCAGCCTGAGGGTTTGTAGAAGTTGCAGGTCAGTTTTGACAACTACCCAGATCTTGCATGTCAGTTTTGACAACTACCCAGATTTTGCATGTCATAATTTATGGTTGCATGTTTCTTCTAATCAGATGCATGTTAAAATTTATGGTTACATTCTACTTCTAATCATTTTCATGTTAGTTCTTGGTGAATTTGGTGGTTGCATGTTGCTTCTAATCAGCTGCATGTCAAAATTTATGGTTGCATGCAACTAAGTGAAAGAGAAAAAAGATATTTGCAGCGAGAAAAGAATAAAAAAATTTTGATCAAACCTCCAGTTGAAAGTAAAAGTAAAAAATCCAAGGAAGGGAAAAGTATGGCTGATCCAGATGAGATGGCAAAGAAATTCTTCCAAGACATCCAAAATACTCAGAAGCAAACAATGGATAGTTTGGCAAAAACTAGAGAGGCTTTGCGAATATTGACAGAAAAACTACAAGGAGTTGCATCTATTAATGAGAAAGGGAGCACTTCAGAGGAGCCAAGAAATCTGAAATCCACACCATCTAAATCAACCAAAACTATTTTCTTTCCTGTAGATGAGCCACCAGTACCAAATCCAGCCATGGAAGAGGTTACAGGTAACTTGATTACATTAAGAGCTACTTATAATGGCTTAGATGATGACTTTTGTAGTTCAGTTCCTTTTAGAGAATATGTGGATATGATGAACGCTTTGATGCCCAAGAAAGAGTACAAAAGGGAGCATGACATAAGTGGAAGAGAGCTCAAAAATAAAATAAGCAAGTTTATAGCACCTACTTTTGATGGAACAAATAAAATTTCAGCTAGAGCATGGCTACAAAAATTACAAACCTTCTTCACACTTAACCCCATGAAGGAGAGTGATGTTGTTCAAATTGCAAGTCTACACTTGGAAGATGCAGCCTATGATTGGTGGTATCATGGAATGACTACTCAAGGTCATGATCAGGTAACTACATTTGATGATTTTTGTCAAAGAGTGATAGATAGATTTGACCTCAAGGATGATGATTATGAGGATGTTGTTGTGCATGATGGTGAGATACCTGGTGTAAATGAGCAAACATTGAGCATTCATGACTTTTCTAAGAGAGAGTACCAGGTACAATTAGATGCTTCATCACATGAGGTTGAGGCTAGTAGTACTTCACATGATTTATTCCACCAGCTGAAGGTGTGTGAAGACAGTATTGTCACTACATTATCTCATCATGACAGGTATGTGGAGTTAGTTGGTATTGGTCATATTACTCAAGTCAGGATTTTGCTTGAGTTACCAGCTAATTCTAGTTTACAGATATGGACTCAAGATTCTTATATTGGCATTTGGGGTTCAGCCGACTGTAAATCATTAACACTTTTTGGTAGCAGTGATTGTTTGGGTGCTACCATGGATTTGATTAGCAGATTGCACAGTGTTGTCTTTTCTTGTGCCAGTATCTTGTTTGATGTTGGTATTATTTTTTATACACCAATGTTGGGCTTTGTTCATATATCCAGTCGACCATACTTGCTGGAATGTGTTGATGATATTTCATATTTGGCAGTATGTATAGATGAGTCCCAGGATCATATTGGCATTGATGACATCCAGGAGGATGTAGTGGGCAGTTTTGAAGACTTAGTTTCCTTGGGTACAGAGGAGTTGGACAGCAATGCTAATGTTTTTGATACTCCGTATGTTGATATGAGCTTTAGATTTGATTCATAGGATATGGATAGTAATACTCTAGAGACTAGTGACTTTGAGGACACTCCTTCAGACAGTGCATCAGAGGAGGTTTGTAGGAGACAGTCAAGCCAGTGCCATCATGTGTCTAATCAGTTGAGAGTTAGTGACCAAGACATTGCTATCACTTGCCAACATTTCGATGCTGCTCGTCAGTTGTTAGCAGTTTATGGATGGGGTTCTCCTACTAGTGATGAGCAAGGAGGAAGTTATCTTTCCTTGACAGAGATCCACTCTTTATGGGAGGCTATTCGGATTTTGAGACAGAATTATATGCAGTTGGTAGCCGACAGAGATTATCTTATGGAGTGGGGTAGTACAGCATATGATGCATTGTTGGCCAAGGAAGATGAGGTGAGTGATCTTACTGAGCAGCTTGAGGTGACTTCTGAGATTCTTGAGAGTACACAATTGGCTCTCAAGGAGTCACAGTTTCATTTGGCTAAGGTGACCATGGAGTTAGAGCGACTACAGTCTTTACCTGATTCTATACAGTCACAAGCTATGGTGTTTGGTGATCCAAGGATGTCCATGGCCGAGATTGTTACAGACAGTGGAGATGGGGATGCATCCATCCTTGATACTAACATTGGCATATCAGGTTCATTCCCACTAGAGTCAGGTTCAATTGAGTTGGGTACTGTAGCATATTTTTGTGGTGTGCCTGACATGGTGGTGACCTCTAGTACTAATGGCACGAAGACTAGAGATGTTGTATCAAAGACCATGTGTGACATTGGTGAGCTGATAGTTGGCATGGTTCCTACTAGTAATACTACTCCCTTCGCAATGTCTTCAGAGGTAGTAGTCAGTTCCAACTTGGTTAATGATCGATTGCAGTTAGTTACATCTGGATTGCAGTCTAAGCCACTGACTGAGATTGGTGCATTCTATCGGCATTACACTGTGAGGTATGCTCATCTATCTACCTTTGATGACCATGTTGATGAGATGATGATACAGAGATGTACTTTGGTTCCTAGTGCTTATCATCAGTTATGGGATAGTTTGATGCCTCGGGATGAGAGTTGTGATGGGCATGACATGGTGATAGGTCCTGCAATTGACAAGTTGATAATACATGACTTAGAGCAGGAGTTTTGGAGTGATGCTTTAGCAGGTGTTATTATTGATTCTACTCCTTTGGCTATGACATCTCTTGACTTAGCTGGTGATCAGTCACAGTGGGTTGTATCACTTCTTCATGGTGAGCTGTTGACTGAGGTTGGTTTTTTTTATCAACATTATATTGAAGGGTATGTACATCAGTTAGCATTTGATCCTTGTGCTGAGGAGTTGATGGTAGACAAATTTGGGTTGGATTCCATTTCTTACTCTTTATCTTGTAATGTCTTTTCACCATCAGTAGTGTATGGGAGTTATGGTTATGAGATAGTGGCCGATGATTTGCAGAGTTGTGTTGATTGCAGGAGTTGTACAGTGTGTGGATTCTCCATACTTGGTACAGTTTCATTTGAGAGGGTTCACAATTGTTGCAGAGTTGGATTGTACATTCCATATAGGCCAGTGGGATGCGTTGATGGTATTTACTGTGTTGGTAGTTTGATTTGTCCACTTTACTTGGGTTTTGATGTTCTAAGAGTTTGTGCCTCATGGGTTTTTGATTGTGGTAGTGGAAATTTTGGATTTTGGTTGAGCTATAATTGTCAGTTTGATTATGGATTCCTCTTGGTCATATTGCAAAGGATATTGCAGGAGCCTGTGTTAATTGGTAGTAGTATAGTTCATGACTACATTTGGGATCCAGGTGGATTGATTGGTTTATTATTCAGCCATTGCTTGAGGACAAGCAATGTTTGGGAGGGGAGGACTTGTCATGTCCCCTTTTCAAATAATTAAAAAATAATAGTCTTTGCTAAGGCAGGCAGGCCCAAGAAAGTGAAGTTTCGAAAAAAGGGGGTTAATCTTTGGAAACTGTTGGATTAATAAATGAAAATTATTATTAAAATATGTTTCATTAACCTCTCTTGGACGTGAGTTACTGTTATGCCCTCTTTAAAAGGGTTTTGGAGGCATTTTGGGCTCATTCCAGAACTTGATTTTTGGCTCATTCTTTGTTATTCTTCAGAGGCTGCCAAACCTGTGGAGAAGGAGACCCAAGAACGGGAGTTTGCAGGTTTCCAGGGAGACCCAAGAACGGGAGTTTTCAGGTTTTCAGGAAGGCTAAGGACGGGAGTTTGAAGCCATTCCATGTGCATGCTCATACAGAGTTTGCCTTTGTGCTGAACAGTGCAGATTTGTGAGTTTTCGGGTGTATTTTTGTAAGAGTTTGGTGTTTCCGGTTGAGTATTTCATATCAGTTTTGGTTGCTGCTGTATTTTATACTTTAAGATGTTAAAATAGATCTGAATATATATATTGGGACGTGATTAAACTTCTGAGATAGATTATTAGTGTTCTTGTGGTGTTTCCGGGCATATTTTGTGCTATTTCGGGAGCCCGTTGAGCATAGTTTTGGTCCTACATTTTCGAGCTGTTGTGTAAAGGCTATACGGATCTGGAAATGTCAATTTGTAGGCTGTTATGCTGCTGAAAGTTCTGTAAAAATTTCCATTTTCAGATTCATTAATAATTTGTGAAGTTGTGAAGCTTTTAGCACTATTTTCAGCATACCCGATTTGGGGTTTCTTGAGGAATTTGGTGGATCTTTGGGATATTAGCTGTTTGATTTTAAAGATCTGATTAGAGGTTGGAAATATCATGAAAAAAATCAGAAAAGGGACATTTCAACAGTATGAAATTTCACACATCAGACTCCTTTAATACTCATCCAAGATAGTCTCATTTAAATCTACAACCTTTTATAAGACAAATCTGTCCTAAAATTCACACCAATCTCTTCCTCCCTCAGAAGCTCCTTGATTAAAATTATCTCTTTGATGATTTTATGTCAAATAAACTAGGCTTGTTTCTCACTCATCCTTTGAGATCTTCAAATTGATGTTACATTTGAATTTTCCAAATCTACCATCATGACCTAAGCAAGCTAGATTGATACAAATCTTTATGCTCATTCCACCCAAGCAAGTAGGTAGAGTACTTTCTTTGCATGTTCAAGAGATAGATATTTAGAAATCTCCTTATATAATCATTGTCCTAATATTATCAATGAAGAAACTAAACTTAGAAGATGATTAAGAACTATAATAATCCTTGTTCTATTAAAAGATTAAGCCAACATCAAGTCCACTCTAATTAGATAAAATATTGTACTTCTCAATATATCACAAAGTCTAGATAAACCTCTTGCCAATACTTCACCCTTCACAATATAAGAAGAATGATTAAAAATTACTTAAGAGTAATAATAAGATTCTATTGAAGAGTATTGATCATTTAATAAAAAAATCTCTTCAAAATGTATCTGTACATGGGTAGCTATTTGTGTGGCAAATTACTATAGTTTTGGGATGTGTTTCAACTCTCTTCCCCAAGCTAAGAGAGTTGATCAATGGGAGAAGGGAGCTTATGATGATATGGGGATAGAAAAAAATTCAAAAAATCAAGGAGTTCCAGGTCCATCCTTTGCATTCTGTATTTGCTTCTTCTAGTTTATGTGCATTTTGTTTGTGCTGGTAATTCAAGTAGTTGCATTTAATTAGAGGATTCATGGGCACATGTTGAGAGATATTTTTAGAAGATAAAATTGAGCTCAATTTGGAGAACAATTTTTGTTGTGCAATCCATTTTCTTCTATTTTTTGATAGATTTTTGAGTTGTAACGCCTAGATGCACTTTGTAAATGGATAAAAATATGTGCATAATAGTTATAAATTGGTATAGGAGTAGTTATGCATATAATTTCATACATCTGCAGTATAATTTTATTTTTATGCATGGTTAGAACACTAGATATAGTTTCTTAGTTTAGGAATTGAAGCATTATATAAACAAGTATGTACAATGTAAATAATATTGACAATTTTTTTGCAATAAAGCTTTATGCAATTGGTGCTTCACTGATGGTGTGAGAATTCTTATATCTATGTCATTTCATTTTTTTCCACATCTTGTTCAAACCATATAATGCAATCTCATCTATGAAGCATATTAAAAGCTGAGGATTTGGAGTGACTCATATACAATTCATTTTTTGTCATTCATTATATGGTTTGAACAAGTGTGGAAAAAAATTAGATTTTTATTATGAATTTTCTATTCACCAATCTATGTTAAACTAATCAACAAAGATTTGGTCCTCTGAGTTGCAGCGATTTTGAGAAAAAAACTTAACTTTTAATCACCATATCTTAAATGAATTTTCACATTGAGGTGATCTGAGTTTGATCAACTATTCTCGATACAAGTTGGTTATGAGTTGATGGTGTAAGTGAAGGAAAGTTTTACCAAGTTCTACTTTATGAACTGGATGCTATTCGCAAGGTCAATTTCCTAATACTCACTATAGTACTTGCTATTCAATTGAAATAGACACGACTCATTAGTTTGTTTGTATTCTCTTTGGATTTTGTTAAAGAAGACACCTAAATGCTATATGAACTAAAATTTTTGTGCTGTCAACAGGCTTGTGGATCTCTTGAGCCAAATTACCAGCCCCAGTGACATTTTTTGTTGTTCAAAAGCGGCACCATACTAGACTATTTGCAAACAATCATGTAGCTAGGCATTCTATAGATAGACGTGGGGACATCTTGCCAAGTCTTTAGTCCGTAGTAAAGCAACTAAATTTCATAAATTTTTTTTTTGATAGTTGATTTGCTTAAATATTGCCCATCAAAAATTACTTAGTACATCTCATCTTTTTTTTGCACAGGAGCTTGCAGTTCTAAAGAATCTGATAATGAAGAATCTGAAGAAGATATTGTAGCAAAGGTATATTTGGTATTCTTTTTAAAGTGAAAATGTGACTAGAAATTTTGTATATTATCATATTTCACATGCAGAAAGGTCAAATTGTAATTAGAGGTGAAGCTGTATGGATTTAAGTTTCTTCTTCATTATTTATAATGCTCTAGATTCCTCCTTTGTAGCTGTTACAATACTTGTTTATTTTCACCTTTCCAGATAACCTTTACCAGGTTCTTCAAGATTTCAGAATATCTTGGCCTGACCCCACTCCAACATGTCCTAACTCCTACCTAGTTCATAGACCTAACTTCTTTCTATATGTGTCTTCTTCTTACTACTCCATCCGCAGGTTGCAAACAAATCATCCTTCTTCCACCAATGAGTCATTCCATTCAAGAAAGACCATGTCTGACGATATCAATGCACAAAAAAATAGGGAGACAATTGCTAGACTGTGGTCTAACTTAAAAAGAAAAGGCAATGAAAAATGTTATTGTCCTTGCAAAATGTGTAAGGGCTTAAAAACTCAAAGATATCTAATCACAACAGCTGAGCAACATTGTAGGCAACATGGTCAAATTGAAGGGGGAAACAAATATCGCCCATTGGTATGTATTTTAATAGTTTATAAATTACATAAGACATGATTTGATGATGACATCATGGTCATGGTTAATATAAGGTCATCATATTCATATAGGTCAACATCCCTGAGTTTCATGTTATGGACCATGACAATTCGAAGAATGCGGATTTCCAAATGAGGGAACATGGAGGCATGAATATTGAAGTAGAAGGTAATGATACCATGGAAGAAGACCAAGATGATGAAGATCACAATGATCAAGATGATGATGATGATGAAGATGATGATGATGATGATGATGATGATGATCTTGATGTAGAGCTTGATGTACCTTTACTTGAGAAGGCACACCAGTCTCTATATGAAGGCTCCAAAACAACTCTTCTTGCTGTTGTATTGCTATTGGTGAACTTAAAGGTTATGAATGGTTTATCCAACATAGCAATGACACATATGTTAAGGTATGCCATCTTCTTTCATTATTTTACTTGTAATTCCCTTATAATTAACATTTTGTTCTTGTAGCAATTAATATTCTTTCAATTAACAAATTATATTTTTGGTTGTAGGTTGATAGGTGAGTGTTTGTTACCATCATCAAACATTCTACCTTGCTTGTACCGAGAATTATCTGCCATCATGAAAGATATTGGAATGGAGTATCAAACAATACATGCATGTCTGAACGATCATATTATATATCATATACAACATGAATTTGCAACACAATGCCCTAGTTGTCGTATCAGAAGATATCAATCAGATTGATTAACAGAAAAGGTGCCTCACAAGGTTCTTGAACATACTCCCATTATTCCATGTCTGCAATGATTATTCAGGTGCAATAGCTTGGCACAATTTATGGATTACCGTGCATGCCATAGAAGTCAAGATGACATTATACGAATGCATGCAGATGGTTCGACATTTAAGGAAATAGAGGAAAAATGGCCACACTTTAAAGAAGAACCTCGTAATCTCAAGCTTTTATTGGTAGCAGACGATGTCAATCCTTTTGGAGCGATGAGATCTACTTACTCGGTGTGGCTTATTTTTGTTATCAACAATAACATACCTGCTTGGTTGTCCATAAAGAGAGAGCACATAATGTTGACATTGATTGTTCCAAGTTTTTTTTTATTTAGTGGTCATCTAAATTAATTTATTATTACTAATCCATCAAATGGTAAAAATAATTATGTAATGTTTTTGTTCATTCAACTAGGTAAGTACCAAGTTAAAGATATCAACGTATATATTGAACCCCTTATCGACGAGTTGGTGGTGTTATGGAATGGGTTTACTATGTATGACATCTGTAGACCAATAGGACAAAGGCAATTTCAATTTCATGCAATGCTTTTATGGACAATACACAATGCCCTTGTGCTAACACATTTTTGTGGTATGTTCTCTTCTTGACACCACTTTTTTGGTATGTCAAAGCTAACACATTTAATCCAATTATACATGATCTTGTAGGTCTTTAGAGAAAGGGAAAATTTGCATGTCCAGTTTGTGGTCCAAAGATGAAATCTCGTCATTCAAAAAGTTTAAGAAAGTATGTGTTCGATGAGAATAGACACTTTTTACATAGAAATCATAAGTACCGAATTACTGAAAAACATCTTTTCAATGGTCTAGAAGAGACTACGTCAAAGCCATAGAGAATGACACCTCACTTATGGAAGTTGGCATACAATAAAATAAATTGTCAAGGTAATTTCATTCCATTTGATGGTTTTTGTTTCAAATTTATATTTCGATATTGTGTTTTCTTTATTGATGGTGTGATTTATCCTTGTGAAGGTCGTCAAGGCATCAATGACTAATTTCCAAAAGGACTAAAAATTTATCCTATGCAATTTACTAGGTTGTCGTACTACGAGAAACTCCCAATTGTGCATTTGTTTGATCCTATGCATATTGGAAAGAATGTAGTAGAGACATTATGGAAAATCTTAGATGGAAGGTGTGACAAAGATCAAATTGTCAAAACTTGTAGTGACATTGAAGAATCCAACCATGCAATGAAAAATGGCATTCAATCAAATAAAAATGGAGACTAGATTGATACAAGTGCCCTTAGTTGGTTATTGTCAGAGCAGCAGAGCAATGCTATAAAAGAAGTCATTAAAAAAATATGATTTCCCATAGGATTTTCTACAAACATAAACAATCTCATATCAAATAAAAGTGAATTTGGGCCAGGATTGAAAACACATGATTGGCATAAATTTATTAAGGTAATTCATGTTATTTTGTATTCACTATATATTTATATACTGCATGTAGTTTCAATTGGATTCTTTTATAAAATATTGACAAGATTATTTTACAAATATTGCAGTACATTCTACCTCTATCTCTCCCACACCACTTCGCCAACAATGTCAAACAAGTTATATATGATCTTGGAAAATACATGAGGTGGTTGTCATCTAAAGAAATAAATAAAGAAGATATTAAATATTGGAAGAGAAAAATTCCTCTTCTGATGTGTGAAATTCAAAAGTGTCTACCTCCAAATTTTTTCAATGCACAAGAACACTACCTCATACATAAGGTTGAGGAGATTGAATTGTGTGGACCTATACCAACTGGGTCAATGTGGATGGTTGAGAGGCACTTAAATTTTTTTAAAGGCTTGGTTCAATAGAGAGCACATCTTGAGGGTTCTATGGTGGAGGGATATATGGTATACCAAACCATGGTGTACATTAGTGAATACCTTCCTAAGTTTTTAGAAAATATCCATGTAGATCGTATTTGGGATCCAAACTCTATTAAAAAATTTGAAAGGGAGTACTAGATGGGCAAAGGTAGATCGAGGAAAGTGAGAGGTAAATCTAAGATGTTATTGTAGTTAATTAATTCTTATAAATCTTCAATATAGTATTATTTTGAAACAGGTGGTCGAGAGTGGGATGTAATACATTTGTATATTATGAACAATCTTGATTAGATGATGGAATGGATTGAACGATGTCAACAAAATGGTTTCTCATTAACATGGGAAGGTGTTGCTTAATTGGTTATAGAAGCTCATCGTAATGGAGATTCCAATGTTATGCCGATGGTAGTTGATCTAGTAAAGGGTTTAAGAGGTGGAGAGGTGTGTAGAAATTTATTAATGATCATAACTCGACGTATGTTTTGTATCAACTCACGATACAAATAATTTACACACACTTCAAAAATTGTAGGTCAAGCACCACAAAGCTATGTAATATCATGGCCACAAATTTTGCATAAAAAGGTTGGATGACACAAAGAAAACTTGTGATTCTAAGATAACTGCAATTTTTGAGGTCACCAATATATCATCTAGAAATGACATACATCCTCAACAATCTCAAAATCAATACTATGGCATCTTGGATGATATAATTGAGTGTGAATTTAACACCTTCAAAGTAGTTCTATTCATTGTCAAATGGTACAGGTTACTACTAAATCAAAATGATCTAGATAGAATGGTTATTCAACATGATAATGGATTTACAATGATCAATACAAGGTCATTTGAGCCAGTTGGAGATGAGCCTTATGTTCTTCCAACCCAATCCGATCAAGTGTTTTACTTAGAGGTTCCACATAAATAGGGTTGGTCATTTTTCATTAGACATGATCCAAGAGGAAGGATGATAAAGTATAATGTTATGGAAGAAGAAGATATTGAAGATGATGAAGATCAAGATGATGGTGATGACGATGATGGTGATGATGATGATGGTGATGATGATGATGATGATGATGATGATGATGATGATGGAAATGGTGATGATGATGATGATGGTGATGATGGAGATGATGATGGCGATGATGATGATGATGATGATGATGATGAAGATAATCAATGACTACAAACATCGTCACCCCTTCTGTTGATGATCTTGCATTCCATATATAAGGTAAATTTGTTCATGTTTACAATGTTGCATATTATTCATGTGGTCTTCTAAGTTATTTGTAGCATACATGTATCATGTAATTTTTAGCTAACTTAAGATAAATGATTAACATATGTAGGAAGTTTGATTACATATTTATTGTGTTCATTTCTAATGATTACAACATATGTTATTTATAGTTACCAATGTTTATGTTGTGTCTGATTATGACCCTTTTTGCAAATAGTCAATTGACTACAGGTACATCATTACCCCTTCTGTTGATGATCTTGCATTCCATATATAAGGGAAATTTGTTCATGTTTGCGATGTTGCCTATTGTTCATGTTGTCTTCTAAGTTATTTGTAGCAAACGTGTATCATGTAATTTTTAGCTAACTTAAGGTAAATGATTAACATATGCAGGAAATTTGATTACATATTTATTGTGTTCATTTCTAAAGATTACAACATATGTTATTTATAATTACAATGTTTATATTGTGTCTGATTGTCACCCTTTTTATAAATAGTCAATTGACTACATTTACATCGTCACCCCTTCTATTGATGATCTTGCATTCCATTTATAAGGTAAATATGTTCATGTTTACGCGTATCATGTAATTTTTAGCTAACTTAAGATAAATGATTAACATATGCAAGAAATTTGACCCGTTTGGCATGGATTGTGCACAGTGACATGGATCAATAGGTATAAGTCAATAAAAAGACATAATTTTCTTATATTCTTCTTGTTTATCATTGAGCACGTATGTTACAAATAGACATATTATATAATCATATAATGTATATATAGACAAAGAAGGTCTGTATAGAAATATAATTGTATAATCACTTTCAACTTTCTACATTTTATATTTGTCACTTTCACTTTCCATTTGATGGATTGAAGGACCCACCAAATAGGTACTTGTTAGATCTATCTACATCGAATGAGGGAAATGAGGAAATGGTAGATGAAAGCTCTACATGTAGTATGGCTAATATAGGGAGATCAACTAGAGGTCAAAAGAATAGAATTTTTTTTGATAAACACATGCAATTTTTCCTTGCTAATGGGGGGTCATGTTCTTATGATGATGAGACCAAAGGTGACATCAAGGTGCCCTTTCAGTACACACACATTGAGAAAGAATGGGTACCCAATGAGTTACCTCCAATTAACACATATTTTTGTGTTAATGAAAGGATATATCGCATTGCTCCATCCTCATTACATGGTTTGGGCCTATTTTTCATGGATGGGATAAAGGTATGTTACAACAAAGTTGTTGAATTGTTCAAGTATGTCAGTCCATGTTACAATTACAATGATTGGATGCAGATTGTTTGATATAAAAAAAAGTATGCGTAGGGATGGGGTATCAGCTAATTATATATAATGGAAAGAAAATAATCAAAGTAAAAGATTTTCTATGTGCATTGATGGGAGACCAAAAAAAATAGGTAATATTGCAAGTTTTCTAAATAGTACACGACCTTCTTCAACTAGTAAGCAACCCAATTGCATATTTGAGGTGCATGAGGGGAATGAAGTTTTTGTTTGTGCAATAAAATTAATAAGTGCAGGGGAAGAATTGCTAATCGATTACCATTTAGATCGCATAGATACAAACAAAGTTACTATCATGAGGGTTGTAAGTGTATACACCTAAAAACCTTTAGAAAATAAAGTATTTTTATTTTCTGAAAAATTCCTGATGACATCATCATTTATTAATTAATTATTTATTTAATTAATTAATTTATTTTTATACCATTAAATCCCTTTATCTTAATTAAAAATATTTAATTAAGGAATGCCTCCCAAAAATGTTTAAATCTTATTTAAACATTATTTCCTTATTTATTAATTATTTAATTAATAAATTGACCAAAAAAACCCAAAATAAATAAAAAATTTATTTTTTGCCCAAAACTTGGCCAATTTCCTTAAGACCACTAACCTCTTCCAAAATCTTCTAATCCTTCTTTAATTTTGATTAAAGGCTAATCCCATCATTTCCTACCCCTAATCCCAACTCAAAATATTTAATTAAGATTAAATATTAATCCTCATGTTTATTAAAAAAGTTTTAATAAATATCTCCTCAACCCAAACCCTTGAAATAAATAAAACTTTATTTATTTCCTAAAAATCTAATTTATCCTCATCCTAAGAAGTTCTAGACTCTTCTAGAAAGTCTTCATCCTCATCCTAGGAAATTCTAGACTATTCTAGAAAGTCTTTATCCTCATCCAAATTCTAGACTCTTCTAGAAGATGTCATTAAAACTAATCCTAATCCCCTCCTAACCTTGTCACATTCCCTAAACATGAGTTAAAACTTCCTAACCCAAGCCAAAGTTAACAAATATCTCCTCCTTCACCCACCCTCATTAAATGCCATCCACTTGCCTATCCCTAAGCTAATCCTAAACCATCCTAATCCATCCTCTAATCATTTGTACAAGCCTAATCAAGCTTAAAACCTTCCTAATCAATTCCAAGTCAAAATTGCTCTCATCTCCCTCAAAATATCTCAACCATAAAACTTTATGAAGCCCACTAGGCCATAAATGACTCTTCCAAACCTTTTTATTGCTCTTACAAGTCATTATGAGGGTCTTTATGAAGATTTTATCCCATGAGCCTCCTTTGTTGACTCATCCTTCCCCTTTTCTCCATCCTCTCACCATGTGACATGTGTCACTCCTTGATTGACTGTAAGGAAGCACAATCCATGTGCTCTCCTCTCATGCAATCTGAGCCCTCCATGAGCTTTTCCCCATCCTTGCATCTTAGCCTTCAATCCCTCAAGCCTCTTGCCTATAAATTGGATCCTTCCCCTTTGCAAAATAACACAATCCATGAAGTAAAGTCATAATGCCATTTTAAGAAGCCATTTTACATCAAAACCATACACTAACACCCAAATTCCAACTCCATTTGAAGCCCTTTTTGAAGCATAAAAGCTTGAGCATACATCCTATCTATTTAGACAAAGCTACTCAACAAGAGAGCTTCTCATTGAGAGAGCCCATTAATGGCTCATATTCTCAATTGAGAATTCATCTTAGTCTATCTTGAAGCTTATGAATTTTGTTTAGTTTGTAGAAGCTTTATTTAAATTTGGTTTCTATTAGCATACTAACATTGCTCATATACAGTAATTACTATTTACCATTTTGTTAATAAGTTTTTTTTTGCTGTCTATTACTTTCAGTTAGCTGAATTTTTAATGTTTATTCTTTGTGATAGGATGATATGAATCCAATAGATGATAGAGGTCACCAGGATTCTACTCCCACCCCTTCTTCAGTGAGGGTAAACCTTTTTGAAATTGTACAAATTAGATAGTTGAAAAAGTTATATTATTACATTATTTTATTTACGATTTTTGAGTTTTTATGATAGTTTTACTAATATTCCTCTCACAATTTGATGTTCAAGATAAGGGTAAAGCACCAGTAGTAAGTACCAAGCCACTAGCTATGCCTTCTGATGAGGATATTGCTAAAACTCCCAATTTCACAAAATGTTGAAGAAAAAAAAATTAAAAATTAATTTACAAGTAATGAAAATTTTGGATGAGGCAAATATGGAATCCAAGTAGATGATGAAGAGGCTATCAGATTTGAGAGCTCAAGCTCATCATTATGAAGTAAGCTCCAATGAATCTTTACTTATAACAAAAGTTCAATAAAGATTCATATTTTATAAGCTTTTATGTTGTGAAGTAAAATATGTAATATTGCAAAAATACTTTATTGATGCAATTTTTTTAAAGAGTTATAAGAAACTTTAACTACTAAATTCTTGTTATATAGGATTTTTTGGCAACTGATCCACAACTTGGTCAAGGACAAAATGGCGAGGCTGGTAGTAGCAGAGCTCCAACTGCCACTGGTAAAATAATCTTTTAGTTGACAAGTTAGAAGGAATTTTTTATTTTGAACATTCAAGACTTCTTAACTCTTACTTTTATTATTTTAGAATGTCTTTGCTAACAATGTATTGTTCAAGTCATCCAGTGCAGGAGACTCCTACGAGGTTGATAGACGCCCGTACAAGATTGTCAACTACAATGACAACAACAAGGGGACATCTAGCTGGTAAATCCTTATTTTGCTATATTTGGTTTTGTGTTGATTATGAGTTGATAATATGTACTTTAATCTTGGGTGCATCACATAGTGTATTATTTTTTTTGTGGTACAAGATGGACCATCTGGTATGCCACCAAATGTGAATCATAGTGCATGTATTGGTGATAATTCACCATCATTTCCTAGAGCAGCCCATGTTTCTAGCAAAGGAGCTATGCAGACATCGTTGTTGATTGACGATGATGAATCAATGCCCCTGAAATGTCCTAAGATTCCAGGAACTTTAAATAATTATTTTTTATATTGTAATAAGGATTTTCTTGCAAGATATAAACATGATAGGAAGTGGTGAATGCAAGGGTTTTTGATGTGGAGTGATGCCTCATGAACTTCTTTAGTATATCGTATTGTGCAAGTTGTTTAATTATTTTGGAATTCCTTTTTATTAGGGATTTGGTAGGATCATCTGAATTATCAATGACCTTTTGTCTATACTAGTAATTCTCTAGTTTAGTAATTCTGTAAATTGCAATTTCATGCTTTCAGTAGAAGATACTAACCAATTTTTCTATAGAGAACCAAACGTCGGAGTCTTCTTTTATATTCAATGTTCAGTTTTCAATGATTTCCCACATCATTGCTATTTCCTGTTAGAGTTTTAGAGTGCTCACTTTTAGCTTCACTATCTATTTTAGCAATATTTGTTTTCCATAATATCCCAGGTATGATCAGTAACAACATCAATTAAGAATGACAAAAAATGAAGGTCATGGCAAGTTATATGTATTATGAACTATTTTTTTTTTCAAAGTATACTGATTAACATAGTCACAGTACATTTTTTAGTTTTAGAACATCAGCAATAGAAGCTTGGTAGAGTTTGATTGGTTTTAGACATTTTACAATTTTTTTCGAACTTCTTTTTTGTTCAATTTTGGTCAAGTTGATCCTCCAACCTTGAAATAAATCACTAAAAAGATGAAATGTATCTCATTTTATGTATTTGTTATTCACTATGAAATATATTCTTCGCATGATTCATTTTAATGGTTTTTACTATTAATTATCCCATGAAATTTTTTGCAAGAAACGATACATTTTATAGGAGGCTTTATGACCTCACGCTGCGAAAATTTGGGCCCACCATACATAAAAGGTGGAACATCATAACTGAACTAATTTTATCCCACTATTTTTTTTCATATCATTAATTGGTGCAATATTTTTCCTTTCATTCGGGTCTTTTCTTATACTAGCTATATCTAACAATTTTGTGTTTTTTCTTAAAAGGTGGAACTACCAAGATCAAAAATTAAAAGATGAACTCATCAAAGATATAGAGCATGAGTTTGGTAGTAATATTTATTATCATAAGAAATTGTTACAAAAAGCTTCCAGATATCTTAAGTTTATGAGGGACACATATAGAAAGAGTCTTGTCCTAAACCTGAAGTATGAGCCTCCTCCCTTTGTTTCAGTGAGGACTAGAATGAGTTCATTTTGGATGCAAAGCAAAAAGAGGAACATCCAAAAGATAGTACAACAACAAATCTAAAAAGGTATGCAATAGTATTAACTACTAGTACATTAATGAGAAAATTTAGGGTTCAACTTCAGTATCAACAATTTCAACTAGTTCAATTTAATCTATCTATTGATGAAAGGTATGTAATTCATATGCTGACACAATTGCTTATAAATCTCAATCTCAATGCTGAAACAGCTGTATATATCTCAATCTGGGCATAAATCCTTCATAAGATATAAATAGTGCACTTATAACTTCACATATAGCTATATTATGTCTTGAAAATATAGTAATGCTCAACTACATGTATCATAGTTGTATGTGTTAGTAGTATAGGTGATAAATGATATTCAGTCAGTGTAATGACAAGTACAATTTTTTGAAAAACTTTGCAAGAATTTTACTAATGGTCAGTCTCCTAAAAGTAATAAGCATCACGTTCAATTCCAAAAACACAAGTTAATGACAACTGAGCACTCTCCTAACAGTATGGTGTAGTTAAGTTATAGGGTGCTAAATTGGTATTGTACCTGTAGGTGTCTAAGATGTATTTTATTTGGCTACACTGGTACCTGATATCTACTAAGATGCATACTGTTTGATTGATGGTACACATATTATTGCCTCTAAATTTGATATGCCAAAGGCATATTTTGCCCGAGTTTTTGCTGTCCTTGAGGCCTCTTGTAAATAATTTTTAATCCTTGCATCTCATATCCACTTATTCAAAGCATCAATTCATGAAAGAGGGAGAAACTAAAACTATCAAATAGCCTCCTCTTGCTGTTCCTAGTTTTGACTCATCAATATTCAAGTTCCCAAGAGTAGACCCTTCTAGTTAGCCACAGGCTTAATAATTCTATTTGAGCTCAATGCATCATCAAGGAATTGAATAAGATACTTAGTACAAAGAGAAAAGCTATCATGTGTAATGTTCCCTTTTTAAATCTAAGCACTACATTGAATTACTGTTAGCAAGTAGTTAGGAAATAAAGGTTCTCATAGCCATTTAGTCAGATCGAGACTAAAATCTCCAGCCTTCAACTAGAATAAATAAAATCCTATCAATAGTTAAGTAGATTAAGACAAGTCTTAAGTGATGAGTCTTCTGCTAGAACAATGCTAGGTAGTTCCTGTTAGTTGCTAGTTATCTTAGCAAATTAGTGAGGATTTTGTTTCAGTTACAACCACCATTTATAAAATCAGTTCCATGTAGTGTGGATGCCAAAAAAGCACTTGATGCACAAAGGTGATGTCTTTTAAATTGAAAACAAAAAAATACTTAATTTCTAGCTATGGGTAAAAAGGAATGCTACTAAAACAATATGAAATTTGACATTCACCCTCAAGTTTATACCTATTGCAGCCTTGGGGATAAAAACACTTTGAGTGTGGAACCTATGGATACTTTGTAGGACATCAAGAACCAGTAGGTAATGATACCAAGAAAATGCTACCAGACTCATGCCTTTCCACTAAGCGTATAGACTCTAAACTGTAGTTTGAACCAGTGGTTCCTCCATGAAACCCCCCCCCCCCCCTACTTGGATTTTCAAGACCATAATCCTCTTAATTGAATTCTTAACTCCTACACATAAATTGTCCTTCATTCTTGTTGCTACAGAGATATCTAAGATCTCTAGACATGAACAACCTCTAAACCAAGATAGTCTCATTTAAATCTACAACCTTTTATAAGACAAATTTGTCCTAAAATTCACACCAATCTCTTCCTCCCTCCCAAGCTCCTTGATTCAAATTATCTCTTTGATGATTGTATGTCAAATAAACTAGGCTTGTTGCTCACTCATCCCTTGAGATCTTCAAATTGATGTTACATTTTTATTTTCCAAATCTACCATCATGACCTAAGCAAGCTGGATTGATACAAATATTTATGCTCATTCCACCCAAGCAAGTAGGCAGAGTACTTTCTTTGCATGTTCAAGAGATAGATATTTAGAAATCTCCTTATATAATCATTGTCCTAATATTATCAATGAAGAAACTAAACTTAGAAGATGATTAAGAACTATAATAATCCTTGTTCTATGAAAAAATTAAGCCAACATCAAGTCCACTCTAATTAGATAAAATATTGTACTTCTCAGTATATCACAAAGTCTAGATACAACTCTTGCCAATACTTCACCCTTCACAATATAAGAAGAATTATTAAAACTTATTTAAGAGTAATAATAAGATTCTATTGAAGAGTACTGATCATTTAATAAAAAAATCTCCTCAAAATGTATCTGTACATGGGTAGCTATTTGTGTGGCAAATTACTATAGTTTTGGGATGTGTTTCAACTCTCTTCCCCAAGCTAAGAGAGTTGATCAATAGGAGAAGGGAGCTTATGATGATATGGGGATAGAAAAAAATTCAAAAAATCAAGGAGTTCCAGGTCCATCCTTTGCATTCTGTATTTGCTTCTTCTGGTTTATGTGCATTTTGTTTGTGCTGGTAATTCAATTAGTTGCATTTAATTAGAGGATTCATGGGCACATGTTGAGAGATATTTTTAGAAGATCAAACTGAGCTCAACTTGGAGACCAATTTTTGTTGTGCAATCCATTTTCTTCTATTTTTTGATAGATTTTTGAGTTGTAATGCCTAGATACACTTTGTAAATGGATAAAAATATGTGCATAATAGTTATAAATTAGTATAGGAGTAGTTATGCATATAATTTCACGCATTTTCACTATAATTTTATTTTTATGCATGGTTAGAACACTAGCTATAGTTTCTTAGTTTAGGAATTGAAGCATTATATAAACAAGTATGTACAATGTAAATAATATTGAAAATTTTTTTGCAATAAAGCTTTATGCAATTGGTGCTTCACTGATGGTGTGAGAATTCTTATATCTATGTCATTTCATTTTTTTCCACATCTTGTTCAAACCATATAATGCAATCTCATCTATGAAGCATATTAAAAGCTAAGGATTTGGAGTGACTCATATACAATTCATTTTTTTTCATTCATTATATGGTTTGAACAAGTGTGGAAAAAAATCAGATTTTTATTATGAATTTTCTATTCACCAATCTATGTTAAACTAATCAACAAAGATTTGGTCCTCTGAGTTGCAGCGATTTTGAGAAAAAAACCTAACTTTTAATCACCATATCTTAAATGAATTTTCACGTTGAGGTGATCCGAGTTTGATCAACTATTCTCGATACAAGTTGGTTTTGAGTTGATGGTGTAAGTGAAGGAAAGTTTTACCAAGTTCTACTTTATGAACTGGATGCTATTCACAAGGTCAATTTCCTAATACTCACTATAGTACTTGCTATTCAATTGAAATAGACACGACTCATTAGTTTGTTTGTATTCTCTTTGGATTTTGTTAAAGAAGACACCTAAATGCTATATGAACTAAAAGTTTTGTGGTGTCAACAGGCTTGTAGATCTCTTGAGCCAAATTGCCAGCCCCAGTGACATTTGTTGTTGTTCAAAAGCGGCACCATACTAGACTATTTGCAAACAATCATGTAGCTAGGCATTCTATAGATAGACGTGGGAACATCTTGCCAAGTCTTTAGTACATAGTAAAGCAACTAAATTTCATAAATTGTTTTTTTGATAGTTGATTTGCTTAAATATTGCCCATCAAAAATTACTTAGTACATCTCATCTTTTTTCTACACAGGAGCTTGCAGTTCTAAAGAATCTGATAATGAAGAATCTGAAGAAGATATTGTAGCAAAGGTATATTTGGTATTCTTTTTAAAGTGAAAATGTGACTAGAAATTTTGTATATTATCATATTTCACATGCAGAAAGGTCAAATTGTAATTAGAGGTGAAGCTGTATGGATTTAAGTTTCTTCTTCATTATTTATAATGCTCTAGATTCCTCCTTTGTAGCTGTTAAAATACTTGTTTATTTTTACCTTTCCAGATACCCTTTACCGGGTTCTTCAAGATTCCAAAATATCTTGGGCTGACCCCACTCCAACATGTCCTAACTCCTACCTAGTTCACAGACCTAACTTCTTTCTATATGTGTCTTCTTCTTACTACTCCATCCGCAGGTTGCAAACAAATCATCCTTCTTCCACCAATGAGTCATTCCATTCAAGAAAGACCATGTCTGACGATATCAATGCACAAAAAAATAGGGAGACAATTGCTAGACTGTGGTCTAACTAAAAAATAAAAGGCAATGGAAAATTTTATTGTCCTTGCAAAATGTGTAAGGGCTTAAAAACTCAAAGATATCTAATCACAACAGCTGAGCAACATTGTAGGCAACATGGTCAAATTGAAGGGGGAAACAAATATCGCCCATTGGTATGTATTTTAATAGTTTATAAATTACATAAGACATGATTTGATGATGACATCATGGTCATGGTTAATATAAGGTCATCATATTCATATAGGTCAACATCCCTGAGTTTCATGTTATGGACCATGACAATTCGAAGAATGCAGATTTCCAAATGAGGGAACATGGAGGCATGAATATTGAAGTAGAAGGTAATGATACCATGGAAGAAGACCAAGATGATCATGATGATCAAGATGATGATGATGATGATGATAATGATCTTGACGCAGAGCTTGATGTACCTTTACTTGAGAAGGCACACCAGTCCCTATATGAAGGCTCCAAAACAACTCTTCTTGCTGCTGTATTGCTATTGGTGAACTTGAAGGTTATGAATGGTTTATCCAACATAGCAATGACACATATGTTAAGGTATGCCATCTTCTTTCATTATTTTACTTGTAATTCCCTTATAATTAACATTGGGTTCTTGTAGCAATTAATATTCTTTCAATTAACAAATTATATTTTTGGTTGTAGGTTGATAGGTGAGTGTTTGTTACCATCATCAAACATTCTACCTTGCTTGTACCGAGAATTATCTGCCATCATGAAAGATATTGGAATGGAGTATCAAACAATACATGCATGTCTGAACGATCATATTATATATCATTTACAACATGAATTTGCAACACAATGCCCTACTTGTCGTATCAGTAGATATCAATCAGATTGATTAACAAAAAAGGTGCCTCACAAGGTTCTTGAACATACTCCCATTATTCCATGTCTGCAATGATTATTCAGGTGCAATAGCTTGGCACAATTTATGGATTACCATGCATGCCATAGAAGTCAAGATGACATTATACGAATGCCTGCAGATGGTTCGACATTTAAGGAAATAGAGGAAAAATGGCCACACTTTAAAGAAGAACCTCTTAATCTCAAGCTTTTATTGGTAGCAGACGGTGTCAATCCTTTTGGAGAGATGAGATCTACTTACTCGGTGTGGCTTATTTTTGTTATCAACAATAACATACCTGCTTGGTTGTCCATAAAGAGAGAGCACATAATGTTGACATTGATTGTTCCAAGGTTTTTTTTATTTAGTGGTCATCTAAATTAATTTATTATTACTAATCCATCAAATGGTAAAAATAATTATGTAATGTTTTTGTTCATTCAACTAGGTAAGTACCAAGTTAAAGATATCAACGTATATATTGAACCCCTTATCGATGAGTTGGTGGTGTTATGGAATGGGGTTAGTATGTATGACATTTGTAGACCAATAGGACAAAGGCAATTTCAATTTCATGCAATGCTTTTATGGACAATACACAATGCCCTTGGGCTAACACATTTTTGTGGTATGTTCTCTTCTTGACACCACTTTTTTGGTATGTCAAAGTTAACACATTTAATCCAATTATACATGATCTTGTAGGTCTTTAGAGAAAGGGAAAATTTGCATGTCCAGTTTGTGGTCCAAAGATGAAATCTCGTCATTCAAAAAGTTTAAGTATGTGTTCGATGAGAATAGACACTTTTTGCATAGAAATCATAAGTACAGAATTACTAAAAAACATCTTTTCAATGGTCTAAAATAGACTACATCAAAGCCACAGAGAATGACACCTCACTTATGGAAGTTGGCATACAATAAAATAAATCGTCAAGGTAATGTCATTCCATTTGATGGTTTTTGTTTCAAATTTATATTTCGATATTGTGTTTTCTTTATTGATGATGTGATTTATGCTTGTGAAGGTCGTCAAGGCATCAATGACTAATTTCCAAAAAGACTAAAAATTTATCCTATGCAATTTAATAGGTTGTCGTACTACGAGAAACTCCCAATTGTGCATTTGTTTGATCCTATGCATATTGGAAAGAATGTAGTAGAGACATTATGAAAAATCTTGGATGGAAAGTGTGACAAAGATCAAATTGTCAAAACTTGTAGTGACATTGAAGAATCCAACCATGCAATGAAAAATGGCATTCAATCAAATAATAATGGAGACTAGATTGATACAAGTGCCCTTAGGTGGTTATTGTCAAAGCAGCAGAGCAATGCTATAAAAGAAGTCATTAAAAAAATATGATTTCGCATAGGATTTGCTACAAACATAAACAATCTCATATCAAATAAAAGTGAATTTGGGCCAGGATTGAAAACACACGATTGGCATAAATTTATTAAGGTAATTCATGTTATTTTGTATTCACTATATATTTATATACTGCATGTAGTTTCAATTGCATTCTTTTATAAAATATTTTTACAAATATTGTAGTACATTCTACCTCTATCTCTCCCACACCACTTTGCCAACAATGTCAAACAGGTTACATATGATCTGTGAAAATACATGAGGTGATTGTCATCTAAAGAAAGCAATAAAGAAGATATTAAATATTGGAAGAGAAAAATTCCTTTTCTAATGTGCGAAATGCAAAAATGTCTACCTCCAAATTTTTTCAATGCACAAGAACACTACCTCATACATAAGGTTGAGGAGATTGAATTGTGTGGACCTATACCAACTGGGTCAATGTGGATGGTTGAGAGGCACTTAAATTTTTTGAAAGGTTTGGTTCAATAGAGAGCACATCTTGAGTGTTCTATGGTGGAGGGATATATGGTATACCAGACCATGGTGTACATTAGTGAATACCTTCCTAAGTTTGTAGCAAATATCCATGAAGATTGTATTTGGGATCCAAACTCTATTAAAAAATTTGAAGGGGAGTACTTGATGGGCAAAGGTAGATCGAGGAAGGTGAGAGGTAAATCTAAGATGTTATTATAGTTTATTAATTCTTATAAATCTTCAATATAGTATTTTTTTGAAATAAGTTGTCGAGAGTGGGATGTAATACATTTGTATATTATGAACAATCTTGATTGGATGATAGAATGAATTGAACGATGTCAAAAAAATGGTTGCTCATTAACATGGGAAGGTGTTGCTTCATTGGTTATAGAAGCTCATCATAATGGAGATTCCAATGTTATGCCGATGGTAGTTGATCTAGTAAAGGGTTTAAGAGGTGGAGAGGTGTGTAGAAATTTATTAATGATCATAACTCGATGTATGTTTTGTATCAACTCACGATGCAAATAATTTACACACAATTCAAAAATTGTAGGTCAAGCACCACAAAGCTATGTACTATCATGGCCACAAATTTTGCATAAAAAGGTTGGATGACACAAAGGAAACTTGTGATTTTGGGATAACTGCAATTTTTGAGGTCACCAATATATCATCTAGAAATGACATACATCCTCAACAATCTCAAAATCAATACTATGGCATCTTGGATGATATAATTGAGTGTGAATTTAACACCTTCAAAGTAGTTCTATTCCTTGTCAAATGATACAGGTTACGACTAAATCAAAATGATCTAGATAGAATGGTTATTCAACATGATAATGGATTTACAATGATCAATACAAGGTCGTTTGAGCCAATTGGAGATGAGCCTTATATTCTTCCAAGCCAATGCGAGAAAGTGTTTTACTTAGAGGTTCCACATAAATAGGGTTGGTCAGTTTTCATTAGACATGATCCAAGAGGAAGGATGATAAAATATAATGTTATGGAAGAAGAAGATATTGAAGATGATGAAGAAGCAGATGATGAAGATCAAGATGATGGTGATGACGATGGTGGTGATGATGATGATGGTGATGGTGATGATGATGATGATGATGGTGATGATGATGATGATGATGGCAATGGTGATGATGGCAATGATGATGGTGATGATGGCGATGATGATGATGATGATGATGATGATGATGAAGAAGAAGATAATCAATGACTACAAACATCGTCACCCCTTCTGTTGACGATCTTGCATTCCATATATAAGGTAAATTTGTTCATGTTTACAATGTTGCATATTATTCATGTTGTCTTCTAAGTTATTTGTAGCATACATGTATCATGTAATTTTTAGCTAACTTAAGATAAATGATTAACATATGTAGGAAGTTTGATTACATATTTATTGTGTTCATTTCTAATGATTACAACATATGTTATTTATAGTTACCAGTGTTTATGTTGTGTTTGATTATGACCCTTTTTGCAAATAGTCAATTGACTACAGGTACATCATCACCCCTTTTGTTGATGATCTTGCATTCTATATATAAGAGAAATTTGTTCATGTTTGTGATGTTGCCTATTGTTCATGTTGTCTTCAAAGTTATTTGTAGCAAATGTGTATCATGTAATTTTTAGCTAACTTAAGGTAAATGATTAACATATGTAAGAAATTTGATTACATATTTATTGTGTTCATTTCTAATGATTACAACATATGTTATTTATAATTACAATGTTTATATTGTGTCTGATTGTCACCCTTTTTGTACATAGTCAATTGACTACAAGTACATCGTCACCCCTTCTATTGATGATCTTGCATTCCATATATAAGGTAAATATGTTCATGTTTACGCGTATCATGTAATTTTTAGCTAACTTAAGATAAATGATTAACATATGCAAGAAATTTGACCCGTTTGGCGTGGATTGTGCACAATGACATGGATCAATAGGTATAAGTCAATAAATAGACATAATTTTCTTATATTCTTCTTGTTTATCATTGAGCACGTATGTTACAAATAGACATATTATATAATCATATAATGTATATATAGACAAAGAAGGTTCGTATAGAAATATAATTGTATAATCACTTTCAACTTACTACATTTTATATTCGTCACTTTCACTTTCCATTTGATGGATTGCAGGACCCACCAAATAGGTACTTCTTAGATCTATCTACATCGAATGAGGGAAATGAGGAAATGGTAGATGAAAGCTCTACATTTAGTATGGCTAAAATAGGGAGATCAACTAGAGGTCAAAAGAATAGAATTTTTTTTGATAAACACATGCAATTTTTCCTTTCTAATGGGGGGTCATGTTCTTATGATGATGAGACCAAAGGTGACATCAAGGTGCCCTTTCAGTACACACACATTGAGAAAGAATGGGTACCCAATGAGTTACCTCCAATTAACACATATTTTTGTGTTAATGAAAGGATATATCACATTGCTCCATCCTCATTACATGGTTTGGGCCTATTTTTCATGGATTGGATAAAGGTATGTTACAACAAAGTTGTTGAATTGTTCAAGTATGTCAGTCCATGTTACAATTACAATGATTGGATGCAGATTGTTCAATATAAAAAAAGTATGCATAGGTATGGGGTATCAGCTAATTATATACAATGGAAAGAAAATAATCAAAGTAAAAGATTTTCTATGTGCATTGATGGGAGACCAAAAAAAAAAGGTAATATTGCAAGTTTTCTAAATAGTACACGACCTTCTTCAACTAGTAAGCAACCCAATTGCATATTTTGAGGCGCATGAGGGGAATGAAGTTTTTGTTTGTGAAATAAAATTAATAAGTGCAGGGGAAGAACTGCTAATCGATTACCACTTAGATCGCATAGATACAAACAAAGTTACTATCATGAGGGTTGTAAGTACTATTTACCATTTTGTTAATAAGTATTTTTTTGTTGTCTATTGCTTTCAATTAGCATATTTTTTAATGTTTAATCTTTGTGACAGGATGATATGAATCCAATAGATGATAGAGGTTACCAGGATTCTACTCCCACCCCTTCTTTAGTGGGGGTAAACCTTTTTGAAATTGTACAAATTAGATAGTTGAAAAATGTTATATTATTACATTATTGTATTTACAATTTTTGAGTTTTTATGATATTTTCACTGATATTCCTCTCACAATTTGATGTTCAAGATAAGGGTAAAGCACCAGTAGTAAGTACCAAGCCACTAGCTATGCCTTCTGATGAGGATATTTCTGAAACTCCCAATTTCACAAAAATGTTGAAGAAAAAAATTTAAAAAATTAATTTACAAGTAATGAAAATTTTGGATGAGGCAAATATGGAATCCAAGTAGATGATGAAGAGGCTATCAGATTTGAGAGCTCAAGCTCATCATGATGAAGTAAGCTCCAATGAATCTTTACTTATAACAAAAGTTCAATAAAGATTTATATTTTATAAACTTTTATGTTGTGAAGTAAAATATGTGATATTGCAAAAATACTTTATTTATGCAATTTTTTAAAAGAGTTGTAAGAAACTTTAACTACTAAATTCTTGTTATATAGGATTTTTTGGCAACTGATCCACAACTTGGTCAAGGACAACATGGTGAGGCTGGTAGTAGCAGAGCTCCAACTACCACAGGTAAAATAATCTTTTAGTTGACAAGTTAGAAGGAATTTTTTATTTCAAACATTCAAAACTTCTTAACTCTTTTATTATTTTAGAATGTCTTTGCTTACAATGTATTGTTCAAGTCATCCAGTGCAGGAGACTCCTAATAGGTTGATAGATGCCCGTACGAGATTGCCAACTACAATGACGACAACAAGGGGACATCTAGCTAGTAAATCCTTATTTTTCTATATTTGGTTTTGTGTTGATTATGAGTTGATAATATGTACTTTAATCTTGGGTGCATCACATAGTGTATTATTTTTTTTGTGGTACGAGATGGACCATCTGGTACGGCACCAAATGTGAATCATAGTGCTTGTATTGGTGATAATTCACCATCATTTCCTAGAGCTGCCCATGTTTCTAGCACAAGAGCTATGCAAACATCGTTGTTGATTGCCGATGATGAATCAATGCCTTTGAAATGTCCTAAGATTCCAGGTACTTTAAATAATTATTTTTTATATTGTAATAAGGATTTTCTTGCAAGACATAAACATGATAGGAAGTGGTGAATGCAAGGGTTTTTGATGTGGAGTGATGCCTCATGAACTTCTTTAGTATATCGTATTGTGCAAGTTGTTTAATTATTTTGGAATTCCTTTTTATTAGGGATTTGGTAGGATCATCTGAATTATCAATGACCTTTTGTATATTCTAGTAATTCTCTTGTTTAGTAATTATGTACATTGCAATTTCATGCTTTTAGTAGAAAATACTAACCAATTTTTTTATAGAGAACCAAAAGTGGGAGTCTTCTTTCATATTCAATGTTCAGTTTTCAATGATTTCCCACATCATTGCTATTGCCTGTTAGAGTTTTAGAGTGCTCACTTTTAGCTTCACTATCTATTTTAGCAATATTTGTTTTCCATAATATCCCAGGTATGATCAGTAACAACATCAATTAAGAATGACAAAAAATGAAGGTCATGGCAAGTTATATGTATTATGAGCTATTTTTTTTTCAAAGTATACTGATTAACATAGTCACAATACATTTTTTAGTTTTAGAACATCAACAATAGAACCTTGGTAGAGTTTGATTGGTTTTAGACATTTTAAATTTTTTTCCAAACTTCTTTTTTGTTCAATTTTGGTCAAGTTGATCCTCCAACCTTGAAATAGATCACTAAAAAGATGAAATGTATCTCATTTTATGTATTTGTTATTCACTATGAAATGTATTCTTTGCATTATTCATTTTAATGGTTTTTACTATTAATTATCCCATGAAATTTTTTGCAAGAAACGATCCATTTTATAGGAGGCTTTATGACCTCACACTGCAAAGATTTGGGGCCACCATATAGAAAAGGTGGAACATCATAACTGAACTAATTGTATCCCACTATTTTTTTTCATATCATTAATTGGTGCAACATTTTTCCTTTCATTCGGGTCTTTTCTTATACTAGCTATATCTAACAATTTTGTGTTTTTTCTTAAAAGGTGGAACTACCAAGATAAAAAATTAAAAGATGAGCTCATCAAAGATATAGAGAATGAGTTTGAAAGTAATATTTATTATCATAAGAAATTGTTACAAAAAGCTTCCAGATATCTTAAGGTTATGAGGGACACATATAGAAAGAGTCTTGTCCTAAACCTGAAGTATGAGCATCCTCTCTTTGTTTTAGTGAGGGACTAGAATGAGTTCATTTTGGATGCAAAGGAGAAAGGGGAACATCCAAAAGATAGTACAACAACAAATCTGAAAAGGTATGCAATAGTATTAACTACTAGTACATTAATGAGAAAATTTAGGGTTCAACTTCAGTATCAACAATTTTAACTAGCTCAATTTAATCTATCTATTGATGAAAGGTATGTAATTCATATGCTGACACAATTGCTTATAAATCTCAATCTCAATCTGAGCATAAATCCTACATAAGATTTAACTAACACAACTGCTTATAAATCCTAAATTCATATGCTAACACAATTGCTTATAAATCTCAATCTCAATGCTAAAACAATTGTATATATCTCAATTTGGGCATAAATCCTACATAAGATATAAATAGTGCACTTATAACTTCACATATAGCTATATTATGTCTTGAAAATATAGTAATTCTCAACTACATGTACCATAGTTGTATGTGTTAGTAGTATAGGTGATAAATGATATTTAGTCAGTGTAATGACAAGTACAATTTTTTTGAAAAACTTTGCAAGAATTTTACTAATGGTCAGTCTCCTAAAAGTAATAAGCATCATGTTCAATGCAAAAAACATAAGTTAATGACAACTGAGCACTATCTTGACAGTATGGTGTAGTTAAGTTATAGGATGCTAAACTGGTATTGTACCTGTAGGTGTCTAAGATGTATTTTGTTTGGCTACACTGGTACCTGATATCTACTAAGATGCATACTGTTTGATTCATGGTACACATATTATTGCCTCTAAACTTGATATGCCAAATGCATATGTTGCCCGAGTTTTTGTTGTCCTTGAGGCCTCTTGTAAATAATTTTTAATCCTTGAATCTCATATCCACTTATTCAAAGCATCAATTCATGAAAGAGGGAGAAACTAAAACTATCATATAGCCTCCTCCTACTGCTCCTAGTTTTGACTCATCAATATTCAAGTTCCCAAGAGTAGACCCTTCTAGTTAGCCACAGGCTTAATAATTCTATTTGAGCTCAATCCATCATCAAGGAATTGAATAAGATACTTAGTACAGAGAGAAAAGTTATCATGTGTAACATTCCCTTTTTAAATCTGAGCACTACATTGAATTTCTGTCATCAAGTAGTTAGGAAATAAAGGTTCTCATAGCCATTTAGTTAGATCGGGACTAAAATCTCCAGTCTTCAACTAGAATAAATAAAATCCTATCAATAGTTAAGTAGATTAAGACAAGTCTTAAGTCATGAGTCTTTTTCTAGAACAATGCTAGGTAGTTCCTGTTAGTTGCTAGTTATCTTAGCAAATTAGTGGGGATTTTGTTTTAGTCACAACCACCATTTATAAAATCAGTTCCATGTAGTGTGGATGCCAAAAAAACACTTGATGCACAAAGGTGATGTTTTCTAAATTGAAAACAAAAAAATACTTAATTTCTAGCTATGGGTAAAAAGGAATGCTACTAAAACAATATGAAATTTGACATTCACCCTCAAGTTTATACCTATTGCAGCCTTGGGGATAAAAACGCTTTGAGTGTGGAACCTATGGATACTCTGTAGGACATCAAGAACCAGTAGGTAATGATACCAAGGTAATGCTACCAGACTCATGCCTTTCCACTAAGCGTATAGACTCTAAACTACAATTTGAACTAGTGGTTCCTCCATGAAACCCCCCACCCCCCGCCCCTAATTTACCAAATATATTCTATAATGCCCTGCCAAGGGACCCAAATAATTTCACTAAGTTTTCCAAATTTTTTTTTAAAAAAAATCATGAAATATAAACCATTCACAACTTATACATAGTAACAGAAGCAATAGCAACAATTCAAATGAAAGTAAACATACATAATAGTTACATTCTTTAAATATCCCTTAACATTGTATCACATCTAAATTAACTATTCATCTAACATCACATCCTTAACAATGTTACATCCAATGTTCTTAAACAATATTACAAGTGTCTTTTTAGTAATTACATTTTAGTTTGCTCAATCATCCACTATACATATCACAGGGTATAAAAGGACTTAAAAGAATAAACTTCCATGTAAATATAGTACATAATCATAATAATTCTAGTCCATGATGAAATAAAAGTAAATGAAACCAGATATCATACATGATACATCATCATCATAAAGATATAAACATCCATCATAAAACATAACCATATCTCACAAACATAATTAACTAAGTGCACGGTTCCTCCCAACTGTAAATAGCATCATTAGACCATCGTGGATCCTAGCCATCCCTCCGTGCATAACATTCCAAAGCACTGAAGAGATCATCGGTATTATCATAGTAGGAATGTCACTCCTAAAACATCCTACTAACATGTAAAGTAAAGCATAAGATAACATCATCTAACATATGAAAATCATCAATATAAGAAACATTCCAGTAAATACATCCATCATAAGGTATATCATCTATCATAATGCTCCAAGAACATAATGAAGATAAATACCAACCAAGAATGCTCCAGCCACGGTGTCTCGAACAAATCTCAAATGATAAGAGTGGAAAAACACTACCACCTGACCACGTGGTACCTAAGTGGTCCACTCCCACTGTGCTGAGGAGATAATCTCAAGTCCCAAACATGATATCCAAAAACACATAGCATAAATCTCTTTAAGTCCAAGAATCCTAAAAGTATACTAACTCAAAGGTTCCAATCACAAAACTGACATCTAATTCCCAAAGGCACACAATGACATGTAGGAAACCCACTCTGCAAGCGGGAAAGTGTCATCGCATTTATCACGTACAAGTTACCCTGGCAATTAGCTAAAATCCATGGGTCCATACTAATCTCATGCAGCCACTAGTATCCTCTCATGCTGACGAGGCATACTATGAACCAAAACAATTATATTTTTAGGTTCATTTAATCCCCATTTAGTGTGTAAATGTTATCACTTATTAACCAAACTTACAATGAGTTACCTTGGCAGCCACTTAGGGCCCTGGCCCCCATTGCAAGCCACTTCCTGACACTACAAGTAGATAAGCTACCCTAAGCTTATGGAATCATAAATCACCCTAGTCCTATACAAGCGACTGGAAAGAAATACCAAAAGATAATCCATAAAAAGAATCATCAAATACCCATGATAAAAGCATCAAATATCCACAATAAGAATCATCAAATCTCCATGAGCATCTGAAAAAACATCCATAGAATATCATGACCACAACAGCTCTCTATTGGCAACTAAAGGAATCATTGATAATCACAAGTATCCATTGGTTCTCAATAACCAAAATATATCTCAATATAAATCACAATATCCATTGGTTTTCATCAAGCAACCAAGAATATCTCAAAATCATACTGATCGAAGACTCCAAAATGGTTGAGTCAAACATGTCACAACATGACATCATCAAGAAATAAATCCACATTTAAGTCCCATCATGGCGACTAGAAAATAATACAAGGATAACTGATCGATGACTCAAAAAATAATTAGCTCAAGTGTCTCATACACATACATCTCAGCTTCACACATGAAGATTGAAAAGCAAGAACAATCAGTAAATACAAATATTTCATAGAGGATACGATCACATTACCATGGTTGGGTTTATAAAGATCGAGACCAAATAAGATCAACATATCATCACATCTCATACCCCCCGAGCCTTTGGTAACAAACTAGGACTGGTCAACACTAGTCAACCCAAAAACCCAAAACAAGAAGCATAGAGAATACACAATGCAAACACATGTTTTGGTTTACTAATATCACATAATTGAATTAAGTGTACAGGTTTTCCAATTTTCTGTTTGCAAGAATACTACAAGTGTATAGGATTTACCATTTGACCTACAAGTCAACCCATTTCTTTCCCCGATAGCAATATCCTTCCATTATTTAAAATAATATTCTAAGAATAACTTAAGGATAAATATATTTTACTCATTAAAATGATCATCATTGACCCTTAATTAACTTGTTCTCTTTATTTAACTATGATCTATATTCTAATTGATTAACTCTCTTTAAAGTTACTTCAACTTTTCAACATAATCAGAGGATCATTATTCGTTATATTACAAGAGAGCAAGTTATCAATCTTCAAATAAAAAGATTATAACTTTACTAAAATGTTCAATTAAATCAATCGATTAACATAGGTACACAATCCATGACCTTATATCATTTAATTAAAACTTAATTAAATATTAATAAAATTTAAGCCTCTTAATTCAATCGTTGTAATAATTAAATCATCACTAATAACCATTAAGTATCTAAAATTATTATTCAAGCCATCAGAGTACGACTTATCAACTTCGATGTAAATACCTAACAACTTCGCTAGAGGAATCGATATTAGCATATCAATTAAAACTTAATTATTATTTAAATCTAATTAACTCTAATTAATAATTTAATTAATAATTACATAAACTTATCAATGACCCAATGAATATCAGATGATTAATAGCTAACTGTAAACCAATTCTCTGATATTAATAGTTTTCAATGTATCATCCATATTCATTTCAATTATGACTCTACCGCATATCTTAATTAGAAATATCATGACTAATAATTCAATGATTACTATCAAGTGAGAGGACTTTTTGCTACCCTATGGATATCCCATTTAAAAGTCAATTAAAGTTTAACCCCTACTATAATTTAAGATCAACCATTCTAAGATCAGCAAAGGGTAAATATTTGAATAACTTAAATAATTGATAATCTCTCTTTGATCAAGTTTTGACTTTATTACTTAAACATCAACATTATAAAATGAGTTCATTTCCATTAAATGCTCCCCATTTAATTTCGATCTCCAATAAATAACTAACCCATTGAATTCCAATAATCAATTAGCAATTCTAATGAACCCAATATTATCGATAACAATAATTGCATAATTCAAAACTTCTATTTATATCATACCTTAATTAGACTAAGTTGTTTATTAAATTCTATTCCACTACAATAACCAATTTTCTCCCAAAAGACTTTAATCATTTTCATTATCTCCTTATTGAGAACTAATAATAGGATAACAAATCGGTTCACAATTCTAATAATATCGACAACAATAACTAAGAGCTATAACATCCCCTGTTAATTAGACTTAATCTAATTATTAAATTCTAAACATAACACAATGTTAACGTCCCTCCTCCTTTAATTAATAATTAACAAATTACTATTATTACTTTATTTTAAACATTGTTAACATAACAACATTATTATATAACAATTAACATTTATTACATATTAGTATTAACAAATATATATATATATATATATTATTATTTAATAATTATTAATATTTAATAACATTCAAAAAAAAAATGTATATATTAATAACGTTTTCATATTTCATAACATATGAATAACACAACATAATATACTAAATATTAAACACATATCTTTTAAACAAAATAACAATTGGCATGACAGACTGTACCCCCGTGGCCGTGTGTCACGACTGTCCACTGTATGGAGTGGCAGTGCCGAAGCAGTCTAATGTCACAATGTCTATGGAAACAGAGCTACCAACTCATGCGACATGAGAGGGGTGGGGTACGGGTTCGTCCCTCCCCGCCTCTCTTTAATATATATTAAAATTTTAATTTTATTTTATAAAACATTTTTAATAACGTTTCAACAGTGCATTTTTTTTGGATTTAATTAAGAGAATTCTCCACTGCATTTTCTTAAACAATTATATATATATATATATATATATATATATATATATATATATATATATATATATATATATATATATATATATATATATATATATATATATATATATATATATATATATATATATATGTATATATATGTATGTATATACATATATGTCTATATATGAGTATATGTGTGTGTGTGTGTGTGTATACACACACACACACACAAATTTCATATGTATATAAGAAAGGAGAACATATATATCCAATTTATACAAGAAGGGCTTTCTATTTAGATGAATTAAGAACTCTTCCAAAAGGGTAATTAATTCATTAATTCTTCTAATAGATTTGATTATAAAAATTTAAAACCCTTTCTAAATCTATTTCTCAATTGATTCTAATTCGAACCCAAACCTGTTTCAGATCTAATTTCCTCCTCAATTGGATCTAGGGTTTTCTATTGTTTTCTTCTCAACGAAATAAAATATGTAGATTCCAATTTCAAAATATAGATTCAACCATAGAGAAGTTTTAGACATATATAACAGACACAATGAAGACATGAAGAGAAAGAGTGCAAATAGAATATGTGATATTCATGAGTGCACCTAGACACTAATGCTAATTTTCCATGCCTCAGAAGTCCATAGAAAAATCCCTTCCTTCTCCAACATCCTCAATTCCTCCATGGTCCAAGCCAACCAAAACCTCCACGTGACTAGAAGTGCTAGAAGAAGCATAGAAGCATGTAGAAACATATGAGCATGTAGAAACATATGAGCATGGAGAAACATATGAGCATGTAGAAGCATGTGAGCATCTAAGCTTGAAGCTTCCATTTAAGCTTGTCCAAACACACTAGGAGAGCCTCTATTTAAAGGCCTCTAAGATGCATCTAGAATGTGTCTAGAAACAACTAGAAGATAAGCATGACAACCAAGCATGAGTCTTCTCCAACCTTCTAGATGGGTCATAAGGTTGTAGACACCATGTGCTCAAATAAAATGCTAACTCCTAAGTGTAGACAACTAGTGCATACTTAGAGTGCAAACTCCTGTGTTGTCTACATGACAACTCCCGAGAATTTGCAAATTCCTATGTGAGAAAATAATGCATATTAATTAATATAATATTTAATTTACTCTCTCCAATTTAATTTATTAATTTATTAAATCTCATGCACTAACTATAATAATTCCACTTTTCAATCTTAATATATTTATATTTTAATCACATGAAATCTAGAATCTTTTAATATATTTTCCACTTTTAAATTTCATTTTCAAAACTTAATTGCTAAAATATTTATTAGTTTTAATAATAATATTATTTAGTCATTTATTTAAAAATGAACTCCAAATATATTATTATTAAAATGAATATTGTCACATTCCAAATTTAAACTTATAACTTTTATTTTCAAATTTAATTATTTTTTAAATTAATTTTCCAACTAACTAAATAAAATAAATATTAAAATATCATATTAATCTTCCATTAAATTAAATCAATAATTAAATCTTTTTAATTAGGCTTAAGGCAATAAAGACTCACAAAGTAAAATATGAAAACCATCATAGCCAAAATACATACAAAATCAAACCAAGGGGTCATATCACGAATTATGTCATCTGACGCATTCAGAGGGTACCAATTCAGATACTTTTCCTAATTTCCAATTAGGATAAATGGCTTAAAAGTGTTGGGATTTGGACTCGAGAATTTATCTCCCCTCTCTTATCACTGAGATAATGCGATAGGGTACGCTCATCCTGGCAATTCAGGGAAGTCGATACCTGGTACCTGCAACTTGCATAAAAACCATGCATGTACAAGCACAATATATACTAACTAAACAGGCAATGGCAGGAAGTGGTGCATCGTGTAGATCTTGACTAGCAGGTGACCACGACTCCCTTCTTTAACCACAGCAGACATGCCATACATAAAGAACAAACACACACACCATACACATGCAAGTATGGGGTAAGTATCCATAAGAAAACACATATGATAATAAATCATCTAACTAATCATCATCAATAATTGCAAACACTGTAATAATCATCATGCATACATGAAATGTAAAGTACCAAGTAATCTCATCACATATCAACTGAATCCATAGCACATATTTGATAGTCTCAAAACAATGCTGCTAACCATCAACATAGAACTAGCCCTAGAAGAGCTCGACAATGATAACAAAAAAAATGTGACCTAGGGGCAGGCACTACATATTCACATCCCATTCAACTAAATTTACTTATCTTTGATGAAAAAAAAAAACTAAATCTATAAAATCTACTAGTTGTTTGAACTTTTAGCTTATCATTTACTTTGTGTGATAATGGATAATATAGACTGTCGAAATTGATGTGTAATTTTATGGAGAGGCATGTTAGAATATGAGGACATTTTTCTAAAAATTATCCCCTATACATCACAAAATCCATGGATAAATAGCATGATTACACATGTCAATTAAAGGTATGATGCTATAATTTCTTCCCTTTTTTCATATTTTTGGTGGAACATGCTACTTTATGCTAAAACCTTCATACCAATATATAATAATCCACTAATTTGTATTGATATTTATATCTATATCATTTAACATATTTCAAACTTTTCATAGGTTGGAGGACACATCAAAGGCAACAAAGGTGAGGTTGGAAAAGGTTGGGCAGCACAGACTTGGCTCTAGGGGATATTCAAAAATCAAAGCACGCATTGTAAGTAGCAATAAATGAATTACAAAAAAAAATTATTTATAAAATGCAAATAATTTTTTAATTAATAAAAAAATGCACGGTGCTGATTTTAATCTGGAGGCCATAGAAGAACACAAAAAAATTGCCTTCAAGCAAGGCTATGCAGCGGTGGCTAAACGCCTATGGCAAGCTTCTATTGCCCCAACCAAATAGTCTCCTGCATCATGTGCACAGGTAAATATACCAAAAAATATATTAGAAATTGAATACTTGAGAAACAATTTATTTGATAATAATGTGCATGACATTGCAATGCAGCCTGTTAATCATGACATAGATCATACGCAGCATCATGAAGCCCCTGATGTGCATCGTACTATTGATGGAGGTGCTCAATTTTTATTTAAAACTAATTATGTAATTATTAATACAATTTAACATCTTTAATTGAACTTGGTGTAACCTTTTTGTGTTGAGAATATAGAATCATGTCATGCTAAATGAGTGCTAGAGGATGTTCAGACTCATCAGTAGGTAGATCATGTCACACATTCAGGTAAAAAAAATCTATGTTTTGTTCTTTTAAATTAATTTTTTGATTTATAGTTCTTTTACTTAAATAAAAACTCATAATTCACTAATATAAAATGGTGCGAATTTAACTCATGAAGTACTTGTTATTGCAGCAGACCCCCCTTTGGTGCAGCGGCCTCATGATGTTCCTAAACGGATGAGGAGGAGACATGTGTTAGAACTAGCAGAGGAGAGGGATGATGAGGACATTGATATTCCTCTTAGAAATTTTATGAAAAAAAGAAATGGCAAGAAAGCAAAAAAGATATGATTATTCATGAATGCCTTACTCTTGAATATTGTTAATGAATATTGTGTTAATGAATATTGTTAATGAATATTATTCATTAATGTTTGGTGTTAATGAATATTGTGTTAATGATTTTTGTGTTAATGAATTATTCATGAATGTTGTGTGTTTATGAATTTTATGTGTTAATGAATGTTATCATGTGATTATAATGATTGAATGTTATATTTCAAAAATGGATGAATTGAATGTTATTAAATGTTAATGGGGAATTTAGAGTGATGTTAGGGAGGGGGAGGGGCCAAATGAGCTTCCACCTTCATGTGGTTGGCCCTGTTAAGTAGAGAATATTTAACTATTCTCGAAACCAAGTGAACCTCAAACTTTAAAGATAAGCTTATAGTTAATAGTGACAACCAATTAGCAAGTTGAAATGAAGTTCTTCGTTATAGGTACCTTTTTAGTTTTTAAAGCATGATATCATGTTTTAATATTGTATAGTTTTTTTTCTTAAGTTAAAGTACTCTTTTACTATAACAACATAATTTATGACCATTTTAGTAACTATTTTAACATCACTTTATGAAAAATCCTGTTTTGGCAAAGATGGTAATAAGTGGTGTTGTCTATTCCTTGGGAGATTGGATTGCACAGGTCTATATCTCAACATCAACATGGAAAATGGTGTGAAATTGCACTTTCCTTAGTCGTGGTTGCATACCTACTGCACTCTTTCATTTGAAAAATGAATAGAAATATCATATCTAGTAGCTTCTCTATGTTGTATTCATTTATTGGTAATGATTCAATGTCATGCTATTTGATGGTAGCTTCTAGAGTTTCATTTAGCTGTAAGGTGTGTCTTATCTTTTCAAGTTTGCATACTCCATTTGGTAGTTTGGTATTAATTGATGATGTTTGGGATCTTCTACCTTCATTGTAGTCTTCATCATCATCCAACTTGTTGTTTGGTATTTTCCATGTTATCCTCTATTTTCATGGTCTTCAACATGGTTGTGTATTTTATCTATCTAGTTCAAAGACTCTATGCACCTAAAGTGGAAGCCATTTAGAACTAATAGTTGGAGAGATCATGTTTCCCCTCGTAAAACTAGAAATTTCACGAGTTTAAGGTTAAGAAGGAAGAAGTCGTAACATTTTGAGTAGCAAAATATGCTTAAAATTACATATTTAGTTGATTCTTTGGTGAAGTTTCTTATTTCAATTCAATTGATTTTGGTTGTCAACCAAATTCCTAACTCCAATGTATATTCTATTTCAATGCTACATTTTCATAGGGATCTAAGTAAAATGACAGTTGACTATTATTTATATTTGAGAATTTGTGTTGTGCCTTACTATGATATTACTTAAAACTTATATCATTCAGATATATAATGGTTTCACAATTTATTATTATTTTATATTTGCTTGTTGTATATGTTGGCACATTATATCAACATTACTTATTGTTATAATTATTGTAATATCCAACAATAACTTCATGAAAGAAGGATTTAGCATACTAATTTTTTTTGTTAGTTAGCATTTGTTAGAGAAAATAAACATATGGTCATATACATGGATATACTATTTTCATAACTTAGGCAAGAACCTACAACACAAGGATAAAATTGCGAGCCACTTATGATTTTGGGTTGAAATCTACTAGATTTTAATAAATAATAATAATAGTAATTAATAAAAAAATATAATAATAATTAATCTTAGCTTTGACCTCTTATCAATCAAAAAATAAACATCAGAATTTATTGATATCTTGTACTTACTATTTACATCTTTCACTACCATAACTAGATCAGCCATTTTTAGTTATTAGACTCTTTTATCTAGTTAACTCGTGAGTAATCTATCTTGCAAATGATTCTAAAAACCAAAACATGCATTTCTCAACTTCAGTTACCAAATTTGTGCTCTCATTTCTCTACAAATAGATATCAAGATATCTAGAAAGTTAATGATGCTCACATTGATAGTGAGGGATTATGCTTCTATGCTCTTCATTAATCTACAAGCTTTCTTATAATACAAGAAATCATAAAATGGTATTTTTTTTTTCAGTTTTATCAATGCATGTTCTTCATCATTGGGTCAGGTAATCTATCCACATATTTCCCCTATGTGGTACTATGATTACCACATGTACTTGTTATTTGCTAGAAATTGTCCTGAAAAATATTGTCCTAAAAAATGGATCAAGAAGATTTCATGTCTTTCTCATGGAAACTTTGGTTATTATGTGTAAAATTGGCCTCATTCTTTTAAAAATTATTTTCATGTTATCCATAGAAATTTTTTTATCATTTAAGTTCCTTGTTCTTGCAAGATGAACTACGAGATGCAGTGTTACTGGTATTTGCAAATAAGTAGGATATTCCCAATGCAATGAATGCTGCAGAGATCATTATAAACTTGGGTTGCATTCTCTTAGACAATGACACTTGTGAGTATTAAATTCTTTATAATTTTCAGTATTAAAAATTGTAGATACTAATCATCTATTATGTTGCACTATTTCTACTGTGCATAGAGTTTATCATCACTCTAGTAAATGAGAAAAAAATTGGAATGTAAGTGTTGCTTGTGAAATAGCTTGTATCATGCCCTAAGGTATATACAAAGCATATGTGATAGTTTGTTAGAAATAAATCCTTTTATTTTAGTTCTTATGGATTTTTTTTTATTTTGTAGGTTTGAAAGATTACAGTGGAATAGGGTTCAAGAATTTTGTATTACAAAAAAATCTTACTTCTTTATTGATACAGATAGATTGAGGAGGTAAAAATTTAGTTTTGATGCATAATCATATGTAGGATACAAACTTATTTTGATGTGACATTATGTGTGTTCTCTTTCACATTTTACTATCAATTTTCTATCCAATTTAATGACCCAAAACTATTGAGAAAAACTGTGAAGGTCACAATAGCTATTAAAATCTTGTACTACCTTTTTATGTTTATCGCTTACCTATCTACAACTCAAAAATTGATATTGACAGTCTCTTGCCCTTACCGTGCAACTAAGATACTTTAGTTTTATTGATTTAGCTGAACTACGAGTGTCTTTTGTGTTCTTGACAAATCGTAAGCTTTCAACTTTTGTGAAGCCAGTACGGATGCAAATGAACAATTGGTGAGGTGTCAATTTTAAGGCAATTTTTTGTTTCTATAATGTATAGCTCAATTGCTATAAATATTTCATCTAGATTGTTAATGAATAGATTGTTAACTTTTCATGTCATTTTCTTCTTTGGTTGGGTAGTTCTCCTTGCATTTGTAAATCATAAATCTTGCTGCAGTCTTCAGCCTAATGACAGTTTGGTATTACATCCAGGGCGATAACATAGTTGACTTAAAACTTTGCATTAAAGAAAATATCAAGGGATAATATTTGAATTGTGGATATTTGTTAATTATGTTGGTTTTAGATATAGTTATAGTTATAGTTATATATGCACTCTTATGATGATGTGATTGGGACTGTAAGTTTTTTTGTCACGTTTATCTGTTTGAAAAATAGATGAAATTATTGGCTTTCATTCCTGATAAATAATTATTTCCTAATTTTATTCTTCCCTACAGGAACTAAAATTTAGACACACTGTGCCAATTATTGTAAAGGTTTTTCTCTCATAGGAGCCTTCTAAATTGCACAAAATTTGAGTTGTAAAGCATAATTGCTTGGTGGAAACTCAGGATATCATGCACATTTCTTCCTCCTTCCCATTGTTTTGTATAAAATAAATCATGTGATGAACAAAAAAATGGTGTGGAGGTAGAAATGTGCATGATACCCTGACTCTCATGCATCGAGAAATTACGCTTTAGAATCAAGTTTTGTGCAATTTAGAAGGCTCCTATGAGAGCAAAGCTTTCAAAATAATTAGGACAACTCATCAAAATTTCTACATATCTTGGTCTCAATTTTGACACAAATGCATAGAAAAGTAAGGTGTTTTGGTCGCGATTGTGACACCAAACCGGTTGCCTTTGATGTCGCATGTATGGCACCGACGTAGAAAAGTAAGAAGTTTTGGTCAAAATTTAAATGCCAAATTGGTGTAGGTTTACGTCAAAATTGTGACCAGTGGTGCTCACAAATGAGAAAATAATTGTTTAGGTTGGACTAGGGAAATCGACAAAATTCGCATCGGTAAGTCCACCTTTATGAAGTCAAAATTTTGACTCAAAATGTATGTGGCAAAAAATTGACCAAAAAAGACTGATAGCAAGCTTGGTCAATTTATCAACCTACTCTTATCAAAATTTTGACCTTTTCACGTCAAAATTTAGGCCTAAATTTACTAGTACGAGTATCAGTGTTACATGGTCAATGAAGGAGTTGAAGTAGAAGATTTAAGAACTTAAGCATTTCTGAGTAGAATAGTGTTGATCGAGTATCTATGTTGGTTGAGTGATAGATATTTTTGAGTGATAGTATCAACCGAGTTGTATAGTGATGACCGAGCAAGACAATTTAGTGATGATCGAGTGATCCAGTAAAGATTGAGTAGAAGAACATAGTGATGATCGAGTGATGGTAAAAGAACAATTTATGAAAGAATCAAAATTTGTGATCGACATAGTTGAAATAAGAAAAATGTGTTCACGATAAGGATTGATGAGTTGTATTATTTAATAAAAGGAGAACAAAGGCTAAGATTTGAGAAGATGTTTCTAGAAGTGTTGAGAAGAGAAGGAGAACAACCAGGTGAACATATTCATTGAATGCTTTGGATCTGATCGTAAACCCTAAGATATACTATTGTGATTAAGAGGGAAAAGATCAAAGCTACCTATTTAAGGAGGTATCTAATATATTTTAGGGGGTTTTTTGCACTGGAAACTTGTGAAGACAATTGGTGGACAAACTTTCAAGGAGAAATGTGAAGTTTTTGAGGTGAAGGATTACTTGAGGATTTTCCAGGTAGACATGAGATGATGAGAATGATGGATTTGAGTCAATGAACCATAGTTCAGCCGAAAAAATATCTAAATTTGTAAAGTGTGTGGTATGTTATCAGATCAAAGTTTCATTTTAACTTTCTAACCATTGTGGCAGTAGTAAAATCCTTTTGATAAGGTTGACCTAACAATCATTTGTAAATCCTTTAATCATGGTGACATTCTAATGGAATGTTCTTAATTCCTCTAACAAGGTCACTCTTAATAGGGTAATTAAATCCTTTAATAGGGTCACACCTAATAGTGTGTTTGGTAACCTTTAATAGGGTTGGCTCGTAGCAAATTTTACTTCAGAAGAGTGAAAAAGTGATAGCATGTTACTGGTGGTTTTTTCCAAATTGAGTTTACATGTTAAATACTAGTGTCAAACATTGTGTGGATGTTTTTTGTGTGTTTACGTTACTTACTATTTTAAGTTTAAGTTTATTGTTGACTGTGATAAGTTTTTTCAAGTTAGCACATATAGAACAAAGGGCTATAATGGAATGAACTAATTGGGTTATACTAAAAAGTTTTAATTAGTGAGTTATTGGGTTAAGTTTGTTAAAGTTTTAGGTGTTTGATTTATACATCTATACCCTAGGATAACTAATTTATGCCCCCTCTGAGTTATTCCAAATACTCTAATATCTAACATATTAGTTTTATATCATGAAAACAAGGAATTGGCATATTTCAGCTAGGAGTTTTCTTTTACATTCAAAATGAATTATGAATAGCCATGCCAACAAAAAACTTTGAACTTGAATTTTACGTATGAAAATATGATAATAATTGATTTGATCACATTGCATGCATCCGTCTTAGGCTTCCTATAATTAATAATATCTTAATAGTCAAACCATTATATTAAATTCCCAATAGAATGCAGCGCAAAAGAAGGAAAGAGTACACAAAAGGGTAGATAAAAGGATGAATCAATTTCATAACATAAAACTATAGTGCATGAATATAAATATATGCATGCATAGTATATGTAGAAAAATGGAGTCAATATAAGAATCATAATATTCTAGAGATTAGAGGAAAAAAATTCAATTCCAAATTTGCAAAAAGATCATAATTGTGACTCTCATAAATTGAGACTATCAACAACTCTTAAAACAGAAATTAAAAAAAATGTACAAGCTTTGAGATTTGAGAATAAGTTTAAACATCAAATATAATCTATTCTGTCATCTTCAATCCTTTGGAATCCTTGTTCATACTTGCAAGTAATAATAAAGTTTATCATTACAGTCACAATATAAAAATTATACATAAGATTTTCATAAAGAGGTCATGTTTTTCACATCCAAAATCACATTATAGAATTCAAAGTGTTAAAAAAGTTTGTAATACACAACTAAATCATTTGATGAAACTCTTCTATGTTTCATCAATATAATCTTGTGTTCTTACAACAATTTCTTCAAAAATTTCAAAAATGTGTAACCATATCAAAATCATGTTCATTATTCTAAATTTTTTCCTCTTGTCATTCGTTATCCCTATCAAGATAATAAAACCATTTTTTACACTTACGATTTTGTGGAATTGGTGGAAACATAGGTATTCTCTTGGAGATACTCAATCTTATACTTATATTCATCCACTCAATCAAGTCTCGTTGTTGATGAATAGTGTAACCAAACCCATCTTGTACAATGTGAAATAGATTTTCACTTGAATGGTCTAATCCAAGTCGGGATGAGACATGCATAATCTCAAACTTATTTGAAAAGTCCTTTAAATTCTTATCAATAAAAGTAAGTGTTGCCAAATTAGGTGTGTAAGATGAAATTTGTTAAAACTTGTCCAACTCTTGTGTTACTTGTAGCCTTATTTATTTTCATGTATCTTCATCTCTGTTTTCAATGGTCTACAAAAATAATTAAACATATTTTAGAAATTAAATAAAAAAATAAAAAAATTTGGAATCACAAAGATGTGGTTATAAATTTATGTATGTATTCATAGAGCAATCCTCAAAGTGTTGGAAATTTTCATTATCAAGAATCCCATCAAATGCATTGGTTACCTACATTCACATCAAAACACATTTAAAAAATTAAAAACACATAGTATACAAATAATTGTATATCAAAAAAATAAAATAGTAATGTTTTTTAAGTACAACTAATTAGAGACATTGTTGGAGCATCCTTCTTCTATAGAACCATTTGTATTGGTGATATTATCAAGGTCTACATCCAAGTTGTTAGATAGATCTTGTCTTTGTCCCTCTCTCATCAAGTTTTCCTTTATCACATGCTTGAAAATGTATCCTTGTATTGAAAAACTTCAAAAGCACATAGATAGACCAGGTGAGGAGCTATACACTTCATATCAAAAATTGGGATTGTTTTCACTTGTCACCCATGCTACGTGATCATTAGTGCCATTGAACGTAACATGCTCATCTAGAATTTTTGTAGCCGAAACCCAAAAAGTGTTTTCAATATTCTCAATATAAAATTTCCTATAGAAGTCATGTTTCTTTCTAACTTGCACCCATCAATAATAAAAATATAAACATGTGTTGTTAGCTGATGCACCAACCAATCAACATGACAATTTGTAGCATGCTCAATTTTTTTCAAGAATTATCTGTTTAGGTGTGAATGGTAAGACTCTATGGAACCATTTGTCTCTTGTCCTACATGCTTCAGTGTATGAAAACATCTAGCCTAGAAACTCAACCTATTAGATCATCATCCCTTAAAATATTCAACAAATAAGGGTTATGTATATGTGAATCACATTTATTGATGAATCCTCATTTTCTAAATGATGCATGATAGTTCCAAGTCTATCAAACATCTCCTATCTATTTTCATTATCTTTTACCTTTGCAATCAAGTTCTTCAACCACACATGTCTAAGATGCCAACTACATAGATATTGTTGAAAAAAAATTGATACAAGTATAAAAATGTGTTTCAATCATTGTTTTGTCACTAATGTCAAACCTACTACTTGCTGGCAAGACAATTTCTTAGATGATTTGAGTACTATCATTTTTTTGATTGATGAAGAGGATTTGATCAAATGAGGTAACAATAGCACCTAGAGGAAAGGTTGAGTTATGACATGGAAAAGGAGTACATGGATCAGTTAAGAAAGTGATAGTATAGTGCATTGATAATCTACTTAAGGTTGTAAAGGATGGATACACTGATTAAGTTTAGAAGAACAAGTTAAACGAATTGTGTCTGCCAAGCTTAACAATCTACATAGTAGGTGTCAAGCAAATTTTAGTGTAAGCCGAGTAGAAAATTAGCTAGAGGCAAGCAAAGTCAAAATTCAGTGTATTTTGAGTGATATCGTGTAAGCCAAGTAAAGTTTATTTGATGTCAAGCACCAAAAAACTTTAGTTCGTGCCAATTTTTTTGATAGTGGATGTCGAAAAATGTAGTATGTGTTGAGCATCAAAAGAAAGTTAATGCCAAGTTTAAACATTATGAGAAAGATCACGAATTCAATGAATCCAAGTTGACATGTTTAATTTCTTGGATTGTGTGAATTGTGTGGAAGATAAGCTTGATTAGTTGGTGGCACAAAATTCAAGATGCATCTTTTTGAGGTGAATTCAAAGAGGATTGAATGAGAAGTTTCTAGAAGGGGATAAATGAAATGATGGGTAGATTCATTGATTCCTACCTAATCCAACCTAACCCTAAAATGAACAATGGAGGATGAACATCAAAAAATCTTAATTTTCTATTTATAGAGATGGATGATCAAAAGAAAAGGTTGTCATGTGCAAGAACCTAAGGAAGAAAAGGAGTCTAGGGTATTGCTTCGTTCAGTGACCTAAGAGAAGAGACTGCTATTAGTAAGCAAAGCAAGAAGGCTTAAGGGTATGGATGCTTGAAGGATGAACAAGTTATTAGAGCTAAAGTGTATGAAAGCCAAGCAAAACGGACAACTAAAAACAAAGATCTATAATTTGCAAAGTATGTTGTAAGTTGTTATTAGATCAAGCCTTACTGTTACTTTCTAATCATTGTACCAGTCTAGGGTAAATCCTTTAGATTAAGGTTGATGTAATAGTCATTTGTAAATCATTTAACTGGGTAATATTCCAAGTGAATGATCTAAAATCCTCTAACAAGGCTCATTCCTAAAAGGGCGATTGAAATCCTTTAACCAAGTCACATTTAACAGTGTGCATTGTAACCTTTAACAAGGTTGGCCTTTCATAGGGCATCACTTCAGAAGAGTGAGAATGAGTAGCATGTTACTAGTATTTTTTCCCAAATTGGGTTTCCACATTAAATCATTGTGTCAAATGTATTATTGAATCTATTATGTTTCATGCTTACATTTTTGCAAAGTTGATTTGATAGTAACGCACAAGTTTAAGTGATTGTATGATCTAATGGATGCATGCATGATGAAAATGATTTATGGATATGGGTTCACTAAATTGTGAAAGGTTTTATTTTTACATTTGGACCTAGGATAACTAATTCAACCCCCTTCTTAGTTATTCTAAAGAATTCCAACAACAAATCACACAAAAAAACCTCCTTGCACCATAAATACTTTTAGTTAGTATCTAATTTTATTTTAAGGGATGTATTGAAATATTTTTAAAAATTGCAAGGGTTGAAAGAACAACCAAATGTACCTAATAGATTTGATTTTAGCAACTACATCATCCACCATTAATGCATTTAGTCTCCAATCAACATTCTTCAAGTGAGCTCATTGAAGAAGAATGTACATCCAATATGTAATATCATGTGCACAAGACCTAGACATAATGACCCATACAACAGACACCCCCATATATTTTAAGTCGAATGAAAGCATTGTATACAATTAAAGCTATCATAAGGCATAAGGTATAATGTATCAATATTATATTTTATTTTAAATCTAAACATTTTTTATTTAACTCTACTAAGGAATACACAACATACCTTCATTGCACTCATGCCAAATGTAGAATCCATGGCCAATATGTTGTTATGGCCATATTGAAACATCCAATCAAGTTGCTCTAGCAATTAAATTCCTTCTCCATCAACAGTAGCACTATACTCTTGATATGTAAGCCACTTGTCGACGTTTGCCAAAACCCATTGTTGTACTAAGAGAGAATTACTACTATCATACATATATCTTAATGAATTAATTATGCAATAAATATTTTCAATATCATACATTGTAAGAAAATCATCCCTAGAAGATTGACCCTCAAATATAGTCATCTTCGCATGTGCCATTTTGTTATGTTTTTTATGTACTACATCTATACGCATTTCAAGCAATAGCAATGACTCAACTCATTGATGTAATTTTTTACTGATAGATGTTGCAAAGAAGTACCTTGTTCCCAAAAACTCATTGTTCATTTGATCATGAGAAGGTATTCCTTCCTTGTTCGCATTGTGAGCTTGGTGATATAATATCAACACATGGTTTGGCCTACAAACCATGATACATGTGCTAAAATGGTAGCTCCAACTACATCATGTATGTTTATGACCAAACCTACTACCTTCACCTAATTTGGGAATAAGGGAAGGATCAAATGGTGTTGCATCTTGTTCTTTGTAGTCCTTTGGTCCAAATATGCACCAATACCTATGAAAACCATATAGAATCTTTGTAATAGTAAACCACATATTTAGAAAATGATTTAAAGAGACACTTTTACTTTAAAATTGTAATTATAAACAATCTTATAATATTTATCTTACATGTTAAATATTCCAAATAACTATTAATCCTATTATTTGTATCAAAAATTTCAGGGTGTTTCCTTGAATGAATTTTGTGAAAGAAAGTTGATATGAGTCCCTTGAACTTTCTCCCTCAATAAAATATTTCAATCTACAAGCCTCAATCCATGCTGAAAATAATTATGAGCCTTTAAGGACATACCTTTTCCATGAAAGATATGTATAGGAATTATTGGAAACTACAATTGGAACAATTATTATGTTGTCATTGATATCAAACCTATTGGTAAGACATTATTAAACCTACTAGAGAAACATTTACTAACATAGTAGACTGTCGTATCATTTGATTCATGAAGAGGATTTGAAATGATGAGATAGAAAGGTGAGCTAGTGATGTTGTTGAGATTGAGACATTAAGTATCATGGAATAATAATGGGCACTTGATAAGTTAGTCATTGACAAGATAATATGTTGTTTAATCATTGCATTAAGTGAAGAAGACAATTAAAAATGTTGTTTAGAAGAGAAGACAAGAGTTGAGTTAAACTCTAAGCATGATCGAGTATCAATTGATATTGGTTGGTCAATGAAGAAAGTAAAGGAAAAGATTAAGGAACTTAAGCAGAAATCGAACAAATAGTTTAAGTCAAGAATTAGTTATTGACAAGCAAGTTGATGAAGGAAATGTTAGTATTAGTCGAGCATAATAATGACTAGGTGATCTAGTTAATGCTGATAAAGACAAAATAGTTTATGTTAAGCTATACAATGATGACCAAGAAAATGAATATAGTGACTATTGAGTGACAAAAAAAGTTGCAATTTGTGAAAGAATCAAGTTTCAGGTCGACATAGTTGAAATTTTGGATTAGTCAAAGTGCATGGATGATAAGGATTGATGATTTGAAATATTTAATGCACAAAGAGAGTTTGTTATGTGATCAAACAAAAATATTTGATCATAAGTTTCTAGAAGAAGAAGCTGGAGAAAAAAATGATGGAAGGATTTGATGAATCTAAGCTAACCCTACGATCTATAGTGATGTTTAAGTGAGAAAAGATAAAATGTACCTATTTAACGAGGCATAAGAGATGTTTTCTAAGGTTGGTTCATTATTTATTGGCGACCTTAAGGAGAATTTATCAAAAGAAAAGCAGCAGAGGAGAAGTGTGAAGAGATTAGTGAAGTGTGATTTCTTGAAGAGATGCAAGAAGATCAGTGATGGAGATGTGAATCGAGACCAATCAATGAACCAACATATGAGCAAATGGAGATCTGAATTTTCAAAGTGACTTATATTTTATAGATCAAACCTATTGCTACATTATAACCATTGTGGGTCAAAATCCTTTAATCGAGGTTGACCTAACAGTTATTTTGTAAATCCTTTAATCAAGGTGACATTCTAATGGAATAATCCAAAGTCCTCTAAAAATGACACTCCTAACAGGGTAATTAAATCCTTTAACAAGACCAAATTTTATAGTGTGATGTATAACCTTTAATAGTGTTGGCTCTTAATTGAGCTCACTTTAGAAGATTGAAAATTGGTAAGCAAGTTTTTTGATTTTTCCCAAATTGGGTTTCTACGTTGAATCCTGGTATCAAAGTGTTATTTACTTGTGTGAATGTTAATTTATGCAATCTATTTTTGCAATTTTTTAGTTTACTATTAGTCAACACACATAGATACAATAGAGAATTAAAGAATGTTAACTTGCTAATGATATGCTATATGGACCAAGTTGTTTTAATGAGATTTTTTTACTTTTTTGAAGTTGTTAAAAGTTGAATTGGTACATCTAGACTTGAGAATAATTGATCCCCCCCCCCCCGCCCCCCCTCCCCTCCCTCACCCCCTCTCAGTTATTCTAAATCATTCTAACAATTGGTATCAAATTTGTGGTGCTTATAAGGAAAGTTTGAAGGGAATCAAGATAAAATATCAAAATGTACAATAGAGAGATACCTAAGTTGAACAAGGAGAACTTCCTAGCATGGAAAAGACTGATGAGATTGCACTTATTTGATATAGGAGATTCTACATCATACTACCTAGAAAATCAATATATTAAGGTACCTAGACCTATGATAGTTGGAAAAATAAAAGAGAAGCATGAGAACAACCAAATGATGATTGAACTTGATGATGTGAAAGATTTCACTACTGCGAAGAAAATGTGGGACAAGTTGGCACAAATCCATGGAGGTGACAAAAATGTATTTAGAGCTAAGGTAGAAATACTGAGAGGAAAGTTTTGTAATATGAGATTGAAAGAAGGTGAGACCATTGTACAGTATTGAATGCTATTAAGGTGTTGGAGGATTTATATATAAAGAGACTGTGATAAGCAAGGTATTGATAACTTTACTTCCTATTTATGCTATTGGAGTTTGTACAATACAAGAGTTGTCTTGTACACCTAGTAATAATCTAACTTAAAATGGATAGTCTAGTTGGTAGACTCACTACATTTGAATTGTAAAAAATTGATAATTATTCACCTGCTAGTGTTCAATTTAAATTTAAAGCACAACTAACCCTTGGTGGATCTAAGAGAAAGAAGAAAAGAAAGTATGCAAAAAGTGAAAGTGAATTTGATGCATTTCAAATTTTTAAGTGGTATTTGACTAGAGTTTAAAAGGAAACATGAAAGAATCTAAAGTGTTTGAGATCAAATAGAAGAGATGAATTCATATCAAATAAGTTCAACATATTTTGCAATGACAAAGGAATCAAGAGACATATGAGTGCACTAAGGACTCCACTACATAATTGTATAGATGAAAGAAGGAATAGGTTAATTATGGACTATGCTAGGACAATGATGATGGAGAAGGATGTTTCACAGAAGTACTGGAAATAAGTTGTAAGTATTTGAGTCTATACTCCAAACCGAGTTCAAGTTAAGAAAGAGAAGAATGAAGAAGAATGCAAGAAAGGACCTGAAGGCTACATAATTTTTTTTCTATCTATATGAAGGTGAACCTAGTACCTTACTTGAACCAGAGAAGGTGATTGTCAAACATTAGTAGCTAGGCACTACCGAGGTTTTACAAAAGAGTTATATCAAGCATCAACAGACTACCAAACATAAGGCTATAGGAATCGAGTTATAAATTGAGACTACCAACCATCAGACAAAGGAAGATGAATTGTAAGAGAGTACACTAGATGAAAATGAATAAGAAGAATCCAGTGAATAACAATAAGAAGAAATAAGGATTGAACCTATTTTGGAAAATTATGTGAGAAGAAATCATGCACCGAATCAAATCATTGGAGAAAAAGATTTAAGATTCATGACAAGAAGAAAATTGAAGAATGACACATGCTTATTATTTGAGTTTGTGCCTAAATCAGTCAAATAATCTTTGGAGAATGAAGACTGGAAAGGAGAAATGAATGATGAAATAGAGAAAATTGAGGAAAAAAATACTTGGACATTGGTACCTAGACCAAAAGATAAGAATGTGATTGGAACTAAGTGGGTTTTTAGAAATAAGTTGAATGAGAAAGGTGAAGTCATAGGGAACAAGGAAAGACTAGTTCATAAGGGATATGCACAAGAAGGAGTTGACTATGGTGAGATTTTATCCCCACTAATTACAAGGTTGGATGGAGTGAGAACTTTGCTTGCATATGATGCTTACAAAGGATTCAAAATATACTAAATGGATGTCAAATCTATATTTTTGAATGAAATCTTGGAGGAAGAAGTCTACATTGAACAACCTGAAGGATTTGTTGATCCTACCAAGAGGAATATGGTATGTAAGTTACACAAAGCTTTATATGGATTGAAGCAAGACCTTAGAGCATGGTATGAAAGGTTACGCAATTATTTTGTGAATATTGATTTTGCAAGAACTAATGAAAATAACAATCATATTTGGAGGACAAGATTTGTTGTGTAAATATTTTGCTGATGAAATGGAACAAGAGTTTGACATCTCAATGTTTAGAGAGATAAAAAAAAATGTTGCATTGAAAGTGTATCAGATGAAGAAAGGTATTTACATTACACAATCCAAGTATATCAAGGAGATATTAAAAAATTTTGGTATCAAATACTTGAGACTAGTTGGAACACCTATAGTGATTGGACATAAGTTGTCAAAGAATGATGATTTAGTTGAGGTGAATCAAACATTATAGAGGTCAATGATTAAAAAATTATAATATGTTATACATAGTAGACCTGAAATTGCATTAATAATTAGAATTGTTTCTAGATTCTTTGCTAATCCTAGAGAGAATCACATGATGGTAGTGAAAAGGATATTGAGATGTCTAAAAGGAACATAGGACTATGGATTATGGTGCAAGAAAAATCATAGATTTGAACTGAAGGTATATACAGATGCTGACTGGCCAGGCAATATTGATGATAGAAAAAGTAAAAGTGGAGGAGCTTTCTTTCTAAGAAAGAGATTGATTTCATGGAAAATAAAGAAACAAAATTATATTTCAGAATCTACATAAAATGTTGACTATGTTGTTGTAGTAGTTAATTGTTTTAATATTGTGTGGATCAAGCAATCATTGAAAGGAATGAACGAAGAGATCACTGAACCTATTGTTATTTAATATGATAACATAAGTGCCATTAACATATCAAATAATCATGTGATGCACACAAAGAATAAGAATATTGAGATCAAGTATCAGTACTTGAGAGAGATGGTACAAGACAAATAAGTGATTTAGAATATGTGAACACAGAGGAAAAGATAGCTGACATATTCACAAAGGAATTACTTAAGGTTTCTTTTGACTATCTAAGAGGTAAGCTAGGGTCCATTCCCCTACCTAAAGCAAACTAAAAGAGATGTTGCACTGCATCAATTTTTATAATCAAAATATCTCAAATTGATGCAGAAGGTCCCACTTTAGAAGCTTCCTAGAGGTGTGAAAAACAAGACACTAAACTACGAGAACATGAATCTATAAGGATTTATGAAGCAAGATGATGGAGCGACATGTATATATTAGTTAGAGTAGTGACATAAAGTTGTTATGTATGCTAGAGCAAAAAGGAAGAGAGGTATGTGAATTATTGATGTCTTTGGCATTGTTGTCAATGAGGTAGAGTGTTTACAAGTTACGATACATGCTACATATAAAGGGAAATATGAAAGAGTATGTAGATAGAGTATGTGTTGAAATGAAAGAGGGAGAAATATGTTGCAAGAGGTGTTATCATCCAAAGAAGAAGCTATTAGGAAAGATGGAGTAGTATATCATTGAGAAGTTTGAAATATATAGTGATGTCAAAGGGATGATCCAGAGATTGCATGGATGAGAATCAAAATGAAACTAAGAAAGAGAGAACACAAACACAGAGGGAACTGATAGTAAAAATTTGAAGATTTTGGATTCCATGGTAACTAGAGGTGGTTCCATCAATGAGAATGAGGGTGATTGTTAGAAACTACAATTGGAATAGCTGTAATATTGTCATTGATGTCAAACCCACTGGAGAAATATTTACTAATAGTGTTGAGTTCTATACCATTTTATTGATGAAGAGGATTTGAAAAGATAAGATAGCAAGGTGAGATAGTGATTTTATTGAGATTGAGAAGTTAAGTATCATGGAATTACAATGGGCAATTGATAAGTTAGTCATTGACAAGATAATGTGTTGTTTAATCATTACATGAAGTGGAAAAGATAGTTGAAGATGTTGTTTAAAAGAGACAACAAGAGTTGAGTTAAATTCTAAGCATGATCGAGTATCAGTATTGTTCAATCAATGAAGCAAGTGAAGAAGAAGATTAAGGAACTTAAGTAGAAGCCAAACAAATAGTTTAATCTGACTGTTAGTTATTTCTAACCAAGTTGATGAAGGAATTGTTAGTATTGCTTGAGTGTAGTAATGACTGAGAAAGCTAGTTGATGTCAAGTGAGACAAAATAGTGTATGTCGAGCTACACAGTGATAACTGAGTAGAAGAACATAGTGATTGTTGAGTGACAAAAAAATTTATAGTTTCTGAAAGAATCAAGTTTGAAGCTGACATAGTTGAAATTTCATATTTGTTAAAGCACATGGATGATAAGGATTGATTACCTAGTGTATTATGCATTGAGAGAGTTTGTTATGCAATCAAAGGAAAGGATTTGATTAGAAGTTTCTAGAAGAAGAAGGAGAAAAAATGATGGAAGGATTCAATGAATCTGACCTAACCCTAAGATCTATGGTGATGTTTAAGTGGAAAAATATCAAATTTACCTATTTAAGGAGACATAAGAGATGTTTTCTAAGGTTGGTTCATTGTTGATTGGAAATATTAAGGTGAATCTATGAAGAGAAGAATAAAAAAGGAGGAGTATGAAGAGATTAGTGAAGTGTGATTGGTTGAAGAGATGCCAAGAAGATCATTGATGGAGATGTGAATCAAGACTAGTCAATGAACTAGCATATGAGTGAATGGATATCTAAATTTACAAAGTGAGTTGTATTTTATAAATCAAGCCTGTTGTTACATTCTAACCATTGTGGCAACCAAAATCCTTTAATCAAGGTTGACCTAACAATCATTTTGTAAATCCTTTAATCAAAGTGACATTCTAATGGAAAAATCCAAAGTCCTCTAATAAGGCCATTCCTAAAAGGGTGATTAAATCCTCTAATAGGGTCACATTTAATAGTGTATTGTATAACCTTTAATAGGTTTGGCTCTTAACCAAGCTCAGTTCAGAAGAGTGAAAATTGGTAGCATGTTACTTGATGGTTTTTCCCAAATTGGGTTTCCATTTTAAATCATGGTGTCAAAGTGCAATTTACTTTTTTGAATGTTACTTTATGCATGCTATTTTTACAGCTATTTATTTTATTGTTAATCAAAACACATAGACATAATAAAGAGTTAAAGATGTGAAATTGTTGATGATATGTTATATGGACCAAGCTATTTTAATGAGATTGTTTAAGTTGTTTGAAGCTGTTAAAAGTTGAATTGGTATATTTGGACCTAAGAATAACTGATTCACACCCCTCTCAATTATTCTAAATCATTCTAACATAAATATTTTTTGCTACATGAACATTGAACTTCTTGATCCATGATGCGAGACCAATCGACGTCCATCTAGTACACAACCAAATTTTTTAGAATTTGATTAGAAAATGTCCACATATGGTATAACACACTTGGTAGAAATTCAAGCCACTTTTGATATCATAAAATAACATGTAATTAATATATAATATTTGGAAAAATTAGTTATTAAAAGATTATGGAAGGAATAAGTATAAGAAATTCAAATGATAATTTGAAAAACTATATAAATTTGCAAGTTTTCCAATAAACACATTGCAAGATGCATTAGTGTGAATGAGATGACTTTAATATTGCCAGGTCAACATATTGGAAAGAAATGGCGAGAAAATTAATGATGCTCTAAATGTGTATAACTTATATGCACTTGGATTATGAGTAGTCATGCATCACCAAATTGGCAAAGGAAATGAAACATGTAGAAAATTAATTGTAGCCAATTGAAATTTGTAAACCAAGACAATGGTGTCCATTGTCTCGAATGGACGGAACACTAAAACTTAGCCACAAATCAATGTGATTTCATTTTTTCTTGAAAGGTAAATGTTTCAAAAAACTGTGGATTATAAAGACTAGGTGATTATTGACATACTCATTGTAGGATCCCTTGGGGTATCACCGGATTGGCAAAGGAATTGAAACGTGTAGAAAATTAATTGTAGCCAAATGAAATTTGTTAACTAAGACAATGGTGTCCATTTTCTTGAATGGATGGAACATTAAAAATCAGCCATAGATAAATGTGATTTCATTTTTCCTTGAAAGGTCAATGTTTCAAAAAATTGTGGATTATGAAGACTAGGTGATTATTGACATACTCATTGTAGGATCCCTTCGGGTAATCTAGCTAAATTTAAACTTGTCTCTCAAAGGTAATTCAATAAATAGTTTTCTTATATAGATTCATGAATTTTTTCTGTTAGGCATTGGTACTTTATTTATGCAGATTTTCTCTTATGAATTAATACACAAAAAACTAGCATGTATTGACATTCAGAGATTCAGAGGTATACATTTTGTAGAACCTTGATTAAAGGCATGGCCTATAGGCTAAAGAAGTTTCATTCTAATGGGAAATTCAGCCAAGGAAGCTAGGCTTATTGATCATGTGATTTATAAACACCTCGAATTCCATTTTAGCATTTTGTGGAATGTGATAATGCTTTCAGCTCTATTTTTCCTCTACATCTACATTAGTGCATTATTTGTTTCTTTTTTTGCTTTACTCTTGGCCACAAGACTACACTGAATGATTTATTTATGGTGAATAATTTTATTATTTATTTGATCGGTAAGAGGCCAAAGCCAAGATTAATTATTATGTATTATTATTAATTATTATTTTATTAAGCATGGGTAGATTCGAACCCAAGACCTCTTCGATAAGAGGCTCACAATTTATCGTTGTGTTGTAGGCTCTTGCCTATTTATGGTGAATAATTACTAAATACAAATATTTTCCAATTCTTTGAGTATTATTTTACATATGATGGGTACCAAAAGGTTGTCCTCCAAGGATAATGTGGATTCCTTCATTCATGGTTCAAAAACTTGAAAAGTAAAACTCACAACTATTGCTTGGTTCATATCATGTGGAGCTACAATGTTCATTTTTCCATGTATTCACACTCTGATCATTGTTGTTATTTCAAGACCTGTGTAATTTGATGATCATATTTCTTCTACTTTATTTTTCATTTTTCAAGGACTTATTTTTAGACATTCTAATAGCTATAATTTGTTGTTTATGTTTTACCCTCACAATATAAGAGATAAATGCAACAAAAAAGTGTCTTTTCAATATGTGATATTATAAGATTTCCCTAGAGTCTAGTATAGATCAAATGTGAATGTGGGTGAAGGAGTTTCATTCCAATGGGAAATTCAACCAGGGAAGCTCAAGGGTAATTGTGAGTGTCGTGGTGTTAAGGCTTCGCCTCTTAGTCCTCATCCTTCCTCCTTTAATCCACCCAATGAACAAAAGATGTATGTCAAGAATAAGAAGATTAGAGGAAAGTCCAAGAAAATTCATGGCTCTTGTGTATGTTGTCATCCCTTCAATATTAATAAGGTTTGATCATGTTCTATGTAGATCCAAGTTGAAGTTCAAATCACTTGTTTGGAGATTTCATCATAAAGATTGCATATCTAATATTGACTTTTTGGTGTTCCCTATTTGGGGAATTATTATTTTTTAATAATAGATTTTTTATATTTTTGAATTTGAATATGTATGATCTTTTTATCCTTAATAGTTTGACTCATTATCATAATGAAAAAAATTAAAGATGAGTGATTATTTCAACTCTTCTGACAATAAAGATGGTATCTTCATTTATAACCAAAATTTTAAGTAGCAAAGGAGAGGAAAAAAACACTTTACTTTTCAATCTTTATGTTCCTTGAATTTTCCATGATAAATATAGATCTCTTGCATTTTTTGTTATCTTATTTTCTACTGCATTTTTATTGCTTTCTTTTTTCTTCTCTTTATAGTTATAAGAGTTTTCTTATTACTTTATTTTGGTATATTATTTTTTATTGAAATTAACGTTTGGGAGTATGGGAAGGGTCTTGACTTTGTGTTATATTTGTTAGAGTTTCATACTAGAAACGACATTTTATAATTAGATTCATCTCCTGACCTTTTTATAGCTATTAGAAAGTCTAAAAACTAAGTCATTGAACAATAGAAAATAGAGCACAAGCAATAAGATTATCAAATTACATGAGTCTTGAAATAACATCAAGGATTGGAGGCTAAATACATGGAAAAATGGACATTACAACTCCACATGAAATGAACCAAACAACAATTGTGAGTTTTACTTTTCAAGTTTTCAAACTATGATTGAAGGTATCCATATTGTCCTTTAAGAACAACCTTTTGGTACCCATCATATGGAAAATAATACTAAATGAATTGGAAAGAACTCTTATTTAGTAATTGCTTACCATATACAAATCATTCATTGCAGTCCTATGGCCATAAGAACTTACTCAAGAACTAACTCTAGATTGGATTTATGAGGAGTCATTTAAAGATTAATTTTCCTTAAAAACTATGACAAAAGTCTTTACCTTGATTCAGTTCCCCTTCTCTATATGTTGCAACATAATCCATAAGAGAAACAACACTTTAGGAAAATAGATTAGCATAAGCATTGTCAAACTACTTTCTGGCAAAAACTTAATTTCAAATTGTTGGTTGTGAGATTATTCGATAATTGTGAGATTATTTAATAAGAAATCATTTGGCTCTAACAAAATTTACCCAATTTTGTCTAGTGATAGGAGTTCTGAGAAACCACTCTCAACATTTATGTAGAGGGTGTGTTGGAAAATTCAAACTCCACAGCCTCCCATATTCTTTTGAAAAAATTTAGAAAATAGGAAGGGGAGGCCACTGATAAATATTTATTAATATAGATGAATAAACCATGATCAGTTTTAAGAGAAGATTGTGTCATTTTTTTATAAAATAAGATTGAAAGGGCTTTACATGTTCCATAAAATACATTTGAGAGGAAAAATTAAAAGATATAAATAAAGACCAGTGAAAAATATTTAGAATTTATTTAGAATACATGAACTATGAATTTCCATTATTGAAAACTGGTTTAAACTTCTTACATTTTGTTGTCTGTCAGAAAAATTGCATGCTGCCCTCGCTAATGAAATTGAAAACACTATAAAAAAATATTAAAAACTCGGACATTTTGCTAAAGCACGGGATACAACAGCTATTAAATGGTTCCATATAGAGTTAGTTGTAGTAGTTAGAATTATAAACATTTAAATAATTTATACACCAACGTGGGATTCCTTGCCAAAGCGACAGCTCTAATCAGCTCCTCTGTGCCTATCCTAGTCATTCAAGCCATTTTTGAGAAGATCTATGCAGGCCATTCTTCTTCCAGTTTGATTATCTACTTTGGTGGGTTACTTCAGATCGTCGAGAATTGTATTCGAGTAGACCTAAGCTGGCACAATAGGTGACTTTCCCAGCCGGTGATCTCATTCACTAGAACAAAACTTGGGATAATACCGATCTGCATTGATCGACATATAGACGCCATTGCCGCAATCTTGGCATGCACAACACTGTCAATTCTGACAGAAGGGATCAACATCCACTCAAACATCGACAACATTTATTACCCGGCCTTTTCCTGGCACAAGGGGGATGCATTTTTTTGCCAACTCAGCATTCCAGTTGTCCTGTGACTGGCCCTTCTTTTCACCAGTTCCAACTTGTCATCCTAAAATTGATGCCCATCAATACGTCAAACAAGGGAAGAGGTATTTTTCCTTTGTTAGTCATACGATTGTCAAATTTGGTCTCACAGATTGCTGACATCATCACTAGTTCAATTTTCAGCCCTCCCCATTTGTATTTTTAGTTTGGTAGTCCAACTTTGCACGACCATAATTTGGTCGTACTAACTCCAAATTAGGTGCAATTTTTTATTTTGACCTAAATTTTCAGAACTTTTTAGCAATGTAGCTATTTTATGATTTAGATGGACATATTTTTCATAATTTGTAAATTTTGGTGACTATACATGTTCAACCCTTGATTTTGCGACGATAGAGGCTTTGTTCGGGCATATAGACACATTTTTAAGTGCCTTTTTTTCAAAGTGCATAATTTTTAGAGACAAATCCAAATTTTCTATCACAGAATAGTCTTATTTGGATGAAAATTTCACTTTTAGCATTTGGTCTACTTTGGTCTATTGTGTACTTGTACTATGTGGATTCTTTAAAGATCTAGTGTCCTAATTGTATTAAGTCTTTTATTGCTTCATGTTCTTTCTTGTAATAATCAAAATCAAAATTCCACTTTGGCCAATTGAAGAAGTGGAAATTGTACTTGCACTACATATAAAGTGCCAAAATCATATATTTAGGGTGGGTTCTTTAATTCATTGCTTTTTAAAGGTGCATTATTGATGTAATAATGGAAAACCCACACATCCTTCTATCATAGAGTTAACTAGGGATAATTATGCATCTTGAGCAAAAGGCATCATCACACATTGTTTATGATACATTAGAGTTCATCACATGCATATCTTATAGTAGAAGAGAGTCTTGATAATCAAAAGCCAAAAGTTGCAACATCTACTTCTCTAGTTGAGATCACTTCTATTGTTGTTCCTATTGATACTTGCACTCATAAACCATGGATTCAGGTGATTTAGTGCAACAGGACATTCCTTGTCTTCTAGTTACAACTCCTTGGGATGACTTCTTGACACACATTGCGGGTTTGTTTATGGAATCCTATATTGAGGATTTGGGAGACATCATTGATGATATGCATATTCTCTTTGTTGAGGATGATCCTTCTTTAGTTTTTTGTGAGGGACACTCTGTCCCTCATCATTCTTCACTTGATAATTCCTTTGATACAACAATTGCAAGAGGTCTCTTTCAATTCAGAGAAGAGATTTTAGTCTTTGGAGATTGATTTTCATGAGTCTCACACTTTATTTGAGATGTCATATTGCATAGTTGATCATAATTATGTGTTGGACATTCCTATTCAGCTTTGAAAAACACCATACATTTTGAGCGTTCTTCCTACTAATTGAGGAGGATTTTTTGATACACCTATAACATCATTCAAGTTACTTGGTACAACGTCTACATTGATTTACAAGCATTCACCATGGATGTACATTCCACATTGAGGGGAGGCTACTTTTCTTCTCTTCCACCTTCCTCTTTTGAGGGGACATCATTTTCTTTGGAGTTTGATCCACATTCATACGTGGAGAAGTTACCATTAGTTCTTTGTTTTGTCACATTTGTCTATTGGGCTTGATCTTAATTGGCTCATGGAATCATCATCAACTAAGGACATGGTGACACATCAACAAACTTTAGGCACATCATATGTCATTTGGGTTCCACTTCCTTCTTCCTATCCATAATGGGAAGCATTCTTGCATTTGTATTTGGTGTATCTTCTTCCTAAGGGGAGATATGTTGTTTGTAGACATTGGACCACCTTTTTTCTTCAAGAATTTTCCATACTTGCAAGACATTCTTCACTATGAGGGGATACCATCATGTTTCCTTATTTCCTTGCATTGGAGGGATTTTATATTGTATATGCATTATGTATGTCATAATGGAGAGGGGGGGTCTTGATTACTCTATCCATGCATGCATCTTGCTTTTCGTTTTCATCTCTCTTTTTGGGGGAGGGTTTTCCCATGATTTTTTCCTACTTTCTCCACTTTATGAGACATTTTATTGCATATCTTTTTTCCCTTGCATTTTGTACATGGGTACCTAACATGGCCTAGTAGCTACGAACCATCTTGTATTGTCATCTAGCTTTGTAAAATTAAGTTCATTCACCTAAGTTTCACTTAAGGGGGGGGGGGGGGTGTAATTAACTATTACTTATTACAATTTACTTAAGTTTACTTAGGATTATGTATTTTCATATTAGTTTTCATGTATTCACCTAGGAGTTTACACTCTATTTGAGCACATGTGGTCTTACAACTATCTTTGTGTGATACACCAAGTTGTATTTATATCCTCTCATTCTTGCATATACTTTCATGCATAATAGAGGATAATCCATCTTTGGTGGACATTTTCTTAGTTGTTACGCTTGTCACTTGTATGACTCCTAGTATCTTGCATTGCCTATATATTCAAGTACTTCTACATGCATCATATTTGAATTTGAATATGAATAATTAGTCTATTAAGAATTTTACTCATGATTATTATTGACTTCATCAATTGATCATTTTGCCTATTTCTCTTGTGCTATCTTTTGAACTTCTAGATCTTGGCATTTCATTATGGTATGTGCATAGAAACCACTTGACATTGGATGTGAAGTCGTTGGCCCCACAAATCATGGTAATATCAAGGATCTCGAATTAAAGACCATTTTTTCCCCAAAAATATCAAACCCTTTTTGGACAATGTCATAACCACATTTGGCTAACTTTTTCTAGATTTGTTATTTTATTTGGCTTGGCTATCATTATCTAATTTGCTAGATTTTTTTACTAGGTAAGTGCACCAAGTTGTGGTGCCAAAAGAGGGGTATAAGTGGACACCTTCCCGAAATCTGCAAATTTTGAACTTCAACAAGAATTTGAAGATAGTTATGCTCAAAATTTTAAGATATGAAAAAAACAAAAGTCGTAGTCCTTTGAATCTAGTTTCTAAACTACTAAATTTTTTCAAAGTAGTTTAGTTTTAGGTCCTTAGAAAAGGGGGCCACAAAAAGTGGTACTGTTTATTCCAAAAAAACATAACACAGTAAAAAGTGTGGTCCCCCCAAAAATTTTAACTTTTTAAAAAAAAATTCTTTAATCGCTCTAGTCAAAAGTTACTTAACACTATGTAGTTTATCCCAGATTTTTCGGATAATTTTATAATGTGTATTTTTTTTTAATGAATTTTTTAACTAGACACATCCCAAAAATGTGAAATATCTCTGTGCTCCCCCTAGAAATAATTGAAAACTAATCTAAAGTCAAAAATTTTTTTTTTCAAAGTGTGTAGAATGGAGTCTAGTTTCTAAAAAACTAAGTTGTTCCAAAATTCAATGAACGAGCTAAAATCTATAGCCCAATTAGTACATGGTGGTTTTTGACAAAAAATGAACATACATTCAAAAGAAATTATAGATGAAAGGCTTGAAATAGTTCAAATTAAAAATAAATTATATGATTAGATAGCTAACATAGAGACCTATAATGCTATATAACCTAATCTTATCGATACCCAACCACGAGGAATCTTGAAGGGGAGCACACAAGAAAAATCAATCATTTTTTGGTATGTTTGCTAGAAAACACATCTCAGACCTGTTTATAAACTCCAAACCTTTGCGTTGGATCTCCAAGGAAAAACTAAGCCTTAGGCTTGGGTTTAATGCAAAGCTTTCAATAGTGCGTGCACCCGCTATTGAAATCATTGAATTTTCAGTAGCGTGTGCGCGCTATAGTGCACACACACTATTGAGGCCTAAATTGCAAACCAAGACCAAAAGAGAGATAGGTTGGGGGGGCAGGGGAATGGCTATGTGTGTGTGAGAGAGAGACAAAGAGATAGAGAGAGTAGGTGGTGGGAGATAGAGTGGGCGAGGAAGAGCGAGAGAGAGGAGGATGGGAGTGCATGTTGTGAAAGAGAGAGAGAGAGAGAGAGAGAGAGAGAGAGAGAGAGAGAGAGAGAGAGAGAGAGAGAGAGAGAGTATGGAATGGGAGAGGGGGAAGACATAATAGCTTGAGAGAGAGTAGGGGATGGAAGAGAGAGTAGGTGATGGGAGAGGGAGAGAGAGTGGGGATAGAAATGTGTGTAAGAGAGAAAGAGAGAGAGAGTAGGGGATAGGAGAGAGTGTGAAAATGTGTGAGAGAGTAGGGGCTAGGAGAGAGTGTGAAAATGTAAGAGAGAGTAGGGGGTAGCAAAGAAAGAGAGAGTAGAGAGTAGAGAGAGAGAGAGTGTGAGAGAGAGAGTAGGTGGTAGGAGAGGGAGAGCAAGTGATAGAAAAAGTAGGGGATGGGAGAGGAGAGAGGGGGGATGGGTGTGTGAGTGTGAGAGAGAGAGTAGGGAATGAGAGAGGGGAGAGAGAGATAGAGAGAGTAGGAAATGGCAGAGGGATGGGAGAGAGAGAGAGAGAGAGAGTAGGCGGTGGGAGAGGGAGTGGGAGGGAGAGAGAGGTGGAATGGAAGTGTGTAAGAGAGATGGAGTAGGGGATGGGAGAAAGTAGGCAATGGGAGAGGGACTGTGAGAGAGAGAGAGGGGGGGGATGGGAATGTGTATTTATTTATAAGAGAGATAAAGTAGGGGATGGGAGAGAGTGTGAGATTTTGAGAGAGAGTGGGAGGTGGCAGAGAGAGCTTGTATGGGATGGGGGTGAGAGAGAGAGAGAGTAGGGGATGGGAGAGAGTGTGAGAGAGAGAAGGGGATGGAAGAGAGAGAGTGAGAGTAGGGGATGGGAGAGAGAAAGTAGAGAGGGAAAGAGAGTACTTGAGAGAGAGAGAGATAGTAGGTGGTGCAAGAGGGAGTGGGAGAGGGAGAGAGAGAGGGGGGATGGGAGTGTGTGTGACAAATCTATAGAGTAGGGGATGGGAGAGGAGAGAGAGGGGAGGGATGGGAGTGTGTGTGTAAGAGAAATAGAGTAGGGGATGGGAGAGAGTGTGAGAGTTTGAGAGAGAGTAGGTGGTGGCAAAGAGAGCTCGTACAGGATGGGAGAGAGAGAGTGAGAGTAAGGGATGGGAGAAAGAGAGAGTAGAGAGGAAGAGAGAGAACTTGAAAGAGAGAGATAGTAGGCAGTAGGAGAGGGAGTGGGAGAGGGAGAGGGAGAGAGATAGGGGGGATGGGAGTGTGTGTGATAGATGTAGAGAGTAGGGGATGAGAGAGAAGAAGAGTGGGGGGACAAGAGTGTGTGTGTCTATGAAAGAGAGAGAGTAGGGGATGGGAGAGAGTGTGAGAGTGTGAGAGAGAGTAGGGGATGGGAGAGAGTGTGAAAGCATGAGAGAGAGTAGAGGGTGGCAAAGAGAGAGTACGATGATGGAGGAGAGAAAGTAGGCGATGGGAGAGGGAGAGAGAGGGGGGGGGATGGGAGTGTGTGTATGTGTAAGAGAGATAGAGTAGGGGATTGGATAGAGTGTGAGAGTGAGTAGGTGGTGGAAGAGAGAGCTCATACAGGATGGGAGAGTGTGAGAGAGAGTAGGGGATGGGAGAGAGAGATAGAGAGTAAAGGATGGGGGAGAGAGAGAGAGAGAGAGAGAGAGAGAGAGAGAGAGAGAGAGAGAGAGAGAGAGAGAGAGAACTCAAGAGAGAGATAGTAGGCAGTAGGAGAGGGAGTGGGAGAGGGAGAGGGAAAGAGATAGGGGGGATGGGAGTGTTTTGGATAGATGCAGAGAGTAGTGGATGGGAGAGAAGAGAGTGGGGAGATAAGAGTGTGTGTGAGAGATATAAAGAGTAGGGGATGGGAGAGGAGAGAGGGTGAGAGAGGTAGAGAGAGTAGGCGGTGGGAGAGGGAGAGTGAGAGAGAGAGTAAAGGATGGGAGAGGGGAGAGAGAGTGTGTAAGGGATGAGAGAGGCGAGAGAGAGTAGGAATAGAGATAGGGTAGGGGATGGGAGAGAGAGTAGGGAGGATGAAGAGTGATGTGTTTTCACATAGTGTGTATGCACTATAGTGCATACGTGCTTTAGTGCATATGCACTATGTGAAATCACCTAAAAATGGTCAAAAAGAAACTTTAGCACCCATTTCATCCATTATCTACTTTTGGTCAGTTATGTACTCTGTTATTCTGATAGAAATCATGGGTTTCAACATAGCAAACACTATTTTAACACTTTTGGAAGCTAGCAAACACCAAATTCAATCATTGGATACATGATTTGAAGAGTTTTTGAATATTCCTTGTATAGAAAAGGTTAGTGAAATCTATTTTAAATATTGTTTGTTGATATATAGATACAAATTTGATTATAATTTGACATGTTTTTTAATATATAGTGAATTCATTGAAATTTATATGTTTGAATGAAATGTTATTTTGAAATGGTTAGAAATTTGACAAGTCATTTGATATATATTGTGTATTCATTCAAATAATTATAATTATTTTATGTATTTGAATAATTTGACATGTAGAAATCATCATCATGCCAAGGAAGAAACCAAAAACTCAAACAAATGAAGATAGGGAGAGAGATTTGACAATTAAAAGAGATAAAATGAAATTACTACATGAGCAAAGAAAATTGTAAAGCAATAATGAAGAATTGACTTTCAAAGAGGATCAAGAACCACTAGTACAAAGAAACAAAGAGGGAAAATTGGAAAGACAAAGAGAAAGAATGAGACTATTACACTCAAGAAGACAATTGAATTGTGAAGCTACACCATCTTCCAATGTTGGTGTCATATCATCTACTACACCATCTTCCAATGTTGGAGTCATATTGTCTGCTACACCATCTTCCAATGTTGGAGTCATATCGTCTATTACACCATCTTCCAATGTTGGAGTCATATTGTCTATTACACCATCTTCCAATGTTGAAGTCATATTGTCCTCTCATGTTGAAGAGACACTAATTTGTAGATCTAACAATATACACACTCCATCATGTCATGTTGAAGGCACAACATCAACACATCAAGTAGGTGATATTCCATCTTTTGCATCTTATTGTCAAGGCACATCATCTTTGGTTCAAGGTACGCAATACACTCGACCTTATGTTGATGTTCAAAATATTGAGAGAATGGAAGAGATTATAACACCTTCTAGAATTCATTTTAGAAGACCAAAATCTTTGATTGATATTGATACTAACATTTTGAAATCAATGCCTCACAAGATTAGCAAGTGTACTTGTCAAAGAAAAGTTAATCATATGTGGAGATTATTTTTTCAAGAATTAAATATTACATGTCAATACCAATTATTTGTTGAAATGATGAGAAATTTGAAATTTAGGCCTATCATGAAGATTCTTGGGCTAAGAACGATAGACGATTCAAATGAAAAAAATATTGTAAAAAATCTAATGAGTTCTTATGACAAAGTGGGTTCTAAATCATGCACCAAAGATAGTAATATCACAAGGTGAGTACTTACATCGACAATAGTAAGTAACCAAATGAAGAAAGCTCGACTCATGAGAAAGACAAGAAAAACATTAAAAATTGGTAGAGTACTCTAAGGAGAGCCATGCTAAGGCATGAGAGATAGGAAGATCCAACAAAAAATGAGTTATGGACATTTAGCTGTAGACTACCGTGAAAGGATAAAGAAATTAGTGAAACCTTGAAATCATTGATCGAAGATTTTTGGAAAAATAACACAAGTGTTTTCCCTTATCAAAGAGATGTTGTAAGAAGGAGGATTGGTAGCTAAAATCACAACCCACATACTAAACATTTTTTGGACTCAACTTAGACACAATTTTTTGCAAAATTTATTGGTATGTATCCTCAAATTTGAATAAGTCAAAGATTTTTTGAGATGGGTAAACCTTTTTATGTGAAGATAAATCACACACACACAACTTTTTTGTTGTAGGATACATATTGAATTTTCTAACCATTTTGATGTTTTTAGGCATATATGTGTGTTTTTGCATTCTAAGTTTGTTTTACAGGATTGTGACATAAATGAGCCACCAAGATCTTCAAGAGAATTCATATCCAACATTTTATGTGAAATAGGCGATGACCAACAATTTTACAAGATATCATGCTTATTTTGTGGTTCTTTGCAACTTTTATCAACTTGTTAACATATGGATAGTACATATGCAATTGGAAATGAAATAGTAGATTACAAAAAATTTAAGCTGGTGACATATGCTCTAAAAGATGGGAAACATGGAAAAAAATTTGATTTAGTCATTGAAAAGATTCTAGTATATGAGTTCATGAATATTTTTTGTGAAAAGATTATTTACGAGTATGCAAGGCATACCCATAGAGCTCGATGGCTGGATTTGCAATTCAAGTTGTGCAAGGATACGTTTCTACTGGATACCATTGTTTCCGTTGTAGATTTCATAGAGAACTACACACTACAATCATAAAATGAGGTGCAAGAAAAGTATTGTACTTCTCAATAGGTTTCCATATTTGTTCACATAACATTCATGCATTCACCTACAAGTACAAAGGATGATAGGAAGATTTTGAGGGAGTACCATTTTTACATCAGTGATGATCAATCACATTCTACAGAGTTCGTACATGGTTGTTTTCAACTATTTTATGGAGATTTGGCTAACATGGGCATAACATATTGTCAGCCCATTATTTGGTCAGACAATTGCACATCTCAATTCAAGAATGCATAGATGTTCTATTGGTTGAGCAGGATGCACAGGTTGTGTAGAATTCAATATATGTTGAATTTCATAGAGGTTGGTCATGGTAAGGGAGAGCACAATGGAGCAGGCGCATGCATTAAAAGAGCCTTGGCTTGTGAAGAACTAAAGTACAAAGATGGAGCAATATTGATAGATGCAAAATCCATCATCCAATGGTGTAACACTACAATGGGTCCAAGTAAGGAAGGTGAGTCTACAGTTCGTAGATTTTTTTGATTGATAGATAATACTAACATTGCACCATATCAGGATTGTTGAACACTAATAGGATCTAGTGAGTTACACTCTTTTAGAAGCTTCAATGCATGTTCATGGAGTATCCACACACAAAAAATGGCATGCTATTTCCCATCATGTGTAGAGAAAAATTGAGATGACTGTGAGTCAATTGAATAGGTGGACAAATGGGATATACGGGTTTTGGACCCAATTGACACCTATCGTCCCCCATAAGTACTGAAAATGGTAGAGATGGATTCGTCTATTGACTTTGACCACTTGTCAGATCTAGTGCTACTTGGTAATATATATATTTATATATCTTTGTAATTTCAATATGTAACTTTATAACTTTTACCCGAGTATTTTCTGAATTAATGACCGTATTTTGTACATTTATCACTGTAGGCCATGTTGTTGTTGTCATTGTGTTGAAGCCAAACAAAAATTGGATCACTCGGTTATAGATGGTGAAGGTTTAGAGTACCATGTCGGTGCGGTAGTTGTAATAGGCACATGGCTTAGACGATATTCTATGAAGAACCCTAACTTGTGGTTATTCTAGGATTGGCAAACAGAGAGGAAGATTCTTCATTATTCAAACCTTGTTGTTGCATCAAATGTCCACTTGATAAAATATGGTGGAAAACCGCATAATAAGATTCTTTGGAAAGTTCACAAGTCAGACCATGAGGTAATACTTGAGACATTAAAATGTCAAGCAAATCCAGTTGGCTCATTAGATTGAATAGGGAGAGAGGGGGAGAGAGAAAGAGTGATCAATTGGATCCAAATACAATGTTACAACCTCTTCCCCAAGATGATCCACATGACTAAAGTGGACTGTATTGCTATGATGTGTAAGTGATGAGATTTAGTTTAAATCATAGATTTTATGTTTTGATTTGTTTAGAATCTAGATACATTATTTGAATTTATATTATATTCTTTAATAAGACCCATTTTTAGATTAGTCATTTGAATAAGTGAAAGTTTAGAATTTGTTGTTTAGATCAAAATGTAATGAAAGAACATAAAAATTGTTAGAATGTGAATGGTTTGTGATAAAAAGTCATGATTGTGCATATGTAACCAGAAACTTCAAACTAGCGAAAGCAAGGATACAATGGGAGAAGTTTTGAATACTCATCAAGCAAGGGTTATCATATAACTCAGAAAGCAAGGATTTCTAAAAATGGATAATTCTTAATGACAAGTCAAATTCAATTTTTGTCATTCTCTAATTTTAGTGGATTAATCTTATCTTAGATTTTTTATTGTGCTAATTCTTCATTTGCAGGTCACCAAAGAAGAGGGCTAATAAAGTTGAAGCACAAGTGATAAAGGGTGAGATGCCAAAATCATCTGCAAAATGGTATTATCAATTCACATCCTCAATATTTATTAGTGTTCTTTGTTCAAGTACCATTGTATGTTAATCATCTTATGCTTGGAATTGTAGAGGATCATAATCATCAAAAAGTAAGAAGGAAAATTGGTCTCAATCTGATGATAATGGGGCAATTACAAATATAGTTCTCTCTAAGGATAATATTGATCAGCCGATGTATAGGTTGAGAGAACCAAAAGACTATTTAGGTCTACTGAAAAGAAATCGAACTTTTGATATTTTAGGATACAAAATGTATATTGATGGATTTGACAAGAATTAAAAGTATACAAACAATCAATTTAGTCTTCCATAAAACAGTTCTTATATTAACAACTTTTACTATATTTATTGATTTTTTTTGAGCATTTAATGTGATTTAAGTGATGCGGGTATATATTGGGTAGGTTCAGCGTATGCTTTGAATGATTTATCCATGATCATCATGAGATGACCATCTCAAAAGTGTTTATTAAGCTCATTTTCCTAGCTACAAGACTAATTTACTATTAATTTTCTTCCAAACCATGGTTGCTTGTAATAGATACCCAAGAATACTTGCAATCATTGCATTCCAATTTTTTGGACTTTGACTCATTATTATCATAAAGTTGGAATGTTGGAAAGGGTTAATACTTGATTATGTCTATTCATCCCATGTGTGTTCCATGAGGTTTTTACTATTGTAACACTTTAAGATTTAATTTTGTGGATTTTTCCCTCATTTTGTACATGATAGGTTTGTTCAAGTGATATATGATGAGGTTGTCTGTACAATGTAATGATTGAGTTGAAGTGATTTATGAAGTAAAGGGCTATTTAATGTAGCTATTTAAATCATGCATATTTGATGGCCATTTCTCTCTATTTTTTAGTCCTTTTTCACAACACTATTTCTAACATGGTGTTAGTTGTTCAATTTCATGAATGATCACAATATCCATCACTATACAACAAGTGTATGTGTTTGATGTAAAGCCCTCCTATATTCCCCTAGGAACCACAACTCAACTCTGGGATTCTCTTGTATTCTTGGAATCTACCCAAGGAATTAGAATCTACTAGGGTTCAAGATGAGGTCTCTAACTTGGTAACATCTTCCTATAACCATGTCTAAGAGGTTATAACCCAAATCTTCAGTTTGTCTTCTAAACACTCACATTGTTCACCATTCACCTAGTATACCCTGGTGCCTCCAACATACCAGAACTTGTACTTGGCTTCATACCATGGTCCCAACACCTTATATCATCTCAAAACATCCCATCTAATGTGTTCCAACTCCTTTCACACTCTCAGCAACTCATCTCTTACACTTTCTCAATTTTGCCTCTTCTAGGCTTGTTCCAAGTAGCCCTTGCCAGTCACTAATTTGCTGTTTTCTCCAAACTTTTCCACAAAAATTCCTAAAATATTGGGTGATTAAAATACCATTTTCTTCACTCTAAAAAATACTCCAAAACCAACTAAACTTTTTTTCTAAAATAATACTCAAAACTGGCTATATCAGTCTGCCAACTAGGCCTAGTTTGAGGCCATTTACAAAGAAACTCACAATCCCTTTACTTTTGGAACTCACATGACCCAAAATAGTCTTAATAAATGAATCAAATTCAAGGATTATTCTATTTTTTTGGTCTCATGATCAACTTTACAATGGTTTTTACAAAACCCTTCTTTCTAGCCCCTTTACCCTAGGGCTTTCTAGAACTCTTACTTTGCAATGTCTCTAGAACCCCAAAATGGTTCAAACACCTTCACTTTGGTTATATTAGATGACTTCCAACATAAAATGCAACTCTTTTTTGGAGAAAACACTAAATCCACCTTGGGAGCAATCACATACCCCTTTTTATGCACTCAAAGTTTAGGGAAAACTATGCATTCATTGCTCAAACTTCAAAACTCTTACATTATCAATCAATTTTGACCATCCAAACTTGTCTCCCACACATGTGAATGATATTTTAAACTCATTTAGAATCTCAAAACCAAATGAAACCTCCCTAACTACCCCTCTAACCACCTTTGTGCATTAATTGCCTTATTTTGTTGTCAAATTGACACTTTTAGTTGTCAATTGACAAGTTTTTGATATTCTTTGTTGCACGACTATCCCATTACATTAATATGGTCATTTGAGACCTTATTAAAGACAAAAAATTAAACAAAAATCATATCTACCCTTTGGACCCCTTTGCACTTTTAGTGCCTTTTACATCTTTTAGAGGTTTTGATAGCCTTATTACATTATTCAAGACCTTTATAGGTCTTTCCTATCCACCCTTAACCTAGGATCAACCTATGATCAAAACAAGATCACATGTTCATGATTAAACTCATTACAAGCTTTAATGACCTTAGAAGGCCATTTGTCTTCCAATCCACCTAAGGATTGCTCATCTTGCCTCCTGCTTGTGACCTTGGTGCTCCTGCACTAGTGGTGGCCAATAATTGGAAAATTTGTGTTATCGATTGAGCTACTAGATCTAATAGAAGAAAAGTCTTCCAGCCTAAGCTTCTCTTGAAACTTGTTTTATAGTTCTTAATTTCAAAATAGATATGACTTTTTCATTGTAACATGCAAGCACAAATCTCATAATTTACTCATGTTCATCATCATTTCTTAATGGTGTAGGGGCACTAAGGTCATTCTATGAAGATACATCCATTGAAGATACCAAGGACTAAGGATCCAATGGACTTATAATATAGGGAGACTCTACCCTGCAAGTGGACTCCACTTTAGAAGCCCAACCCTCAAACTTAGGGTACTCAAACAACTTGGATCAACACTTAGGAACTCCCTACCACCAATAGGCCTATGAAGGAAAATACTTCTTAAATGGTTTCAACACTCTACTTTTTAGATGGAAATGGTTATTATAGACTTAAACCAACAAGAAAAATCCCAAACTTGAGGTTTCTCAACACTCAACAATCAAATTTTAAAACTATTACCAACACTTCCTACTAGGACAATTTCTAGTTTTAATGGTCAAACTCCCAAACCATACAAAGTACCCCCACTATTTTTTCATTTTCAAACACTCTTCAACATCCCCTAAGAGATTCCAAAAGATTAACCACCAACTCGACTCTCGCATCAAGTTATGCCTACGTCATAGTCCTAAATGGCTAGTTTAGGCTAGGTTACAAGGAAAACATAAACAAATGGGTTCATAGACTTGGTTCAACCCCTTGGATCTCTGATATATGTCAAAATTTTCCTTCTACACCCTTCACTTGGGTCAGATTAATCAGTTTGGGAGCGTGATCCTTCTTTTTCCTTCAAATGTAGACTATACATAAGATTATGTTCAGTCTAGGGCTTGCTGGTAAAAATAGATGCCATGCTCCTACAGCCCTAAATCTCTGTCATCTAAAAGAACCCTCTCTTAACTTGTATTCCACAAAGTGACATTAAAATCCCACAATGGGTTTGCAAGTTAGGATTCCGTCTTATTGAAACTCTCAAATTTGGAGTAAATCTAACCTACCTACACTAAAACTAAGATAACTTTTTTTGTGTACAAGATAAAGACCTCAAACCAATTGAAATGGAATCCTGACTCAACCCTCTATCCAACCATATAAGACTTGTACCACCAACAATTCGCACAGGCTGTACATAATTGAAAAAATAGTAAAAAAGACATAAAATCTGAGTTTTTAATTCACCAATGCTATCTACCATCCATACAATGACCTTTCCCATGTGTGGGGATCTTAAGTACATGACTTCAAATAGTTATAACTTCCATTTGGGTGGTTGGAACACCATACAACCTCATTTTTAGTTTGACAACTATTATTTGCAAAAAATGCTCTTTAACAACTTTTTGCATTTTACACTTTTTTGCAATTTTTTGCACTTTTTAAGGTTGGTTTAGTGGTTTTGAGTCCTATAATAATAATTTGGAATTATTAGGATTCATTTAGATTGGTGGTTAGTTGAAATTCCAAAAAGTGCAAAAATTGCAAAGTTGCATTAGCAACTTTTGGGAAATAACCATTAAACTATCTATATTCCTATATTCCTTTGAGGTTTTATTGTTGCCAAACATTTTCTAAGTCATAGAATTGGAATCAAGTAAAAAATGTAAAAATTGCACTTTTTGTGCAAAGTTGCATTGTTGAAAGTTGTAAAAGTTGCTCAAATTTGCAACTTAGTGGAAAAAGGGTCATGGGATCGAACTGTCTACTCCATTAGCTCCAAGTGGCTGGGTAAATACTATCCCCAACCTCATCCTATCCCCTTCAGTGCTTGAACATTCTCGGGCATGCCGAACCAGAATGTCCCTAAGGGTCATTAAATGCCATAGGGTTGTGATCTTTGATGGGGCATATCTGGGAGCTCGTGTGAGGTATGGATGCGATTCTAGTTCCTATAAGACCATGTTATGGATACCTACAATAACCTCTCTCACTTTTTGTAGATCACACTCTGTTTCTCTTTTATGATGCCATCTCGGGTGATGTTGAAACTTGCAGTGTTGGCTAGTACAAAGTTGCTAACTGCCAAATCTCTCTCACCTTTCATTGTGGGATTGAACTATCTACTCTGTTAGCTCTAGGTGCCTGGGTAAACCCTATTCTCAACCTTGTCCTATCCCCTTTAGCACTCAAACGTCCTCGGGCACACTGAACCAAAACATCCCTAAGGGTCACTAAATGCCATAGGGCTGCGATCTTTGATGGGGCATATCTCAGAGCTTGTGCGAGGTACGAATGCAATTCTAGTTCCTATAGGACCATGTTGTGGAGACCTTCAATAACCTCTCTCACTTTTTGGATATCACACTCCATTTTCATTTTACGATGCCATCTTGGGTGATACTGAAACTTGCAGTATTGGCCAGTACACAGTTGCCAATTGCCAAATCTCTCTCACCTTTTATCATGGGATCAAACTGTCTACTCTGTTAGCTCCAGGTGGCTAGGAAAACCCTATCTCCAACCTTTTCCTATCCCCTTCAGTGCTTGAACGTTCTCGGGCATGCCGAACCAGAATGTCCCTAAGGGTCACTAAATGTCGTAGGGCTACAATCTTTGATGGGGAATATCTCAGAGCTCGTGTGAGGTATGGATGTGATTCTAGTTTCTATAGGACCGTATTGTAGAGACCTACAATAACCTCTCTCACTTTTTGGAGATCACACTCTATTTTCATTTTATGATGCCATCTCGAGTGATGTTGAAACTTGCAGTGTTGGCCAGTACAAAGTTGCCAATGCCAAATCTCTCTCACCTTTCATCGTGGGATCAAATTGTCTGATGTGTTAGCTCTAGGTGGATGAGTAAATCCTATCCCCAACCTTGTCCTATCCCCTTCTGATGCAGACGAAAGTATGATGAGCCCTTTAGACAACCCAAAATGAGCAAAAGTGTAGAAGTGTTCCAAGAGACCCTTCTAGGTCTTGATGGGCAAAATCTACAAATAGTCAACTCTAGGAGGTTTCAAGGCATCAATAGGTTTATTTTGGCATATCTAACTTGTTCCAATCAATACCTTTTAGTTTCAATACCTTCTAAGCCAAAATGCTCAATGTACCAAAATGTTGTCAATGCAAGTTTTTCCAATTTTGTGACAGCAGCAATACAAATTGATCAATAACTTTTGTTTTTCCCAAAAGACTCTTTGAAAAAATGGATGTTTTGGATACCCTTTATCCTTGCACAAAACATATATAAAACTTAGATACCCTTCCTTTGGAAAATATTAAAGATCCTTCACGTTGCCCCTGTTTCTAAAAATGTAAGAATGGTGCAATTACAAAGCAATTGATAGGAAGACTAAAGATCTAGTATGTTGATATCAAAGATAGATTTTGGGTCGTTCTCCTATCTAAAGTTAACTAAAGGAATATGTTGATTGTATCACTTCATATGTACTTACAAAGAATATCATATGTATGAATTGATGTAGTGGTATAATCCATTGAGGGAGAAGTCTTAGCATGACTTAGAGAGAATTCTTAGCATGACTATGGGAGAATTCTTAGTGTGATATTGTAATGCCAAGATAAATAAAGAGAAAGAAAATTATAATCAAGAATAATAAAAAGTAAAGGGGCATATATTATGAATGATTTGTTACCTTTGGAATTTTTGTCAAAGTGGGGGAGATTGGTTATAGGGAGATTATTTATATGGAGATGAAGATAAAATATTGAATGGACTTATATCAAAGGTAGTGATGTAAAAATAGAAGATATGAGTCAAAGGGGGAGAAATGAACTATTGGCGAATGCTACTCAGGGAGAGAAGTGTTATAGTTAAGATATGAGTCAAGTAGAGACATGAAGTAGAGATTTGTTGCAATCTAGTTCTATGAGTATTTTCATAAGGGGGAATACATAATAGAAAAAAGTGGAAACATTATTGTGTTTCATCATAATTTGAAGATGATAAATATTGGTGAGTATTGAAGAATATGAGTGTACTCATCCATGAATAAGTCAAGAGGATATGTGAGTATTGTCATGTTGTAGTGTAATGATATGTAATTGTTGCCATTAATATATGTTTTAAGATGAGTGTTGCCATTAATGTGAAATGGGGAGATTGTAGGCATAAATTATGCAAAATTGCTACTTGATTTATTGATGAATATTGGTATAAATTTGATAATATGTGAATCCATTATTTGGTTGTCATTAACAATCAATATTTTACTTAGTGTTTTTAGCATGTTACTAGATATTGATTGAATAAAATATGCATTGTAGAATGTTGTAGGAGTTTCAATCCTATAGTTTGATTATGCTATATATAATGATGCTATGTTTATGATAGTACCTCTTAATATGAATAATTAAGTTACGATTGATGAGATCAAACTAGGTAATTGTTAAAATAGTCATTGACAAGCAATAAATTTATTTCAATGTTATAAATATCAGTAACATATTAAATAGGTTTTTTTTGGCATATCTAACATGTTCCAATCAATACCTTTCGGTTTCAATATCTTCTAAGACAAAATGCTCAATGTACCCAAATGTTGTCAATGCAAGTTTTTCCAATTTGGTTACAGTAGCAAGACAAATTGATCAATAACTTTTGTTTTTCCCAAAAGACTTCTTGAAGAAATGGATGTTTTGGATACCCTTTTGTTAGGATAAACCACGGACAAAAATAAAAACTACATGCAAATATAACCAATAACAGAAAATAATAGAACACACAGAAATAAACACAAGGCACCAAGATTTAACGCAGTTCACCCAATCCCTGGGCTACGTCCACCAAATAGGTAGTCCAATCTTATTACAATCTAGTGATTACAACCTGATTACAATCCGTAATCCCTTACAACTCAATACTGCCGCAAGAACCAATTTTGTATCACAACATTATGAAAAATACCCAACCCTAAGCCCTTTTATACAAGTATTAAACCGCTTTAGGGTTATAACATGTCATCCATATGTCAACCATAATATGTCGGCTACCATGTCGGCTACTGCCCAAAATTTTTTTTGAACCCCACTATTTATGAAGTATGTACAATACTTTCTTGATCAGTCACCACAATCTAACAATCTCCCACTTGGGGACTGATCAGGCTCCACACGAAACAACAATTATCTCCCACTTGGAGACTGATCCTATAGCAATACCACTACCACATGGGGCTCCCACTGGATCAAACCATCCTGGACTCTACTGTTCTTTTATTCATGTTCAGTCTAAAAGACTAACCGAAGCTGAAGAGGAGTTCAGCTTCTCCCTTGTTACAACCTTTGTCAACATATCTGATGGATTGTCATTGGTATGTATCTTCTCCAGCTTTAACTGTCCATCCTCCAAAACTGACCGAATGAAATGGTACCGCAACTGTATGTGTTTGGTCATAGAATGCAGAGCTAAATTCTTAGCAAGATGAAAGGCACTCTGACTATCTATGAACAAATAATTATCCTTCTGAGGATGTCCCAATTCTTCCAAGAAGAACTGAAGCCATATCATCTCTTTGGCTGCCTCTGTAGCAGCAACATGCTCTGTCTCTGTAGTGGAGAGAGCATTAATCTTCTGTAACCTAGAAACCCAGCTCACGGCTACCCCACCAATAGTAAAGACATAACCTATAGTACTCCGCCTAGTATCAATATCCCCAGCCAAATCTGAGTCAACATAGCCCTATAAATCAGTAGTAGAGCCCCCAAAGTGTAAACACTTATTGGATGTTCCTCTCAAATATTTGAGAATCCACTTGACAGCATTCCAATGCTCAAATCCTAGATGACTCATATACCTGCTAACGACTCCCACTGCATGTGCAATATCTGGCCTAGTGCATACCATAGCATACATCAAACTTCCTACAGCTAAAGCATAGGGTACCTTGGACATCTTATCCTCCTCTTCCTGTGTCTTGGGACACATCTCCTTAGTCAATTTCAAATGACCAGGTAAAGGTGTGCTGACAGCTTTAGCATTCTCCATAGAGAAACGTTGCAACACCTTCTCAACATAATCAGCCTGAGATAGCGTCAATGTTTTGTTCTTCCTATCGCTGCAAATCTTCATACCAAGGATTTGTTTTTCTGCCCCCAAATCCTTCATAGAAAATGCATGTGCTAATTGGTGTGTCAGCCCCTTAATATGATCCATGTTAGACCCAGCTACAAGCATATCATCAACATATAAACATAAAATAATGTAGTTATCATCATCCAACCTCTTAAAATAAACACAGTAATCTGAATGACACCTATTATATCCATGCTCATGCATAAAACTGTCAAATTTTAGATACCATTGCCGAGGTGCTTGCTTCAAACCATATACACTTTTCTTCAATTTGCACACTAAGTTCTCCTTACCTTTGACCTCAAAACCCTGTGGCTGAGCCATATATATTTCTTCATCCAAATCACCATGAAGAAAGGTTGTTTTAACATCCATCTACTCTAAATGCAAATCTTCAGTAGCCATAAGACTTAAAACAGTACGAATAGAAGTCATTTTAACAACAGGAGAAAATATCTCATCAAAATCAATTCCCTTTTTTTGTTCAAATCCTTTTACAACTAACCTGGCCTTAAATATTTTCTTACCTCCTTCCTCTTCTTTCAACTTGTAAACCCATTTATTCTGTAAAGCCTTTTTACCTACAGGCAACTTGCACAAATCCCATGTCTTATTTTTCAGAAAAGAGTCCATTTCATCTTTCATTGCAGACTCCCACTGAATCTTAGTATCCACCTGCACAGCTTCATCATAACTTTCAGGTTCACCAGCATCAGTAAGTAAAATACAATACAAAGAGGGAGAAAACCTTTGTGGAGGTCTAATTTGCCTTGTTGACCGTCTAACATTCACTGGTGTATGTGGTATTTGTTGTTGCATTTGTTTCACATCATGAGGAATGGCTGGAACATCAGCTTTTGGACTATCATCCAGCACTACATAATCATCTTCTTTCTTCTCATGTTGCTGCAACAGATCTTTGTACAACACTTTCTCATTGAATATGACATCCCGACTTCTAATAATTTTAATATTTTCAAAATCTCAAAGCCTATAACCAAATTCATTAATGCCATATCCAAAAAAGACACATTTCTTTAATTTAGCTTCTAGCTTGGTTCTATTTTCAGAGTCTATATGAGCAAAAGCTTCACAACCGAAGGTCTTGAGAAAAGAATAACTCACCTTCTTACCAGTCCATGCTTCCTCTAGAATACCATAGCCCAAATGAGTAGAGGGACCTCTATTAATCAAATATACTACAGTATTGATAGCCTCCGCCCACATGTGTAAGGGCAACCTAGCATGCAACCTCATGCTCCTTGCGCGCTCCATTATAGTCTTGTTCATGCATTCAGCCACTCCATTTTCCTGTGGAGTCCTTGGAATAGTTTTTTGTCTACGAATACCATTAGTGGAGCAATAATCTTAAAATTCATGACTGCAATACTCACCACCATTATCAGATCTGAGACATTTTAATTTCTTACCAGTCTCATTTTCAACCAAGCATTTCCATTTCTTAAAAGTTTGAAATACATTAGATTTCTGTCTAAGGAAATAAACCCATACTTTTCTAGTTGCATCATCAATAAATGTAACATAATAATGAGAGCCACCAAGGGAAGATACCTGGGCTGGCCCCCATACATCTGTATGCACAAGCTCTAATTTCTCCTTTTTGTTTTCCTTCCCTGTCTTTACAAAACTCACTCTCTTTTGTTTTCCATACACACAACTTTCACAGAAATCCATATTCACACATTTTAGACTTGGTAAAACTTTCCTTGAATGAAGTACTTTCATACCTTTCTCACTCATGTGCCCAAGTCTATTGTGCCACAGTGTTGTATCAGAATCTATAGCACTTATTTGTTCTCCCTGCTCAACTGCAGTAATTGTTCTTGAATATTCATTTTTCTCTGAAACAATCAAAGTAGAAGGAACAATATGACCTATACAAAGATATAAGGTGCCTACTTTCACACCTTTTTGCTACTACAAGGGAACTTTTTGAAACTTTCAAATTTTTTTCATTAAAAGTAACTACACAACCCTCATCACCAAGTTGCCCTGCTAAAATTAAATTTCTACTTAGTTTTGGAACATGTCTTACGTCATGTAGTAGCCAATGATTCCCATTCTGCAACTTAATCTTAATTTTTCCCTTTCCAACAATCTGACAGGGTTCATTATCCCCCAAATAAACAAGCCCAAAATCCCCTTGGACATAATCAATGAAATAACCTCTATGAGGTCTAGCATGAAATGAAGCACCAAACTCTAAAACCCATGAATCATCAACACTCTCTAAAGACAGAAGCAAAGCATCCTCTTCGGATTTGTTACTTACCACATTTGCCTCCTTGTCTCCATCTGATTTATCTCCTTCATTTTTCTTTCGATTCCAGCAATCTTTCTTTTTGTGCCCTGGTTTCCCACAGTACCAGCAATCATTTGGTCCTCTCGATTGAGACCTCCTCCCCTTTGACTTTCCTCTTGATTTCCCACGATTTCCAGAGTTACTTCCTCTTTCAGTCGTTCTGCCCCTACTTTGTGCATTTAAAGCACTTCCTGATGTAGATCCACCTGAGGATTTTCTATGAGTTTCCTCACTTAAAATAACACCAATCACATCATCATATTTTAGGGTACTAGATCTAGGAACAGAATTACTCACCGCCATTACCAAGCCATTCCAACTTTTAGGCAAATAACACAAAATCAAGAGAGCCCTAATTTCTTCATCAAAATTGATACCCATGGAAGATAATTGACTAGTAATAGTATTAAACTCATTTAAATGATCTGCAACAGATCCACCTTCTGCCATTTTCATATTAAATAAGCGCTTCATGAGAAATACCTTATTTGAAGCGGAGGGCTTTTCATACAGTGTCGCTAGGGTTTTCATCAAATCTTCTGTCATCTTTGCTTTTGTAATATTAAATGCCACCGATGGTGCCAAGCATAATCGAATGCTTCCGAGTGCCTTTCTGTCCAAAAGATCCCATTCAGCCTCTGACATAGTTCCCTGATTCTTGGCTTTTCCTTCCAATGGCTTCCATAAATCCTTTTGATATAAATAGTCTTCCATTTGCATCTTCCATAACTGGAAGTTCTGCCCATTGAACTTGTCAACTCTCAACTTACCCTCATCTGTCATTGCTCCCACTCAACTGTGAGACTCCCACTTAACCGTGAGACTTTCCTGGAAAGGATAACTGAAAGACAACCTTGCTCTGATACCACTTGTTAGGATAAACCACAAACAGAAATAAAAACTACATGCAAATATAACCAATAACAAAAAATAATAGAACACACAGAAATGAACACAAGGCACCAAGATTTAATGTGGTTCACCCAATCCCTGCGCTACATCCACCAAACAGCAAGTCCGATCTTATTACAATCCAGTGATTACAACCTGATTACAATCCGTAATCCCTTATAGCTCAATACCGCCGTAAGAACCAATTTCGTATCACAACATTATGAAAAATACCCAACCCTAAGCCCTTTTATACAAGTATTAAACCACTTTAGGGTTATAACATGTTGGCCATATGTACAGTACTTTCCTGATCAGTCACCACAATCTAACACCTTTATCCTTGCACAAAACATATATAAAACTTAGATACCCTTCCTTTGGAAAATATCAGAGATGCTTCATGCTGCCCCTGTTTCCAACAATGTAAGAATGATGCAATTACAAAGCAATTGATAGGAAGACTTAAGATCTGGTTTCCAAATTTTGCACAGTCTCTTAAAATGTTTTTAATTAGGATATTCCACACTCAATTTCAATCTAAGAGTTCCCTAACCCTAGAAGCTGCAATTCACCCTTTCAGAACCCTTGTTCCTAGGGCTTGGTCAATCCCACACGTGCCAACACTTTTTTGACCAATTAAAGATGCAAACATCAATGTTTTTTCATCACAAGCATGTTCCCAAACTCAAACATTGTCCTTATTAAGACAAATCTCCTGCTATAGGTCTATCCCCTGAACTTTAACCCTTGTTTTCACAACTTTCTTGATTAGTGGCCACCAATTCTTTAGATTAAATGCTCATTACAAGGTTAGTAAGCATGGTACATGTTAGAGAAGTGTCTTAGGGAGTATGGTTTTAGTTGTGTGATTGTATCTGTGGTGATTCTTACAAACTAAGTTGATTTTTTGAGGATCCTAAGTTGTGTTATTGTGATATTTTAAATTGGTTTGAGATAGTTTAGTTTTGATTTAAAGTGTTTAAGGCAAGTTTTCTAGAAACAATCTAGGAAAAGGCTTGTTAAGAGCTCATTCCATAAATGAAGCCCTAACTTGTATTTGAACTAGTGGAATTCTCTAAGATTTTAGAAGATTCAATTAAGGAAGGTATAATTATAGATTCCTAGAGCTCAGGAAGTGTCTCGATGGAAAAACCATGTTTGCATTAATCCCTAAGTTGAAAAGCTTAGTGTATTCAGGTAGTATTGAGACCAAAAAGATTTTAAAATGTTGAATTGAATTGATGGGTAGTTTAGTGGTGGATTTGAGTTATTTTTGGTTAGTAGAGGAGGTCTAAGGGCATGCACTAATTATCTAGTAATTACTTTGAAAACCAAACCTAGTGTGACCTTATTAGGTCTATGTACTTTACATGGGTTAGGTGCTACAGGAATGGAATTGTGAATATAGGATTTGGAGTCTTAAATAAATTCCAAAAGGGTGTCTGAATCTACCCATAGAATAGTTAGATCTCAACCTAAGAGGAATTTAAGTCCAGAAAATTAGAGTACGAGACCTATAAGGAATTCTATGATAGTCAACATTTTGTACTATATGACAATTGGAGGGTTAAACCAAGAGTTGATTCTCAATCAGTTCAACATAAGGAAGGTGTCCCAATAGAAACTTGGGGTTGGTGAAGCCATTGGTGAAGAGTTACAATTATTGGCTTGGAATAGGGCTAGTGTCTCTAAAACAAAAAGGTGCAAGATGTTGATTGGAGAAGTACCCACCTTGGAGGAGTTCACAAATGACCCTATCACTTTGGATAGGCCACAAAAATGATATCCTAAAGGAGTAAGATATTAGGAAGGCCACAAGTTTAGTTTGGTAGATTAGGAAGAAGAAAGTGCTTAAAACTGACTTCTTGCTCAACATCTTTGCATTAGTGAGGGGGAGATAAAGAGGATAGATGGCTACATAGATATGGTAAAAAAATAGATATGGAAAAAATAGAAATATAAAGAGGGGGGGAATAAGAGAGAGTGAGATACAAGGATAAAATGAGTCAAAACTACCAAATTACAGTGCTTGAATCCTTCATTAGAAAATTGACACCCAAATTTGAATACAAGTCTACAAAACAACATGTTCCTTCCACTTGTCATACTCTTTAATTTCCTTTTAAAGATGCTCTATGATTTTCCATAACATGTAATGTAATTTCATTAACAATTATAGCTCCCTCTTACAAGTATCTTATGTGTCATCTTAGATTCGTCCCCCTCTCATGTGAGATATCTCTCTTTCCTATACATCACAACTATTTATTAAACTTTTATTTTTACATTAATCTAGTTACTATAGAATAATAACAACACATTCCAATCAACTGGTGATTATGTTACAATCATTAATGTATGAAAACACATAAAACTATCAGTGATTATGTTACATTTATGATTTTTAAAATGATCTTTTTTGAAAATAATCCATCTTTTCTCTACTATCTCTAACATTTTTTAATTGATGATAAAGAATGGTGGTTATGTATTGAAGCTTAACAAATGGAGAACTTCTCAAGCTACTAATTTCTTTCATGAAGTTCCTAATAAATCTCAAGGTTCTCATTTAGGTGACCAATTTCCAGGAGGTCCATGAATATTCCCTGATAAAGTTTATTGCCAGGAGGTTCTAATTGATCTAGACTACTAAAGTTTATTGCTAATCAATATTGTATAAAAAATTCAAACTAATTAGGTATTGAATTAAACTTGATAAACAAATGATAGAGAAGGAAAACTTTAAACATGAGAAAGATCATAAATTATATGACGATGACATATTGCAAATGATTAACTTATGCTTAAACAGTGATAAATTTTATTGTTAATCAATATTCTACAAAAGTTTCAAATAGATTAGGTATTGAATTTAATGTCATACATAAACATATCTAATTTAATGTCATACATTAACATATCTAATTTAATGTCATACACAAACATATCTAATTTAATGTCATACATGTACAAACATATAATATAAAATGATAACCAATAATGTCGTATATAAACAAACATATCATATATTAACCAATAATGTCATAAGTCGAATAATGTCATACATCGAATATAAAATGTCATATACATCAAATGTGTATCGAATATGTCCACTGATGCCTATATATATACATGTCTAGATCAACTATATCTTTTCCTTCCCACGAGGGGAATGAAACAAATCTCTCGACGTCTTCTATCATCGTGTGGAGGGAGATGGTGGAGATGACAGGGTCCTCCTGACATGCTCACTCATCCTCTTGTTGAGGCTCTTTTCCAACTCAAGATAAAAAAAAACAAAGTAGAAATGAATCAATATTTATTATACGTTGAAATCAAATATATGTACACACAAAATCAATTATTTTCTTACCGCCATCAAATAGTCACTTTGTAAGTCCACCTCGAAGGCTCGTGGACAATCAGGCATGATGAGACTCTACAACAATTCAATAAATATAATAACTTATAAATAACATTAGAAATTTTGAGACTAATTATTATAAACAACAACTAAAACAAAGAAAATTCTTTCATACCTTAGTCAATGGCTATGAGCTAGCCATAGCTATGGCTACTTCATGATCAACAGACTATCAGAGATGAGGAGGTGTGTCTGGTGTCATGAGCTGCATGTCATACAATAAACATTACATGTAACATGAAACATGAAATAAATATAATCAAATGAATTAACTTAACATGAAACAACTATACCTGTACAAAGCTCATACGATGTCTATGCTCTGAGTCCATAGTAAAGGTTGAGGGTCCTGTGGAGAACTGATGCACATGCATAATTTTTTTGTCAATCCTTAATATGATTACTTAATAAATATATGTATTAATTAAAATGATTAAATCAATACATACCTCTAGACTTGTGGAGGGGACAAAAAATGGGCCTGGAGGATCGCTACTAGGCCTGGCAACACTCTGACCCTGAATTTTGAACAATGTCAATAGATGCTAATTAATTAATCATTCACTATACATATGAAATGTGATCAAATTAGTAAAATATAATTGTAATTTACCTATGTGTCAATGCCAAATGTGTCATTCAAGAACTGATCAGTGATGAGCCCATCATCTGCATCATCTCCAACATGAGTGCCAAATGTGCATAGGGATCCACATGAAGTGCACATGTGACCATGATGCACAGAAGGATCCCCCTCAACTAATGGGCTCATGGAATGGATTAGGGTCTTTGTCAAAGCATTAATGGTCCCTAGAGTGCTAGCCTCTACATATTCCTTCACAACTAAAGGAATAGACACATGCTCACACTATGGCTTGACCATAGGTGCCCTAACTACATTAGGGTCATGACGTGCTCCTGGCCTCTCAAATGATGACCCCCCACCTCTACCCTGGGAGTCTAATATATCAAAATAGTTGGGGATCTCCCCAAGGACAAACTCACAATATCATTTCTTCAAAAAATACATGGAGAACTCGTCATTGTTGCAAGGAGGGGCATCAAAAACCATCCACCATCTATCCCAAAAATTATTTCTAATAGCATCATGTATGCACCAATGGATGGGGAACCATTTAGTAGCCTCTCTAACAGTATTTTTCTCACCAAGTTTTCTAAATAATGCACATATTCTACCTTTTGGTATTTCTTTTTTTTTAACATCTTCATATGAAAATTTATTTGCATAAAATCTTTTTTGTTCATCCCTCCTAACTCACCAAATATCTAACTGACCACTAACTGAGGCTATCTGGGTCCTAATGGATTCGAGGGATGATGCCAATTGAGCCCTCATTGGATTGGTTTGTACAAATTCTTTCAACCGAGCAATGAGTCCTTCTAATTTAGTTTTTCCTCTCTCTATTTCATTTATTATATTTTCTTGTGTGCCTTGCGGAGGTCTTGCAATTGGTTCAAGTTGTGGAATTTGTTGTTCTTCTTGAGGAGGGTTTTGGTTTTGAGGTTCTTGAGGGTTTTGTAGATTTTCTAGTTGATTATGGACATTTCCTAATAAAAAATCAATTGAAATCCAAATAAATAAACAAATCTAAATGAAAATTGTAAAAACCCTACAAAACAATATGAAAAACATATCAAACAATGCAAAGTTAAGTTTAGATCACATACGGTGTCGGCGTGGGTGTGCTTGTGATCTTGGATTTTGCTGGCAAGGAGGCATATTGGCAAAGGATGGTGAAAATGTTGGATTTTTCAACCCGCATGTGTGCTGCTCTACAGGAATAGTAAAAACCTCTAATGAAAATGATGGGTTGTGGGTGTGCAACCCATCATATATAAATTTTTATTTTTATTTTATAAAAGCACGTACACGCTATAGTGCATACATGCTATGGCTACGGTTACCCAAGCCATAGCGTGTATGCGCTATTGAAAATATGAAAAAAAAAAAAAAACAACTTGTCACCTTTTTGGCACCACAACTTGGTGCATATGCCCTACTATTATCATCAAAGTTTCTTTTTTCAAGAAAAAAAGCCAAAGATATCTTTTCAAATCTTTACTGAAGTGAAGCGAGTTTCTTGGGAGAAGTTTTGGATTAAGGTTACTTGAGCATGACATATTTCAATATTTCTATAGAGTGATTTACTATTAGGATTTCTAAGCATGGTTTTCAAAGAGAAATTATTTTAGGGATTTGGGTTTAGTATTCTACTTCTATGGGTTACTTCACATCATCAAGCATTACATTTGGGAAGACTAAGCTAGCGTAATTGGTGACATTCATAGCCAGTGATCCACATTAATTGACATAGAAACCCCATTTCCATGTTCTTAGCATGCACCACACTATTAATTCCAAAAGAAGGGATCGACATCCACTCAAATATTGACAACATATATAACTGTGCCTTTTCTTGGCACAAGGGGGATGCATTTTCTTGCCTAGTCAGCAATCGAGTCATCCCACAAGTTCCAAATTGCAATCGTAAAATTGATGCCCATCAAGATGTCAAACAAGGAAGGAAGTATTTTCCTTTGACAACCATGTGATTATTAAATTTGGTCTTGCAAATTATCGAGATCATCATTGGTTAGATTCTTTCAACCCTCACTATTTGCATTTTCAGTTTGGGAGTCCAAATTTGCAAGACCATAATTTGGTCATACTAATTCCAAATCAATAGTAATTTTTTTTATTTTGGTCTAAATTTTCTAATTTTTTAGTGGTGTAGCTATTTTCTGATTTTGATGGATAGATTTTTCATAATTTGTAGATTTTGGTGACTATACGTGTTCAACCCTTTATTTTGCAACTTTAGAGGCTTTGTTTAGGCTCATTCAAACACATTTTTTAGTGCATTTTTTTAAGTTAATAGTTTTGAGAGAAATCCAAAATCATTATTATAAAATAGTCTTATTTTGATGAAAATTTCACTTTCAACATTTGGTCTACTTTGTCCTATTGTGTACTTATACTTTGTGGATCCTTCAGAGATCTAGTGTCCCAATTGTATTGAGTTTGTTATTTCTTCACATTCCTTTATATAATAATAATAAAAAAACTTCCACTTTGGCCAATTAAGCAAGTGGAAATTGTACTTGCACTACATATAAAGTGCCAAAAACATATATTTAGGGAGGGTTGTAATTCATTGCATTTTTTAGGTAAATTGTTGATGTAATCGTAGAAAAATCACATCCTTCTATTATATTGTTAACTAAGGATAATTATGGATCATGATCAAAATGCATCATCACACATTATAGATGGCTCAATAGCTTGCCTCATCTTTATAGACTCATTCTTGAGCCAAAGACATATTAGAGGAGAGAAGCGTGACATTCTAAAAATTAACATATTAGAGGTACAATTTGTAAGAGTCTCATTTTTTGCGTATATCATATCTTCTACTGTACGACCCTAAATAATGATTCCTCTCTCCAAGGGTGGAATCTTATTTGGGAACATTTGGAGATCTAGATATTTCTCTAGCACCAATTGATCTAGTCGTATTTTGTCTCATTCCACTTGATGATACAAATAGTATTCCCTATGATAATAATACATTATAGTTCATCATAGATCTTGTAGAAGAAGAGATTATTGATGGTTGAAAGCCAAAAGTTGAATCATCTACTTCTCCAATTGAGATCACATCTACCATTTTTGCTAATGCTACTTGCATTCACAAACTATGGATTCAGATGACTCGGTGTAGTGGGACTTTCCTTGTCTTCTAGTTATAACTCCTTGGGGTGACTTCTTGAAAAATATTGCAGGTTTGTTTATGGAGTCTAATATTGATGATTTGGGAGAGATCATTGATTATATACATCTTCTCTTTGTTCAGGATGATCCTTCTTCATTTCTTGTGAGGGAACACTCTATACTTCATCATTGTTCACTTGATAATTGCTTTGAGTTTGACATGATTGTGAATTCTTTGATACAGTAGTTGTAGGAGGTCTCTTTCACTTCAAAGAAGACATTTCAATCTTTGGAGATCTATTTGCATGAGTCTCACACTTTACTTAAGATGTCATATTGCATGGTTGATCATACTCATGTGTTGGAGATTCCTATTTAGTTTCCTGAGACATTGTACATTTGGAGTTTTCTTCCTAATAATTGGGGGAGATTCTGTGATATAAAATTATTTCTTCCTAATGGGAGAAACATCATTTAGGTTACTTGCTATAATTTCTATATTGATTCAGGTGTATTCACCATGGGTGTACATTCCACATTGATGGGAGGCTACTTTTCTTCTCTTCCACATTCTTCTATAGATTGATTTACTATTAGGTTTTCTAAGAATGGTTTTCAAAAATGAAATTGGTTTAGGTATTTGGGTTTAGTATTCTACATATTTGAGGGTTTAAGATTTTATTCAATATTTTTAAATCTATTTTACAAAAATTTCCTTTTCTTTTCTTTTCTTTAGCTTACTTGTCTTGTCTTTATATGTAAATTCAAGGAATCCACTAGGGTGCACCATAAAGTAATTAAGGAAACCTTCTCATTTCAAAATAAATAGGCTTTCTTAAGACTAATAGAAATAAAAAAATTAATATAAGGCTAGTACACCTTGAAAACACTAAGAAACACTATCATTGTCCCATGTAGATAGATCTCAATTACTCTCATCCATGTGACGTTAGCATCACCATCATTTTTAGCATGCTTTGTGGAATCTATGGAATGCTTTATTTTTTCTATAGAAACCTTTGTGAATTCACCAAAAGCATTCAATACATGTACAATAGTGTTCCTCATCCTCAATAACACCCTCTTTCTTGTTAGCATCATTTAGGATTTCTATGAAATCTTTGTGGCTTGACAAAGACCTTTGGCAATTTTTGAAACAACTATTTTCATCTTTAATAGTACCATCTTACTCTTTAGCATCCTTTGTGACTTCTATAGTAATCTTCATGACTTCTACAAAATCTTTTGTGACTTCTACAATGACTATTCACATCTCCAATAGCACCTATAGACACCAAAATCTGATCGCACATTAAGTAGTCATGTTTAGTCACCTTATAAGGCATTTTTAATTAAATATACAATATTTAATTAATCTATGTTATGCCTTAATCAATTATTTTAATTAATTGCCTATTAAATTAAATCCTCATTCCTCTATTAAATTAAATAAATTACATAATCTATTTAATTTAATTTTAAATTTTCCCCCATCTATTTAATTGATTTAATTAATTAAATCCCTCAACCTAAAACTAATCTTCAACCCAACCATTAGCCTATTTAATTAAATAATTAAAATTATTTAAGTAATCCAATCCATGCACCAATAATTAGACATTTTAATTAAATAATTCAATTTATTTAATTAATTTCCTTTTTCTAACAAATTCACTTACCAATCACATCACCCTCTTATCTAAAGCATGTCATTTCCTTTATCTAGGCCACATCACCTTGTTATATGAGCCTAATTACCTCCTTTGGATCACTTGCACAATTTTACACATGAGTTACACCTCCTTGACTTAGAGACAAAGTCCACTCACTTGCCACATCTCCATCTCCTACCTACAAGTACTAAAGTCTATTTCACATATCATTTAATTAATTATCTATTCAAAAATCTGATCTCTCACACTCATTCTCCTTGTGACAAGTGTCACAAGGCTATAGTTTTGAGAAAGCACCATCCATGTGCTACTTTATCCTTGCATCTTAGCCCTCCCTTGTGATCTTTCTATTTTACATATTGGTCATCCATTTCCCTTACACTTGGCCTATAAATTTAACCCTCCATCCTTCCTAGTATCATCCACCATTTGAGAAAATTTATTATATTATTTTGAGAGATAAGAATTGTTAAAATATCATTACTATGCTCATACTTTCACACATCCATTCAACATTTTCATTCGTTATTGAGGCTTGAGAAAAAATTGACCACACATACCTCATCCTTGGACATATCTACACATGAAAGGATGCATTTGGGGTTCATACTTGATTTGTGTTCTTTATTTGGTTGTTTCCTTTCTTCTTTTCCTAAAACTAGGTGTTGATTTGTTGGTTGAATATTTAGCATAGCTTGGTATTCTTCAACTTACATTTCACATATTACAACACCATCTTCCTCATTAGCATCCTTCGTGACTTCTACAACAACCTTTTATGACTTCTATAGAAATTACTATCATCTCTAATAATAAAGGGAGTTGTAAAATTATTTCTCCTTGTTAAAATACCCAATCCCATCAATGTGTTAATGGTTGCCTAATTTCATGTCTAGACAGAATAGAATCTATAATCCAATGGAAACTACTTCCAACAATCTCCATGGATTCTTGATAAAGGCACTCAGCTTCCACTTTATTACACCTTTTCTTTCTAGTTTAAATTGAATGTATACCCATCAAGAGGACAGGATAAATTAATCCACTCCTTTCATTTCTAAAGAGAAGGCCTTTATCATAGAAGAAACTAGGGAAATCTCTCCATTCTACAACTCTTTTTTAATAATTACAAGCTTGTTGGTGTTATCATGAGGAAATATATCCATACCATCCTATATACCACAATTTAGTTGTTAACATTTGCCCCAATTTTAATAGGATTAAGCTTCCACCCATACAAGCCGTAGTTAGCTTTTGATGAGCTATGAAGATATTGAGATATCTTTAGGATTTATTTGGAAATGAACTCATCTTCAAAATCATCAAAGTCTAGGGAGTCTTTTGGAGTACTCTTTAATTTTCTTATCTCGAGAGTAGAATTTCCATTTGCAACCTCAATATCTTGAGTGGACTTTTTGAGCCTGCTATTATTACATCCCTCAAAGGAGTGGGTTAAACATTTTTGAGATTATTCTAATGAAATTGACCTTGATCTCTCCAAATTTGATTTGTATCTAGTTTCTATTGTGCTTTACACACACACTCCATTTGAAATAGGGACTCCTTTCTCGTTTTAATTTTACTTCTTGATGGGTTGTTGTTCTTTTGGTTGATTAGAAATTTGTACCTCAAGGAATTTTTTAGAGGGTTTTCATCTTTTTGGCCATTGAATACTAATGTTGTCGGTCTAAAAAATAGGCCCTAAATGAGTCATTGATAGATGTTTATTATTCCATTTGTCATAAAAACATGGTTAATTGCACATTTTTATCTAGTTTATTTATTTTGTGGTTTCATATGGCATGGTTAGGATGAAGATATATGATAGACACTCTATTATTTTGTATGAATCTTGATATATTTTTCATAATGAATCTATACATTTATGCATGTTTTTGAGTGTTAATTTTTTTTACAATATGTGCTTATTTAAAATTTATATGTATTTAGAAATAAATGGTGCACAAAAAGATGCAATGCTTAATTTAGGGGTTCATATTCTTTTTCTCCTCATAATTGGGTGTTTTTTATTGAATCATTTATTTCTACACACAATTAATTGTTTTCCAAAGTTTTATTTTTGTTTGATGACCAAAAAAACCAAGTTTCTATTAAATTTTGCAATTCTTATTTTAGTCCAACATTATCCAAAGACTAATCTCATCCAGTCTATCACTTTGAGGGAATTTGGTGTTATTTTGGGTGGTAGGGTTTTTACTTCTTAAGAGGCTCATTCCTATAGAATAAAGCTAGGGTTTTCTAGAATTTTTGGTACCTTTTTTTTTGCAAAAGGGATATGTAGTGGTGATGCTAAAATCTAAGGCATGACACCCTAAAGGAGGCCACAAAAAGCATCTCATGGATAGTGGCTTTGTGGACTCAAATAGCTTGAATTAGGAAGGTTCTAAGAAGAATGATGGGGATGAGGGTTTAAAAGGAAACATGGTTAATTGTGAGGATGACACTACAAATAGAATTATGTAAAAAATGCTTTGTAAAAAGGAAAGGATGAAAAAGATCACAAGGTTAGGGAAGATACAACTAGTGATATTGAAGGTAAAACTTTAGCATTTACTTTCCTTGATGAAGTAATGGTGTATAGATGATTGTTTGCATAGATCTTTTATTTTTAAGGGGGGTTCCTATGGAAGAAGATTTCTACATATGGACTAAACTAAACTAGGAAAACAAGGGATAGGAGATTGAAAATATGAGAGGTTGAAGGAAAGGTTTCATATCTTCTACTCTTAAATCCCTTGAGTATGCACAAGTTTTTTAACATTATATTACTTGGGTAATATGTAGAAAAATATTCTATCTCCAATCATAGACTTCATATTTCTATCCAGAAGGTCACTCACAATCTTAACATCCAATATGGATTGAACTTCCATCTTTAAAACCTTCCTTTCAACCAATTCTAAATAATATTGTATCACAACTCTGCAAAGTGATTTGGTGTAAGAACAACTCTCATAAAAAATAAAATTTATGGGTTCATCATCATGCTTGTGTGGAGATCAATTTGATTAACTAGGTACCTATAAATATTAAGATGATTGTCCGTAGTTTTGAATTCTTCAAAAAAATAGTTTATTTAGACAAGCCTAATTTCTTTTTTTTATCGACAAGATGGATATCTGATAAGAGATTGCCCATTTTGGAAAAATAAGGCCTGTAGCACCCCACTGGGGAACTTGAGAGAATAAGTTGTACAACTACTAAATGTGAAAGTGATTTTTTTATGAGATATGCATCATTTCTATTTAAAAAAATACTTATTTACAAAACCTAAATTTGAGGTTACTAACCAACCTAAGCCCTCAAAAGTTCTCCAACACCTCTACCAAAGAAATATCATCAAACATATTTACCTTTGTAGAGATATACCTTAAATTGTGATCCTTGTTAGTCTATGATCATTTTAATGCTCATGTCTTAGTTACATCGAAGTTAATCAACTATCATTATTTTAATTATAAAATCAAGCCATCACTTCAAAATTAATCATTGAATTCATAACCTCTACTAGTCTAAGCTCGAAATTAGTTCTATTTAGACATTAAGGTGGAGATAAATATTTACTAACATATGCATTGTCTTATTAGTCTAAATTGATGCATTAAGTAAATATAAATAATTTAACAATAAATACAATCAAGTTGATGTCTCCATCATCGTATCCTTACCACTTGTTGATTAATAGTATACTTTCCACTAGTTATCATTCATAATACATCATCTAAACATTAATTTAAAAGGTAATATTTTCTTTCCTTTATATCATTCAATTAGATAATGTTAGGGTAAAGCATTAATATAATATAATTTATTACTCCCTTCTTAAGATTTCACTTTAAATGCACCTTGCATTTCTATTTAATAATTAATTAGTAATTATTAAATACCATTTACCTCTTAGGGTTTCCCTTTTTAGTTTTTGATCTCCTTCATAAGGATTGATTGGTTGTAAATTTATTCATTCTATTTTGCACAAGTAAATACAATCTTCTTGTTTATTGAGCAAACCCTTCTCTTTCTCTGCCTTTCTTACTTCCTTGTAACAAGTTATTTGCATGTAGGATATCTAGGGATCTATGGATTTTTTCATTATCAAATCCTACATGGTATCAGAGTCTTGCCTATAGCTATCTATTCTTGTTTGACATAATAGATCTAGCATTTTTTTTGGGTATTTTCTGTGAAAATAGAAGGGTGTCTAATTTTTGAAACACTTTGAATCCAAATAGACCTCATAGTTGGATTTAGAAGGCATGAAGACCCCATTTTCATATAAAATTTATCAATTTTGGAAAATGTTGACTAAGGAGGCAAATTTTAAAAGTTATTTTTTTACCACCAGTAGTTATAGTGGTTACCAAAACCACTAACAATCTAGATAAGCTGCATGTGGTCTACCTAAACCACTAGCGACCAATTTCTTTGGTTGTCCATGCACCACCATAGTGCTGCCATCTTGCTACCACCATGAGTCACACACCACAAGTGCTCCACTCGGCCTCCACCACCCATCTCATTGTCATATGGAGGGCCTGTGGGCTTAAGTCAGCCCCTTTTCAAAAAAATTAAAGTGTTTGTCATTTTTTTTGTTATACAAAGACCTTGGTAGTTTTTTCACTCTAACTTGAGCATACGGGGTATTTCTTTTATCCAAAAGAAGCGTTGGAAAGCTAATTCAGAGACACAGATGATGGTATAGGTATTTTTTGAAATTTTTTCTAGTTTGGTACTATTTTTTCACTTAAAGTCAGATGATTCTTTCTATCTTCCAAGGGGCCTAACTTTCTCATTTTTAGCTCCATTTTTTAATTTGGAAGAAGCATCAAAAATTTCTTCTTGAGCCCTATCCAACTTCTATATTATTTTCATTAGTATTTCTTAAAGTTACATGTGATTGTCAAATTGAATATTTTTGTCCTCTTCTTGTTTAAGAATTCCTTCTGCAAGATGGGGTTTATTTTTTGCATTGTGAGGGTTTTCTCATTATTTTCTATTACAATATTAGTATATCATAAAAATTCAAAACACTTTCTTAAAAAAATGGCCAAGACCTCTTCTTATCCAGTACTTCTAAACCCACACAACTATCACACATAGAAATCTCATATGCAATGACTTCTTCGTTCAAAGGGTTTGTAGTCTTGTTTAGATATAATGTAGCCAGTATTTCAAAGTCAATATAAAACTTTGTAGCATAGGAATAAGATGGATGAAGCCATGGGTTTGATTTCTTTGAGTGTTTCAGATAGCTTACAATTTCATATTGATGAGTGTTCCACTCCTCAAGAAATGTGGAACAAGTTCAATGAGTTGTTTGGTACCATCAACAAGTTCAGAGCACTTTAGATTGAGGTAGAGCATACCTCTCTTAGACAAAATTTGTTTCCTTTCATTGATGACTTGTTGATAAAGTTCAAACAATAGAAATCATTATTGTAGGATTGTGGGAAAAACAAGATTGACATTGACTGCATCTACCTAATTCTTTCTAAGCTTTGTGGAAAGTTTTAAATTTTTGCTTCTACCTTCTATTCCACCAAAGATGCTTTTGGTAATAGATTTACAATGGCATCCTTTGAGGTTTCTTGTGATCATTTGACTTGAGAGAAAGCTAATATCTCTTAGTTGGATTCTCTCATAGGCTCATAGACTTATGCATTAGTAGCTCGACCATCTTTTGGGATGAAGGAGAAGAAACATAAGTCACATCCTACAAAGTCTTTGATTAATTCTAGCCCTCACATTTCTTTAAGGCCACCTCCTCCTTAGGGAGATAGACCAAAGCCAAAAAGACTAAAATGTTCATATTGTAATCATCCCAATCATGATGAGTCACGTTTCTATGAGAAGAAGTTATATGGCTATACCAAACATGTTTCAGATTTGATAGGTCTCCTTCATAAGAGAAACATTGATATTCCTTCTACTTCTCACAAATCTTCATCATCATCATCATTTTAGTTAGATGGTAAAGATTTAGGAAATGGTCATGCACTATGTGAAACTAATCCTCCACACTCTACTAGATGGTTACTAGATTCAGATGCCTCACACCATATGACATCTTCTCAGGATTTTTTCTCTTCTTTTGAGGCTTCTCCTACTCTGCACATTTTGATGGGGAATAAAATGGTTATGACTATATGTGGAAAAGGTTCTATTGGCATTGATTATGGTACATTTCATGATGTAATTTTTTCATTCCATCATTTTCTTGTAACCTTCTCTCTATATATTAGATTACACATAGTGGGATAGAAAAGATAGTTGAGTTGGCACAAGATTTAGTTCACATTAGAGATAGTGAGATAGGCAATATTGTTTCTATAGGGATTTTTGTTCACTCTTCCCACCTATACACTTTATCTCATTTTGGTCCACCATCTCCACTATCGAAGACTCACTCTCCTTCTTCATGAGAGACTGCTGAGGTGAAATTAGGTCACTTGAACTTATGTATTGTTCATGAGACTAGTATTGTGACTTCTACACCTCCATCTCATATTTAGAGTCCATCTATTGCACAAGATTTCTCTTAGCATTGCCTACCATTGTAGATCCAATCATCAAGCCACCTATTATAGTTGTTGAGGATATATTAGAGGACACACATCTCCTCTTAGGTGACAGATTCAACACACCTATTATCCCACCTCCATCAAAGATTCCATTTCAAGATTCTCATGCATCCTCCTTTGAGCACCAGCTAGGACTTCTAATCTCACCTTACATTTAGGGGTTTTACCCTGCTTTTCCACTGCCTTTGCTTCTTTCAAATTGGAGCCACATTGGTATGTTCATCGACATAGGAATTTTGCCTTTCTGAAGGGGTTATAAAGTCTCAAGCCTCTATCATGGGTGATTTCATTAGACTTATGGTCTTAAGAGAGTCTTTTGAGACATATCATTTGTACTTTTTTCTTTGATATCTCTTTTTGGAGTAGGGCTTTTCCTATGTGGTTTTCCTTGTTTCTCCATTTCATAGAGATTTGGTTGTGATTGGGTACCTCATCAAGCCTTGTTGTCACGACCCACATTTTCTTTCAGTAGTACATTGTAGTTTCCTTTCTTTTTTTGCATTATCTATAGCTGCATTGTTGCTCATCTTAAGGGGGGGTGTTAGAGTAAAGTGTTAAATCAATTTCATTTATTGAATTACCTTTACTCCTTTCTTAAGATTTCACTTTATGCACCTTGCATTTCCATTTAATAATTAATTAGTAATTATTAGGTGTCATTTACCTCTTAGGGTTTTCCTTTTAGGTTTTTGATCTCCTTTATAAGGATTGATCTGTTGTAAATTTATTCATTCTATTTTGCACAAGTAAATATAATCTTCTTTTTAACTAAGAAAACCCTTCTCTCTCTACCTTTCTTACTTCCTTATAACAAGTTATTTGCATGAAGGATATCTAGGGATTTGTGGATTTGTTCATTATCAAATCCTATAGATACACCACAATGCCTAGGTTTGTTTCCTTTTATTCATCAATATAAGAGATACTTAAACAAATATCATTATTGAATCATCTTTTAAATGCTAAGAAAAATACAATATATTCACTTTTCCCTTTCCTTTCTCTTAGAAATACCCTTTCCCTTTTTATATTGCTTTTAAACTAAATTACATCATATACTTCATTATGCCATATAATTATGACTCCTCTTAGGAGATTATATTAACATGAATACATTCACATCAGCACATCTCAACATAAAATAATAAATCTAAACAAGTTCTTCGAAGTCCAATTTGGAAAGGAACACAAATAAGGATCATCCATGAGACCACAAATAATATCTTGATAAAATTAACCACCTAGACATGTGGAACCAAAAAGGATGACTCCCTAAGCTAGGAGATATAAACCAAGGTACATGCAAGAATTGACAACTAGGATGCTCCTAATGTTGAAAACAATTATCCAATTATATATTGTCATTAATGTTACACAAATGTCAAGATTTAACAAAGCATAGTATAAGTTGAACTCAGTTGGGCACTGAAGGAGATTCTAGTATCAACCGAGCATGTTTCAATACTAACTGAGTTTGGTTAGTCAAAAAAGGAGTCAATAGTAACTGACCTTGGTCAGTCATCAAAGGAGTTATTATTGACCAGGTTGAGTTAGTTATTGAAGGAAGTTATGTATTAATAGAGTGATCAATCCTATGTTAGCAAATTGTCAACAGATTACTTTTGTTTATTAATTAGTTAAGGCAAGCTAAAAAAATGGATGTTAAATGCTTGTATGAAAGGGTATTCAAGCTAATTTGACATTAAGCATCATATATATGCAAGGTCAAGTTGTGGATTGAATCAAGCACCTAGAATAATGTAAAAGAAGCAAAATGAGAAGGATGTTTAATTAAGGACAAAGCATTTGAGTTTGAAGACCATGCTACAAAGAATATTTTGATCAAGAAGGATCAAGAGGAAAAGATGTGATATCAATCTAAATCTACAATGTCAATTTCTTCAACAATCAAGTCAATCATTGTTACTCTCTAACAATTGTAGCAATGAAGCAAATCTCTTAACTGAGTTGACTTAATAATCATTCAGTAAATCCTCTAACAAGGTAGAATTTCTAGATTGAAGTGTTTGAAGACCTTTAACAAGGTCACTCCTAACAGGGTGACTCAAATCCTCTAACAAGGTCACACTTAACCATGTGTTTTGTAACCTTTAACAAGGTTGTCTCCTAACATGGCTCACTTTAGAAGAGTGAAAAATTATAATTAGTTACATTGGTGGTTTTCCCAAATTTGGGTTTCCATGTTAAATATTGATGTCTTATATGTTCATGTTATTTTATTTAAGATTTATGTTTCTACAATTAAGTTACTAAAGATTAATACACATTAATGTTACAAGACTTTTTTGTTAACCAAATTACACTAAATATCCAGTTCTACCCAAGAAGAGAAAGGATTTGGTTTTTAAGTGAAAATTTTGTATTGACATCTAAGGGACTCAGATTTATTTTTGTGGTAATTGATTCACCCTCCCCTCTCAGTTACTCCTTATATTTCCAACAATTGGTATCAGAGTTTTTCGTGCTTGCATGAAAGGTTTCAAAGACCTAAGCTAAAGATCAAGATGTCTTAAAGAAGAGATAATCCTAAGCTTAACCAAGAAAACTTTTTAGCACTACAGGAATTGATGAAGCTACATCTAGGAGCCATTGGAGATATAGGTCTTCACTTCTTGGAGAACCAATATGTGGCACCACCAAAGCCTTTAACTATGGACTAGATGGTGGATATGAAAAAACACAATACAATGATGATTGATATTGCTTCCACTCTCAACTATTCTAAATTTTATGAATTCAAAGATTGTCCAACTACTTTTGATATGTGGAATAAACTAGAACAGATCTATGGAGGAGATAAAAATGTGACAAGAAACAAGATATAAAGTCTAAGAGGTCAATTTGATCAAATGAAGATGAAAGAAGATGTAAACACTGCAAAATATAGTAAAAGAATCAAAGCAAGTTGTAAGTGAAATCAGAGCTATGAGAGGAAAAATAGTGATGAAATAGTACTCAGCAAGGTATTAATAACTCTTCTTTCTATCTATACAATTAGGGTTTCAACTATTCAAGAGATGAGATGCAATCCTATAAATGATATAACTTTGGGTGCACTAGTAGGAAGATTGACAACTTTTGAGTTAGATAACTTTGATACCTATACTCCTAATCCCAACAATATAGAATCTGCAATCAAAGCCAAACTAAAGCTTGGTAGAAAAGGAGGAAACTCAAAAGGCAAATAGATTGATAGTGAAGAAGATGATGATTCGAAGGATGATCTTGAAGTTGTTGAAGCCCTACTTGGAAGAAGGGTACCAAAAGGAAAAGGTAAATACAAAGGTAAAATTTCATTGATTTGTTTCTCATGTGAAGAGGTTGGTCATATTGTTGCAAGCTGTCAAAGAAGAGAAAATAAAGATGACATAAAGTTTAGAAAATTCAAGGGCAAGAAAGACTTCAAGAGATTCAAGGGCTACTATGACAAATGTAAGAAATCTTGTTACATTGCTAAGGATTTTGATAGTGATGATGAAGATGAAATGGTATATATTACTATTAAGGATGAATGAGATAATGAGGAAAATGAAAAGATGGCACTTATTTCTCATGTTAGAAAGAATGTCACATGGATAATAGACAGTGGTTATTCTCATCTCATGACTAGAGACAAAACTAAGTTTGAACACTTGGAACATTATGATGGTTGAAGTGTTAGATTTGGAAATAATAAACCATATTATGTGAAAGGAAAAGGATGCATTACATTAACTAAATGAATCAAATATGATAATGCCTATTGGGTTGAAGGACTAAGGCACAATCTACTAAGTGTGGCACAACTAAACAACATTGGATACAAGGTAGAATTCATGAATGGGAAAGCCAAGCTACTGGATAGAAAATGAAATCTAGTTGGGACTAGCAATCAAACTAAAGGTAATCTATTCTATCTAGATATTACTTAAAGTTCATTCTTTTTAGCAGAAGTAGAGAAAACATGGCTATGGCATAAAATAATGTGTCATGTAAATTTTGATAATTTGGTTACCATAAGCAAGAACAAAAGAGTAAGAGACATTTCAAATTTGAAGAAACATGATATGGCAATGTGCAAATAATGTTAGATTGGAAAAATGGGAAAAATTAGTTTTAAAAGTAAGAACTACTATATAGAAGAAGTCTTGGAACTAGTTCATACAGATCTTTGTAGACCAATGGGTATAGGGAGCTACTGTGGAGACAAATATTTCATATTTTGTTTGATGATTATTATATGATGATGACAGTGATGTTCCTGAAAGAAAAATCTAAATTTTTTGAAAAGATCAAATGGTATCTAGCTAGAGTTGAGAAAGAAACAGGAAATAACCTAAAATTCTTAAGGTCAAATATAGGAGGTGAATTCATATCTAATGAATTCAATGAGTTTTGCAATGAAAAGGGAATCAAAAGACAAGTATCAACACCTGATACACCTCAATAGAATGGGATAGTAGAAAGAAGGAATAGATCCATCATGGATTGTGTTGCTAGAATTCTTTAGATGAATTGAGAGGCAAGGGAATCAATTATCCAAGGTCCAGATGTACAAATAAAACTTTTCAATGCTTAACAGATCCATATCCATAAAACCATAACATGCATGCATCTATTAGATCATACAATACCTTAAATTAGTAGGTTACTGTCCTAGGTCAAAATAACTTTGCAGAAATGTAAACATGAAATACCATAAACACATTCACACAATTTGACACAAGGATTTTATGTGGAAACCCAATTTAGGAAAAACCACCATCAACATGCTACCCAATATCACTCTTCTAAAGTGATGCCCTGTTAAAGGTTACAATACACACTATTAAATGTGACCTAGTTAAAGGATTTCAATCACCCTATTAGGAGTGAGCCTTGTTAGAGGACTTTTGAACATTCTATAAGAATGTCACCCAATTAAAAGATTTACAAATGACTATTAGGTCAACCTTAATCCAAAGGATTTTATCCACACTAGTACAATTTTTAGAAAGCAACAATACAACTTGATTTGATAAAAACTTACAACTCACTTGCATATTTCAGATCTATAGTTTAGTCCTCCATTTTGCTTGGCATTCATAATCTTTAGCTTTGATAGCTTGTTCACCCTTCAAGCATTCATCCCCTTAAGCATTCTTGCTTTGTATACCAACTGTAGTATCTCTTGTTTGGCCACTAGATGAAGTGAAATCCTAGACTTCTTATCTTCCTTAGGTTCTCCCACATGACAACGTTTTCTTTTGACCAACTATCCCTATAAATAGAGAATTTAGATCTTTTGTTGCTTAACCACAATCATCCATTTTAGGGTTAGGTAAGATTCAATGAATTTATCCACTTTTCCATTTTAGTTCCTCTATAAAATTCCTCTACAATCTTCCTTGAATTTGCCTCAAAATAGTTTATCTTGAATTCTATGCCACCATGTCATCATAGTGATCTTCCACATGCTTCACATAATTCAAGAAATCAAATTAGTCAGCTAAGATTTGTTAGATCTTTGATTTAACACTATTTTTTGTCACTCAACATCTATACTCTTCTGTCACTCTGCCAACACTAGTTCACTTAGAAAACATTAAAGTTTGCTGATGCTTGGTACCAACTAAAATTTAGTTGGTATATACTAAAATTCACTCAGATAGCATAATTTTTCTTCTTTTCTTGACACCTATTGATTTTCATTTGTCTTCTACTATTTCGTTCTCAGCTTGCATTGTTTTCTTAGCAAAGCTTGGTAGATACTTTTCTTTACTTGATCTTCTTATAGTCTTCACTTGAGTAATCTTTTTTTATAGACTTTAAGTAGATAAAAAATACACTATAGTATCAATGTCTTACTTGGCCTTAGTGATACTTTTATACACCAAATAACTCAACCTTTCCCTAGGTTTCCTTGTTATCTCCTCTTTTCAAATCCTCTTCATCAATCAACCAAATGATAACATTTAGACCAAAAAGAAATTGTCTCACCAGCAAGTAGCAAGTTTGACATCATTGACAAAATAATGATTGTTCCATTACAAATTCTATAGTTCAAAACAATCTCTTTTCAATATGTGCAAGAACACTAATAATTAAGAATCATGTGTTGAAAAAAATTATTCAATTGTATGTTGTCTTTGATGTTATACAAAATGTCAAGCCTTTACTAAGTAGTCAGTAATAGCCGAGCTCACTCAAGCATTGAAGGCAGTTTCCTGTATGTGTTGAGTGTTTAGTTATAACCAAGTTCAGACACAACATTGACCAAGCTCGGTAGGTTAACGAAGGTAAGTCTTTTCTAATCGAGTTGGGTTAGTTAACATTAGAACTCCTATTCTAACTAATTTGGTCAATGAATGAAGAGATCCTATGTGTTAACCAAGTACTCAATTCTGTATTAGTTGACTGTCAGCATATTAAGTCTAATAAGTTTATTGGTTAATATAAGCTAACTTAAGGGGTGATAATTGTTTGATTAAAAGAGTGTTCAAGAAGACTTGACAAGGTAAATCATATAAATAAAATGTCAAGTTGAGGATTGAAATGTGGAATCAAAGAAGATGAATTAAGGGAACAAATTTGGAAGGATATATGTAAGAGGGTAGAGTATCAAAGTTGACCAAGCTGCAAAAAACATTCTAATCAAGGAGGATCAAGTAATCAAGCTAGATTAGAGATCTAAATCAGAAAATTTAGTTGCATCAACAATCAAGTCAAGTCATTATTACTCTCTAATAATTATAGTAGTGAATCAAATCTCTTGACGGAGTTAGCCTCACAACTATTCAGGAAATCCTCTAACAAGGTGACATTTCTAGATTGAATTGTTTGAAGACCTCTAACAAGGTCACTCCTAATAGGGTGAATTAAATCCTTTGACAGGGTCACACCTAACAGTGTATTTTTTGACCATCAAAAGGGTTGGTTCCTAACAAGGCTCACTTCAAAAGAGTGAAAAATTGTAACTAGTTGCAATTAGTGGTTTTCCCAAATTAGGCTTCCACATTAAATCTTGTTGTTTAATTTGTTGTGTTCATGTTATTTTCTTTATGATTCTACAACTAAGTTAATAAAGGCTAATCACATTAAATATATTTAGATCTAATTATCTTTGTGTTAACCAAGTAACAACAAAATATTTAGCGTTAACCGAGTTTCAGCAAGGATTTGGTTTAAAGTTGTGTTGACATCTTAAAGGATGAGGATTTTCTTTTGTAGTAACTAATTCATGCCTCCCCTCGTAGTTAATCCTTTCTAAGTCCAAAAAATGGTATCCAATCTATTGGTGCTTGCAAATAAGGTTTCAAGGACCTAAGATAAAGATAAAGATGTCTTACAGAAGGGAAATTCCTAAGTTGAACCAAGATAACTTTCAAGCATGGCAAGAACTCATGAAGATGCATTTGGAAACCATTGGAGATATGAGCCTAAAATACCTAGAGAACAAGTGTGTAGCACCAGTTGGACCTTTATCTATGGACCAAATTGTGGAAAAGAAGAATCACAACATAATGATAATTGACATTACTTCTACTCTCAATAATGTTGAATTTGATAAGTCAAAGATTGTCCTACTACTCATGAAATGTAGATCAAGCTGAAAGATATCTATGGAGGAGATGAAAATGTGAGAAGAGCTAAGGCAAAAAGTGTAAGAGGTTAGTTTGATCAAATGAAGATGAGAGAAGATGAAAACATTGCACAATATAGTACAAGAATCAAAGCAAGTGTGAGTGCAATTAGAGCCTTAGGAGGGAAAATAGATGATGTGACAGTGTTTAGTAAGGTACTCATAACTCGTCTTCCTATTTATGTAATTAGAGTTTTAATTATTCAAGAAATGAGATGTGATCCCAAAAATCATATAAATTTGGATGCACTAGTGGGAAGGTTGACAACTTTTGAGCTAGACAACTTTGATAACTATGTTCCTAACTCTGGTAGCATTGAGTCTGTGTTTTAAGCTAAACTATCACTCAAAAGGAAAGGTGGAAAATCTGAATGCAAACATTCTAATAGTGAAGATGAAGATGATTCTAATGATGGCCTTAAAACCATTGAAGCCTTTCTTACAAGAAGATTCCTGAAAGGCAAAGGTAAAATGCCCCTAATCTATTTTTCCTATGAAGAAGTTAGTCACATTGTTGCAAGGTGTCCAGAAAAAGAAGGCAAGGAAGAAACTAAGTATAACAAGTAAAAAGGCAAGAAAGATTTCAAAAGCTACAAAGATTATAAGGATAAAGGTAAGAAATCTTGTTACATGACTAAAGAATCTAATAGTAGTGATGATGATGAAATGGCTTACATTGTTATTAAAGATGAATTAGATGATGAAAATGATAAGATGGCCCTTGTTTCTCGTATTAGAAAGAATGACACATGTATCATAGATAGTGGTTGTTCTCACCACATGATTGGTGATAAAACAAAATTTGAGCACTTCGAACACTAAGATGGTGGGAGTGTCAGATTTGGAAATGATGAACCCTATTATGTAAAGGGAAAAGGTTGCATTGCATTAACTAATGAACTTAGATATGACAATGCTTATTGGGTTGAAGGAATGAAACATAGTCTACTTAATGTGGCATAGTTGAACAACATTGGATTCAAGGTAGAATTCATGAATGGAAAGGTCAAGATGCTAGATGGGAAAGGGAATCTAGTTGGGACTAGAAATCAAACAAAAAGTAATATATTCTATCTAGATCTAACTAAAAGTTCATCTTTCCTAGCACAAGTAGAGGAAAGTTGGTTATGGCAAAAAATATTATATCATGTGAATTTTGATAACCTAGTCATCATAAGAAATAATAAAAGAGTGAGAGGCATTCCAAGTCTAAGGACACCTAATATGGCATTTGTAAAAATTGTCAAATTGGGAAGATGGGAAAGACAAGCTTCAAAAGTAAGAATTATTATTTTGAAGAAGTTCTGGAGTTGGTTTGTACAAATCTTTATGGACCTATAGGCATAGAAATTTACTGTGGAAATAAGTATTTCATTTTATTTGTTGATGATTATTCTAGGATGATGACACTGGTGTACTTGAAAGATAAATATGAAGCCTTAAAAAAATTCAAGTGGTATCTGGCTAGAGTGGAGAAATAAATAGGAAAGAAACTAAAATGTTTAAGATCAGATAGAGGAGGATAATTCATCTCAAATAAATTCAATGAATTATGCAATGAAAGAGGAATCAAAAGACAAGTATCTACACCTAGTACACCTCAGCAAAGTGGCATAGGAAAAAGAAGAAATAGATCCATTATGGATTGTGCAAGAACACTGATGATACAAAAAAAATTTGCAATCAAATACTGGAAGGAAGCAATCAATACACCAGTTCATACCTTAAACCAAGTTCAACTGAAGAAAGATACAAATCAAAAACCTTATGAATTATGGTTTGGCCATAAACCTAATGTTTGTTATTTCAAAGTATTTGGAAGAAAATGTTATATCTTAAAAGAAACAAGGAAAATTTGATATGAAAAGTGATGAAGGCATATTCCTAGGATACTCCAACAAAAGAAAAGCACATAAATGTTTGAAACTTACTGCTCACAAGGTTATAGAAAGTACACATGTAAAAATGGACGAGTTTCAGAAGAGTGAATAAAAAAGAAGCAAAGAACATAAAAACCATAGAAATGTTGACTACTTTGAACCTGATACTTTACCTAAAATTCAAGAAAATACAATTGGAAATCAACATTCTTCACCATCCAAGTCCCCTAAATCTCTAGTTCAACCCGATTTGTAGCTAGTCTAACCCAAATCATAATTTGAAGACCTAAGTCAAAATCAAAAAGACCCAAGTTTCAGATAGTGGAACCTAAGTCATAGTCTAAAGGACCCAAGTTACAAAAAATGAGACCTGAGCATGATTCAAAAGATGATTTTGAGCATGGTGAACCAAGTGAATCAAGTCCAAAATCCAGAAAGAAGGAACCTGTACTTGCTAGATATGTTAGAAGGCATCATGCACTCAAGAAAATTATTGGAGATTAGTCAAAAGGAAAAATGACAAGGAACAAACTAAAAGGTACATATTTGCTTACTGATTTTCAACCTAGAACTATTAAATAGGCATTAGATAGTGAAAGTTGGATTGAGGCAATGAATGAAGTGATTGAAAAAATTGAAAGGAACAAAACTTAGACTCTTGTTTCTAGACCCAAGGACAAAAATGTAATTGGCACAAAATGGGTATTCAGAAATAAGTTGAATGAAAATGGAGAAGTATCAAGGAACAAGGCAATGTTAGTATGCTAAGTTTATGCTTAAGAAGAAGGTATTGATTATAGAGAAACTTTTTCTCCTATTACAAGACTAGAAGGTGTTAGAAATTACTTGCTTATGATGTGCATAAAGGATTCAAAGTATATTAGATGGATGTAGAGTCATCTTTCCTGAATGGAATTCTAGAAGAAGAAGTCCACATTGAGAAACCTAAAAGTTTCATAGATCCTAACAAAAGGGATATGGTTTGTAGATTACAAAAAGCTTTATATGGTTTGAAACAAGCCTCCAAATCCTAGTATGAAAGATTGCAAAGTTATCTAGTAAGAATTGGTTTTCAAATGACAAATGGCAACATTAGTCTATACATCAAGGAAGGACCAAAAAAGAAGATATTGCTGGCAAAAGTTTTTGTAGATGATATATTATTCACTGGACATGAGTACTTATGCAAATCTTTTTCTAAGGAAATGAGTAAAGAATTTGAAATGTCAATTTTTGGAGAGATTAAATTCTTTCTTTTCCTACAAATTCAATAGAAGAAGGATGACATCTACATTACTTAATCAAAGTACATTAAGGAGATATTGAAGAAATTTGAAATGGAGGATTCTAGACTAATTGGAACACCTATGTCTACTGGAGCTAAAATTTTCAAAAATGATGATTCCAAAGAGGTAGATCAGACTACATATAGATAAATCATAGGAAAAATTTGGTATGTAATACAAACAAGACCTAATATTTCATTATTTGTTGGTATGGTGGCATGATTTTATGCTAATGAAATGGAAAATAATATGATTGCAATAAAAAGAATTATGAGGTATCTAAAAGGTACTAAAGGTTATGGTTTATGGTATAAAAAGGGATGCAACTTTGAATTAAAAGCCTTCAATGATGCTGATTGGGAAGGAAGTATTGATATCAAGAAAAGCACTAGTGGTGGAGCATTCTTTCTTGGAAAGAGGCTAGTATCTTGGACAAGCAAGAAATAGAATTGCATCTCTTAGTCTACAATAGAAAAAGAATATGTTGCAACAACAATCAATTGTTCCAACATTATTTGTTTCAAACAACTATTGTCAGGCATGAAGGAAGAAATCAAGGATCTAGTAGTTATCTTTTGTGATAACACTAGTGCAATTAACATATCCAAGAATCTAGTTATACATACCAAGATAAAGCACGTTGCAATAAAATATCATTTTCTAAGAGAATTGGAATATTTGAATACAAAAGAACAAATTGCAAAAATTTTCACCAAGCCATTACCTAAGGATGCATTCTTTTATCTAAGAAGTAAGCTAGGGGTCATTCCCCTATTTGAAGCTCTCTAAACAAAGATTGGTGAAGCATTAATCAAGCATTTGAAGATTAGTCAAGTTGATGTAGTACTGTCAGAATATATTGCATATGAATCAATACATTAGGTACATGGCAAGTCCATTGAATATTGTCTTTGAAATGAGATGTCAAAGAGGACAAGTTTGTTTTCATATCAGAGAAATTTCATATCAGCAAATCAGAGGGAGAGATTACAGTTAGAGAAATTAGAGAAGTTAGGAAAATCATTCCAAAGGGAGAGATTGATGTTAGAGGGAGTTCTCATGGATGAGAATCAAAATGAGACTAGGGATATTATACTTACTTCTAAAAATTTCTTTGTACTATGAAAATTTGTATTGCCATCAATACCAAAGAGGGATATTGTTGAAAATAATTATTCAATTGTATGTTATCTTTGATGTTACACAAAATGTGAAGTGTTTACTGAGTAGTCAGTGATAGCCGAGCTCACTCGAGCCTCGAAGGAAATTTCTTGTATGTGTTGAGCATTCAATTATAACCAAGTTTAGGGAAAGGATTGACTGAGATCAATTAGTTAATGAAGCTAAGTCTTTTTGGTTAATATCAAAACTCCTATCCTAATCGAGTTGGTTAGAAAATGAAGGGACCCTCTATGTTAACCAAGTACTCAATTTTGTATTAGCCGATTGCCAGTATATTAAGTCTAATAAATTTATTATTTATTACAAATCAAATTAAGGGATGATAATTGTTTGATTAAAAGTGTATTGAATCTAACTTGACAAGGTGAGTCATATAAATGAAATCTCAAGTTGAAGATTTAAACATGTGGAATTGATGAAGATGAATTAAGTAAGCGAATTTGGAAAAATATTTGTAAGAGGGCAGAGTATTCGAGTTGACTGAGCTGTAAAGAACATTCAAATCAAGGAGAATCAAGTAATCAAGCTAGAATAGGGATCTGAATAAGAAAAGTTAGTTTCATCGGTAATCAGGTCAAGTCATTATTACTCTCTAATAATTGTAGCAGTGAATCAAATCTCCTAACAAAGCTAGCCTAACTATTATTCTACAAATCCTCTAACAAGGTGGCATTTCTAGATTAAACTGTCTGAAGACCTCTAACAAGGTCACTCCTAATAGGGTGAATTGAATCCTCTAATAGGGTCACACCTAGCAGTATTTTTTGTAACCTTTAATAGGGTTGGCTCCTAAGACAGCTCACTTCAGAAGAGTGAAAAAATGTAACTAGTCACAATTGGTGGTTTTCCCAAATTGGGTTTCCACATTAAATCTTGGTGTCTCTTGTGTTCATGTTATTTATTTTATGATTCGACAACTATGTTAATAAAGTCTAGTCACATTAAATATCTTAAGATCTAATTATCTATGTGTTAACCTAGTAACAACAAAATATTCAGTGTTAACTGAGTTTCAGCAAGGATTTGGTTTAAAATTGTGTTGACATCTTAAGGGACTAGGATTTGTTTTTTTAGTAACATATTCTTCCCTCCCCTCTTAGTTACTCATTTCCATTTCTAATAGAATGTTGCAACCAAATACAAGAACAAAGTAATCAACACAATAGTTCATACCCTGAACCAAGTTCAAATGAAGAAAGGTACAAATCAAACATCTTATGAATGATGGTATGGCTACAAACCTAATGTTTGTTATTTCAAATTATTTGGAAGTAAATTTTATATCTTGAAAGAGGCATGGAAAGGAAAATTTGATGCAACAAGTGATGAAGGAATATTCCCAAGCTACTCCAACAAGAGTAAAGCATATAAATGTTTGAACCTTGCTACTCACAAAGTTATAGAAAATATACATTTAAAGATTCATGATTTTGTAGAAAGGAGTGAAGAAAAAAGTAGTAAGGAACATGAGGACTATAGAAACTTTGTTTAATATGAACTTGAGACTTTACCTAAGTCCTAGGAAATTATGGTCTAGAAACAACAAAGTATACCACCCAAGTCACCTAAGTCAGTAGTGAAAACTAAGTTTCAACTAGTCTAAATTGATCAATAGACAGTTCAACCCGAGCTTCCTTTAGAGATAGTCAAGTCATAGATACAGGGAACCGAGTCTCAAATAGTAGAACTCAAGTAAAGAATTGAATATCACATAGTCATTAAACATGATGAGCAGAGTGAAACTAGTCCAAAATCAAGAAAGAAAGAACTTGTACCTACTAAATATTTCATAAGGCATCATGCACCTAAAAAAATAATTTTAGATCAGAGAGAAGGCATATTGACAAGGCACAAACTAAAAGGTACATTTTTTTTAGTGAATTTGAGTCTATAACTGTAAAAGATGCTCTAAATAATGAAAGTTGGACAGAGGCAATGAATAAAGAATTTGAGCAAATTGAAAGGAATAGTACCTAGACTCTTGTTCCTAGATCCAAGGACAAAAATGTAATAGGTACAAATTGGGTTTTTAGAAACAAACTGAATGAGAAAGGAGAAGTATCAAGGAAAAAGGAAAGGTTTGTATGTAAAGGATATGCCCAAGGACAAGACATTGACTATGAAGAAACATTTTCTCATATTGCAAGAATTGAAGGTGTCAAAACACTACTTGCATATAATGCACACAAAGGATTCAAAGTATATTAGATGGATTTAAAATCAGCTTTCTTGAATGTAATTCTAGAAGAAGAACTCTACATTGAACAACTTGAAGGCTTCATTGATCCAAACAAAAGGGACATGGTATGTAAACTATAGTGCCTCATGTGTTTGCATTTTGTACCTTGTTATTTTGGTTTTGAGACATACTTTGATACTCATGTTTGAGGACATTCAAGATGACTTGATGGTAAGATACTTTATTTGATTTACCAATATCATAGATGTTAGATGTTATGTTGTTCAGTTTGATCATGTATGCATGATGATGCTTATTGATGTGACATGATGCTTCATGATGATAGCTAATTATTTTGTATTCGGACATATACTCTATTTATGATTATATGATGGACTTATTGGATTCTGGATACTTTGATTTTTTGCTATGGTTATTTACTTTATTCTTGCTTTGAGATGTTTTATGATGTAGTGAGTGACTTAATTAAATGATTTTAATGTGATTAAATAAATGGTTATGTAATGTGATTTGATGCATTTGTCACTTTGGCTATATTATTATATGCAATTTCACTTGATCGTGTTGTTTAGTGTGCAGGATTTATATCCCTAGTAGTGACACATGGAATTAGTGATTCGGCTATTCTTACCTATCCAATGCCATCCATTTATGGTTGACGTGTCCTATTTAATTGATTAACTAAACCCTTCTATGATTTAATAAATCCAAACTCATTTTCATTATGTGATTTGACCAGTGAGCATGTTTGTGCAATTAGGGGTTTGTAATTGTTGTGAAAGTTATTTTGGAATATTGTGATTTATTGGTTAAAGGGAATTTTTGGCTTTATCTTATTTTATTTAATTCCCAACAACTTTTCCATAGTTGAATTCTAATTACTTGGAATAGCCTATTTTTTGGGGGTTGATTAAGGGTTTAACTAGTGATCTAGTTAATTACCCTAATCCTTTTAGTCACTTGAAAAGTGAATGAATATCCAAAAAGGAATTTTATTCCTCACTTTTGACTTTTGAAATAAGAATTCGAGAGAAAATTCCAAATCCTCTTCAAGAGGAAATATTGTTCTATTTGTTGTAGGAGCTATAGGTGTGGGATCATCATGAGGTTGGTCTCATTGGATCTAGCACAGGGAGACCTTGGATTTCCCTAACTTTTGGCAGTTTCTATGAGGTTTTTATTTTACTACTTAGGTTCTTGTATTTGTCCTTTTGGCTATCAGGTAGGGCTCTCCATTTTACTATTTTTTCTCAATTTCTTCTTTTATTTTTGGTAGTTTTTTGTTAGGAGGTTGAGAACTAGTTTTTCCCTTCATTTATGGTTGCTAGCTCTACCCGGTTGGGCGGTTATGAGCATTTCCCTATTTTTTAGGATGGGGGTTTGGGGTTTTGCACCGTTATGTTGGTCATTTTGGCATACAAACTCTGAACCTAGATTTTGTTTCATATTTATGCCTTTTGTACATAAAGAAAAAATGGGTTTTAATTTTAAAGTTTTCAACTTTTTGGGTTTTTGCCTCAATTTGCATGCCACTTGATTTCTTAGGTTTTCTTGGCACTATAGTTGGTTGTGGATCTAGATTATCTATAGGTATATCTTTTTGACATTTGTTGTATTTTATAGCATTGGGATTTTTTGCAAATCCATACTCTTGGTTATAGGCTAGTTGAGTGATTTGTTTCCTTGTGCCTTTTTGTTTCCCATCGAGCCCTTGTTATTTATGATTATCATTTAGTTGGTGTAACCACACACGAGCATGTAAGCATGCACTTATCAGTTCTTACAAGACCCAAACTCACAATTTTTTTTTGGTTGAGTTATGTTCATTGGGGTTGTGTTGGGAAACTACATTGCCTATGAGCACTCATCATATGATGAGCATGAGTATGTAGGGTAGGCCAGTGTGGAGGGGCTTCTCTCATAATCGCATGTCATTTTCTCGATGTGGTGTAAATGAAGAAGTTTCTAATTAAGTGATAATTAAATACATACTTGGGTAATTCAATAAGATAAGAAATACCACATTGTTTGCATGGTTCATCCAGGGATGTAGCACGTTGGCCTCTCAAGGGTGTACCGAGGTGAATAGTCTATAATGATGTTAGGCAATATGGCTTCCTAATGGAGCGGTTCTATTTGTGTTAGGTTGGATACTATGATGCTAAGCAATCTACTCTCCACCAAAGTCCCTACATAGTAGACTGATAAAGTATCTAACTAGGACTTATTGTATTGCATTGTCTCATGATCTTTCTTTTAGTCCTCTGTACTATTTGGCATGAGTGTTAGCCATGGATGATTATCTTATGTGTGTTTGAGGTCAGATCACTATCACCATTAGCATGGTCAGATTGGGCCTATGGATTTCATGTGATTGGGAGGAATAGCTACCTTTAGCACTGCTAGAGATTGGCATTCAGAGTTGCCCTTTCCCATGATTATTTCTAGATTTAGATGCTCACATGGTTCTCCATTTCTTCTAGAGTATGTTAAATGTGATTTAAGTTATTTTATTTCTTGGAGATAGTTGATTTATGCTCATGTATGTTATTGCAATGTTACTTTTCCACATTGTTACTAAATGTTATTGATTAGATGATTAGATGGTTGTTTCATCCCTTCTAGCATGCTTAGTTGTTTTACATTCATTCAAGTGTTCAAACGTCTATTCTTGTGGATCTGGTACTCCTTGGTGTGGAGGAAATTTTCCTTATTTTTCTCTTCATGTTTTTTTTCCATGTGCTATTGTTGAACCTCATTCCAGAGAGGAGGTTCCTCATGCAAGAAATGTATTCTCTCATGTGAGAAAACCTTCTCTCATGCACAACATGTTGAAAGCTCGTGTGAGAAGGTATTTCCTCACACATGGCTAGAAGATTCTCATGGGAACATCTACCCTATTGGTAGGGTTCTTTGCTGGCCCTTCTTGGTGTTCTCTCACATGAGAGGTTGTTCTCTCATGCACATCAATGTACTTCCTCACACAAAGAGGTATTCCCTCATGCAAGACTGCATGCTGGTATTTCTTCTTACAAGAAATAGGGGGTATTTCCACTTGGTTCTGAAAAGCATGATTGGGTGTTTTAAGTACCCTTTAGGATTCCATACCTTCTTAGACTTTTATAGATTTGAGATTCTAGGTTTCATATATGTTTAACTTTCATAGTCAGTTGATCACGTCGATAAGTAGTGATGCTTGGAGATTGTTGGATGTTTGGATCATTGGCTAAGTCTTTCGTTGTGATCTATTTCTTGATTGCATTTTTATGTGTTTTATTTCATGCCTATTCTTCTTTATAAAAAAATATTGGCTTTTATTTACCCTTATTCCAAGGATCTCTAGGTGGGGTATTACATCTAGTATCAGAGCCCATGTTGCAACATTGGGATTTCTATGTTATGCTTCCACTATGATATTTTTTTAATTATATGTTATGGTATCTTATTTTATTTTATGCTTGTGATACTAATGACTATTACATATGACTCTAACCCTTATATTGTTGCTCCTTTAGTGATGCCTCTTGCACGTAGACCTAGAGTGGTGGTCGGGGTAACAATTAACAGAATAACAATGAAGAAGAACACCATGAGGAAGAACATATGGAATTTTGGGGAGGACAAGGTGATAAAAAATAGGGTGATGTTAGGGCACTATTTGTTTGAGTGGTGTTGTCATTATATGAAAAGACCGATCTCTAAATGCTTGATACAACCAATCAACTTATAGTACATAGGAGGTAGTTAAGACCTTGTCATGAATCTCGAAGGGATTGCTAAAAAAATTTCTAAAATTGTTTCAATTGTTGTAAGAGATTATAGCTTAGTTGGGACCTCGAGTAGATGAAAACTAATAGGACCATGGCCAAGGAGAGGAATCTCACCATGGAGACTCCCACATGTTAGAGCATGGAGGTGAAGAAGAGTGTGGGAAAGAACGTGAGCGCTCTCACACACCACCTCATAGTAGAGGTGACCGGAGAAGAGGTCATGGTTGGGATGGTGGATATTTCATCTGAGTGGACATGATGAGAGACTTTCAAAAGTCTAAACCACTACTATTTGATGGCCTAAGAGGAGGTCTAAGGCTAAGACATGGTTACTAGATATGGGGTGTTGCTTCTCCTTGCATCCATATGAAAGCAATGTAAAGAACTAATGTGTCATTACATAGATGAGAAAACATGGATCCATGTGGTGGAATATGGAGAGTGAGAAGCTCTAGATCAATATAATGGATCTCACCTAGGAGGTCTTTGTGGAGAGGTTCAGGGAGAAATTCCTATCTCCACAATACTGAGAGGCTCATGCAAATGAGCTCCATGAACTTAGATAGGGGAACATGATAGTGGATCATTATGAGAGGTAGTTCTTTGGGCTGAGACAATATTCTAGTTGCCATTATGATGAGGTTATCCCCACACAACATTTTGTTAGGGGCCTTAAAGACTTTATCATTGGGGATGTCTATCATCATTAGCACAGGACTCTTGCACTGACCATTGAGAAGGTGACAATTACTAAGAGAAATGTAGTTAGGGGGATTAGTTTTAGATTAGGCTCTTAGGGCCATAGTACATGATCCACAAAATAAAGTGTACCACCCCCTTAGACACAGGTCACAGGGCAGGGTCAAACCTAGTGAAGACCCTCACAAGGTGGCCACAATCATCAGTAACGATGATGCTAATGTTATTCACAGAGAGGTGGATATAGTTTATGTACCAAAGGAGGAAATATTTATTACTAGAGTTGAGGTTAGCAATCCCAATAGGGTTGTCCATCTCACAGTAGTCAACAGGACTCTAGTAGAGGGAGTGCACCATATTCTACTACTTCTCAGGGTGGATGTGGATCTAGTTCCAATTTTGGAAGAGCATGTTTTTCATGTGGTCAACAGGGCCATAAATTAGTGGAGTGTCCCATAAAGGCATCTTTAGGACCTATTAGAGGTGTGGCCATGTCTGAATTTACCATAGGTGATGTAGGTAGATCCCACAAGGTATTTGCAGTGGTTGAAAATCGTCAAGTTGAGCATTGGGGTGCCATAGTTGAGGCTACAGGTATGTTGCATCGATATTCTTTTGTTGTTTTAATGGATTCTAATGCATTAGACTCTTTTATTTTACCATCCCTTGTTCAATGATGTGGGCTAGTGGCTTCATGACAGGTTGATAGGTGGCAAGTTGAGCTAGCTACAAGTTCCATGGTGACTATGGATTACATAGTCAGTGTTTTTGTGTTAGACTTGGGTACCTTCACCACCATAGTTTATCTTTGTATCCTATCCTTAGGGTCTTATGGCATTCTATTGGGTATGGATTGGTTAGTTTCCCATTAGGAAAATATAGACTATTGACGTAAGTTGGTATAGTGTGTGGATGACATAGGTGGGTAGGTAGAACTTGTACGGGTCTAGAGGCTAGTCTCACTTTGGATGATCTCAGCTAATTAGTTTAAGTAGAGTGTGTGACAAGGATGTTAGATGTTTTTGGTCTCTATTAGTGATGAAGGGTGCTCCTCTTAATACCATAAACCATAACAGAAAACAAAGAAAAAATAGCAAATGTAAGAACAAAATATGGACTTCTTATTTGTGCCACAAATGCAGAATTAAAAAATTCACAAGTATAATATGCTAACCCACATGGTTGCCTTCACTACAATAATCTGCAAGACTAAGCAATGAGATACCACCTAGAGTTGTTCTAGACAATGTTCTAGTCTTTCTTAAATAGGCAATTTTATGCTGCCTGAGAAGGTTCTAGATGCTCAAACTTAATACCTAGGGCCGAAAAACCCTAACAATACATATAGAGTCAGCCAAATACATCTTTGATAATTATTTTAGAAATTTAAAGTAGCCCAACTTCAGAAGGCCATAACTCTTGAACCATTGCTTCGATTAGCTATTATAGCCACTTTTCAAAAATGCCAGTTCTTGATCTACAAGCTTGAATTCATGCAAGTGCACTTTCGTCAAGTTTTTAGACCTCATCTGGGCACTCTAAGGTCTCCAATGGTGAGCCTAAAGATTTTCTTACAAATTTTTCTATCAAAAAATTTGCAATAACTTCTCTAATACTTAAGCTAGAGAAATGAGTGGAGAAATGAGATTTTTATGGTAGGCTTATAACTCTAAAATGAACCTTCCTATAGAAAATGAGAACATTCTGAGCTCATATGAAAAACTTACTAAAAATAGAAAGTTCTCATAAATAGTAGCCACCCTATCTACTAGTCCTTATTAAAATAGAAAAGACTAAAAAGGAAATATTTTTGGGTGATGCAAGATTTCTCTTACACCCAGTATGCTCCTACATCAAACACCTAGGGTAATTTGAGAAGTGACCCCATCACATCTCAAGTGTTTAAAGGAAAATCAAGATGGTTAACCTCCTCCCTTTCTAGCCATGATGAATCCTCTACTGGCCTCCCTTTCCATTTGACCAGGTATTCCTCATAAGTTTTGTTCCTTATACTTTTGCCAACACGACTGTCCAATATCTCCTCAATCTCCTTTGAGCCATACTAGCTACTAGAATACTCCACTACACTTCTACAAATTCATATCCATCACCTACTTCATAATAGTCTATCAAATCTAAAATATTAAATATTGGTGAAATATTCAATTCAACAGGCAACTCTACTTCATAATCATTTCCAGAATCATACCCTTTCACTATCTTACATAGTCCAAACTTCTTCATCTTTAGCTTATTATATGTACCTACTAGAAAAAACTCCTTTCTCAAATGAACCATGACTTCATATGTAATCTGAAATTCTTTTACCTCCTTTTCATATCTACCTTAGACTTATACTGTGTATTCATCTTTATGATGTGCTTCTTCACCTCCTCATGGATGCTCTTCAAATGTTCAACAAATTCTTCTGCTTTAGTACTACTTATCTCTCCTTTATCCAACTACCTCAATTCAAAAGCATTTTTGGGACTACTCCCACATACAATCTAGAATGGTGATTTACTAGTACTCCTATTGATAAAATTATTATATGTAAATTCTGCCTATGGTAAAATCAAATCCCATCCTTTTGGCTTGTCCCCAACCAAACATCTCAACAAGTTTCCCAAATAGCAATTCACAACTTTTGTTTGTCCATTAGTCTGTTTATAATGTAATGAATTAAACTTCAAATATGTCTTCAACTTCTTCCACAATGTACACCAGAAATGCCCAACAAATTTGGTATCTCAATCTGAAACTATACTCTTTGGCAAACCATGTAGTCTCACCACTTCTCTGAAAAAAAACTCTACCACATGAACAACATCACTAGTCTTCTTGCAAGGTATACAATGTGCTATCTTTGAAAACTTGTCAACCACCACAAAAATAGAATCATGCCCTTGTCGCATCCTTGGTAATCCAAGAAAAAAATCCATGTTGACATCCTCCCACAACTTCTCTGGTATAGGTAATGGCTGATACAACCCTATATTTTTCTTTACTCCTTTCACCATCTAACATACTCTACAACTCTATACAAACTTCTTCACATCTTATTGCAACTATGGCCTATAATAATTCTTACCAAACAAAGCTATGGTTTTATCTCTAGCAAAATGTCCAACCAATCCTCCACCATGCTTCTCCTTCATGAGATTCTTTGTCATTGAATTTTTGGGAATGCACAATTGGCTTCCTTTGAACAACATAGTATACTAGATAATGAAATCCAACCAATTTATCTTGTCAAGTGTAATAGGTTCTATACAAGCCTTCCATGCTTCACCAAAATCAAGATCATCTGGATACAAAGTATCGAGTTCCTTGAACCCAACCACCTCAATCTGCATTTCTATCAACAAAATTTGTCTTCTACTAAGAGTATCTACAACTCTATTAGAATTCTCACTCCTATATTTCAAAACAAATTTATAACTCTACAAAAACTCAACCCACTTCAAATGCCTTTGGTTTAATTTTCCTTGACTATTTAAATATTACAAAGCTTGATGATCAGTATATAAAACAAACTCCTTAGGAAGAAGATAGTGTATTCACTTCTTCAATGCTTGAACTATAGCATAAAATTCATGATTATAAATAGAATATTTTCTTTTTGCATCATTCAACTTCTCACTAAAATAAGCAATAGGTCTACCTTCTTAGCTCATAACAACTCCTATTGTGGTACCACTAGCATCACAGTCTACTTGAAACACCTTGTTAAAATTAGGAAGTGCTAAAACAGGCTACTCAGTAACTTTATTTTTCAATATATTAAAACTCTTATATGCTCCTATAGTCCACTTAAATTATTTCCTAACCCCTCTCATTATTTCAGTCAAGGGTCCACAAATACTGGTAAAACCTCTGATGAACTTTTTGTAAAAACTAGCCAGTCCATGAAAAGGTCTTACCTCTATTGTATTGCTTGTAGTAGGTCATTCAAGGATAGACTTCACTTTCTCTGGGTCTATTTTTAGACCTTCTACTAAGACTACAAGCCCCAGGTACACCAAATCATTCTTTACAAAACTGCACTTCTTTAAGTTTTTCAACAACTTTTCTTCCCTTAACTTATCAAATACCTGGCGAATATGAATCAAATGCTCCTCATATGTCTTACTAAAGATCAAAATATCATCTAGGTAAAAAATGACAAACTTACCCAAAAAATCCTTCAGTACCTTATTCATGAGCCTCATGAAAGTGCTCAGAGCATTGGTTAACCCAAAAGGCATGACTAACCACTTTTACAGTCTTTCTTTTGTCTTGAAAATAGTCTTCAATTCACCACCTTCTTTGATACGAATCTAATGGTACCCACTCTTCAGATCTATCTTCATGAAATACTCAGCTCCACTCACAGTCCATAATATCATCCATCCTTGGCAATGGAAATCTGTACTTGATTGTGATCTTGTTGATAGCATGAGAATTTGTGCACATCCTCCATTCTTCATTCTTCTTTGGTGCTAATATTGCTGGTGCAACACATGGACTCAGACTCTCTTGAATCAACCCTTTTTGTAATAACTCATGAACTTGTCTATTCAACTCTTCACTTGCTACTAGTATTATTCTATGTGCTACCTTATTTGGAAAATTGGCTCCTAGAACCAAATCCATTTGGTGACTAATCTTCCTCATTGGGGGCAATCCATCAGATACATTATTTGATACTATATCAAAAAACTCTCCTAACATATTTGCAACTTTTGTAGGTACCTCCTCTACTTCTTCTTTACTATCTTTTGGAATTATAGAAAAACACATATGCTCATGCTTCATACCTTTGAGAAACTCTTTTCCATCAACAAAACATATTCTAGTAGCACTACATACTTTTTCTTCTTTCTCTTTCAATGGCTTAAACTTATGCTTCATTCCATCCTTGGTGAGAGTATAGGTATTTTCTCGTTCATCGTGTACAACATGTTTATCAAACTACCATAGACTACCCAAAAACATCTGACATATGTTCATAGGTATAATATCACATAGTACCTCATCCTAGTAGCTTCCAATCTTGAAGTTCATTAAGCACTACTCATTGACCATGACATTATGGCCATCTTGGGCCCAAGCAATATGGTATGGATGTGGGTGTTTTTGTCTCTTTAGCTTTAACTTGGTGACCATCATTTTAGACACTAAATTGTCAGTACTTCCACCATCAATGATCACATCACACCACTTATCTTCACATGTGCACCTTGTGTGAAACAAGCTCCTTCTTTGATCAGGTTCATTCTTGCTACTTAGTAGGACTCTTCTTTTAACTAGGACTTCTCCTCTTTTAGCATCTTCAAAATGTGAGGATCTAGCATCTTCATCAACATGTACAACTCTGGCCTAGCCTTCTATTCTTTGATCTATGGTTCCTTGGTGTTGGGTACATTCAAATGCTCTATGCCCTTCTTTGCAGTGAAAACATTTCCCACAGAAGCCTCCTCTTCCAGATCCTTGTCCTTGTCCTCTTCCTCTTTGATCTCTATTGTTCTAATCATGGAAACAATTGGAATTATTTCCCTTCTTGTTCTGACTACTACTCCCAGCATCATCCTTGTTCTTTTGATCATCATTGTAGCCACCATAAGATCGTACACTAGATCTTTCGCTATTCTTGTTGTCAAACTTCTTGCTTAATTTTTTGTTAACTCTTAGGGAAAACAAGTATACCTCCTCGATACTATTCATTCCAACTAGACTCAGCTCATCTTTAATACTTGGCCTTAACCCATTAAGATAATAGGCAACTTTCTCCTTATCAGCTTTTGTATGGCCAATTCTAATGAGAACTTGACAAAACTCTTCGGTATACTCTTGAACATATTTTCCTGCTTACTGCAACCCTTGCATCTTCTTCAATAGATCAAGTTCATAATCCACAGGAATGAATTTTTTCTTCAGTTTAGCTATCATCTGATCCCATCTAGTGATTTTTCCTTTCCCTTTCTATTTCGCTCCAACTAAATCTCCTAGCACTAGATCTTCACATGTCCCTTAAATTTTTCCTTCACAAACTTGACCCTATCAGGATCCTCAATATTTGCATACTCAAAGTACTCCTCTAGTTCATTGATCCAATTAATCACCTCCTCTAGGTTAAGATTTTCCAAAAATGTGGGAACTTCAAACTTAGGTCTTTTTACAAACTTGGAGATGGCCCTAAAAAACCTCTCTTCCTCTGGGTTTAGAACTGCCTCTACTTTGGCATTTTCTTCTACTTTGTCCTCATCATCACTTTCATCTCTTACAAGAAGATTTATTCCTCTACACATATATTCTTCCAATGCTTGTATTTGTCTTTGGAGGTCTCTAAAACCCTCAGGTGTAACACCTACAACTCTTCCACCATGCTCTCTTCATGGATGCATTTTCATGATTCCACTGAAACCCTAGTGCAAACTGCCTCACAATTGATGATCTATCTACATACTCAACCTAAAACATGATCCTGGTGTAAACTACCTTACAGTCAATGATTTGTCCCACACTCAAGAGCTCTAGCTCTGATACCACTTGATGAAGGATGCTTCCCTTAATACCATAAACCATAACAAAAGAAAAAAGCCAACAACAAATGCAATAAAAAAAATGGACTTCTTATTTGCATGGAAAATGCAGAATTAGAGAATTCACAAGTACAATATGTTAACCCACACGAGTGCCTTCATTATAATAATCAGCAAGACTAAGTTGCAAATTACCACCTAGAGCTTTTCTAGACAATGTTTGGGCCTTTCTTAAATAGGTAATTTTATGCTATCCCGGAAGGTTCTAGATGCTCAAACTTAATACCTAGGGTCGATAGACCCTAACAATACATATAGAGTTGGCCAAATACATCTTTGACAATTATTTTAGAAATTTAAGGTCAGAAGGCCATAACTCTTGAACTGTTGCTCCAATTGGCTATTATAACCACTTTTCATAAATGCTAGCTTTTGATCTATAGGCTTAGAACCATGCAAGTGCCCTTCTATCAGTTTTTAAACCTCATCCAGGCACTCTAAGGCCTCCAACAGTTAGCCTAAAGATTTTTCTACAAATTTTTCAACCAGAAAACCACAATAACTTCTCGAATACTTAAGTTGCAGCAATGAGATTTTTATGGTAGGCTTATAACTCTAAAATGAACCTTCTTGTAGAAAATATGAACATTATGAGATCATATGACAAACTTACTAAAAATAGCAAGTTCCCATAAATAGTAACCACCCTCTCCACTAGTCCTTGTTAAAATAGAAAATACTCAAAAGAAATTATTTTTGGGTGATGCAAGATTTCTCTTACACCCAGGATGCTCCTACATCAATTAGTGACTTTGAAGAGGATAAGAGTTGTAAGGTGATGCTACAAAATCACTCACATCTTCATGAGTACAAAGACATATTACATGATGAGATACCAGGAATGTCATCAGAATGCAAAATTGATTTTCATTTAGATCTCATTCCAAGAGCAGAGCCTATTTCATGAGCTCCTTATCGTATGACTACTTAGGAGTTGAGTGAGCTTAGATTGTAGTTTGAGGAATTATTGGCCAAGGGCCACATTTTTCCTAGTGTATCCCCATGGATTGCACCAGTCATCTTTGTGAAGAAGAAAGATGGATCTTTGTGGTTGCGCATTGACTATTGACAAGTGAATAAGGTGATGGTGAAGAACCGATATCCTTTGCTAAGGATTGATGAATTGTTTGATCAAATGAAGGGAGAAGAGTGTTCTCAAAGATTGATCTAAAATTAGGATACCATCTACTTTGGATTCATGAGGTTGACATTCATCAGACAACTTTCTATACACATAAAGGGAAATATGAGTTTAAGATTGTACTCTTTGGGTTAACCAATTTTCCATCAGTGTTTATGAGTCTAATGAATAAAGTATTTCTCATGTACCTCAATCGATGTGTCCTTATTTTATTGGATGACATATTGATCTATTCTAAGACTATTTAGGAACATGAGATCCATTTATGCTAGGTATTACAATGCTTATGAGACCATCAGTTGTATGGTAACTTGGGAAAATATGGATTCTTCTAGTCTGCGGTGAAGTATTTGGGGAATATCATCACAAGTGATGGTATAGCATTTGACCCAGAGAAAATCCTAGCTATTATGGATTGGCTAGCACCCACTAATGTTTCTGAGGTTCATAGCTTCATGGGATTGCTAGATTACTACCATCAATTCATGAAGGACTTCTCATGAGTGGCTCATCCTATCACTTCTCTTTAGAGGAAAGGGAAGAAGTATGTTTTGTTAAACTAGCGTGAGTCAAGATTTGAGGCTCTAAAGGAGTGATTGACTAGTGCACCAGTCCTTGTAGTCCCTAATCCTATGGGCAATTTTATGGTGTGCACAGATGCTTCATTGGAGGGTGTGGGTACAATGTTGATGTAGGATGGTTGTGCGATTGTATATGAGTCTAGAAAACTCAAGGACCATGAGCTCAACTACCCCACTCATGATTTGGAACTTGTGATTGTGGTACATGCACTTGTGTGTTGGAGACATTTCCTTTTGGGGCACAGGTTTGAGATACATAGTGATCATCATAGCTTGCAATATATCTTTACTTAGCCAAACATGAATGCACGACATCATCAATGGATGGAGTTCTTGTGTGAATATGATTTTTATGTTTACTACATCAAAGGCAAAGAAAATTTCATTACAGATGCCTTGAGTAGGAGGTGACATGAGATATCAATTTTGTCATTGGGAGTGGATTTGTGAGGCTGTATCTTAGAGACCTTTCCTAGTGACACATGGTATCAGGAGGTGAGGGCAAAGATTGATTCTAGACATACCCTTGAGGGGAGGTTTATAGGTTATAATCTAGAGTTTGATGGACTACTACGACACTTGGGGCACATTTATGTGCTAGTGCCTGGTGATCTACATGCCTTGATTTTGTCAGAAGCACATTGTGCACCATATTCCACACATCCTAGCATCAAGGAGATACTTGCCAACCTTAGATAATTGTACTTTTTGGCAAGGATGAGGCACGATGTTGCTAATTTTTTTGCTCGATGTCTTGAGTGCCAAAGAATGAAGGCAAAGCATCAACATCCGGTGGGCCTTTTATAGCCACATACCATTTCAAAGTCGAAGTGGGATACTATATCCATTGATTTTATCATAAGGTTTCCTATGTCATCATGATGACATGATTGTATAATGGTGATATTGGACAAGTTATCCAAGGTAGCACATTTTTCACCCATGAGAGTATCCTACACAAGTTCTTTTGTAGCACATGTTTTTTGGGAAGACATTGCTTGTTCACATGGAATCCCTTGATGAATTATATCAGATAGAGATCCAGTGTTTACATCATCACTATGGACATCTCTCTAGCATGCTTTGGGTGTGTGGCTCAATTTTAGTTCAACTTACCACCCAGAGATTGATGGTCAAATAGAGAGAGTGAACTAGATTCTGGAAGATATGCTTTGCATGTATGTGATGGATAGGCAAGTGAAGTGGGAGAACTATCTGTACCTTGTTAATTTTTCTTATAACAATAGGTACCATAGTTCTCTTGGAATGTCACCATTTTTAGGCCTTGTATGGTAGACCATGTCATACTCCATTGAGTTAGGAACATTTAGAGGGCTAGGTGATTTTAGGTTCAGAGATGCTTCAAGATATGGAGTAGTAGGTTGTTCATATTAGAGAGCATTTGGCTACTACTTAGGAAATGCAAAAGAAGTATGTAGATGCCCATAGGTTGGATCATCACTTTTTAGTTGGTGACAAGGTGTTTTTGAGAGTGTGTATGAGGAAGATCTCCATCCATTATGGGAAAGGCTCTAAGTTGGTGCCACATTTTGTTGGGCCATTTGAGATCCCTGAGAGGATCAGTCATGTTGCTTATTGACTAGAATTTCTACCTATCCTATCATGCATCCATGATGTTTTCCATGTTTCCATTTTGAGGTAGTATATTTCTAATGTAACCCATGTATTTGATTGGGATGCCTTGCAGGTGAGGATAGGTAACTTTCTTTGGAGCCCATCCATATCCTTTAGCATAAGAGGTTGACCCTTAAAGGTCAGGACGTAGATTAGGTAAGGGTCCAGTGGGACTTAAGCGATGAGACTTCTACAACTTGGGAGGATGCTACATGGTTGAGAGATTTGCACCTTTATCTTTTTTTAGGCTTCTAAGAGTAAGCCTATGCCACGTGGGGGAGGATGTAGTGCCTCCCATGTTTGCATTTTGTACCTTGTTATTTTTGTTTTGAGAGATACTTTGATACTCATGTTTGAGGACATTCGATATGACATAATAGTTGGATACTTTATTTGATTAACAAGTATCATAGATGTTAGATGCTATGTTTTTTAGTTTGATCGTACCTACATAATGATGCTTATTGATGTGACATGATTCTTTATGATGATATCTAGTTATTTTTTATTTGAACATATAATTTGTTTATGATTATATGATGGACTTATTGGATTCTAGATACTTCAATTTATTGCTATGACTATTTGTACTTAATTTTTGCTTTGAAATGTTTTATGATGTAGTGAGTGACTTAAATAGATGATTTTAATGTGATTAAATAAATTATTATTTAATGTGATTTGGTGCATTTATCGCTTCAGCTATATTATTATATTCAATTTCATTTAATCGTGTTCTTCAATGTGCAGGATTTATATCCCTGATAGTGGCACATAGACTTAGTGATTTGGTTGTTCTTACCTAGCCAATGTCATCCTTGTATGGTCGATGTATCCAATTTAATTGATTAATTAAACCCTCCAGGGATTTAATAAATCTGGACTCATTTGCATTATGTGACTTGACTAGTGAACATTTATGTACATTTAGAAGTTCGCAATTGTCATGAAAGCTATTTTGGAATATTGTGATTTATTGGTTAAAGGGAATTTTGGGCTTTATCTTATTTAATTTAATTCCCAACAAATTTTTTGAATTTAAATTCCAATTATTTAGAATAGTCTATTTTTGTTTGGGTTGATTAAGGGTTTAAGTAGGTGATTTCATTAGTTACCCTAATCCTTTTATTCACTTGAAAAGTGAATATATATCCAAAAAGGAATTTTATTCCTCACTTTTGACTTTTGAAATAGGAATTTGAGAGAAATTTCCAAATCCTCTTCAAGAGGAAATAATGTTATGTTCGTGTAGGAGCTACATGTGTGGGATCATTGTAAAGTTGGTCTCATTGGATCCAGCTCAGGAACACCTTGGATTGCCAAGACTTTTGGTAGTTTCTACAAGGTTTTTATTTTACTGCTCAAGTTCCCATATTTTCCCTTTTGTCTATCAAGTAGGGCTCTCCTATTTTATTGTTTCAATTTATGTTTTTGCTAGTTATTTGTTAGGAGGTCGAGAACTAGTGTTCCCCTCTATTTCTAGTTGCTAGCTCTACCTAGTTGGATGGTATGAGTATTTCCCTATTTTTTTGGATGGGAGTTTGGGGTTTTGCACCATTATGCTAGCCACTTTTGCATATAGACTCCAAACCCAGATTTTATTTGATATTCATGGCTTTTGTACCCAAAGAAAAAATGACTTTATAATTTGAAGTTGTTGATTTTTTGGGTTTTTGCCTTGATTTATGTGCAGCGTGATTTCTCAAGTTTTCTTGGCACTATAGTTGGTTGTGGATCCACATTATTCATAGGGTATCTTTTCTACCCTTGTTGTATTTTATTGCATTAGGATTCAAGTTGAACCTATAGTCCCAGATATAGGCCGATTGAGTGATCTATTTACTTATGTATTTCTATTTCTCATCCAGCCCTTGTTATTTATTATCATCGTGTAGTTAGTTTGCCATACACGAGCATGTGAGAGTGCACTTTTTGGTTCTTGTGAGACCCAAACTCTTGGTTGTTTGTCAGTTAAGTTATGATCATTGGGGTTGGATTAGGGAACTGCATTGCCTACAGGCACTCATCTTGTGATAAGCATGGGTATGTAGGATAGGTTAGTGTGGAGAGGATTCTCTCATAATCTTATGTTGATGTGGGAGCATCCTGGGTTGAACTGCTATCCTACATGTTTTCAATTTTTATCTTGTTGTTGAAACTGTGTTTTGTTGAAACTATATTTTCTAGTTTTTGGGTGCCTGTTGTAGACTATGTAACTAATTTTCCATAATGAATGATAAATTTCACCCTTTAGGGATTGAAGAGGGCCTAGATTAATATCTATGGTCCAAGGTACAAGTTCTAACTCCTTATGAGTTGTGAGATATGGCAATTTTCTTAGAGTATCAATTTCTAGTAGTTCTACGTGACAGTTTTTTGTGCTTGACTTTCAGAGTGGATGTGCACTTTTTCTTAAGGAATCAGCCCTTTTGCACTAAAAGGTTTGTAGAGGACCTAAAATAATATCCATGGTTTGAAGCACACATTCTAACTCAATTAGAGTTAGGAGATATCACGATTTCTCTTGGACATCAATTTCAGAATATTTAATTGTTGATGTAGGCTGACTTGTGGCTCTTCAAGAATTTAATGTTAGGTTTATTTTCATTTAATATTTTCTAAGAACTAACTTGTGACTTCTCTATGTTCTAGAATTATCTATAAGCTATTTTGGCTAGTATAAGTAGAGTGTTTAGGCTTAGAGCTAGAGCAGTTTGGAGAGATGATTTGAAAGTAGAACTAGAAAGTGTGAATTTACTATTGAATCTTGGATTTGAATGTATTTGTATTTAGCCATAACCTAGAAGGCCCTACAATAGGGCATGTATGTTGAGTATTTGAAGAATCAATGAAAGTATTTTACTCTTCCTTCTCCTTTGGTTTTTTTTCTTTATGTTTGCTTCTGTTGTGTTAACTCTTGCAGGGTGGCTTAGAGAGTTGGGTGTGCCATTGGCCCTAGTTTTTCCCATCCTTCCTTGCGTTAGGTGGTATTAGAGCGTAAGGTTCATCCATGTGGAGATTGAATCATGTAGAACCCTAATTTGAATTTGGTTGTAGGGTTGTAGATCTATGAATTTGACCTATAACTTGTAGAGGGTTACGATCTTGTACGAACCTAATTTGTAAAGATGGTTTGTGGCAAAGGAAATGTTGATAATGCTATATTGGATTAGTTGAGACAAATTGCAGCCAGATTAGATGTTGTGGAGACAACCGAAAGGAGAGGAGTACATCTTGATGATGTAAGTGATGATAAAGTAGCAATACATAACCATAATCCTAAACTTGAAGAGGATCAAGATGAGGAAAGATTATTGAGTGTGTTGTCTAGGGAAAATTCAAAGCCTTCTATAAATTTTTTTCCTTATGATGGAAAACTGGATACCAATGTTGTGTTAGATTGGATCTTAGATATGGAGAAGTTCTTTGAGTATGAAAACACTCCTGATAATAGAAAGGTGCAAATTGCAATTACAAGGCTGAAATGACATGCTTTACTATGGTGAGAGCATTTGCAAACTGATAAACAAAGGAGAGAAAAGGAGAAGATAAGAACATGAGTGAAGATGGTGAACAAGATAAAGAACAAATTCCTTCTTGTTGATTACCAAGTTAGCTTGCTAAGAAAGATGCAAAATTTGAAACAAAAGGACATGACTATGAAAGATTATACTAAGGAATTCTATAGACTGGACATCAGATCTAGACATGTGGATGATGATGTTGAGAAAATTACGAGGTATATAAATGGATTGAGATCTGAAATTCAAGGTGAGATCAGTTTTCTAAAATTGGAAAGTGTAGAAGAAGCATATCAATATGCCTTGAAAGTTGAGGAGATCTTAACAAAGAAGCATGAACAAAGACAAAGAGGTAGAGATGGTAGATTCTAGAGAGGTAGAGGTAGATCTTATGGTGAAGGTGGCAGATCTAAAATTTTTGTGCAAGATAAAGACATTTGAATGGAAGAATGATGAAAAAGACAAGACTGAGTGGAAAAGTGGTATTTCATACTGAGGAGGTACTAGATCTTATCAAGGAAGAGGTAATTCTTATCCTAGAGGTGGTTTCTGTGATAATTATTTCAGATGTGGTAAAGAAGGGCATAGATCTTTTGAATGTAGATCTTTTGAAAGTGGGAAGAATAATAGAAATGTTGTGATTCAAAGAGACATTGAGAGTTCACCAAGTGGACCTAAGGCTAGAGAAAATCTGATGGTGAGAAGAACCTTATGTAATAAGGGAAGTGATGAGGAACCTGTCATTAGAAGAAGTCTTTTTAAAACTAGATGTAAGATTGTTGGAAAATACTGCAAGGTGATCATTGATAGTGGAAGTTCAACAAATTTGGCATCAAAAGAGCTGGTTACAAAGTTGTAGTTGCAAAGGCTAAAACATCCCAAACCTTATCATGTTTCATGGATCAAAGATGAGCACAAGATATTGGTAAGTGAACAATGTGTTGTGAAGTTCAAAATTGGACATTACTTTGATGAAGTTTTGTGTGATATTATGTCTATGGATTTTTGTCATATTTTTTTGGGTAGACCTTGGCAATATGATATACATGTTGTACATGATGGAAGATTGAATCAATATACTCTTTGGGTAAATGGGAAGAAGCACATATTGTTGCCTTTGATTGAAATTTTAGATGAGGTTAGTTGTATTGCAATAAAATTTTGCATGGTTAATGGAAAGAAATTTGAAAAATAAGTAAATAAGAACCAAGTTTGTTTTGCTATAGTTCGATTGAGTGTTGGTAGTAATGACTGAGCAATAGAAGTTGGTAATGATAGAGTGACAATAGATTTTGCAGAATTTTTGAATTTGTATAAGGATATTGTTGCTAAGGATATTTTTTATGGTTTACCTCTAATAAAAAGTATAAGTCATTGTATGGATCTAATTCCTAGAGCTAGTTTTCCAAACAAAGAACTATATAGATTGACACCTATAGAGAATGGGGAACTTAACAAACAAGTGCATGAGTTATTACGGAAAGGTTTGATCAAAGAAAGTTTGAGTCCATGTGTTGTACCTACTATATTAAAACCTAAAAAGAATGGAGGATAGAGACTGTGTACTGATTCTAGAGCTATTAATAAAATCACAATGAAATATAGGTTTCCTATGCCAAGGATGGATGACATAATGGATTGTTTGAGTGGAGCAAAGTATTTTACCAAGATTGATTTGAAGAGTGGCTATCATTAGATAATAATTAGAGAAGGTGATGAATGGAAGAATACTTTCAAGACAAAAGATGGTTTGTATGAATGGTTGGTTATGCCTTTTGGTTTGACTAATGTACCTAGTACTTTCATGAGATTGATGAATAAAGTTCTAAAAAGATTCTTGGTTAAGTTTGTTATTGTTTATTTGGATGATATTCTGATATTCAGTAAGACTAAGGAAGAACATATTGAGCATATTAGACAAGTATTGTAGAGGTTGAAAGAGGAAAAGTTGCTGATTAATCTGAAAAAGAGTTCCTTTATGCAAGAGGAGATTGTGTATTTTGGATTTGTGATTTCAACTAATGGATTGAAGATGGATCTAGATAAGGTTAAAGAAATTTTGGAATGGCCTACACCTGAGAATGTGGGTGAGGTAAGACCATTTCATGGTTTGGCTAGTTTCTACAAAAAGTTTATAAAGAATTTTGGTGCTATTTGTAATGTTATGAATGAGACAATGAGAGGAGATAAAAAGGAATTCAAGTGGACAAATGGAGTTGATAAGAGTTTTGAGACTTTGAAACAAAAGGTTGTTGAGTTACCCGTATTGGCTTTGCTTGATTTCAATAAGGTATTTCAAGTTGAATTTTATGCAAGTGGTAATGCAATAGAAGCTATATTAAGTCAAGAAGGTAAACCTGTTGCTTTCTTTAGTGAAAATTTGAATGATGCTAAAAGGAAGTATTATGTGTATGATCAATAATTTTATGCTATTGTTCAAGCATTGAAGAACTGGACACATTATTTGATTCTTAAGGAGTTTGTGCTATATATTGATCATAAAGTTTTACAATACTTGAGAAGTCAACACAAATTGAATCAGAGACATTTGAAGTGGGTTGAGTATTTGTAGAATTTTACATTTGTAACTAAGCACAAAAGTGGAGTTACTAATAGAGTTGTTGATGCATTGAGTAGAAGACAGTCTTTGTTGACTGAAATGAAGGTTGAAGTTCTTGGTTTTGATGAAATGAAAGAGTTGTATGAAGTTGATCCTAATTTTTCTGAGGCATGGAGAGAGTGCAAAGCACAAAATCTAATAGATCACATAAGTAAGTATGATGAGTATTTCATTCAAGAAGGTATGTTGTTGAAAGGTATTCAATTGTGTATTCCTAGAAGTTATATGAGGTTAAATATGATTAAGATAAAGCATAGTGGTGGATTGGCTGGACATTTTGGAATTGATAAGACATTGAATTTTCTAAAAGAGAAGTATTGTTGGCCATAAATGTATAAGGATATTCAAAAATTTGTGAAGAGTTGTAGAGTTTGTCAAGTTGCAAAAGGAGTGAGTCAAAATACTAGTTTGTATACACCTATTGTTGTTCCCAAGAAACCTTGGAGTGACATCAGTATGGATTTTGTTCTTTGATCTAAGACAGTGAAGGGGTATGATTCCATATTTTTTGTAGTGGACAGATTTTCTAAGATGGCTCATTTCATATCATGTAAGAAGACATCATATGCTGAGCATGTTGCTAAACTTTTCTTTAAAGAGATTGTGAGATTGCATGGATTACCAAGAAGCATTATTTTTTACAGAGACAATAAGTTTGTTGGTTATTTTTGGAAGACTTTGTGGAAGAATATGGGTACTAAGTTGAAGTTTAGTTATACATTCCATCCACAAATAGATGGATAGACAAAGGTTGTGAATAGAAGATTGAGTAATTTGATAAGATGTTTAGTTGGGAATAAGCCAAGTAATTGGGAGATGGTATTGGCACAAGTTGAATTTACATATAATAATTCTGTGAATAAGAGTATAGGGAAGACACCTTTTGAGATTGTTACTAGAATGAAGCCTAGAGGAATATCGGATTTGAGAGATATTGTTGGTGAAGAAAAGAGAAGTCATGCAGGAGAAGAATTTGATGATTTTATGAAATTTTTACATAAGTGATGTTGAGGATAGAACAAAGTAATCAAAAGTATAAGGAGAATACTAATCAGTCTAGAAGACATCATGATTTTCAAGTTGGTGATGAGGTGATGGTTCATTTTAAGAAAGGAAGATTTCCTATTGGAACATACAATAAGCTAAAGATGAATAAGTTTGGACCTTGTAAGGTCTTGAAGAAGTTTGACAGTGGAAAGGCTACGAAGTTGAGTTACCTAATGACATGGATATATCTCCTATATTCAATATTGCTGATTTGTGTAAGTATCACGAGTTAGATGATGAAGTTACTATATTAGAGGACTATCCTAAAAAATAGATTGAAGAAGTTGAATAGATATTGGATTACAGAATTGGTAAGAGCACAAGGGGAAAAGATTATTATGAATATTTGGTGAAGTGGAAGAACAAACCTATGGAAGATGCTTCATGGATTTCTCAATCTAAGTTGGATTTAGCTTAGGTTGTGACTACTCAATGATTCAGGAGAATCATTTCTTCCAACCTTAGTTGTCTAATGCAAGAGCATCCTGGGTTGCACTGCTATCCTGCATGTTTTTAGTTTTTATCTTGTTGCTGAAACTATGTTTTCTAGTTTCTGGGTGCCTATTGTAGACTGTGTAACTAATTTTCCATGATTACTGAGAGGTTATGCACTTCAAGGATTGAAGAGGGCCTAGAGTAATATCTATGATCCAAGGAAAAATTTCTAACTCCTAATGAGTTGGGAGCTATGGCAATTCTCCTGGAGTATCAATTTTTGGCTGTTCTGTATGACAATTTTATGTGCTTGACTTTCAGAGTGGATACACACTTTTTCTTAATGAATCAACCCTTGTGCACTAAAGGGTTTTTAGAAGACCTAAAATACTATCCACAGTTTGAAGCACAATTTCTAACTCAATCAGAGCTAGGAGATATCATTATTTTTCTCAGAGATCCATTTTAGGATATTTAATTGTTGATGCATGCTAGCTTGTGGCTCTTCAAGAATTTAATGTTAGGTTTATTTTCATTTAATATTTGCTAAGAGCCAACTTGTGGCTTTTCTATTTTCTGGAATGATTTGTAATCCATTTTGACTTGTATAAATAGAGTGTTTAGGCTTAGAGATAGAGCAGTTTGGAGAGATGATTTGAGAGAAAAACTCAAAAGTGCAAATTTGTTGTTGAATCTTGTATTTGAATGTATTTGTATCTGGTCATAACATAGAAGGCCTTACAACTGGGCATGTATGTTGAATATTAGAAGAATCAATGAAAATATTTTACTCTTCTTCCTCCTTTGGTTATTGTTCTTTGTGTTTGCTTCTGTTGTGTTAACTCTTGTAGGGTTGTTCAGAGAGCTGGGTGTGCTATTGGCCCTAGTTTTCCCTATCCTTCCTTGTGTCATGTGTTGTGTTCTCGGTGAGGTGTACGTAAAGAAGTTTCTAATTAAGTGATAACCAAATAAATTCTTGGGTAATTAAATAAGATAAGAAATACCACATTGTCCACACAGTTCATCTGGGGACACAACACATTGGCCTCCCAAGGGTGTACCAAGGGGAACAATCTATAATGATGTTGACCACTATGGCCTCCTAAGGGAGTGGTTCCATTAGGTGTTAGCTTGGGCTTCGTGATGCCAAGCAATCTACTCTATACCAGAGGCCCTACATAGTAGACACATAGAGTGTCTAACCAAGATCTATTGTATTGCATTGTCTCATGATCTTGGTTTTAGTCCTCTATACCATTTGGTGTGAGTGTTAGCCATGGATGATTATCTTATGTGTGTTTGAGGTCAGGTCACTATCTCCATTAGCACAACGAGAGTGGGCCTATGTGGTCAAGAGGCATAACTACCTTTACCACTATTGGGGACTAATGTTCAGAGTTGACCTTTCCCATTATCAGTTCCAAAGTTGGATGCTCACATGGTTATCCATTTCTTCCAGAGTATGTTCCATGTGTTTTATGTTATTTTATTTCTTAGATATAGTTGATTTATGCTCATGTATGCTATTGTGTTGTTACTTTTCATAATTTTTACTAGATGTTATTGATTAGATGATTAGATGGTTTCTTCATCCCTTCTATCATACTTAGTTGTTTTACATTCATTTGAATGTTTGAACCTCAATTGTTGTGGATTTGATACTCCTTGATGTGGAGGAAATTTTCCTATTTTTGATCTGCATGTTGTTTGTTCATGTGTTGTTGTTGAACCTCGTACCAGAGAGGAGGTTCCTCATGTAAGAATAAATTCTCTCACGTGAGAAATGTATTCTCTCGAATGAGAAAACCTACTCTTGTGTGGAGTGTACTTAAAGCTTGCACGAGAAGTATTTCCTAATGCATGGTCGATAGATACTCGCGTGAGCATCTACCCTATTGGCAGGGTTCCTTCCTAGCCCTTCTTGGCATTCTCTCACATGAGAGGGTGTTCTCTAGTGTGCAATAGCATTCTTCCTCATGCGAAGAGGTATTCCCTTGCATGAGATTGTAGGTCGATATTTCCTCGCATAGAAAACAGGGTGTATTTTTTCCTAGTTCTAGAAAGTGTGATTGGGTGTTTTGAGTACCCTTTAGGATTGCACACCTTCCTAGACTTTGATAGATCAAATATTCTAGGTTTTGTATCTGTCTAGCTTTCATATTCAGTTGATCACATTAGTAAGTAGTGACGCTTGGAGATTGTTGGATGTTTGAATCATTGGTTAAGTCTTCCATTGCGATTTTTTGATCGACTGCATATTGATGTGTTTGATTCCATGCTTATTCTTCTCTTTAAAAAATTATATTGGCTTTTATTTACCCTTGTTCCAAGGATCTCTGGGAAAGGTATTACATAAAATTCACAAAGCTTTATATGGAATAAAACAAGTTCTTGGAGCTTGGTATGAAAGACTACATGGATATTTAGTAAGAATTGGTTTCAAAGAACAAATTATAATAATATTTTGTACATCAAAGGACCATAGAACAAGATACTGGTAGCAAAAATATTTTTAGATGATATCTTATTTACAAGATGTGATGACTTATGTAAATCATTCTCTGAAGAAATGAGGAAAGAATTTGAAATGTCAATGTTTGGAAAGATACAATTCTTTGTTGGATTACAAGTTCATCAAATGAAGGATGGCATCTACATCACTCAATCAAAATACATCCAAGAAATATTAAAGACATTTAGAATGGAAGATTCAAAACCACTTGGTACACCTATGAGGAAAGAATTTGAAATGTCAATGTTTGGAGAGATAAAATTCTTTGTTGGATTAAAAGTTCAGCAAATGAAGGATGGCATCTACATCACTTAATCAAAATACATCCAGGAAATATAAAAGACCTTTAGAATGGAAGATTCCAAACCACTTGGTACACCTCTATCTACTAGATACAAATTGTTTAAGAATAATGATTAAAAGGAGCTAAATCAAACTATCTATAGATATATGATTGGGAAACTTTAGTATGTGGTATACACAAGGCTTGGTATTGCATTAGTAGTTGGTATAGTTGCAACGTTTTCTGCAAATCCTAAAGAAAATCATATGATGGCAATCAAAATAATTCTGAGATATCTAAAAGGTATTGAAGACTATGGTTTATGGTATAAGAAAGGAGGAAACTTTGAGTTAAAATCCTTTACTGGTGTAGATTAGGTATGAAGCATTGATGATAGGAGAAGAATGAAATGTCCCTTTTCTGATTTTACATGATATTTCCAACCTTTAATCAGATCTTTAAGATCAAACAACTAATATCACAAAGATCCTCCAAATTTCTCAAGAAACCCCAAATCGGGTATGCCAGAAATTGTGCCAAAAGCTTCACAGCTTCACCAATTACTAATAAATCTGAAAATGGAAATTTTTACAGAACTTTCAGCAGCATAACAGCCTACAAATTGACATTTCCAGATCCGTATAGCCTTTACACAACAGCTCAAAAATGTAGGACCAAAACTATGCTCATCGGGCTCCCGAAATAGCACAAAATATGCCCGAAAACACCACAAGAACACTAATAATCTATCTCAGAAGTTTAATCACGTCCCAATATATATATTCAGATCTATTTTAATAGCTTAAAGTCTAAAATACAGCAGCAACCAAAACTGATATGAAATACTCAACCGGAAACACCAAACTCTTACAAAAATACACCCGGAAACTCACAAATCTGCACTGTTCAGCACAAAGGCAAACTCTGTATGAGCATGCACATGGAATGGCTTCAAACTCCCGTCCTTAGCCTTCCTGGAAACCTGCAAACTCCCGTTCTTGGGTCTCCCTGGAAACTTGCAAACTCCCGTTCTTGGGTCTCCTTCTCCACAGGTTTGGCAGCCTCTGAAGAATAACAAAGAATGAGCGAAAATCAAGTCTGGAATCCCCCCAAAATGCCTCCAAACCTCTTTAAAAAGGGCATAACTGTAACTCACGTCCAAGAGAGGTTAATGAAACATATTTTAATAATAATTATCATTTATTAGTCCAACGGTTTCCAAAGATTAACTCCCTTTTTCCGAAACTTCACTTTCTTGGGCCTGCCTGCCTTAGCAAAGATTTTCTTTTTTTTAAATTATTTGAAAAGGGGACATGACAAAGAACTAGTGGAGGAGCATTCTTTCTTGGAAAGAGGTTAGTGTCATGGACAAGCTAGAAGAAAAATTACATTTCTCAATCTATAGCAAAGGTAGAATGTGTAGTTGTAGTAGTCAATTGTTCTAACATAATATGGATAAAGCAATTGTTGTTAGGAATGAAGGAAGAAATCAAGGATCCAATGGTCATCTACTGTGATAACAATTGGTTCAAGACAAAGAGGTGAGATTGGAATATGTGAACAAAAAAGAGAAGGTTGTAGACATATTCAATTAGCCATTACTTAAGGATGCATTTATGTATCTAAGAGGTAAGCTATGGGTCATTCCCCTATCTGATGCTCATTGAAGTACATGTTAGTGATGCATTAACTGAGCTTCATTGAAGAATTATCAAGTTGATGCAAAATTGTCAGAGCACATTGTATATGAATTAGTACAACATGTACATTGAAATTTTATTGCATAAAGTCTTTGGCATTTGATGTCAAAGAGGGAGAGATTGACATCATGTCAAAGAAAAGAATAAGAGGGAGAGATTTTCAAGACACAGATTAGACAAATGATAGAGGGAGAATTCCACTTAAAGTTGCCAAGACAAAATCAATTAGAATCTTAGAGGGAGTTCTCATGGATGAGAATTAGAATCAAAATAAAACTAAGGATATTATAAAATCATTTGTGTTACTATTGCTCTAAATTTTATTTCCATAATGAAATGTTGCGTTGCCATCAATGCCAAATAGGGAGATTTTTGAACACAATTATCCAATTATATAATGTCATTGATGTTACACAAATGTCCAACTTTAATTAAGCATAGTATAAGCCAAACTTAGTTGGGCACTGAAGGAGATTCTAGTATCATCTGAGCATGTTTCAGTACTAATCGAGTTTGGTTGACATCAAAGGAGTAAGTGCTAACCAAGCTTGGTCGATCATAAAAGGAGTTACTATTAATAGAGTTGAGTTGGTTATTGAAGGAAGTTTCATATTAATTGAGTGATCAGTCCAGTTTTAGCCGACTGTTAGCAGATTAATTTTGTTTTTTAATTAGTTAATGCAAGCTGACAAAATGGATGTTAAATGTTTCTATGAAAGGGTATTTAATTCAACTTGACATTGAGCGTCATATATATGCAAGGTCAAGTTGTGGATTGAATCAAGAAATGGAACAATGTAAAAGAAGTGAAATGAGAAGGATATCTAATTAAGTATAGAAAAAATCTAAGTTAGAAGATCGGGCTGCAAAGAATATTTTAATCAGGAAGGATCAAGAGGAAAACCTAGAATAATGATCTAAATCTACAAAGCCATTTGCTTCAATAATCAAGTCAATCATTGTTACTCTCTAATAATTTTAGCAGTGAAGCAAATCTCTTAGCCAAGTTGACTTAATAGTCATTCTATAAATCCTCTAACAAGGTGGCATTTCTAGATTGAAGTGTCTAAAGACCTCTAAAAAGGTCACTCCTAGCAAGGTGATTCAAATCTTTTAATAGGATCACACTTAACTATGTGTTTTGTAACTTTTAACAGGGTTGGCTCCTAACAAGGCTCACTTTAGAAGAGTGAAAAAATGCAACTAGTTGCATTGGTGGTTTTCCCAAATTTGGGTTTCCACAATAAATCTTGGTGTCTCATGTGTTCATGTTATTTTCTTTAAGGTTTATATTTTTGCAATTAAGTTACTAAAGTTTAATACACATTAATGTTAAAAGACTTCTTTGTTAACTGAGTTATGTTGAATATCTAGTTCTAACTGAGCAGAGCAAGGATTTGGTTTGTTAAAAGTTTGTGTTGAAATCTAAGGGACTTAGAATTGTTTTTGTGGTAACTCATTTACCCCTCCCCTCTTAGTTACTCCTTACATTTCCAACACCTAAGGTGGTACATTCCTTCCCAAAAGTAACACATAATAAGGCTATAAAAAAATAAAGAAATAAGGACTACAAGAGGCAACAACATCAAGAAAGAGGGATTATATAGTACTAACTAGGTGAGTGGCATCATATACCCCTCAAATATTGGGATCAATATCCTAAACCATTATCACCCTACTGAATCCAAGCCTTATACAAAATGACATATGGTCCTAGTACTCCAATGTGGCATATGGGACCTCATTACACTTTCCTTAATGTTGGGATCAACCACCTAACCTAATTACATCTTCCCACTCTTAGGTCTTCTATAGGATGACATATAGTCCTAGTACTCCAAGAGGAAAAGTGTGTCTCAATTATCTCTTATCTTGATTAATGTGTTATCCCAAATCCCCAATAAACCATTCATTTAATTAATGTTTCCACTTGATTATAAACTCACATGTAGCTCCATCCTACTCAAGGCCTTGGTCTCTACTACGTAGGATACTCCAGCGACCACTTATGGGTCCTCACACCTATGGTGATCCTCTCACCTAGGGTACCTAGTTTACTCCATCCTTAAGAAAATACAATTTAATCATAAGAAAACACACAATAATAACTAAAAATTCCATAATTGTTGAGATAATGGGTGTTGCACACATTGCATAATATTGTTATATTTTATTATTTTATTTTTATTATGTAATGTTCTGCCTAGATGGACGTGCAACATGTAAAGATTCCCATGGAATATTCTTGATAAGTTGTATTGTAACACTGTGATAATATTTAATGTAATTATTTAATATTGGGGAAAAGAATTAAATGCCTAATATTAAATGGGGGGTCAGTGGGTTAGGTAGCACATGGTTTTAGCACATGGTTTATGTAATACCACTTGGTGGTTTTGTGGGACTTGCTACTATATAAGCAGCCATAAGGGTAGTTGTTGTATAGAAGAGAGAGAGTGACAAGGAGAAGACAAAAGGCAAGAGTCGAGCGGGACAAGGCTTGACAGGTTAGCCAAGGGAGCATTTGTGAAGGTTGAAAGCATGGCATGGGATGTGTGGATTCATGCTTGTTCACATAGTTTGCTCAGTTGTGGCTATGGCCATGAAGGCTTCCATGGTTGTATGGCAATGGTATTTTTTGTTGAATAATACATGGTGATGGATGCTTTTGGAGGTTGGGTTTTTTCCCTCAATGAGGGTTTCCCAGGGTATATTTTGTGTCACAATTTTGTGGGTATGTTGTCTTTTCTCTTGCATGTGGATTTTAATTCCGTGTTTATTTCAGATCTATTATGGGTTATGTGGAAACGGTTATATTCTTTATTGCCAAGTTTCCTTACAAGTGGTATCAGAGCTATGGTTTTATTATTGTAACCTTAGATTGAATCCATGGGAATGCATGAGAGGATAAAAGAAAGGGCAAGATATATGAATGATTTATTGCAGATCTGAGGGTTTTGGGTTTGCTATTATGATGGGATGTTAAAAGATTTGGGCATGTGAAATTGTTGGACAAATTTTTTTCAGATGTTTCATTTAAATGAGGGTTTTGGGGGGTAGCTTGCAGAAATGACCTCTTGGGTAAAAACAGACCTCACCATTGGATCCGGGTCGACATTTCCATAAATTTTGATATATAATATGCCCTAGTTTGGCCATGTTCAGAGGAAATGAAAGAGTTTTTTAGTTTCAGCCCATGATGGCCGTCAAATTTAATCCCGTCGAAATTTTTGTCACTGAAAAAAAATTAAAAATGAAAAATCGTACTGAAAATGGTAAAAAGACTATCTTAGTAAAACGACCATAACTTTCTCTCAGAATATCAGATTTTAGAGTTCTTATAAGCGTTGGAAAGCTAATTTAGAGCACTACAACATGGTGTAGGTTTGGTTCTATGATTTAGAAAAATTTTCAGGTTTTAAGAGCCCTAAAGTCAGATGTTGTTTATTTTGAGCATGAATTAGGGCATAACTTGGGCATACGGAGTCAGATTTTAGACTTCGAGTAGTCAACGGAAAGCTCTTGGAGAGCTCTACACATTGGTTTAGATTTGGTGTAGGTTTGGCATGATTTATTTGTTAATATATTTATCTGAACAATTTATAAGATATATTTTGACTATGGTAACATTGTGAGTTTAGGGCATTGGAGATTTAAGATTTGATGTCATTATATACTCAGTTCATATTTTAGATTGGTCTCATGATGATATAGTTATCAGTGTTTGGTTTGGATATGTATGATGACTTGTTGGGTCTACAAGTTGTGCAGTGTTGTAAGCGGTCTATACTTACAGGTTGCATTTATAGCTTGGTTATGGGTTGTCTTTGCCCATTGATCTTTCATTATTGATGCATATTCAGATTGGTGGCTTGGATTTGGGTTGTCTATGCCCTAAGTCACATGATTTTATCTTCATGTAGAAGAGATGAGATGTTGTTACCAGGTACAGTCATGGTGGAAGATTGTGGTTGACTATGCTGACAGGTTGGACACTTTGAGAGCCAGATGCTCGAATCATGGATGTGATCATGGTGCCATTGATTTTGGCATGACATGATTGGATATATAGGTACATCCTTGATGTTCATTAGCTTGGATTTCTGATTCAGTTATGGTGGTATATCTTCTTGGTTGAGGATCATGATTATTTGGTTTTCTTTTGAGGAGGTCATGATGTGCACTTTGAGTTCTTTGATGGTTTGATGCTTTGGTTGATTCTCATGGTTAGAGGATAATTTTTTCATCATGATGTCATGGATAGCTTGGATACACGGTTTAGTGGGAGCTTGTGATAGTGATGGGGTGATAGAGCAGGATTAGTTCTTGGTTTGGTTTATATATTCTTGGTTTGGAGAGGATGGATTTTATGATGCCATAGGTGACTTGGTACCACAATTGAGTGGGAGTTGTTGGCATTGATATATTTATTGAGTGTTTGCAGATGTTGGAGGTTTGTCTTAGATCCTGTTGCTGCAGAAGCGTCTTTGACATTTGCATGGTGCACTTGTTATCTTCATGGTGTGTGAAGATGGTTAGATCTTGAGGACTCATGGAGTTCTTGGTTATCTTCATGGTATGTGGAGATGGTTCTTCCTGGTATGTGGAGATGGTTTTCTTCATGGTGTGTGGAGATGGTTGCATCTTGAGGACTCACAAGGTTTTTGGAAAAGGTGTGGTTTATGCTTTTATTTGGCATGTTATCCTTAGTGTGAGGATGGTTTCATTATAATGTCATGGTATACTCTTGATACGCGTTTAGAGTTGTGACATGTTATGGTGTGTTCATATGGAGCATGTTATCTCTTTAGTTGAGATGGTAAGATCATGTTGTCATGTTTATGTTCTTGAGGCCATGGTTGGAACCTTGACATTGATCTTGGTTTAGTTTCTTTGTATTGAGTACACTGATCATAAGCTGGATACTTCATGATATTGTTATGTTGCATTTGGAGTTGGCATGGATTGATTGGTTATAGGTGCTCATGGATACTTAGAGACGGTGGTGACGCTGATTTCTCTTGGATTAGAGAAGTATTTGTTGGGATGGTTGATGGTTTCAACAGGAAGTCTGAGGGGCAGTCACCTGATATGGACTTGAGAGGAGATTGTTCTTAGATGAGTCTTGGTTGGAGACTTGGGTATCTTGATGAGCATTCTCATTCCCCACTCTTGGTCTACTCGGCAGTTTGCTACTTGAGAGGTATAGCCCATTGTTTCTCTCAGTTGCATTATATTTATGCTTGTCTTTCATATATGGATCTTGAGCTATGGTACATGAGTTAGTTCTGGAGGGTTCATTTGAGAGATGGTTAAGCATTGGTTATCTCCATGTGCATATGTTGTTATGCTGGTTGAGTTTGGGAGATGGTTTTATATTGGGTATTTTCCTTGGATTAGGAATGGTTATTCCTTGGTTTAGGAATGGTTTTATTGAGTTTGATCTTCTTGTGAGAGGCTTACATCCATGATTAGTTATATGGTATGATTTGGGTGTTGTTGAGGCTTCTTGTTGGGGTTTTATGGAGGAGATCATACTTGCACAGTTTACATCTAGAGGTGTGTGTAGAAGGACATGATACAGGTTATGATTTGCATGGTTTCTTTGGTCTTGGTTATCTTCCTGGATGTTTAGTTTTGCTTACATTGGATTTGAGATTGGTTAGAGATTGTGATCACTGGTTTGTGCTCATGTATGTCATGTGAGAGATGACATGGTTATTACTCTATCTCTTTCCTCTGTTAGTTGTGGAGAATTTAGGAGAGCATTGGAGACTTGTTATGAGAGTTGTTCTTGCAGGATATCAATTTATGTATTGTGGATGTCCTTGATACTACATGGATTCACTTCTTTGAGATGTTGTGAGTGGATTGGTTATAGATTTGACATTATCTTTTGCAGTGGGAGCTTCTAGGTATATATGTGGCAGGTATTGCTCTTGAGGCTTGTGATTGCAGATTGTAGATTGGATATGTTAGTGATATGAGATTCACTTGTTATACCTTTGAGGTATGGATAGTTGGATGGGTTTGGCACTTGCTGTGGGTGCTATTTCAGCTATGGATATTTTGACAACTACGGATACATGTGATTACCTTTGGATCAGGTTTTTGTGCTTGAAATTTTAGTTGGTACAGGATTTTATGATCTTCTAATGCGACAGGTTGGGTGGCTTTCTCTTTGGATGGCTTCTATGTATGTCCAGTGGGAGTGGCATAATAGGAGGTGAGATCATTCATGTTCGAGATGCTGGATACTTTGATTTTGTTGCGGGTACCAAGATGGAGCACTTGGTGTATTTTGATCCATGATGGTGGATGTGTTGGGAGGGATTGTTCCCTTGTTCATTTATGTGGCTACGGATTGACCCTATGCAATGTATACAATAAGTGGGAGATTGTTGAGATAATGGGTGTTGCACACATTGCATAATATTGTTATATTTTATTATTTTATTTTTATTATGTAATGTTGTGCCTAGATGGACGTGCAACATGTAAAGATTCCCATGGAATATTCTTGATAAGTTGTATTGTAACACTGTGATAATATTTTATGTAATTATTTAATATTGGGGAAAAGAATTAAATGCCCAATATTAAATGGGGGGTCAGTGGGTTAGGTAGCACATGGTTTTAGCACATGGTTTATGTAATACCACTTGGTGGTTTTGTGGGACTTGCTACTATATAAGCAGCCACAAGGGTAGTTGTTGTATAGAAGAGAGAGAGTGACAAGGAGAAGACAAAAGGCAAGAGTCGAGCGGGACAAGGCTTGATAGGTTAGCCAAGGGAGCATTTGTGAAGGTTGAAAGCATGGCATGGGATGTGTGGATTCATGCTTGTTCACATAGTTTGTTCGGTTGTGGCTATGGCCATGAAGGCTTCCATGGTTGTATGGCAATGGTATTTTTTGTTGAATAATACATGGTGATGGATGCTTTTGGAGGCTGGGTTTTTTCCCTCAATGAGGGTTTCCCAAGGTATATCTTGTGTCACAATTTTGTGGGTATGTTGTCTTTTCTCTTGCATGTGGATTTTAATTCCGTGGTAATTTCAGATCTATTATGGGTTATGTGGAAATGGTTATATTCTTTATTTCCAAGTTTCCTTACAAGTGGTATCAGAGCTATGGTTTTATTATTGTAACCTTAGATTGAATCCATGGTAATGCATGAGAGGATAAAAGAAAGGGCAAGATATATGAATGATTTATTGCAGATCTGAGGGTTTTGGGTTTGCTATTATGATGGGATGTTAAAAGATTTGGGCATGTGAAATTGTTGGACAATTTTTTTTCGGATGTTTCATTTAAATGAGGATTTTGGGGGGTAGCTTGCAGAAATGACCTCTTGGGTAAAAACAGACCTCACCATTGGATCCGGGTCGACATTTTCATAAATTTTGATATATAATATGCCCTAGTTTGGCCATGTTCAGAGGAAATGAAAGAGTTTTTTAGTTTCAGCCCATGATGGCCGTCAAATTTAATCCCTCTTGATGCGCATACCAGGTGCTTACGCGGGTCGGGAAGGCACCGGGGAGATTTGAACCCACGACCAGGCCAAAACCAGGCTCTGATACCAATTGTTGGGCCCACTTGCCGTTGCACCAAAAGCCATGACTATTAGTGAACATGGAACACCACATAATTAACCACCTGTGGGCAGGGGAGCGTGTCGCATCACCCAACAATAATAACATTAGAACACTATTTGATTGGGTTTAGGAAACCTCTAGTTGTCCCTAGTTCACTAGGCAACCATAAATCCTAATCTAGCCTTCAAAACTCATGAGAAAGAATATAAAATTATTTCATACAAGATATAATAACCATACTCAATATATTTAAGGTTCAAATGAATCAAAAATATTATCCTCAAAGCCTCTAGTAACCTATAACCCTCTAACACTTAGCAACTTTCACAATTGATTTATTTTAAATAATGGTTAGATGTCAAGAAAAGACAACAATGAACAATAATTGATATCTTTCACAAATTTCATAATTAAGAAAACCAATTTGGTGATAATGAATAAAATGTATCTATATAATTTCCCTATAGTTTATATGAAGATCCAATGGTGGGAATTAAAGTTATGACTTATGTTTTAAAACAAAAAACTCTAGTTAGGGTTCATACCTACATTCACTAAAATAGTTGAAACTTTTACAAAAAGCAATCAAAATAGTGGAAAGATAAAGATAAGATAGAGGATCATCTATTATATCAAATTTAGGTTTGTAAAACAATTTCACAATCCATGTCATCCATATGAACTTGATTGGAAAATTAGAGCCGGAATTGGACAAATTTAGTCTAACAAAATTTACATAATATGATATTAATTCAACCCTATAAGAAAAATCTGATAGATACACATTTGGTATCTCTAAATTTTCCTTCCTCAATGTAAATCAAGAAGAACCCTAGACTCATCTTAGATTGTTCATATAATAGATCTCCAAAAAGGGATTGCTAAAAACACTAAGAAAGTATGTGACAATTTTCACAAAATAAAACTCAAAACTTTTAAATAATCATAGAAATGGAAAATATAGATATCATAAATGACAAGAACATATAAATAGATAGATATTTTATTAGATAAATAATTCTAGCAATAAATTCCACCCATATCCCTATGTCCTAGCCAAAGATATGTCTACTTTTCTTCTTGTTGGATGCCTTCCAAGAAGGGATGTGAGGATTTAACTAAAACCATTTAGCACTTTTTATGGTCAAATTGGTATGGAAAACCATGTTTTAACTATACATATTTGATACATTGTGTTCAACTTAAAGTCAAAGGTGGCTTGGGCCTATTAGACCCTAGGACATGAAATGTTGGTTGTAAGGATTGTTGCTAGCAATTAACCTTGATTTTTTTTGGTTTGATGTCCTATCATCCATTCTATTGTAAAAAAGAAATGGCTATTATTAGTTGGGTTGATGAAACACTTCTTGCTCCATGTTTCTATTTGAGGTCATCTTTCCCTCTTCATTCTATATGTAAATCTTGGTAAATGTCATCTAACTTTTTAATATGGAAAGATAATTCTCTACAACATGGGTTCAACTTTGCTTCTTTGTCCATTTGGTAGAGTAGGATAATTCAATACCATGACCAACCCTTTGTTGTTGCACCCCCAAGATAAATTCATTATCTATTAAAAAAGGGAGTTAAGAATTTTGGTGACATATGAGATTTTAATTCTTTGGATTGGTTTTCTTGGGAACAATCCAATACTATTTGTCAAGTGAACATCCATTCCAAGAGGTTTTTGATTTTTCTAATAGTGCTAATAGATCTAGTTATCAAAATTTGTACCCCTTCACAATGCATCTTCTATAAGGATTGGGTCTATTTGTCCAAGTTTTCTTTCTATCATTTACCTCTCAAGAAGATTTATTTATGTGTGCTTCCCAACATGACTTTGAATCCAAGACTTAGTAAAAATTTGCAATGTAAAATGCATGAAAAAATATGGAGGAGGCTAAGTGAACAAATTTGGAGATCTCATGCTAATGCCAATGCACAAATGTTGGCTTGGAAGATCTTTCATTTGAAACTTCCTATAGGAGATAGGTTGAAATATTTCATTATTCAACCTAACACTTGTCCATTCTACCATGATATTGACAACTTAAAGCATATTTTTTCAGAGCGTTTGTTTGCCAAAATAATATAAAAGGTTGTCCTCACTCGCTTCCCTATGATTTTTGAGCATGAATTGGGATGGAGATCTACTATTTTGGAGCTTGTAATTCATGATAATGTGGTTTCTAATACTATAAGACATTCTATTTTACTTAATATTTGGAAATGCAGGCATGTGATTATTTTCTCTAATCAATTAGTTCATTAGGGGATTGAAACACTAATTTTTTGTTAAGACATCTTGTTTCAATTTGTCTCACTATGTTTTCAAATGCAGGGGGTCAATAAAGAGCATACCAGGATTAGAAATTTGTTGGACACAATCAGACTTTAGCTTCTCAAACTTCATAGGAATGTATTCTTCCAAGCTAAAATATTATATTAGATTTAATTTGTAGGCAACTACTATTTCATGTATTGAGGTGCCCCATGTTGGTCTCTAGGTTTCTATATGTGTGGTAGTCTTCTTGCTTGTTGTTTTCTTATGAGTACAACTACATGACAACAATTTATGTTTTTATGGCAACCTATGTTGCCCTACTTGTAATATTCTCTTGTATTATCTACATTATTTCAAAATAGAAAAGAAAAAGTAGTTATATGTATTTCAAAATGAGAGAATTTATGCTAGTTAATAATTTCTATTTAGTTTTGGGTCCATTACAAGAGACTGGATTGATAGGGTTATGTAGTGACATGTAGCATACTTATGTGACTAAGTTTGAATTTTTTCCCAATTGTGAAGTACTTCATTTTCTAATCATCACATAGTTACATACATATGTCTTTTGCCTATCCTCTTACACTTCCTCTGAAGTTACACCATTCAATAACATTAATTTTCATACATTATCATTGGTCTCCATATTTTTTCATTCCTCATCTTAAGTTATATTGATGATGAACAAGATCAATCCCACTCAATAGAAATTCAAATTGATATGTTGTTTGTTTTACTCATAGACACTTCAAGCCAACTTGACACATGGAGTTAATTATTATATCCTTGTATTTAAAGACTGTATAATTGAGCATTAATGACTTTTTTTATTATCATTCTAAATTGTAAAAAATTAAAAAAAATATTCCAGAAGAATATCCATAGTTGAGGTTTTAAAAGAAACCAACACCTATATCAAATTTTCATATAGATCACTTATAAATTTGTTTAATCTTTATTAATTATTTTGTGGTTGTAAATCTAACCATAAAGGAACTTGATCTAGAAGAACTTAATCCTAGTAATAGAACAACCCTTCTAAGAATCTTTAAGAATCCTAGAGGTACTTTTAAGAATCTTCCTTTTATTGCGAAAGCAAGGAATTTGACAAAATAAAGAGCAAAATTATATAGAGGGTGGACATAGATATTTGGGTTATATACCATATCCATGTGATATAAAATCAATCCATTAACTATGGCACTGGCTTGCATATGTTTTTAAGGCTGCAAATAATTGAAGAACAATCCTCACTTTTAAATTATTATCTTCCAAATTAAAACGAAATATAAAACCCACTTTCACAACTTCATCAAATAAAAACTCCATATCTTTAATTGCTTACAAATAATACCAGCATTAATATATTTCAAATTTAATTTTTTATTTTCAATTCCATTACTTATTTTAAATGAATTTATATTAATTTTCACATTTATGTAATAATTTGATTAATTTACATTTCTCATTACTAATTTATAATTAAAATAGACTCTTTAATACAATATTTAATCACAGGTAATGTAGTTAAATATTTCTTCAAATTCAGCCATATAATTTTATTTTTTCTAAATAGTAAAGATATAAGGAACATTTGAGATTATCATATCATTATAGATTACCTATAAACTTCATATTAATTATTTTATGGTTGTAAATTAAATCATTAAAGAAACTTGATCTAAAAGAACTTAACAATAGTAAGCTAACAACCCTCTTTAAGATACTTATAAGAATGCCAAATTTATTGCAAAAGCAAGGAATCTGACAAAATAGAAAAGAATTTAAATAGAGTCCAAAATTAGCTATTTGTGCTATATATCATTTCCATATGATGCAAGACCAATCCATCAAGTATGAAATTGGCTTGCAAGAAAAAGAGCGTTAACAAATTATATTGTACATTATTAAACCTTATTCAATTAAGATAACATTACTTATAAAGTAGTAAAAAAGACATTATTTTCACACACATATATTCTAATGGTAGAAAGATAATAAGAAAGCCAAACAAGTACAAAATATGATAATATTCTCTCATATAAATATGAATTGCGTAGTCTACAAGATGCATGGGTGCACATTATACCAAAAGTATGCCCCAATATGTAAACTAAAAATAATAAAAGAATTGACACCTAAATTAGCCCCAAACAAATTTATAACATGGACTCTGCAGCAAACGTATCAAAGAGTAGGAAGTTTGAATAGAACTAGTGTTCTAAACATGTGATTGCGCTGGCCTGCTCCCATTCATTTCAGTGACCGGCTTGGTAGAATTTTTGGACTTGCGTTGGAAGTAGATAATCCATGTCACAATTTCAAGAATGGCTGCAACTACACCCAAAGCAATAAGAACACCAATGTAAGCATTCTTCCACTTCTTCTGAGGATCCAAGATGTCATAGCCTTTGAAGATGTTTATAATGCTCAATACGATCACTGTGTAGCCAACAGAATGGTGATATACATTCCAGAATATACGGTACTTGTGATCCTTCTTAGGCCTCAAGAGTAGTGCAAATATCTGCAAATAGGCATAAACTTTTAGCATAAACAATCAAAGCAAAAATCTAAGAAATCCCTTTTAGATTGAAAAAAAAATCCCTGTTTTAAATGCACTTGTCTACGGTAAGGCTTAGAAAAGTGGGTTATATTCAATAGGGATGAAACCCTCAACCAATCCTTTTGATCATTAGAAATGAATTGTTATTACAATAGTAGGTTTTCTGATTTAATTATGTATATAATTGTTCATAGGATTACTTTTAAACTCTTCTTATTTCTTCCTTAGAATGAAAAATCTATACATAGTTTAATTCAGAGAATTAATATTGCTGTTCATTGGCAGTGAAATTTACAAGAGTTAATTGTTTACTATCTGTGATTAGATTACCTGTAAAGTTGCAAAGCAGAAAAGTGCAATCCCAATACGTCTGTGGGAAGTTTTTTCTATCCCTTTGCTGTAACTTCCCAGCCTCAGACCAGTTCCCCAAGCACTTACACCAATTGCATATCCAGAGGTTTGGCAAAAAGCATGGAGGTAAAACCATGCTGGATTTGCAACTTCGAATGTCTTGGCATATCTAGCAATCATCACTCCAATGGGCATCAATATACCCCAACTTACAACAGCAAGCACTCCATGCCTCTGAATTCAAAATTAAAAAACACAACATCAATCAGGAGGGTTTTAAGATCATTCATACCATATACTCTAAATCTATCTGATCAAGCCAACTGATAATCATATCTACAGATTACTCTTCTTGATGTAAGTATATTAGCCTGCTTAATTCTCTTAAACTTCAAGCAAAATTTTCAAATCATAATCAGATGCATTAAATTTGAAAAGACCCTGAGGTTGATTAGCACAATCCTTACAAGAGCCTACAACATAATGGAAAATTGTGATCCTCAGGAAGATCTTAGTTTTAAGTTTACTCGAACTTCATAAATAATAATGATAATAAATCAAAACATATAATAAGAATTAATCTGGTCCTCGGCCTCTTACCAATCAAAAAAGAAACAGAAGAGCAGGATACTTACATTTTTGAGGGTCTGGTGAGAAACACCAGAAGAAACAGTGCTGGTTCCACTTTGGAGATCCAGTGTCCCTAAACTGCTGAGATCAGCAGAAGCAGTGCTGTGCTGAGCAGGAGATGAGCCTGTGACTGAGCTGCCCACTTGCCACACCTGATTTATACTTGTTTGGTTTGAAGAAAGCACCAAGGAGGCAAATATTGTTATCTTCCCACTGCTACTCTCATAAACAGCACTCTTGTTGGTGACATTGAGACTAATGGATGATGGATTCAAAGCAGCAGTCTTAGACTCCACATCATAAGTGCCCACCACAGTTGATCCATTACTTGCTTGAAAGGCAATCAAAGCTTGTGTGCCAATCATTGCTACCCCCTGAGGGTTTATTCCCCAACCTACCCATCCACCAGAAGCAGCAGGGGCAGCCTGGAAAGCTATGTCCAAAGAACCATTCTCTACAACAAAGGTATATGATAGAGTAGCACCTAGAGTTTGTAAGTTGTCGCAGTTTTGAAAACTTCTGGCCTCACCTACGGTGAATTGTAGAGGGCAAGTCTGAGCAGAAACATCCCATCCAAACAGAAGCACAGCAACAAACAAAATCAAGAACAGAGGACGCCCCATGATGAAATCTGCAACAATTTTTTCTCTCTTCAAAACCCAAGCTGCAGAATCTTCCCCTCCAGATCTCTCCCCTCAAAATCCAATTTTGAATGAACTATGAAATTCTCCTCCCACTTCAGATTCCTCACCTCAAAACCCAACTTTGATTGAAGGGAAATATGAAATCTTCTCCTTCAAATTTCTCCGCTCAAACTCCAAGCGGGATTACAGGGAAGTATGAAATTATTTTGCTCCTTCAGATTTCTAACCTCGAAATCCAACTTTGATTGAAGGGGAGTATGAAATCTTCTCCTTCAGATTTCTCCCCTCAAAACCAAGCTTAATTGCAGAGAAGTATGAAATCTTCCTCCTCCTCCTTAAGATTTCTCCCCTCAAATTCCAAGCTTGATAAATGGAAGTATGAAATCGTCTCTCCCTTCAGCTTTCTTCACTCAAAACCTAAGCTTGATTGAAGTATGATCGTTGGGTAGTTTCAGCAAAACTGTAATGCCTAATATATAAGAAGAAACAGGGGAAGCAGGGGAGAAATTTGTAAAGAGCAACGTGTAGAAATAGGAAACTTGAAAGTAATGGACGACCAACTCCACACAGCCGGTGTCCGCGTTAGTTACCGTACTTTCATTCTCTTGACGAATTCAAGAGATCAGAGTTGAATTGGCTTCTCTCCAGGCATAATTGGTCTGATATCATATTTTATCATCTGAGCTACACTTGGCTTTAACGCGAAGGCCCCAGTACTTAGGTCAAACTTCCTAACTGAATTTCAAATGTTATGAAATATCATAAAATTTGGGTTTACACTCTTTTACATAAATAAATAATATAATATCTTCATTTTAAAAGTATATTACTGGTTGTTTTGAAATGTTCCACGGACTGATATTATTTGGGTTCACATTGTCGTTACACAAATAAATAAAATATTAGGAGGTTTGGTAAAATAAATGTATATAAAAATGGTTATATTTATCATATGACCTCTTCATATATGCAAGCATATATTGTGATGTCACAATTACCGAACATTTTGTCTTATATGAATAAGCCATTACATTTTTTATTGACAAAGTATTTTTATTTTTAAAGGTGTACTTACAATATATGGAGTTTCTAGAACCTTGTACGATTTATTCAAACCAATTTCTAGTATTCCATGTGTACACATTAGTTTGGAAATTTTCTTCTAAAAATGCATGTCAATAAATTATGATTATGAAATTTCATTAAAGTAAATACTGAAATTTCATTAAAGTAAATAGTGTAGGCTTATAAAATATAATAATTTGACATTTTATAGTTAATTCCTAAGGCTTATTAATACATTTTTTTTCCCTAAAATTTTAAGGTTGATAAATTTATCTTGATAGATTTTAAAGCTTTTTGGGAGAATTGTTTCAATAGGTTGAACTATTTGATTGGATTTTTATTATAAAAAAATATGTATTTACATTTTTGTTAAATTTAAAATAAGATTTAATATTATAAATTTTATTAAAAGCAATTTTAATCTAATTTTTTAAAGGTTTGGTAAAATGTTTCATTATTTTACAAATACATATTTTTAAAAATATATTATTTCAAAATTACATAACACTATATTGCAATTACAAGTAAAATAAAACTGTAGACACCTAAATTTGATTACACTATTTTAGTAATCCTATTTAGTTATCTAAAAAGGCATTATTAATTAAATTTCTATTTAATTAATCCTTTGTCATCCCCTAGTTGATTAATTTAATTAATCATCTATAGTCCTAATTGATAAATCAAATAATCTATTATTTATCAATTAAATCCTATTCTTCTATCTAATTCCAAAAATCCCCATTTATTAAATAAATCTATTTGATAAATGAAATCCTCAAATTCAAAAACCCCTAACCTATCTCTAATCCTCCATTTAGCCTAATCCACCCCATCCACCCATACTAACCAAGCTTAGCCACTAACTCACCCACCCTCATTAATGCCATCCACTTGCACATCTCTAACATCCCTAATCTAATCCTAAACCCAAGCCTAATCCACCCCCTAATGTTGTCACATTCCTTAAACAAGTCTAAGACTTTCCTAATCCAAACCAAAGTCTCCCCTCAAAAAACCCAACCACTAAGTCATGAGTGCTCTTACAAAACATAAAAGACTCTTACAAACCCACTTATGACTCTTACATCCATCTTCCACACTCTTCCATCTTCCACACTCATTCCTCTTACATCCCTCTTACATACTCAACCCCACTCATCATGCCTTTAACCAACACCTTACCCTATCCTCTCACACTCATCCTCCTTGTGACAAGTGTCACCTTCCCATTGGTGCTAAACAAGCACAATCCATGTGCTCTCCTTTGAGTGCATCCTAGCCCTCCTTAAGCCTTCATCCATCCTTGCATCTAAGCCCTCCATCCCTCTACCCCTTAGCCTATAAATTGAATCCCGTCCCAAGCCATTTAATCAACAATCTTTGAGCTAAAGTTACCATGCTATTTTGAGAACCAAAGCCATCAACCATACCCTTATAATGCCAAATTGAGAGCTCACAAAGCTACCAATTTGCCATTACCCATCTCCATTGAAGCAGCTTTTGAGCATCTTGAGCATACATTCACAGCAAAAGGACACATCTACAGAATCAAAAAAGCATGGAGTGCTTTTTCTTGTGAGGTTTGCACTTCTTGTTTTCTTTCTTTGTCTAAGCATATATGTGAATTTAGTTTTTGGTTTGTGAATGTTTACTTTATTTGTTAATGTTCTTTGCATACTAAATCTTGTTCTACAAAAACATCATAGAATATAATAACATATTCAAACAATATATTATCCCTCTAAAATTTTATAAAACTCACCAAATGTGTGTTAGACAAAAACTTCTATCATTACATGAGCAATAAAACTGTTCTTGAAATACTTTCTTAAAAAACTAAAAAAATTCCAACAATATGATCATTTAACATTTATAGTTATTAGTGTTTTTTTCCTTATAAATTTTAAAATTTATTTTTGTGATAAATAATTTTTATAGATAAGTTTATATCATCATTTTATAAATCATTACTAATAAATATATTTTAAAATTTAACATATTTTAAAGTAAAAAAAAAGTCATAATTAAAAGATATATATATATATATATATATATATATATATATATATATATATATATATATATATATATATATATATATATATATATATATATATATATATATATATATATATATATATATATATATATATATATATATCATAAAGTACATAGATATATCTAGATAATTATTTTTAGTCCTAAGTTACATTGTTTCTACCTTCCTTTTAAGTCGTTCCTCACCCTCCCCTTCTTTGCCTACAATCAAGATCTATATATATTATCTAAGCATTACATCTAGCACTTATGATAAGCACAAAACTATAAAAGTTATGAAACATTCATACAACAAGGGCATAGAAATGAGATGTAAAGTGATAAAATCATTTTATTAAACAAAAATAAAAATATACATCTAAATCATCAGAAAGTACATCTAATAGAACAAAGTATTCATATCTAAGCTGAGAAAATATATCTTAAGCAACATGATCATCATTGTATTACACTAAAGGATGTTTTACTAGCTTAGTTACAAACAAATACAACATAAATAAACCTATGTTACTCTATTGGTATAAAATGGGGGTAAAGAGGCTCCTTGTCATTCTGAATGTCTATCAAGTCCAAATTGGAAGATTCCATGACCTTCAAGTTCACTTTCCTAGGCTCCACCATTGCCTTCCATAATGAATATGTCTATCTAATCATATTGTCTTGGGATGTGAAATGAAGGTAGTACGTAAAAGCTAAAGAAAGACCCCCGAATCTACTCTAGGATAATGAGATGTAAACTATGGTTAAAATTAAAAAAATATAAACCATCCCTGATTCATATGGAGTCCCTATATTGAAATTTTGACTACTTATGTCTAACATTCTTCTATACCTATATTAGCTAATTCATCTTCTCTTTGATTGCCCTCCCAATATATATGATTTATTGTGATCTTATCAATTGTCTAACATAGTGAGAGGGCTCTAGATAAAATTAAGTCTAGTCTCTGATTAATGAGGGATCCTTTCCTTATAGCATTTATTATAATCATAGAATCTCCTTCAATCTTTGCATTCTTGCAACCAATAGTTTAACATAGTTCTAGTCCTACAACTAAAGTTGTTAATTCTACCCAATTATTAGTTTATATTATATATCTTGCTAACTTTTCTATCTCCATGCCTTCTGAGTTATGGATACTACATCTAATGCCTTGTCCTCTTGAATTCCCTCTTGAAGCTTCATCAAAATTCAGTTTAAATCAACCCTCCTTGGGTGTTTTTCATTGGCAGATCTCTTAATTTTTTTTTGAAGATTCCCCCCTATTTCTATAAAGGAGGGTAATTTTAGACCTATTCAATTGCCTCTCATTTTCTCATCCCAATGAGACATTACAACCTCTTTCTCTTGTTTATTCAAAAGATGACCATTGGTAAGTTCATTGACAATAGTCTCAATTTTAATTAAAAGTTGTTCTACATTCATCTTCTTAACTTGAAAAATTCTTCGGTTGCATTCCTTCCATAATTCCCATATGACTATGGAAGGTGTAGAAATCCATAAAGGGCTATAAATACTATCCTTTCAAAGTAGGCACTAAGCATGTAGCATATCCATTATAGTTCTTAGAAATGTTGATATCCACCCCAATTAAGAACATAGCCATTTCCAGCATTGACTCAAATAAGGGCAATGCAAAAAAAGGTGGTCAATGGATTCTTCCTCATTTTTGCATAAAGGATATCTACTAGGGACTTGGTATCCAAATTTCTTAAATCTTTCTAAGTTAAGGACCTTCGTATTTAAAACTAACCAAGTGAAAAATCCTATTTGGGTAGACAAGATTTGTTCCAACATAATGTTGTAGGGAGGGAGTTATTTGTGCTCATTTGGAGAGACATGAGGAATTAATACCCCTCCTTCGAGTTGTATTCCCCACTCTTGCTTCCATTCTACATCAATTTCTCTTTGCCAAAATTCAAAGTTTCTTTCTTGTTTGATAAGGTTCTTTTGAGATCTTCCACTTCCTTTGGTGGGAGGTTTATGTCCTTAAAATCCTTCCATTTCACACCTTTGGCTTCATCCTCAAAGTTCACATAATCTATAAAAAAATTTCCCATCTAGCTTTAGGTGTTAACCTTAATTGGGCAAGTTTATAATCCTTTTCCAAAGACAATAACTTCCCCAAGAGTCTTTCTAGAAGAGAGATTTTTCCCCCTTCCCTAGGTTCCATGTTATTTTATCTTGGATGGAGGATCTACAATCCATATGAAGCTCCAAATTCTCGATCATCTAGGTGGTGATTTATCCCTAAATATGTTGATTCGTTCAATATTTCTCAAGTACTTCTTTATTGGGTTCTTTTCTCACTTGAGGTGCGGATTCTTATACATTATCCATACTAATTTAGCTCCTAAATCTTTACCTAGTATTTTTCTATCCTTGATCCTTACACCTCCCTCATCTTTAGGTCTGCATACCTCATGCCAAACTAACAAGGGAATTTTTCTCTTTTCCTTGGTTCCTTGCCAAAAGAAATTCTCAAGGAGACTATTGATTTCATCCTTATTTTTTTTCTAGGGAGATCAATATAGGGTAATTCATAAAAATATTTTGTTGAAAGTAGGGATAACTTTAAGGAACCTCCCCCTCCCAAAATTTATAAAATTGTGGCGAATCACATGTCATTTGGGTGAAAAAAAAATTAATAGTGTTGGCAAATTATGCGTCAATCGATGGATATTTGGTGGCAAATTTTTTAATAGTTTAGACAATTTTTATAAAATAATGGCGATTATAATTTCTTTTTTTCATAAAATTATTAATATTGATGGCAAATTATGTTTTGAAATATGGATATTGGTTTACGAATATTTTAATAACCGATACATTTTTTATTAAAAAATGGCAAAATTATTTTACAAATAATTGAATTATTTTATTTGTTATGGCGAATGGTTTTCAGAAAGTTATAGTTGGTATGACTATTTTTAAAAGATGGGAAATAAGTAGCCTAACCTAACATACCAACTTACTCAAATTATTGACAAGTGGCAAGTGGCAAGTGGCAAGTGATGGTTTAAAGACGTGGTTGTTTGATCGTACATTATGGAAGCATAATCTTTGCCACTACCACTGTAATTATGTTAAATGTATTATTTGAGAACTTAGACTGTCTAATGATCCAAGATCAATGGTTGAGGTTTAATTTCGGCCAACATTTCTTGAAGAAAGAAGAATTGTCGGGGTAGTCACCGGAATGTTGACACTTATCAAGGTAAGTTGTCTACGGAGTACAGTGTACCTAGAAAGAATTAAATGCCATGTCAGTGATAGCAACATTCTCTCACTAGTACGCTACCACTAACCACACACCACTTCCCAAATTGTACAGCCAATTTCTGACAGTTTTTTGTCAACAGTTACCAATACCATTGCAGTTTAGTTTATCTATAACGATATATAATAAGCTGAAAGATATCTTATTATTATTACCAATACAAAATGAACAAAGCTCGGATGATCGAAATGATAAAAATTAATTACATGTAGATTATAAACAAAAATTAAAAATTAAAAATGAACAAAGCTCAGGTTATTTAAATGATAAACATTAATTACATATAGATTATTAATTACATGATTCAGACTATCGTCCAATGATAATATAACAATGGTTGAAGGTTTATTTCGGGACCAAACATCTGGAATGAAGCCTTGACCTTGTTCAAGTGTCCAGAATGGTGACACGTTTCTATCTAGCATGTATCACTTAAGTTGTAGGAGATAGTATATTGATGTCTTGTCACTATTAATTACAATTTACAATTGGCCTTTTCCATTGGCTAAGCGGCTTCGCACGCATTATAGGACATGCCACAATCCACTAGCAGTAGTACTATTAGTCTTAATTACAACTAGCCTTTTCCATTGGTTAAGTGGCTTCACATGCATTACAGGACAATGGACGGTGTTAGTGTTTAATTACAATTGGCCTTTTCGAAACGTACTTGCAATTATGTTCAAGATTTGAGAATATTTGCTAATTTAATGTAATTGAATTGGCAGTCAGACAGATAAATATTTAAGAAATATTTCTCAACAGCTAAGCTTATTTAGGAAAAAAAAAAATCCCTGGCACCCTGTGCACCAAGCTTATTTATAGGTGATTGAGCTACTTCTTTCATCATTGCTTATCTCATTTTTGGTAGTCGATAGGTCTGGTTTGTTTGGTGTTAGTCTATTAAAACTTAGAGTTTGAACTTTGTAGTAAAGATGGACAACCCTATTCGCCTGAGATGCACTTTGGAAGAGGAGCAGAAGGCCTTTCTAGGTTGTGTTCCTGAGGAAAACCTCTTGTCAATTTGCAATGAGGTTGTTCCATGCTCTGGTGTGAAGTTTGTTATTTCTTCTATCAAAATGGTTCTGGGGCATGAGTTTTTGGAGAATGAGAATCAGTATCGTGTCAATAGTGACATTACGTCATGATTTCTAGCCTCCCTGCTTGACCTTGGAGAAGCAAGGGCCGACATTGTGCTACTTCTGAGGAAGATTTTTAAAGTAGTATATTTGGGCGATGACATTGAAATTGTTGCTCATGCAGTTTTAGGAGTGGGATCCCTTGGGTGGGTGAAGTCCACAAGCTTCTGGAACTTGGCCAGAATGTGGTCCTGCAACCATTTTTACTAGGCTTGACTGCTGGGTAGTTGAAGCACCATAGGAAATGCGCAAGAATTGGGTTGAATTTTCTTTGAAAATGGTTTTTCCTGGATGAAGTGGAAGATGGCAACCATTGGCTACAAGAATTTGCAACCATGGTCGATTCTAGTGGTTTCTACGATGAATAGTATAGTAGTACTAGAGTCTAGGGTTTTTCCTTGATTTTGTAAATTTGTAAATTTCAAAAAATATCAATGAAATTTCTGGAGTTTCAGTTCCATATAAAATTGTATTTCATTGTTTTAGCTTCTTATGCTTACTTATGCAACATTGCAATATTTTGCATTTTTGAATTTTCTATTGAATTGTTTATAAAATCCTATGTGAATATAAAATATTATTTATAATGATAATCACTAATATATTTCCCTTAGAAACAAGGTTGCAGAGCAATGTAGTTCCTGCCTCAAACTTTACCTAATAGCAAAATATGTTATTACTTATTATTAAAAAATTATGTAAAACTTGATTGGTTAAAGTTGTTTATTTCAAACACTAGTTAAAAAAGTTCATTGCCTATAGTTCCTATGACAGGCACTAATAACTAATGTCCAAATAGTAAAGTTAAACTACCAAGATTAATTATGTAAATAATTGCATTTCTGCCTTCATTACAATTGTTAGGTAAAATTTTATTATTTTATGTATTTAATTGCTTGCGCAGAAGATCCATTTTTCACTTCTTTTGATTTTAAATAAAGTTTTACTAAAAAATAATAATAATAACAACTACAAGAGCTCTGTTGGAGCACGAGTCCCTGTCTATTGTGAAAAGAAAGTAGAAATATTATAGCTAAAGATAAATAATATTAGTTAGAGATATAATTTGTGAATATTTAATATTAATATTTTAATACAAATTTTGGATATATATCTGTGTCTTATGAAATATATTTAATTTTAGCTATATAGAAAATTTAATTTAATTTTTATAAACTAACAAATATATTAAATTGTAATTTTGATTTGAGGATTTGAGGCAAACTCATTGACCCATGTTAATTATATGATTAGCACTTATATAGTAAATCTTGAGATGATTAATAATATTAATATCAATTCAAAATATCAATGTATAGATAATGTCTTAAAAATCTATTAATATTAGTTTTGATTATAGTAGCTAGTTGTTTTCCCAAATATTTAGTTAAAATTAAATAGTAATATTATCTTAAATTACTATGTATATGCAATTATGCAACTCGGTAGTCTCACGGGCCACCACACTGTTAATGAATCACCATTGTCGTTGGATGTTTATAGATCAACGACTGAAGTTGAGTTTCGGGCTGAAAGGAAAAAGAAACCCTATCATTTCAAATGCGTCCTGGAATCATGACATGTGTCACTAAACTCCTCGATCGACCAAAAAATAACAATGTCATTTCAATTTGGTGATGACATGACACTGACATGTCTGACTCGTGATGTGAGTCATCCTGATACCTGACTAGCTTAGTTAATGGGAGTGGGACCGAAGTTGAGTTTCAGGCTGAAAGAAAAAAGAAACCCTATCATTTCAAACGCATCCTAGAATCATGACACATGTCACTGCTCAGTTAAGACATTGACATAATCACATTCCACTTGCAGTTAACAGTGACATTATGAATGACATTAATACATTATGACGGGTTAGTTAACACTTAACACGTGTCTAATAACTAGTGGTCCACGATTCCACTCACATTTAAATTGAATGTGTATTGTGTGACAAGTGTGATGACTATGGACTATAGAGTATAGATTGTACAATTTTGGTGTGTTAAGTTTCTTTAATTTTGTAGTTATACGTTGTCTACAGATTTAGAAATTAGAAAGGGGTTACAATTTACAAAGTTACAGATTCTTAATTTCTAAGTTGAGGATTGTGGTCCGAGGAAGGCAACAAACTATAGTCTCTTAGCTCTCTACAAAAATTGAAACTAAGGGCAATGTGAACGTGAACGGGTAAGTGTAACTACTAAAATCCTAAAAATTTATGTCCCGTATTTTAAAATTTTCAAGCCTCTTGATTTACAACTTTACTGTTTATATTATATAAAAAAATTAGTCTGTAAGGTTTTAATTTTGAGTCACCCCTGTAGGTTTGTAGCTGTGTTAAAATTTTTACTACGATGGGAAAAACAAATACCCAAAATAACAAGATGGGCAAAATAACATAATTCCACAATATTCTTAAAACACCAAGTTTCAGTGATTTATTCCATGATATACATGATCTTGTAATTCATATAAATAAGGGTATAATGGATATAAGATTTGCACTTGAAAACAAATGGAACGATCCAAATAAGGCTTCAAAATTTTGTTCATTTAACCCTAGTGTAAATGCAACTACAAATAAAATTGCATTGTGGGTAGCTGGGTCGACACACATGGCATTACCTCAAGTATTCCCTTGCCCAAAAATTGTTATGCTTTGCACCAAAAATTATGATGAAAATAGAAAAGCAATTGTGAATAAAATTACTTAGGAGGAAATTTTGTCCATAAATAAGAGTGAATTTGCTAGTCTATTGAACCTAGGGTTTCAAATACAACAATCAAATGTACATATTGACCTGGGAAAGCTAGCAAATGATTATGAAAAATTGGATGCAAAACAGAGAGATTCTTATATCAGAGGAATAACAAGCGGTTGTAGGTTGAGTCCAAATCACATGCCTCCTTATGATTTTGAATTTTTTGTGCCATGGGCATAGGATAGTATTTTCTTGCTAGCATTTTGTTTGGGATTGGATATTAACAAACAAGTGGATGCTAGCATTCTTAAAATGCTTTATCATATGCATTTAAGAAAAGAACCAGTAAGATATCGTTTTATTGAGCACATTGTTCGTTGCATGCAAGATCAATTACTAATGATTCAAAGAGGATCAGAGAAGACATTTAAATTCACAACCTACTTGTACTATCTTCTCCTAGCAAAGCATCATGTATTATTTGAGGCAAACAAGCTTTGCAGTCAGACTCAAGGCCAAAATCCAATATATGAGTGGACACCTCAAATAAGGATGATTGATAACAGAAGGAACTGCAACAATTTTGAAGACTTCTTTTTGGCACCAATGTACCATAAAATTATAGGCACTCCAATGCCTAGATTGCCTGTTACTTGTAGAAATTGCATTCAACTCGGAAGTGAACTACAATTGGCTGTTTGGTACTTAATGGAAGAGTACATTGTGTTAAGGTTTTACGGTTCATGGGTAGAACCCTACAAACTTCCAATACATGTAATAGAGAGGGTATTTGCATTGGAATTTGTACGATAAATGGAGAGCACAGATGTACTCTTTCATGGTCAGCAAAAGAAAATGATATTTCCCTCCTTGCCATTCTCCTTTGGAGGGTTCACATTTGAGAGAAGAGGATTCAAAGTGGCATAAGCCTTTTTTTCAATTTTTTGATTTGATGTTGATAGTCACTGGCAGTATGATCCACTAAACATAATTGGAGCAAGGCTTAAGGGCATTGGGACTTCTGCAAGAAAATATCAACATGAAAGTATGCCTTTGATTGAAAAATTTAAAAACATGGACTCTTGGGAGGAGGTCAAAAAAGAGATGGAGAAATATGCTGCTGAAAATAATATGTCAATACAGGAATTGTCATCACAAATAATGGCATTGCACAAATAGAAAGGAAAAGTGTAGGGCATGACATCGTCCAATTTCTACAAGAAAGCTGATAAACCATCTATAAAACCTATTCCAAAAGAGCTAATGAATGAATGTATAGATGCTGGATGGAGTCAAAGCAAAATTTATCAATTTTGGGAAATGAGGAAGAATCTCGGTGACCCAAAGACCTCTGCAGATCATGATGAGGTTGAAGAGGATACAATGTTTGACGAATTGTGGAATAAGGAGCATCCACCTAAAGCACATCAAAGTGATATTGATGATGATTACGATGACCAAGATTCTTTGTATCCCTCATCCAGTACACAAATTCAAAGAGGAGTTGATGCATCCACCAAACTTCTATATAGCAAAGGGAAAGAAATTGTAGAAAAAATGGGCTACCAAGGTTCTGGTGGTCTAGGTCCTAGTGGAGAAGGGGTTTGGTTACCACCTCAACCACCAACTATAGCACCAAAACATGGTCAGAAACCAGGCCTTGGGCATGGAGATCAATCATCAACTCAGTCAATTCCATCCACATTGGATTCATCTCAGTTAATTAGATTTGTTCCTGCTTCATTTACAGTTCCACTTCTAAGTACTTAGATTCAATTTGAATCAACTATCACTCCCAGAGCTATAGATATCATGGATACAACTACAACTAGTGGTTTGAAAAAGACATTGTATATAGATGCAAAAAATTTGGTATCGGAGATCAAGAAAGTTTAAAGAAGCAGAAGGTTATGACAAGTATTAGTAGTACTACTAGTATAACAATGCCAATGGTGACTGTGAGTCCAACAATTGCCCATCCTTTAGGACAAAACCCTCAGAACAGTCCACAAACCCCACTAATGGGTTTAGTTGTTGGTTATCCTTGTGGTGTCGGTGGAAGCTCGTACATCAGTGCAAGTGCTATTGCTATTTCACCATTCGAACATTCAATTGTCTCACAAAATCCTGATTTCCATTACAATGAATTTGTAACTAACTATAAAAAATCAAAAAACAAGAATAGACAAAATAGTAAGACAATGAAGATGGAAGCAATTGTTGTAGCTCATAATGCAGAACCTACAACCAACAGGTTATTTACCACATATAACCCAACTAAAGATATGATGGAATTCATGGTTGGTATGCCCCCCAGCTAAAGATAATAATCCACCAAAGAGTTAGTTAGATCCATTTGAATTTCAAGTTAACACCCTCCAAATGGATTTATCCAAAATTAAAAATGTGGACAAGATAAATGTGTCCAAAATGATCAACCAAGTGGTCTACAGTTCAGTGATGAAGTTGGAGAGAGAGAAAGGAAAGCTTCAAGGCAAATTAGATAAGTTAAAGGTAGACCTGGCAAATGTAAAGGCAAGTGAGAAATCAACAGTAAATAGGTGCAAAGAATTAGAGAAAAGGATAAAAAATTCATCCTCTGGCTTTAAAGAATTAATTGAATAGCAAGAACAAATGGACGCAGAATTGAAAACTCTGAGGGAAAATTTGGAAAAAATGAAAAAAAAAACTTCATGATGAAAAAGACTCTTCAACAAAGTTATACAGAAACTTGGAGAATGCTGCAAATGTAAACAATAAGTTAAATAAAGAATTGGAAAATGAGAGGGTAAAAATAAAAGAGTGGGAAGAGAAAGCAAAAGGGTGGGAAAATAAAGCAGAGAAAATAAGAAAACATAGTGAACACCAGTACTCAGAAATGATAGAAGACCTAAAGAAGGAAAATTATACTATTAAAAAATATGAAAACGGCTTGAATGACCATGTAAATAATACAGTAAAGAAAATAAAAAATTACTTCTAGGGGCAAATAAAGACTTTTGTTGATAGGTTGTGTGATTGGTTCGAACTCTATAAAGCTCTTACAGATGTTTTTGGGAAGCTGAAAGAGCAACTTGAGGAGAACAAAAGTTTTGGTCAGAGACAAAAAAGTGCAAAGCGGATTATGGAAGAAATCAACAGCACTGCTGACAGGCATTTGGTAAGCAAGGGAATTCAGGACCGCATTGGTTCAATAATAAAGGCGACCTCTGTATTTCATAAGTGTCAAAAACTAACAAAAGAAAAAGATGTTCTTGCTTTATTTGGGGCAAAGCTTGCCAAGATGAACAATAAAACAACAAAATTGATATCTCTTGGTTTACCAAGTCCTTGACCTGATTTCTCAACAACGATTTTCGTTGGAAGAGAAGTTTACAAACAAAAGTTGGAGGACCAAATAACCTCTGATTTAGGAAACCTTCCTTAGGATAGATTTCATGAAGGCATTGCAAAGTGCATGAAAACATTCATAAATTTGCATGCACTAGTGGAAGGAACATTGCTTGAAACTCGCTCTTCCAAGTATGGAATGATGATGAGAATGCAAGTCATTTATCATAACATCAAAAAATTTGTCCTTCCAACCGAAGAAGAATGGAACATACTACATAAACTTATAGTCTGTATGTGAAAGTACTTTCAGTTTCAATCATCTTTATATCTTTACTATATATGAATATCTTTCATATTATCCTACATACTACAGTCTAGACTCTAGAATTGAGTTTAAAGTAACAAGTTTGAACTTTGTTTTTTGAGCAGGATCAATGTTGTAGTCTTGCAAATGCTATTGCCTATGCTAAATTGCTAATTTACTAAACCGGCCTATCAAATGCAGAAATGTACAACTAAAGTTGTAGAGATGTTGTAGACTTGTAGATGTCTTACTGATTTAGATTTTGAGACTTCACATTAGGCAAATCGACTCGAAGCTGTTGTTGCTCCCTTGTTTCTATAAAAGGGAATTTAGGGTCATTGGCTTACAAGAATTGTACCATATTAGTTGAATATTGCAAATGAAAACCATTAATAATTATTAATTGTGGAATTGAATCTATGATTCTATCTAATTTTCATGTTTTCCAATTCAATGTATGTTGAATAAATGAATAAAATAGAAAAAAAAATTTCATTCAAGAATTTCAAATTCAAATATGAATGATCATTGATGACATGATATAAACTACACTCTACAGTAATAATACTCTTTGTTCTCAAATTTTAATGATGAAACATAATACATTCTAATTTCTTGCTTTTCTAAAATGAACATTAAATGATAGGATATCATATAGCAGTTAATAAGTTAAAAAAATACCTATTGGTTGCCACTACTAATTTAGCAAAAATTTCCTAAATTTTCCAATTCATCTCTATGTCATCATCATCATCCAATTCTGGTAGTCCAGTTGCTTCATTGTTCTCTTCATTTTTGTTTGTGTCTTCTTCAACTTCAAGTTCACTCTGACCTCCACTTCTATGATTCCCAATCCCATGGCTAGTGCCACTACCAACTGTACTTGTCCCACTTGGAGTCACTGTAGGAGATTGGTTAATGGTGTTGCCTACCCCTCTTCTTTTGCATATTTTCTTCTAGATTTCCATTGTTTTTTGATAAGGAAAAGTATTGACATCATACCTAGATGTGTATACCCTCAAGCATGATTCCAAATTCTTGTCTAGTTTGTTTCTTAGCTTTGATTTTAGGAAGCCCAAAGCATTGAAAACTCTCTCATCCTCCACTGAACCCAATATCATGGTTTGACATAGATCAACAAGCTTGAAGTACTCTGAAATTTCTTCACACAACAATGTGCTCTATTTTAGTTCTGTCCAAAGCTTTGTTGCTGAGCCCTCTTCATGTGGGTTACACATTAATTGATATTGATGCTCCATGGTCCTTACAAAGGTGCCTAATTTCTGTCTAAGAAGACCCTCATCTAATATTCCATTGATAGTCACTCCATTGAATTCTATAGATTTGCAAAATTCCTTTATCAAAATCAACAACCTTCTACAATAACCTTCCTTATTGTTGAAGGACCAATATTGAGGAAACATAATTTCCATGGCCTCAAGTAGTTGATCATATGGGAATCATGATATTATTTTAGAGGAAACTCTATAGGCTATGTCCCTTGTAGTAAATGCTATAGACTTGACGATCTTGGTAAACTCTTCCCTTGTAACTCTTGTAGCTCGCTTCTTTGGGGCATTGTAGTACATTGGTATCTGAAATCCCCTTATACAAACACATGAATCTCCATTTTCAATGATCTTTAAATAATGATCTAGGATTGTCCAAATCTGTTAGTTTCTACCAGTGATTAAATCTATCATCGGATAAATTTAGGCCAGTACAATAGAGACTATCGAGGGCTCGGCATGACATTTTACACAAATGAGCATATTTTGCAATATAAATGGCTCTTTGCTAGGATTTTTTCATAATTAACCTTATTTCTTCTAGCATGGGAAGAAGAGATACCAAAGTCAAAAGTGTCTCTATATTGCTTAACCTCTGAAGCAGGTCGCCACATCTCTGATTTTCTGCATTGTCTCAATTTTCGTACATCAGTCCAATCAAAGATTGATATTCAGAAAATACTTGATGCCCTGGTCCATCCAAAGAGATCTATCTGGTATCAACATCTTTTAGAAGCTTGTTTCCATCAGTAATTCCATTAGCAAAGTGCTAAAACTCTCTAAAATTCTTGGGACTTCGACAAAAATATGCATACAACTCTCTTACTAAATCTTCAACCTTGTTTACTGAAGGAAACTTCTTCACAACTCTAAAAGCAAGATTCATCCTTTGGGCCATACAGTGAATGACAACAACATATGGTGAACAAGAAGCCTGCATCTTTGTGCAAAGACTATTCCTTTAACCTTGCATTATTGAAGCTCCATCCACTCCAACATAGACCAAGTTCTTCGCTATTGTCAATTCATCCATAGCTCCATATTCAATTGAATTGCTCTTTACTAACTGAAATAAAGTTTTTGCTGTCGCATTGTCTCTCAATTTAGCAACAGATAGTAGATGTGGTTGGTGGACATTATTCTGTACAGTATAAACATGCATGCATACCCACAACATATTATCTATTGCCGTAACTTCGTCTAAGGAAAATGCAATAAAGGTTGACTCTTTTATTTTTCTTTGTACATCCTCTATTTCAACCTGCGCAATACAACTTGCCCATTCCCATCCACTGTTTATCGACCAATGACTGATAGGATAGTTAGGAACTTTCAAAAAGCATAAAATAGCACTCATTTTTGGATATTCTATCATTGGATGCCCTCTGCTCAAAATATAGAAAACATTACTTAATTAAAAAACTTTTCCATGTTCTTCTACTTCACTTGCTTTTGCCAAAATAGCATTAATAGAACCTTGAACTTCACTAGGCTTCGTCTGAAATTTCTAAAACATATAATATTCTTCAGCATTCCTTTTATGTTGAAATTGCTCCTTTTTTTTATATCTTACCACTTTTATTTCCTTACCATCTACAGTTGAGGTTTCATAAATCTTACCAACATGTTTCTCTATGGTGTCTAGTTTAAGCTGCAACTGCTTTTCCTTTTTATACTTCCAACTACAAATTGTACATCTACATTCTACTGGTGGCTCATCTACAATTGGATTGTCCACGAGCTCAATGAATGGATACTTTGCTGCCCAATCAAATTTAAATCTCCTAGCCATCTCCCATTGACGATCAATTTTTTCTTTCAATTTTCCTCTCCCTTTAGTGTTACTATTAATTGCTTCATCCTAGTACTGGTTATTTACTGGATATTATTCTTCAAGGTCATCTTCATTAGAGATATTGTGTTCTGCAACTTCGTCACCAGATTTATTAGGCTCCCCAATTTGTTGAATGGACTCTTGTGTAGGTTGAGATTGTACAGGCTCCTCTGATGATGTACCTTCCTTACTTTGACCAACACTATTGCATCTACCCCTACCAAAGTATGAAGATATATTTCTGCATTTTGTTGGCCTCTCTTGGAAATCTCCACCTTCACTAGTCCTACACCTCTTCTTATTTAAATTTGACTATGACATCTCCATCAAATTGAGGCTGTAATAAAATACTATGGACTCATAGTTGTAGTCGTTTCAGTTCTCTATTGATCGCAATACTATGAAGAAGGCTCCTTCTTTCAGCATGTTTCAATAATAAAACTCATATATCTTAAATAGACAACTACAAATAAACAGTTTTCATTTTGGAAAATGGGATAACCGTTACATATGATAAGAACTAATATTTGGTGAACCTCGCATAATTTCAAGTAATTGAGTGGGTGAATAGGGTGAGAGTTTGGGACCCCATTGTGTGTGATGCATGGAAAATTGGGTCCTAGGACAAATAAAAATTTCACATAGGAAAATGGGAATTTGGCGAATGATGATCGTCGAAAGAGATACTCAATTAATTCTATGGCGAATAAGAGTAAACATTAAAGAGAAATATGGACGAAGAACCTGACTACGAAACTAAAATTGCGTAATAATAGTGGTGAACATTTTGACCACTATATGAGTATTTTATAAAATCTAGGTGAATTGCTCAACTAGTATACGATGTTTTTTTTTGCCAATTTCTATAGCTCAATCAAGACATATTTGCCAATTGGCGAATAATCGCCACTAAAAAAATCCTTGGTTCAAAGGATAGATTGAAACATGGTTGTTCTACTAGCAGAAGAGAGTCATTTTCCTTTCCAAGAATCCAGTTTTCTTTTGATATTTTATGTTATTTGATCCCATAATTTTGTAAAGGGAGACCTAGGTATTTACAAGGTAAACTTCCTCTTTTAAAATTCAAATTTTGGCAAATATGCTACTCTAGATTAGTATGGGTATTAAACAAGAAGATTTCTGACTTCTCAGGATTAATCTCTTGACTTAATGCATTTTTGTATTGACTTAATATTGTTTTGTATGTTTTTTCCCTCCTTTGTGGTACTTTTTCCTTAAAGCATAGTGTCATCCAAAAATTGTTGGTGGGTTGTCGGATCCAGGTCACTAGTGATCCTTATTCCTTTAAAATAGTCTTCTCATAACTAGTATTGTTTATTGATATTCCTAACGCTTCTACCATTAAGATGAAATGAAAGAGGGATATCAAATTCCCTTGTCTAAGCCCCCTACTAATTCTAAAAATTCCTTTGGGTGATGCATTTACTTGTATTGATAACTTAGGAGAGGATATGCATTCAAAGATCAAATTTACCCATTGCTTTGCAAATCCAAAGGTTTCTAGGCATTTTCTCCAAAAGCCCCAATCAACTCTCTCTTATGCCTTTTTAATATCTATCTTAGTCAACATACTTGGCTCTTTATTTTTTTTGAATGGTAGGTATGGCCTCCTAGGAAATAATTACTCCATCAAAGATAGATTTTCCCTTTACAAATCTTGTTTTCTCCTCACTAATTAGGTTTGTGAGAATTTTATGTGATTCTCATTTCCATAGTTTTAGTAAATAATTAATAGAGAGTATTTCAAAGAGCTAAATGATGATAATCATTAAAGGTCTCTAACTTCTCCATTTTCAAGATAACGATGATAAAGGTATCATTCACCTCCTTGGGAAGTTTTCCCAAATTTCACACTCCTTTTAAAGCCTTGTTACCTCTATCCATATGAAGTTACATAATTTTTGAAAGAACCATGTTGGAAACCCATCTAACCCTGGATATTTATCTAGATTCATTTTCTCAAGAGCCTCACTTACTTCCTCAAAGGTAAATATTCCTAACAATGTTTTATTTTTTTCTTTGGACATAATCTTTGGGATTTTCTTAATGGCTACCTTTTGTGCTTCTAGGTTTTGATTATCATTATGATTGGAGATTTCTTTAGAGTAATTTGTTTCCTCTTTTTCAATGTCATATGGATCCTCCAATTATTTCCCATTCTTATTTTGAATGGAAGTGATTATGTTGGGTATTCTAAATTGTTTTATCATATTTTGAAAGAATTTTATGTTTATATCCCCTGCATCTAGCCATGTTTCTCTTGGTTTTTGTCTCCAAACCAATTCCCCTTTGGATAAGATGTCTTCATAATCCTTCATTAGAGACTTCTTTTTTTTATATAAGGCTAAATCCATCCCTTTTTCTATAGCCTCCTTATTTAATTCTCTAATTCTTCTTCTATATTTTCCTTATTTTTAAAGATATTTCCAAAGTGTTATGAATTTCATATCATAAGTCTTTGCTTGGTAATTTTAGTTTGGTAACCACTTGGTAAAATTTAGACCCAAATTACACATTTCCTTTTCACCATTTTATCTATCATCTTTGGAAAGCCCTCATGCTTAAATCACATTTGTTCAAATTTGAAAGGATAATTGTCTAGCTTTTTATCCTTTATAATGTGTAATTCAATTGGGTATTGATATGAACCTAAGATGGGTTTCACTTCTGATTCTAGAGTAAAGAGTAGTTCTACCATATCCCCATTTAAGAGAAATCTATCCAGTTTCTCTTTCATAAAGTTGAATCCTTTTCTCCTATTATTCCAAGTATAGCTATCTATGGAAGTGGTGATAGCTATTAGTCCATTTGTATCAATCTATTCATTAAAACCCATTACTGCTTTAGGGAGTTTCTTTGTTCCACCCCACTTTTCTAACACCTTTATTTTAGTATTGAAATTCCCTCTAATGATTGAAATCTCTCCTTTATAACAAAATAAATTTTCTTCAATCTCTTTCTAGACTCTACTTTTCTCCATATTTTAAATAGGCCCATACACATTAGAAATCCTAAAGCTCAACTTTATTGGGTCAATTCCATGATCTTGTAAAGATGTTATAGTTAGAAACTTCAGGTCTCATATGAAAGCCAAACCTCTTGAGGTTCCCCTAGTTGGAGATCCCCATATCTTCCTAAATCCCAACTTTTTAAAACCCTCTAGAACATTCCTATCTAGCTTCATTTCTTGTAATAAAATAAGGTATGCTTTTGTCTTTAAAATGTAATGTTTTAAGACCTATTTCTTGTTCGGGGAATCTAAACCCTTAACATTCCAAGTTAGGACATTCATGGAAAATTGGGAAGGATCTTCCTCTGGTTTGCATTTAAGATACTAGTTAGTTTAGTTGGACCATGAGAACATCCATCCCTCATTCTTAGTTCTTGTAAGGATTTTATTCCCCTCTTTTTCTTAGTTTTTGCATAGTAAAAGGTATTCTTACTTGGTTGAATAATTTTCATCCTCATACGTTCTTGATCATTTAGTTCATGATATTCTAGTTCTACCAACAACTATTCCACTTCCACTTTCTCTATCAGATCATTGTGTTTCAAAATTTCCTTGATGTACACTTTGATCTACCTCATTAAAAATTTCATCCACAAATTCATTCATTAGTTCATTAACTACAAACTCATATAAATTCTGATAAATGATCCTAACCTCTTCCTCTATTCTAGTTGGGCCATCAAGTTCCTCATTTGAAGGGATTAATGGACATAATGCATCCTCTTGAATATCACTATTACTATCTAGGGGATCCCCTCTTCCATAATCCTTTTCCTTTCTCCTTTAACTTGTTACATTTATGAAACCTCTTTCTTCATCATTGAGTATTATTGCTATGTCTTTTTTAGGCTTATCTCGTTTTGAGTCCCTGCCAATTTCCTCTATTATTTCTAACTCTATATTTTTTATAAGAAATTTCTCAAAATTTTCCTTACCGTTAATCTTTTCTACTTTTATTTCTGACTTTTCCTGAGCTAAAAGTGAGGTATTCATGATGAATCTAAAAGCCTTCCCTCCCTAATCTATAGAGATAATAGTTCCCACTATTACTAAGGGAGTAATGGAATACTTTCTCTTCTTCCCCTCTCTTCCAAATCATTCCCTATAGGGGTTTCCATAATGTCAAAATCTCATGTTTCCTTGTTAAGGTTAATCTATGTAGCCATTGGAGGATATGGAAAAGAAGGTCGTCGATTTGAGATTAGAGAAGTTGATGCAGGGTCCTCTATGAAAGATCCTTCTATGAATCTCAGTTCTATCATAAGTCACTTTCCCTTAATGCATATATTTAAAGGCTCAGGTTTATAGATGTTGACATCCATACTAAATATGATAATTTGACTAGACAACCTTAATTTTGTTTCTACACAAGGTACATGGGTAAATGCACCAAGTTGTGGTGCGAAAAGGGGGGTATAAGTGGACACCTTTTTCCTAAAATCAACAATTTCTAAAATTCAACAAGAATTTGAAGATAGTTACGCTCAAAATTTTAAGATATGAAAAAAACAAAAGTCGTAGTCCTTTGAATCTAGTTTCTAAACTACTAATTTTTTTCCAAAATGGTTTAGTTTTAGGTCCTCAAAAAAGGGGGCCACAAAAGGTGGTACCGTTTTCTCCAAAAAAAACATAACATAGTACAAAGATTGGCCCTCCTAAAATTTTAACTTTTTTTTTGAAATTCTTTAATCGCTCTGGTCAAGAGTTAACACTATGTAGTTTATCCCAGATTTTTTGGGTAATTATATAATGTGTATTTTTTTTAAGTGAATTTTTCAACTAGAAACATCCCAAAAATGTGAAATATCTGTGTGCTCCCCCTAGAAATAATTGAAAACTAATCTAAGATAAAAATTTTTATTTTCAAAGTGTGTAGAATGGAGTCTAGTTTCTAAAAAACTAAGTTGTTGCAAAATTCGATGAACGAGCTAAAATCTATAGCCCAATTAGTACATGGTGGTTTTTGACGAAAAATGAACATACATTCAAAATAAATTATAGATGAAAGGCTTGAAATAGTTCAAATTAAAAATAAATTATATGGTTATATAGCTAACACAAAGAGCTACAATGTCATCTAACCTGATCTTATCAATGCCCAACCACGAGGAATCTTGAAGGAGAGCACACAAGAAAAATCAATCATTTTTTGTATGTTTGCTAGAAAACATGTCTTGGACCTATTTATAAACTCCAAACCTTTGGGTTTGATCTCTAAGGAAAAACCAAGCCTTAGGCTTGGTTTTAATGCAAAGCTTTCAATAGCACGTATGCCCTATAGTGCGCACACACTATTCAAAGTATTTAAATTTTGATCTCAATAGCATGTGTGTACTATAGTGCACACACACTATTGAGACCTAAATAATGCATAGAAGATGCAAAGCAAGAGCAAGAGAGAGCTGGGGGGGGGAATGGCTATGTGTGTGAGAGAGAGAGATAGAGAGAAAGTAGGGGATGGGAGAGAGAGGAAGTGAGAAAGAGTAGGGGTGGAAAAGAGAGTATGGGATGGGAGAGAGGAAGTGAGAAAGAGTAGGGGTCATAGAGAGAGTACTAGATGGGAGAGAGAGGAAGTGTGAGAGAGAGTAGGGGTGAAAGAGAAAGTACGGGATGGGAGAGAGAGGAAGTGAGAGAGAGAGTAGGGGTGGTAGAGAGAGTATGGGATGGGAGAGAGAGGAAGTGTGAGAGAGAGTAGGGTTGGCAAAGAGAGAGTACAGGATGGGGGAGAGAGATTGAAAGTAGGGAATGGGAGAGAGAGTAGGAGTGGCAGAGAGAGAGAGTATAGGATGGGAGAGAGAGATTGAGAGTAGGGAATGGGGGAGAGAGAGAGAGTAGGTGGTGGGAGAGGGAGAGAAAGAGAGAGGAAGATGGGAGTGCATGTGTGTGAAAGAGAGAGAGTAGGGAATGGGAGAGGGGGGAGACAAAGTAGCTTGAGAGAGAGTAGGGGATGGGAGAGAGTAGGAGATGGGAGAGGGAGTGGGAGAAGGAGAGAGAGGGGGGATGAAAATGTGTGTAAGAGAGGGAGAGAGTAGGGGATAGGAGAGAGTGTGAAAATGTAAGAGAGAGTAGGGGGTAGCAGAGAGAGTAGAGATGGAGATAGTGAGAGTGAGAGAGAGAGAGAGAGAGAGTGAGAGTGAGAGTGAGAGTGAGAGTGAGAGTGAGAGAGAGAGAGTGAGAGTGAGAGTGAGAGTGAGTGAGAGAGTAGGTGGTGGGAGAGGGAGTGGGAGAGGGAGAGTGAGTGAGAGACAAAGTAGGGGATGGGAGAGGAGAGAGGGGGGATGGCTGTGTGTGTGTGTGTGTGTGAAAGAGAGAGAATAGGGAATGGGAGAGGAGAGAGAGAGATAGAGAGAGTAGGGGATGGGAGAGAAAGAGAGTAGGCAATGGATGAGGGAGTGGGAGAGGAAGAGAGAGGAGGGATGGGAGTGTGTGTAAGAGAGAGAGAGTAGGGGATGGGAGAGAGTGTGTGAGAGAGTAGGTATGGTAGAGAGAGAGTGAGAGTAGGGATGGGAGAGAGAGAGTAGAGAGGGAGAGAGTGAGAGAGAGAGATAGTAGGTAGTGGGAGAGGGAGTGAGAGGGAGAGAGAGGGGGAATGGGAGTGTGTAAGAGAGACAGAGTAGGTGGTGGGAGAGGGAGTGTGAGAGAGAGGGGAAATGGGAATGTGTGTAAGATAGACAGAGTAGGGGATGAGAGAGAGTGTGAGAGTTTGAGAGAGAGTAGGGCATGGAAGAGAGAGCTCATATGGTATGGGGGAAAGAGAGAGAGAGTAAGGGATGGGAGAGAGTGAGAGAGAGAGAGAGTAGGGGATGGAAGAGAGAGAGTGAGAGTAGGGATGCGAGAGAAAAAGTAGAGAGGGAGAGAGAGTACTTGAGAGAGAGATAGTAGGCAGTGCAAGAGGGAGTGGGAGAGGGAGAGAGAGAGAGAGGGGGGAGATGGGAGTGTGTGTGAAAAATCTAGAGAGAGAGAGGGGGGGTGGGAGTGTGTGTGTCTATGAAAGAGAGAGAGTAGGGGATGGGAGAGGGGAGAGAGAGTAGGAGATGGGGGAGAGAGAGTAGGCAGTGGGAGAGGGAGAGAGAGGGGGAATGAGAATGTGTGTAAGAGAGATAGAGTTGGGGATGGGAGAGAGTGTGAGAGTGTGAGAGAGAGTAGTTGGTGGCAGAGAGAGCTCATATGAGATGGTAGGGAGAGAGTGAGAGTAGGGGATGGGAGAGTATGAGAGAGAATAGGGGATGGGAGAGAGAGTGAGAGTAAGGGATGGCAGAGAGAGTAGAGAGGGAGAGAGAGAACTTGAGAGAGAGAGATAGTAGGTAGTAGGATAGGGAGTGGGAGAGGGAGAGGAAGAGAGATAGGGGGAATAGAGAGAAGAGAGTGGGGGGATAAGTGTGTGTGCATCTATGAAAGAGAGAGAGCAGGGGATGGGAGATGGGAGAGAAAGAGTAGGGGATGGAGGATAGAGAGTAGGTGGTGGGAGAGGGAGAGAGTGAGAGAGAGAGTAGGGGATGGGAGAGAGTGTGAGAGAGAGTAGGGAGAGGGAGATAGAGAGAGGGGGATGGGAGTGTGTGTGACAGATCTAGAGAGTAGGGGATGGGAGAGAAGAGAGAGAGAGGGGGGATGGGAGTGTGTGTTTTTTTGTCCATGAAAGAGAGAGAGTAGGGGATGGGAGAGAGCGTGAGAGTGTGAGAGAGAATAGGGGGTGGTAGAGAGAGAGTATGAGATGGGAGAGACAGAGTGAAAGAATGGGAGAGAGTGAGAGAGTAGGGGGTGGTAGAGAGAGTACGAGATGGGAGAGACATAGTGAAAGGATGGGAGAGAGTGAGAGAGAGAGTAGGGGGTGACAAAGAGAGAGTATGGGATGGGAGAGATAGAGTAAAAGGATGGAAGAGAGTGTGAGAGAGATTAGGGGATGGGAGAGAGTGTGAGAGAGAGTTGGGGATGGGAGAGAGAAAGAGTAGGGGATGGGAGAGAGAGAGAACTTGAGAGAGAGATAGTAGGTGGTGGGAGAGGGACTGGGAGAGGGGGAGAGAGAGGGGGGATGGGAGTGTGTATGAGAGATCTAGAGAGTAAGGGATTGGAAAGGAGAGAGAGAGGGGGATGGGAGTGTGTACTTGTAAAAGAGAGAGTTTAGGGGATGGGAGAGGGGAGAGAGAGTAGCCTAAGAGAGAGAGAGAGAGTAGCGAATGGGAGAGAGAGACTAGGTGATGAGAGAGGGAGTGGGAGAGTGAAAGAGAGGGGGATGGTAATGTGTGTGAGAGAGAGTAGGGGATGAGAGAGAGTGATAGAGAGTAGGAGGTGGTAGAGAGAGAGAACATGATGGGAGATAGAGAGAGAGTGAGAGTAGGTGATGGGAGAGACTGTGAGAGAGAGTAGGAGATGGGAGAAAGTGTGAGAGAGAGTAGGGAGAGGGAGATAGAGAGAGGGGGATGAGAGTGTGTGTGATAGATCTAGAGATTAGGGGATGGGAGAGAAGAGAGATGGGGGATGGGAGTGTGTGTTTATGAAAGAGAGAGAGTGTGAGAGTTTGAGAGAGAGTAGGGGGTGGCAGAGAGAGTACGAGATGGGAGAGATAGAGTGAAAGGATCAGAGAGAGTGTGAGAGAGAGTAGGAGGTGGCAGAGAGAGAGAGTAGGGGATGGGAGAGGAGAGAGAGAGTAGGGAGGATAGAGAGTGATGTGTTTTGAAATAGAGTGTACGCGCTATAGTGCATATGCACTATGCACAAACTATGTGAAATCACCCAAAAATGGTCAAAAAGAAACTTTGGGGCCCATTTCATCCATTCTCTACTTTTGGTCTATTGTGCTTTCTATTATTCTAATAGAAATCATGGGTTTCAACATAGAAAACACTATCTCAAGACTTTTTGAAGCTAACAAACACCAAATTCAATCATTGGATACATGATTTGAAGACTTTTTGAATATTCCTTGTATAAAAATGGTTAGTGCAATCAATTTTAAATATTGTTTTTTGATATATAGATACAAATTTGATTATAATTTGACATGTTGTTTAATATATAGTGAATTCATTGAAATTTGTATGTTTGAATGAATGTTATTTTGAAATGGTTAGAAATTTGACAAGTTGTTTGATATATATTGTATATTCATTCAAATTATTAGAATTTTTATATGTATTTGAATAAATAATTCAGATGTTTGAATAATTTGACATATATAAATCATCATAATTCCAAGGAAGAAGTCAAAAACTCAAACAAATGAAGATAGGTAGAGAGATTTGGCAATTAAAAGAGATAAAATGAAACTACTACATGAACAAAGAAAATTACAAAGCAATAATGAAGAATTGAGTTTTGAAGAGGATCAAGAACCATTGATACAAAGAAACAAAGAGGAAGAATTGGAAAGATAAAGAGAATGAATGAGACTGTTATGCTCAAGAAGACAATTGAATTGTGAAGCTACACCATCTTCCAATGTTGGAGTCATATCATCCTCTCATGTTGAAGAGACACTAATTTTTAGATCCGACGATGTACACACTAGATCATGTCATATTGAAGACACAACATCAACACATCAAGTAGGTGATATTTCATCTCTTGAATCTTATTGCTAAGGCACATCATCTTTGATTCAAGGTTCACAATACACTCAACCTTATGTTGATGTTCAAAAATGTTGAGGGAATGGAAGAGATTATAACACCTTCTAGAATTCATTTTAGAAGATTAAAATATTTGATTGATATTGGTACTAACATTTTGAAATCAATGCCTAACAAGATTAGCAAGAATACTTGTCAAAGAAAATTTAATCATATGTGGAGATTATTTTTTGAAGAATTAAATATTACAGGTCAATGCCAATTATTTTTTGAAATGATGAGGAATTTAAAATTTAGGCCTATCATGAAGATTCTTGGGCTAAGAACTATGGACGATTCAAATGAAAAAGCCATTGTAAAGAATCTAATGAGTGCTTATGACAAAGTGGATTCTAAATCATGCACCAAAGATAGTAATATCACAAGACGAGTACTTACATTGACAATAATAAGTAGCCAAATGAAGAAACTTGAATCATGAGAAAGACAAGAAAAATATTAAAAATTGGTAGAGGTACTCTAAGGAGAGCCATGCTAAGGTGTGAGAGATTGGAAGATCCAACAAAAAATGAGTTATGGACATTTAGCAGTAGACTATCACGAAAGGATAAAGAAATTAATGAAGCTTTGAAATCATTGATCAAAGATTTTGAAAAAATAACACATATTTCCCCTAATCAAAGAGATGTTTTAAGAAGGAGGATTGGTAGCCAAAATTGCGACCTACATGCAAAAAAATTTTTGGACTCAATTCAGACACAATTTTTTTGTGAAATTTATTGGTACGTATCCTCAAATTTGAATAAGTCAAATATTTTTTGAGATGGGTAAAAATTTTTATGTCAAGATAAATCACACACGCACAACTTTTTGTTGTAGGATACATATTGAATTTTCTAACCATTTTGATGTTTTTAGGCATATATGTGTGTTTTTGTATTCTAAGTTTATTTTGTAGGATTGTGACATGAATAAGCTACCAAGATCTTCAAAGGAATTCATATCCAATATTTTATGTGAAATAGGGGACAAACAACAATTTTACAAGACATCATGCTTGGATGGTACATGCTTATTTTGTGGTTCTTTGCAACTTTTATCAACTTGTCAACATATGGATAGTACACATGCAATTAGAAATGAAATAGAAGGTTACAAAAAATTTAAGACAGTGACATATGCTCTAAAAGATGGGAAACATGGAAAAAGATGTGATTTACTCTTTGAAAAGATTCCAATGTATGAGTTCATGAAGATTTTTCATGAAAAGATTATTTATGAGTATGCAAGGCATACACATAGAACTCGATGGCTATATTTGCAATTCAAGTTATGCAAGGATACATTTCCACTGGATACCATTGTTTCAGTTGTAGTATTCATAGAGAACTACACACTACAACCAAAAAATGAGGTGCAAGCAAAGTATTATACTTCTCAATAGGTTTCTGTATTTTTTCACATAACATTTATGCATTCACCTACAAGTACTGAGGATGACAGGAAGATTTTGAGTGAGTACCATTTTTACATCAGTGATGATTGATCACATTCTACAGAGTTTGTATAGGGTTGTTTTCAACTATTTTATGGAGATTTGGCTAACAAGGGCATCACATATCGTCAACACATTATTTGGTTAGACAATTACACATCTCAATTCAAGAATGTACGGATGTTCTATTGGTTAAATAGGATGCACATGTTGTGTAGAATTCAATATATGTAGAATTTCATAGAGGCTAGTCATAGAAAGGAAGAGCACAATGGTGTAGGCACATGCATCAAAAGAGCCTTAGCTCATGAAGAACTAAAGTACAAAGATGGAGCAATGTTGATAGATGCAAAATCCATTGTCTAGTGTTGTAATGCTACAATGGGTCCAAGTAAGGAAAGTGAATCTAAGGTTCATAGATTTTTTTTGGTTGATAGATAATACTAACATTGCACCATATCAAGATTATTGCACACTAAAATGATCCAACGAGTTGCATTCTTTTAGAAGCTCTGATATAGGTTCATAGAGTATCCACACATGAAAAATGGCATGCTATTGTCGATCATGTGTAGAGGAAAATTGGGATGACTGTGAGTCGACTGAATGGGTGGACAAATGGGATATATGGGTTTTGGACCCAATTGACACCTATCATCTCCCACAAGAACTAGAAATGGTACAAATAGATTTTTCTATTGACTTTGACCACTAGTTTGATCTAGTGTAACTTGGTAATATATATATTTATATATCTTTGTAATTTCAATATATAACTTTATAACTTTTACCTAAGTATTTTCTGAATTAATGAGGGCATTTTGTACATTTGTCATTGTAGGCCATGTTTTTTGTTGTTATTGCACCTGAAGAAAATGAAGAAGGGATAGATTATTATTTGTGTTGTTGTGTCCAAACCAACCAAAAATTGGATCACTTAGTTATAGATGGTGAAGGTTTAGAGTATCATGTCAGTGCGGTGGTTGTAACTAGCACATGGCTTAGATGATATTCTATAAAGAACACTAACTTGTGGTTATTCGAGGATTGGCAAACAGAGAGAAAGATTCTTCATTATTCAAACCTTTTTGTTGCATCAAATGTCTACTTGATAAAATATGGTGGAAAACCACATAATAAGATTCTTTGGAAAGTTCACAAGTTAGACAACAAGGCAATACTTGAGACATTAAAATGTAGAGTAGATCCAGTTGGCTCATTAGATTGAATAGGGAGAGAGGGAGAGAGAGAGAAAGGGTGATCAATTGGATCCAAATATAATGTTGCAACCTCTCCCCCAAGACTATCCATATGACAAGGTGGACCGTATTTTTATGATGTGTAAGTGATGAGATAAGTTTAAATCATAGATTTTATGTTTTGATTTGTTTAGAATCTAGATACATTATTTGAATTTATATTAGATTCTTTAATAAGACCCATTTTCAGATTATTCATTTGAATAAGTGAAAGTTTAGAATTTTTTGTTTAGATCAAAATGTAATGAAATAACATGATTATTGTTAGAATGTGAATGCTTTGTGATGTAAAGTCATGATTGTGTGCATGTAATCAAAAATTTCAAACTGGTGAAAGCACGGATACAATGGGAGAAGTTTCCAAGACTCATCAAGCCATGTTCAATAAGTTGCTTGATCATTGCTAGAAGCTCAAAGAAATAATTCTTAGCATTTGGAACATTGTTACCAATAATGATATTATGACTAACATGTTTTTATCTTTTAATAAAAATCAGGAGGAATCTAGTGGTTCAAATGTTGAAAGTGAGTTTTCTAATAGAGGGACATTTAGGGGTAAAAGATCCAATGGCAGAGGAAGGTCTAATGGAAGAGGGCCTAATGTGTTCATTGGTAAGTACTTTACTTGTAACCAAGTAGGACATCAGTCCTTTAAATGCCCTTAAAAGAAGAAACAAGGATATTACATTTATTTTGTTTTGTTCCTTCTTACAATTTTTATTTCCTTATGTGTTTTGGGTTCAAATTTGAAAACAAGACACTCTCATGTGTCCTTTCTTAAATTATTGACTTAGTGTCGCAAAAAATAATTCTTTTCAAATAAGTTTCTTTCTAGAGTTGTTCAATATGAAATATAGTTAGTATATTCTAAAACAAGTAAGAGAACCTAGAAATGATGCCTCTTTTTCTTTGAGTTATATTCATTCCTCTAATAGTGATCTCAATCTCAACACTAAAGATAATGCACATTACAAATCTACTGATACCAACTATTATTATTATTTCTAAGAAAGAGATGGAAAAATAAAAGTAATCCAACAGGAAGTAAAATAAAAACAGTTGAAACAATCAAGGGAAGTTAGTCATGTGGGACCTTTATATACTTCGCCACAACCTTATAAATATATATATTACCACCTCATGAATACCCTCTTTTAAGTGCCTCTTCACCTTCCATGTGACCACAGTTTGTTCCTTTACTTCTTTCACACTCCAAACATGTGCTCTTTTAATGCCCTTGCATTAATTAAATAATTCATTATTATTATTATTATTATTATTATGTACTTAATGTTTATTTTAATTGCCCATGATCGCTTGCAAGAAGAGTAAACACACCTACAAATGGAAGTGGAAGAAAATCTAAGGGAGCTAAGGAAGTAAAAACTATAATAGATTAGGACCAAATAGGCATATCATCAGATACATTTGTAAGGAGTTCAAATGACAAACCTTTGATATGTAAACTCCAAAATATTGTTTTTGGTTTTAAACTAAACTTGACTATGCATTTGACTTATTTATCCTAAAAATGTAGAATGCATGGAGATCACGTGCATGCATTGATTAGTAGACTTTGGGAGTTGGGCTTCACTTCAAAAATATATGAAGAACATGCATAGGTATAGGAAACTTCTCAGATTGCTTAACATACCCATCACCTTTCAAAATAGTTTCTACTAAGACAATACACGGTATTTCACAAGACATTGCAGTGATCTTTCATAGCACTACCTTCCTAAGCAACTCATGATGTAGGTTATAATATTTTAGAATGTTAGGACTAGTTTCAAGTTGATATCAGCCCAGTTGTAAAGGATTGAGACTCATTGGTGTTTCTATAAACATTGAGTCCTTAAGAATGATGCAAAGGTTAAGTAATCCTAAGAACAATGCTGATATCAACCCAATAGGATAGGTCTTACACCTAAACCTCTACACCTTGACACAACAACAACACAAATTGATCAACATTAATCCATAAACTTGACACCTAGCAACTTGATTCAACACCCAAGAAATGGTGGATCTTCACAAATTAAGACTCTTAGTGTTAGTTTTTGGTGATTGATAAGGAAAGTACTTTACATACTTCATAAATTGTTGATGTTGTGGCTGACATATGGCCAACATGTTGTAACCCTAAAGTGGCATAAAATACTTGTATAAAAGGGCTTAGGGTTAGGTATTTTTCATTATGTTGTGATGCAAAATTAGTTCTTGTAGCAGTATTGAGCTCTAAGGGATTACAGATTGTAATCAAGTTGTATTCACTAGATCGTAATAATATCAGACTAGTTGTTTGGTGGATGTAGCCTAGGGATTGGGTGAGCTACATTAAATCTTGGTGCCTTGTGTTCTTTTCTGTGTGATCTATTATTTTCTGTTATTGGTTATATTTGCATGTAATTTTTATTTCTATCTATGGTTTAATCCTAACAAGTGGTATTAGAGCCTAGTTGTTTTTCAGTTATCCTCTACAAGAAAGTTTCATGGTTTAGTGGGAGTCTCACGGTTGAGTGGGAGAGATGATAGACAAGGGTAAGCTGAGGGTTGATAGGTTTAATGGGCAGAACTTCCAATTATGGAAGATGCAAATGGAAGAATATCTGTATCAGAAGGATTTATGGAAGCCATTGGAAGGCAAAGCCAAGAATCAGGGATATATGTCAAATGATGAATGGGATCTTTTGGACAAAAAGGCACTTGGAAGCATTTGACTATGCCTAGCACCATCGATGGCATTTAATATTACAAAAGAAAAGATGACAGAAGAATTGATGAAAACCCTAGCGATAATATATGAAAAGCCCTCTGCTTCAAATAAGGTATTTCTCATGAAGCATTCATTTAATATGAAAATGGAAAAAGGTGGATCTATTACAGATCATTTAAATGAGTTTAATACTATTACTAGTCATTTATCTTCTGTGGGTATCAATTTTGAAAAAGAAATTAGGGCTCTCTTGATTTTGTTTTCTTTGCCTGAAAGTTGGAATGGCTTGGTAATGGCTATGAGTAATTCCGTTCCTAGATCTAGTACCCTAAAATATGATGATGTGATCGATGTTATTTTAAGTGAGGAAACTCGTAGGAAAACCTCAGGTGGATCTACATCAGGAAGTGCTTTGAATGCACAAAGCAGGGGCAGAATAACTGAGAGAGGAAGTAATTCTAGAAATCATGGGAAATCAAGAGGAAAGTCAAAGGGGAGGAGGTCTCAATCAAGAGGACAAAACAACTGTTGGTACTGTGGGAAACTAGGGCACAAAAAGAAAGATTGTTGGAATTGAAAGAAAAATGAAGGATATAAATCAGATGGAGACAAGGAGGCAAGTGTGGTAAGTAACAAATCCAAAGAGGATGCTTTGCTTCTGTCTTTAGAAAGTGTTGATGATTCATGGGTATTAGATTTTGGTGCTTCATTTCATGCTACACCTATTAGAGGTTATTTCATTGATTATGTCCAAGGGGATTTTGGGTTTGTTTATTTGGGGGATAATGAACCCTGTCAAATTGTTGGAAAGGGAAAAATTAAGATTAAGTTGTAGAATGGGAATCATTGGCTACTACATGAGGTAAGACATGTTCCAAGGCTGAGTAGGAATTTCATTTCAATAGGGCAACTCAGTGATGAGGGTTGTGTAGTTACTTTTAATGATGAAAATTGGAAGGTTTCAAAAGGTTCCCTTGTAGTAGCAAAAGGTGTTAAAGTAAGCACCTTATATCTTTGTATAGGTCATATTGTTCCTTCTACTTTAATTGTTTCAAAGAAAAATGAATGTTTAGGAACAATTGCTGCAGTTGAGCAAGGAGAAAAAATATTTGCTGTAGATTCTGATATAGTGCTATGGCACAATAGACTTGGGCACATGAGTGAGAAAGGTATGAAAGTACTTCATTCAAAGAAAGTTTTACTAGGTTTGAAATGTGTTAATATGAATTTTTGTGAAAGTGTGTGTATGGAAAACAAAAGAGAGTGAGTTTTGCAAAGACTAGGAAGGAAAATAAAATGGAGAAATTAGAGCTTGTGCATACTAATGTATGGGGACTAGCTTAGGTATCTTCCCTTGGTGGATCTCATTACTATGTTACATTTATTGATGATGCAACTAGAAAAATATGAGTTTATTTCCATAGGAAGAAATCTGATGTATTTCAAACTTTTAAGAAGTGGAAATGTTTGGTTGAAAATGAGACTGGTAAGAAATTAAAATGTCTCAGATATGATAATGGTGGTGAGTATTGTAGTTACAAATTTGAAGATTATTGCTCCACTAATGGTATTCGTAGACAGAAAACTATTCCAAGGACTCTGTAGGAAAATGGAGTGGCTGAACGCATGAATAGAACTATAATGGAGCACGCAAGGAGCATGAGGTTGCATGTTGGGTTTCCCTTATACATGTGGGTGGAGGCTATCAATACTAATGTATATTTGATTAATAGAAGTCCCTCTACTCATTTGGGCTGTGAAATTCCAGAGGAGGCATGTATTGGTAAGAAGGTGAGTTATTCTTTTCTCAAAACCTTCGGTTGTGAAGCATTTGCTCACATAGATTCTGAAAATAGAACCAAGCCAGAAGCTAAGTCCAAGAAATGTGTATTTTTTGGATATGGCATTAATGAGTTTGGTTATAGGCTTTGGGATTTTGAAAATCATAAAATTGTAAGAAGCAAGGATGTCATATTCAATGAGAAAGTGTTGTACAAAGATTTTTCACAGCAACATGAGAAGAAAGAAGATGATTATGTAGTGCTCGATGATACTCCAAAAGCTTATGTTCTAGCCATTCCTCATGATGTGCAACAACCGCAACAAAAAATACCACACACATTGGTGAATGTTAAATGGTCAACAAGGCAAATTAGACCTCCACAAAGATTTTCTCCCTCTTTGTATTCTATTTTATTTACTGATGCTGGTGAACCTAAAAGTTATGATGAAGCTATGCAAGTGGATACTAAGATTCAATGGGAGTCTGCAATGAAAGATGAAATGGACTCTTTGCTGAAGAATAAGACATGGGATTTATGGAAGTTGCCTGCAGGTAAAAAGCCTTTACGAAATAAGTGGGTATACTGGTTAAAAGAAGAGGACGGAGGTAAGAAAAGATTTAAAGCCAGGTTAGTTGTAAAAGGATTTGCACAGAAAAGGGAATTGATTTTGATGAGATATTTTCTCCTATTGTTAAAATGACTTCTATTCATACTATTTTAAGTCTAGTTTATACTAAAGATTTGCATTTAGAGCAGCTAGATTTCAAAATAGCATTTCTTCATGGTGATTTGGATGAAGAGATATATATGGCTCAGCCATAGGGATTTGCGGTCAAAGGTAAGGAGAACTTAGTGTGCAAATTGAAAAAAAGTTTATATGGCTTGAAGCAAGTAGATCGGCAATGGTATTTGAAATTTGACAATTTTATGGATGACCATGGTTACAGTAGGTGTTATTTAGATCATTGTGTCTACTTTAAGAGGTTGGATGATGATAGCTACATTATTTTATGTTTATATGTTGATGATATGCTTGTAGCTGGGTCTAATGTGGATCACATTAAGGGTCTAAAAAGCCAATTAGCACATGCATTTGCTATGAAAGATTTGGGGGCAGAAAAAAAAATCCTTGGTATGAATATTTGCAGAGATAGGAAGAACAGAACATTGATGCTATCTCAGGCTGATTATGTTTAGAAGGTGTTGTAACATTTCTCTATGGAGAATGCTAAAGCTATCAACACACCTTTACCTAGTCATTTGAAATTTACTAAGGAGATGTATTCCAAGACACAAGAAGAGGAGGATAAGATGTCCAAGGTACCCTATACTTCAGCTGTAATAAGTTTGATGTATGCTATGGTATGTACTAGGCTAGATATTGCACATATAGTGGAAGTTGTTAGAAGGTATATGAGTCATCCAGGAATTGAACATTGGAATGCAATCAAATGGATTCTTAGATATTTGAGAGGCACATCCAATAAGTGTGTACACTTTGGGGAATCTACTACTGATTTATAGGGCTTTGTTGACTTAGATTTGGTAGGGGATATTGATACCAAGTGGAGTACTATAGGTTATGTCTTTACTGTTGGTGGGACAACCATGAGCTAGGTTTCTAGGTCACAAAAGGTTAATGCTTTATCCACTACAGAGGCAGAGTGTGTAGTTTCTATAGAGGCAACCAAGGAGATGATATGGCTTCAGTTCTTCTTGCAAGAATTGGGACATCCTCAAAATGATAATTATTTATTCATAGATCGTTAGAGTGCCAATCATGTTGCAAAGAATTCAACTCTACATTCAAAGACCAAACACATATTGTTGCAGCACCATTTCATTCGGTCAGTTTTGGAGGATGGACAATTAAAGCTAGAGAAGATACATACCAATGATAATCTAGCAGATATGTTGACAAAGGTAGTAACAAGAGAGAAGTTGAACTCCTCTTCAGCTTCGGCTGGTTTTCTAGACTAAACATGAATAAAAGAACAACAAAGTCCAAGGTGGTTTGATCCAGTGGGAGCCTCATGTGGTAGTGGTATTGCTATAGGATTGGTCTTCAAGTGGGAGATTTTTGTTTAGTGTGGAGCCTAATTAGTCCCCAAGTGGGAGATTGTCAGTTTGTGGTGATTAATCAAGAAAGTACTGCACATACTTCATAAATTCTTTGGAATTTTTTTTTGGGCTGTGGCCAACTTTGTGGCCAACATATGGCCAACATGTTGTAATCCCAAAGCAGCATAAAATACTTGCATAAAAGGGCTTAGGGTTAGGTATTTTTCATTATGTTGTGATGAAAAATTAGTTCTTGTGGCAGTATAGAGCTATAAGGTATTACGGATTGTAATAAGGTTGTATTCACTAGATCATAATAATATCGGACTGGCTATTTGGTAGACGTAGCCTAGGGATTGGGTGAACCACATTAAATCTTGGTGCCTTGTGTTCTTTTATGTGTGATCTATTTATTTTTGTTATTGGTTATATTTGCATGTAATTGTTATTTTTGTCTGTGGTTTAATCCTAACACTTAGCATGTAAAGGGTGTTCCATATATTAGCAATACCAAAAAACCAAGGCCATACAACAACTTGAACATGGGTTCCATAGTTCTATCCAAATAATACAACACTTAACATTAATCCATACAACTTCAAACTTGACTTAATGCTCCAAAAATGGTGGATCCTTACAAACAAAGTTGAATAGCATAATAAGGGATAAAATATGTCAGGAAGACCCAAGAATCAAGACCAAACAACATGTTCAACATGGGTTTCATGGCACTATTTGAGAATGCAACAATTAAGGCTATTAGCCCATCCAAGACAAAATGTGAAATAATTATAAAAACTTCCAAAGGAGCTCCCTAACTAGTTGGCATTCTAGATACCCTTTATGGATTTTGTTAAACCTTCAAAAGGACAAGTGTTGGAACCAAATATAAGTCCTCAAAAACTAAACTGTCATACGGGCCTTCCAAACTCCAATAAGCACCTTAACTTGCTTTCAACCTCCATATAGTGGTGCAGAGCACATAACAATTATTTTTGTTTTGTTCAATGTAATAAGGCCTTAGGATTGATTAAGAAAATCTCCTCAAGGCCATCCGCCCATGTAATGGATACAAGACCCCAAGGTGTTAATATGAACCTAGGCATCATATGGTCCAAAAGGTAGAATTTTGGTTTATTTTATGTTTGTTAGGATATTTTAGGTGTTTTGAGTCTTAGAATAACATTTAGGAATGGTTAGAATTGAATTAGGATGAAGGTTTGTCGAAATGGCAAAAATTGCAAAAGTTAGATTAGCAACTTTTGCAATAATTTGACAACTTTTTCAAAAAACCACTCCCAATGGCTAAAACTACCATGGGGTGGTTCTACCCATTTGTAATGGACTATAAAGGCTCTATAAACTTGAGGGGAGAGATAACATGAACAAATATATGTACTTTCTCTTTAGAATCAATAAAATCTTCTATTTTTGGACTATTTTGACTGGTTTTTCTGTATAGTATTGCCTACAGTGATTGGGAAGTCAAAAATTTTGTGCTGATTTGATAGCCCTGCTTATTTATAAAGTTTTGGTTTTGATTTTAAGTGTTCATCAGTCAAGATAATCAAGTTATTGGTTTTTCTTAGTCACTTCCCTATGAAACCCTCAAAACAAGGGTTTGGCCAAAGAAATGGCCTTAACTTGAAACTCCATTGTTGGAAATTGTTCCAAATTTGTATGGAGAAAGTTAGGGCAATACATTATCATATTTTAAAGGTCTTGAGATGGGAGGCTACAACAGAGACTTATGGGAGTAAGCGCTAGGTCTAATATTACCCATGTAGTAGACCTTGTTTGTGCAATTTGGTTGAATAATTTGAAGAAAAGGAGTTGAGGACTTGGTGAATTAGCAAAACACTTTTATCTAGGTTAGGAGAACACTCTAGAGTTGGAAGATTGATTCCATGAACCCATTTCTCGGCCACTACCTTGTAGACCATGCCTAAAGTTGCTAATTAGGCCTGGGTGCATATTTTGGGGTTAAGGCATGCTGGAGTGGAGTGAAGTTTTTAAACTTTGGAGTCTTTTAATCCTTGGAAAAGGGTATCTATAACTATACTTTGTTGGGTAGGTTCTTTGGAAGCATTTTGAGTTATTGCTGAAAAACTGAAGTAGGACGCTTAACTGCCTAGTAGGTCAAATACTGCATTTTGTTTTGTGGGTTGTTTGCAGTAGGTCTAATTAGTGATTTGAATTATTTTGGTAATGTTAAGGTTGCCTCAAACCATCATTGGTGTTAGAAAGCTTGGGAACACCATAAACCCACTTTTGCCAAGTTAGGGGGTAGTAGGCTATTGTTGATCGAAGTAGTAAGAAGTTGGATTCTTTTCTTCTTTGGAGAGTTGGGTTTGTAAACCTATTAGAAAGTTGTAATATTAGAGTAGTATCCATTTGGAAGTGAGTCATAGCCTTTTCTTTACCCTTGTGGTGTTTGGAGGTTTGGGGGATGGAAGGTTGATTGTTTGGTGCTTCGTTGTGCTTACTCTGCATCAAACAACAACTAGGCCTTCTTCCAAGGTTAATGACTGATCCACTGGACACTCTATCTCTAAGTGGACTCCACTTTAGAAGCCCAACCCTCAAACCTAGGGTGCTCAAACAACTTGGACCAACCACAACACTTAGGGACTCCCTATAAGCTTAAAATGAAAAATACTTCTTAAATGGTTTCAACACTCAACTTTTTTGATGGAAATGGTTTTTTATAGAGTCAAACTAATAAGAAAACCCCAATTTTGAAGTTTCTCACACGCAATCAAATTGCAAAAACTATTACCAACACTTCTTATTAGGACAATTCAAAGTTTCAATGTTCAAACTCCCAAACCATACAAAGGGCCATCTAATGTTTTTACATCACTAAACACCCTTTAACCACTCCTAAGAGATTCTAGAAGATCAATCACAAACTCTACTCCAGCATCAAGTTATGCCCAGTTTGTGTCACAGTCCTAAATGACCAGTTTAGGCTAGGTTACAAGGAAAACATAAAAAAATAGGTTAATAGACCTGGTTCAACCCCTTGGATCTCTTCCACACCTTGAATTTTTTCTTCTACATCCTTCACCTAGGTCAAATCAATCAACTTGGGAGTTTGATCCTTCTTTTTCCTTCAAAACTAGACTAGACATAAGACTATGTTCAGTCTAGGGCTTGCTGGTAAAAATAGGTACCCTACTCCTACAACCCTGAAAATTTACCATCTTAAAGACCCCTCTCCTAACTTTCATTCCACAAAGTGGCATTGAAATCCCACAGTGGGTTTGCAAGTTAGGAGGCCATCTTGCTAAAACCTTTAGATTTAGGGTAAATCTAGGTAACTTCACAAAATCTACTATAACTTTTGTTCTAGATAAGATAAAAAATTCAAACCAAATGAAATGGAATCCTCACTAAATCCTCTATCCAATCATATAAAACTTTTACCCTACCACTTCGTACAAGACATACAATATTGAAACAATAGAGAAAAGGTAGAAATTATTAGTTTTATTCAATGTTTTTAGTTCACCCATCCATACAATGGGTTTCTCCTCTTGTGGAAACCTTAAATAGATGTCCTCCAAATGTTACAACCAATTATCAACACTAACACTAATAAAAAAGAACACTAAAATATTAAACTCAATCATAAAAAAAGATAGATTATTATACTCAAACTCATGAAAAACACTAGGTCATTGGTCAAATTGATCACGTATAAGTATGGATATCTAGTATGGTTGGATAGCTTTTTGAATCTTCTTTTTGTTTAACTTTGAATGAGGTTCTAATTTTCTCTACAAATCAAGATATTCCCATTTTACTAACTACAATCCCCATTTTGTGCCATTACCTAGAGTTTCATGTATTTTCCCTCATATCTTGAGATTCCACCATGGGAAATTAATGACCCTTGGTGGAATCCAAGTTAGGACAATGTATTTTATGTTCCTTTTGGTTTTAAGTCAAAAGAATGAGGCTGGAGAGAAAAACTTGATGCCCTAGGCATGCAAGATCCATGTGCATGCTAGAAATTCGTAGCAACATCTTCCATAACTCACTATAGAGAAGGTTTCAAGGCTTGAAAATTGGTATGTGATCATCCAACATGATCCCCCTCATGTAAAAATTTATAGAGTTTGTGAAGCATGATCCATTTTCAAGGCTACAAGCCTAGTCTTGAGTTTGTGAAGCAACTGGCCAATGAAAGTTGCATAGTTTGAATCTAATGTTGGATTCATGTTATTTTGGACCCAAATAGACCCTTTTCATGCTTGGAAGTTACCCCTGGTCATTATTTGTATTTGTGGGGTTTTGTGTCAAATAAGCCTTGTGATGCCCTTAAGAGCAACTAGTGATTAGTTGTCTTTGTGATAGGTTTTCCTTGTGATTGGGGATTCCTAGGAGTGGCTGGGTTTATTAGAAGGTTATAAAGGTCCTTAGGGTCATTAGGTTAAATTTTAGTCATCTAGGAGTTAAGATGTCAAAAATTGCAAAAAATTGCAAAAGTTGTCAAAGCAAAATTGCAAAAATGCTGACAACTTTGTAGGAGTTTGGGAATTGGTGAAGGGCTGAGCATTTGGAAATAAGTCATTTTACTATTTCCAAACCTTTTCCAAGTTTTAGAATTGGAATCAAGTGAAAAATGTAAAAATTGCACTTTTTGTGCAAAGTTGCATTGTTGAAAGTTGTAAAAGTTTCTCAAATTTGCAACTTATTGGAAAAAGGGTCATGGGATTGAACTGTCTGCTCCATTAGCTCTGGGTGGTTGGGTAAACCCTATCTCCAATCTTGTCTCATCCTATTCAGTGCTTGAACATTCTAAAGAATGCTAAACCGGAACGTCTGTAAGGGTCACTAAATGCCATAGAGTTGCAATCTTTGACAAGGCATATCCCAGAGCTCGTGCGAGGTATGGATGCAATTCTAGTTCCTATAGGACCATGTTATAGAGACCTACACTAACCTCCTTCTCTTTTTGGAGATCATACTCTATTTTGATTTTATGATGCCATCTCAGGTGATGCTGAAACTTGTTGTGTTGGCCAGTACAAAGTTTCCAACTACTAGATCTCTCTCACCTTTCATCATGAGATCGAATTGTCTACTTCATTAGCTCTAGGTGGCTAGGACAACCCTATCCCCAACTTTGTCCCATTGTGCTGAGCACTTGAACATTCTTGGGCATGCTAAACTGAAATGTCCCTAAGGGTCACTAAATGCCATAGGGCTAAAATCTTTGATGGGGCATATCTTGGAGCTCATGTGAGGTATGTATGTGATTCTAGTTCCTATAGGACCATGTTGTGAAGACATACAATAACCTCTCTCAAGTTTTAGAGATCATACTCTATTTTGATTCTGCAATGCCATCTCAGGTGATGCTAAAACTTGTAGTGTTGGCTAGTACAAAGTTACCAACTACCAAATCTCTCTCACCTTTCGTCATGGGATCAAATTGTCTACTATGTTAGCTCCAAGTGGTCAGGTAAACTCTATCCCCAACCTTGTCCCATCTTGTTGAGCACTTGAACATTCTTGGGCACACCAAACCGGAACATACCTAAGGGTCACTAAATGCTATAGGGATGTGATCTTTGATGAGGCATATCTTAGAGCTCATGTGAGGTATGAATGCAATTATAGTTCCTATAGGACTGTGTTGTGGAGACTTACAATAACCTCTCTTTCTTTTTAGAGATCATACTCTGTTTTGATTTTGCGATGCCATCTTGGGTGATGCTGAAACTTGTAGTGTTGGCTAGTACAAAGTTACCAACTACCAAATCTCTCTCACCTTTCGTCATGGGATCAAACTGTCTGCTTTATTAGCTTCAAGTGATTGGGTAAACCCTATCCCCAACCTTGTCTCATCCTGTTCAGCACTTGAATGTTCTCGGGCATGCTGAACCAGAACATCCCTAGGGGTCACTAAATGCTATATAGCTGCAATCTTTGACGAGGCATATCTCAGAGCTCGTGTGAGGTATGGATGAAATTCTAGTTCCTATAGGACCATGTTGTAGATACCTACACTAAGCTCTCTCACTTTTTGGAGATCATACTCCATTTTGATTTTGCGATGCCATCTTGAGTGATGTTGAAACTTGTAGTGTTGGCTAGTACAAAGTTGCCAACTACCAAATCTCTCTCACCTTTAATTGTGGGATCAAACTGTCTACTCCATTAGCTTCAGGTGGCTAAGTAAACCCTATCCCCAACTTTATCTCATCCTATTTATTGCTCAAGCATTCTTGGGCACGCTGAACTAGAATGTCCCTAAGGGTCACTAAATGCCATAGAGCTGTGATCTTTGATGGGGCATATCTTAGAGCTCGTACAAGGTATGGAGGCAATTCTAGTTCCTATAGGACCATGTTGTAGAGTCCTACACTAAATTCTCTCTCTTTTTGGAGATCATACTCCATTTTGATTTTGCAACACCATCTCAGGTGATGCTGAAACTTGTAGTGTTGGCTAGTACAAAGTTGCCAACTGCCAAATCTCTCTCACCTTTTATTGTGGGATTGAATTGTCTACTTCATTAGCTTTGGGTGGCCGAGTAAACCCTATCCCCAACCTTGTCTCATCCTATTTAGTGCTTGAAAATTCTCGGGCATGCTGAACCGGAACGTCCCTAAGGGTCACTAAATGCCATAGAACTATGATCTTTGACAAGGCATATCTTGGAGGTCGTGTGAGGTATAGATGTGATTCTAGTTCTTATAGGACCGTGTTGCAGAGACCTACACTAACCTCTCTCACTTTTTGGAGATCATAATCCATTTTGATTTTGCAATGCCATCTCGGGTGATGTTGAAACTTGTAGTGTTGGCCAGTACAAAGTTGCCAACTGCCATATCTCTCTCACCTTTCATTGTGTGATTGAATTGTCTGCTTTATTACCTCCAGGTGATCGGGTAAACCCTATCAAAATGAATAGTTTTAAGGTTAACGATTAGAACAATACAAATAGTTTAAAATGTTCATGGATATGTGAGATTGGATATGTGGTGCAAGATGAGTATAGGCCTTATTTCTATAATTGCAACAATTTATGTAATTATTTGAGTAAGTTATAGATGTTTTAGTAAAGACTAGATGTAGGCTAGTGATAGAGAAATATGTTAAGTATTGTCATTGTATTTTGGTTATAACTTGTTGGTGACCTAGAATTAAGGTTTGGGAGCATAAATCATGGTAGAAGAATTGGAATAGTGCATGCTTTGGGATTTGCAATTTATTTGATTTGTGTTGTGATGATTGCTAGGGTGTGGCATACAGATTATTGCTTCTAGGAGCTGAGGGGATGGTGTAGTGTATTGTTTGGATTGGTGAGTGTTAATTGATAAGTAGGAATCCAATGAGTCCTAAGTGTTCTATTCATTCTCATGAGAGATGGGTTCATGCAAACTGCTACTCATGCAACATGGGTCAATGAATTTGACTTAGAAACAACATAGTTGAATCTTGATAGAAATGTCACAATTTGACATGTTGTGAAATATATATGCTACTTATCAATTAACAAGCTTAAGGGGATTACTAATGGATGGTTCATAAGGCACAACACTTGATGAAGCTTTTACAAATGGAGTTGCAAGAAGAGTGGTTTTAACCATGGGGGAAACTTTTTACTTAAGTGCACTTGAGTTGGAGTAGTACTAGGATGGGTGACCTCCTAAGAAGTATTCATACTTCACCTCTCTAAGAATCAATTAGATTCAATGAGTGCTAAGTGTTGTATTCATTATCATGAGAGATCAGTTCGTGTAAACCACTACTCATGAAACATGGGTCAATGAATTTGTCTCAAATACTACACTGTTGAATTTTGATAGCAATATCACAATTTGACTTCTTGTAGAAATTTCTCCTACTCATCAATCAATGAGTAATTATAATGAATGGTTCATAAGGCACAACACTTGGTGAAGGTTTTGCAAATTGTGTTGGAAGAGGAGTGGGTTTAACCATAGAGGAAACTTTATAGTTAAGTATGCTCAAGTGAGAATAGTACTGGGGTGGGTGAAATCTTAGGAAGTCCATGTACCTCAACTCTATGAGAATCACCTAAATCCAATGAGTGCTAAGTGTTCTATTTACTCTCATGAGAGATGGGTTCTTGTGTCCCACTACTCGTGAAACATGGGATAATGAGATTGACTAAAAAATTACACACTTGAATTCCATTAGTACTATCACAATTTGACTTTTGAAAAAAGATCTAAGCTTACTTATCAATAAAAAAATTTTCTAGACCATTTGACCTATCCTAGCATATACATAGATATCTAGTCTCCATGGTGATAGATTGATTGACTTGTGAGGTGCACATATACATGTGAGTGCCCATTACAATTGGTATTCTATGATGGAAGATCTAACATATGGAATCAATGAAACCTTGAGAATCCTATTAGGCTTTACATCATAACTAAACCTTGAGAATACTATTAGGCTCTACATCATAATTAAACCTTGAGAATCCTATTCTGGCTCTACATCACTATCTATCTCTGTCATGTGACAATCCTTCACTGTTTTGAGGCCAATTAATGGATTTACCCCTCCCACTATCTGTGATGTAGATGTAACCCATGGGAGAGGGTGTTATAGTTGTAATGAATGTATATATGATGATTTTATGTTTAGGATAAGAGTTTTGACAGAGAGAAAGAACCAAAGATTGGCTGGGTAGTGAAGAGCATGGGCATGGGTGACTACCCCAAGTAGAGAAGTACGAGTTTTATCCGAACAAGGATAATTTTAATATTTTATATCATCTATTGGGATTATTTTAATTATGTTTGATCCATTTACAAGATCTAGAAAGATTGGGAGATGAGTTTTTGGGAAAGCCCTAGGGTAAAGGGCCTAGAAGTGAGGGTTTGGTGAAAGGGGATGTAAAAATGCTAGAGTGACCAAAAAAAAATTGAAATCCTTTTGTTTGAGTCATATTAAAAGACTATTTTTGGTTGTTAAGGTTCCAAAAAATAAGGGGATATGAGTTTCTTTGTAAATGACCACTAATTAGGCCTAGTTGTGTAACTAAGATAGCAAGATTTGAAAGATACTTTCCAAAAAAACTATAGTTGAAATTTTGGTATGTTTTAGACGAGGATAAAGGTTATCTGGAACACCAAAGGGTTTGTGAAGGTCAATGGAAAAGTTCTGAGAAAATTGAGAATTACTATCTCGCAAGGGCTAGTTGAGTCAAACCTAGAATAGGCAAAATTGGTAAAGTGTAAGAGATGAGTTGCTGAGAGGTTTTAAGGAGTTGGAAAATGTTATATGGGATGTGTTGAGATGATCCAAGGTGTTGGGGTCATGGTGTGAAGCCTAAGATGGGTTTTGGTATGTTGGAGGCACCAGGGTACACTAGGTGCATAGGTAGCAACGTGGGTGTTTTGAATACAAACTAAAGAACTAAGTTATAACCTCTTATATATGGTTGTGGAAAGGCATTATAAAGTCAAAGAACTCCTCTTGAACCCTAGTAGAGTTAGATTCCTTGGGTAGATTCCAAGAGTAGAAAGGAATCCCAGAGTTGAGTTGTGATTCCTAAGGTAATAGTGGGAGGCTCTACATCAGGTGCAAGGCTTAGGATCTCTTCTAGGGACTATTTAAACACCAAATCCACCTTTACCTATGAAGGTGGTATGATGTAGAGTCCTTGAAAATTCTTCATGAAGACCTTGAGTGCCTTGAGTACCCTGCACCATATATATATAAGTTATTTAAAAAGTAAAATAGACTAGTAGTAAATTTAACTTGCTTGTAAGTTTTGTGGCCTATCTACACCTAAATAATCAAAGGCATCACAAGTCTCAATTTAAATAACCACAATTTTACAAGAAATCCATCCAGTAATCTAAGAAATCTAGAGAGTAATTCTTCCTTGTATCCCCCTAACAAGGAACCTAAGAGATCACATAACTAATAAGGGGAAAAGTGGAATAAATTTTATTCTATTTTTAACACAAAATTGAAGCACATACATTTCATTTTCAATTCTTCTAACATTAAATATTTTGATATATCTCATTGATTAAATATATGAATAATGTTATACTAACTCAACAACCAAGTTCTTATAGGTTCCCAAACATCACTACTAGAAATGCATACATAAGTTCCCATAAGTAAAAACCATCATAAATATATGAACAAGATTTCATTATAAATAATTGAATCCATTATTAAAATTAGATAGCATAAAAATCACATAAGCATACCAAGGACAATCATCTTGATATACCCATTCTTCTTTATTGCAACTAAGCATGTGTACATATACATATTACAAGGAGCAAGTAATCATTATATATCATGTTTTCATATACTTCTAACATTTTTCTCCTCCAACATGATCTCTATACAAAATGGATACATAAGTATTATATCATAGTCATGATACAAAAATATGATGTTGCAACATCTAGTCACACACAAAAAAAGATGCAAAATAGGAATGTGTAAAGAAAGATCATCCAAGGCTCTTGAAAAAGTCTAGAAAAATACTCAATGGATAAAAGAATTTCCACCCAACCATGGAAACTTACTACCCTGATCCCCTAAGCTAGGAGATAACACAAGGCCCCACACCAAGTTCAAACATAAGCAAGGGGATAAAATATCTATTTTAACACTGATAAAGTTTATTGCTTAGCAATATTATATCAAAAATTCAAACTGATTAGGTATTGAATTATACTTGATAAATAAATGATAGAGAAGGAAAACTTTAAACATGAACAAGATCATAAATCATATGACGATGAAATATTGGAAATGATAAAATTCTACTTAAACAGTGATAAAGTTTATTGTTAATCAATATTCTATCAAAGTTTTGAATTGATTAGGTATTAAATTTAATGTCATACATGAACAAACATATAATATAAAATGATATCCAATAATGTCATGTACATTAACAAACACATAATATATATGATAACCAATAATTTTGTACATGAACAAACATATCATATATTAACCAATAATGTCATGCATCAAATAAATTTCATACATAAAATATAAAATGTCATATATACATCAAATATATATTGAATATGTCCACTTACATAAAATCCAACATATATGTCCGCTGATGTCTAGACATGTACATGTCTATCAACTATATCTTCTCCCTCCCATGAGGGGAATGCAAGAAATATCTAGATGCCATCAGTCATCATGTGGAGGGAGATGGTGGAAATGATGGGGTCCTCCTCACATACTCACTTGTCCTCTTGTTGAGGCTCTTCTCTAACTCGAGCTGATACAAACAAAGTAGAAATGAATGAATAATTATTATACATTGAAATCAAATATATGTACACACAAAATTAATTATTTTCTTACCACCATCATATAGTCACTTTGCAAGTCCACCTCGAATGCTCATGGACGATCAAGTGTGACAAGACCCTACAACAATTGAATCAATATAATCACTTATAAATAAAATTAGAAATTTTGATACTAACTATTATAAACAACAACTAAAACCAAGAAAATTCTTTCATACCTCAGTCAATGGCTGTGAACTAGCCATAGCTGCAGCCACTCCATGATCAACGAACTGTCAGAGATGAGGAGGAGTGTCTGATGTCATGAGCTACATGTCATACAATACACATTACATGTAACATGAAACATGAAACAAATATAATCAAATGAATTAAATTAACATGAAACAAATGTACCTCTACGAAGCTCATATGATGTCTATGCTTTGAGTCTATAGTAAATGTTGATGGTCCTGTAGAGAACTGATGCACATGCATAATTTTTTTTGTCAATATTTAATATGATTACTTAATAAATATATGTATTAATTTAAATGATTAAATCGATACATACCTATAGACTTTTGGACAAGGCAAAAAATTGGGCCAAGGGATCGCTACTAGGCTCGCCAACACTCTGACCCTAAATTTTGAACAATGTCAATAGATGCTAATTAAGTAATCATTCAGTATACATATGAAATGTGATCAAATTAGTAAATTATAATTTTAATTTACCTCTATGTCAATGCCAAATGTGTCATTTAGGAACTGATTAGTAATGAGCCCATCATCCACACCATCTCTAGCATGAGTGCCAAAAATAAGGATCCGCATGATGTGCACATGTGACCATGGTGTACTAAAGGCTCCCCCTCAACTAATGGACTCATGCAATGGATGAGGCTTTGTGTCAAAGCATTAATGGTCCCTATAGTGTTGGCCTCTACATGTTCCTTCACAATTGAAAGAATAGTCAAATGCTCATCCTATGGCTTGACCACAGGTGCCCTAACTACATTAGGGTCACAACATGCCCCTGGCCTCTCAAATGATGACCCTCCACCTCTACCTTGGGAGTCTAATATATTAAAATAATTAGGGATCTCCCCAAGGACAAACTCATAATACAATTTCTTTAAAAAATACATGGGGACCTCATGATTTTTGTAAGGAGGGGCATCAAAAACCATTCACCATCTACCCCAAAAAATATTTCTAATAGCATCATGTATGCACCAATGGATGGGGAACTATTTAATACCCTCTCCAACAATATTTTGTTCACCAGATTTTCTAAATAATGCACATATTCTACCTTTTGGTATTTCTTTTCTTTTAACATCTTGATATGACAATTTATTTGCATAAAATCTTTTTTCTTCATCCCTCTTAACCCGCCAAACATCTAATGGACCACTAACTAAAGCTATCTGGGTCTTAATGGATTCGAGGGACAATGCCAATTGAGCCCTCATTGGATTGGTTTGTCTAGATTCTTTCAATTGACCAATGAGTCCTTCTAATTCTATTTTGCTTCTTTCTATTTCATTTATTATATTTTCTTGTGTGCCAGGCAGAGGTCTTACAATTGGTTTAGGTTGCAAAAAATTTTTTTGGTTTTGATTTTCTTGAGGGTTTTGAGCTTGTTGGGGATTTTCCAGTTGATTATTGACATTTCCTAATAAAAAATCAATTTAAATCTAAATAAATAAACAAATCTAAAGAAAAATTGTAAAAACCCTACAAAACAATACAAAAAATATATCAAACAATGTAAAATGAAATTTAGATCACATATGGCATGCTTGTGATCTCCTATTTCACCGGTGAGGAGGTATATTGGCAAGGCAAGTGGTGAAAACTTTGAATTTCTCCAATTTGCATACGTGCATCTGTGAGGAGAGGGCAAAAACAAGAGTTAAAATGAATGGGATACGAGTATGTAGCCAATTTATAAGATTTTTATTTTTTAAAAGTGTGTAGGTGCTATAGCATATACACACTATAGTGTGTATGTTTGTTTGCACTATAGTGCATATGTGCTATTGAGAATTGAAAAAAAAAAGGTTGTCACCTTTTTGGAACCACAACTTGGTGCACATACGCACATATTTTCCTAGCCTACCTATCAATTTAAGAGTCTCTTTTTTTATGAGCTCAATGGGTAGATTAGAAAAACTAACATCTTAATCTACTATAAAGAAAATTGGATTATTTGGGTTAAAGAAAGGTTTCCAACCAAGGACTCTAAAATATTTAACTTTTAAAACAAATCTTTTTTCAAAGAGTGAGTGCACCAAGATGGAGTACAAAAAGGGGGGTATAAGTGGACACCTTTTTTCTTGAAATCAAGTTGATTTGAACTTGGACAAGATGTTTGAGGGTCCCACTCAAAATGACAAGATGTGTAAAATATTTAAATTTTAGTACTCTGAATCTAATTTTTAAACTACACAAATACATAAGATTAGGTGGGTCATACCCTACGCACATGAAAAATAGTTCATGGCTTCTTTTATAGAAATTATAACATAGTTGTTTTCGTGTGCAACACAAAAGACATAGTTATACTAACTATTTTGAATATACCTTTGGTAGGATGATAGTTAAGAGTCATATCTAGAAGTTGTATATTTTTTTTGTAATTTTTTGATGAGTATTTTATTTTTTAAGAATTATTGAATTGACTGTATCTTGGAAATTTGGTACCTATTTTTGTATTGAGCATAACTTGCACCAAAACAATAAAAAAAAAGAAACTCTAAAAAAAATATGTATAGAATCAAGAGCAATAATATATAGTTTATTTTGAATTTGTTTAGGTCTATCAAAAGTTATTAAAAAAATGGTAGACATATGTTTGTCAGGAATGCCAAGGCATTAATAAAAGTAATTAAAGTTTACCATGTTAATGTTGTTTGAAAATAGAAAAAATCATATCGTTAGAAAGATAAGCATACATGTAAAATTACAATGGTAATTTTAGAGATACCCACTTCACCATTTGCAAACCTGATGAAGGAAAAGATGAGAATTCATCTAAGAAGATGAAAAAAACATCTCAAGGAAAAAGAAATGGAGGGAAAAAATCTCCCAAGCCTTTGGGTCATTTCCCTAATATATCACCAAGTCATAAGCCAATTAGATTTCTAGGATTCAAATAACTTGATCAGGTTATGAAAATGAAAAATCACATTTGAAACCCGACTGGGTTATGAAACTTGATCGACTTTTGAAGAACTAAAAGTAGGCTTTACTCTGGAGGCCATAACTTTCACATACAAAGTTGTAACACCTCGCCAAGGGATCCAAAAGAATTAACCTAAAGTTTTACTAGGTTTGCTAAATTTTTTTTTTTTTTTCAACAAGAAAGTATAACATACACATCAAACACATAGTAGCGGAAGCAATAACATGTAATCATCAACAAACATACATAACAAATTACATTCCTTAAGGATCCCAAGACGTTGAGTCGCATTTAAATTTAATTAATTCTAAGTCTAACAACTACCACATCCACATGAAAGAATAATAAGAAAGTCCAATGTCCATTTAATATACATTTGTTCTGAATGCCTCTTGGCAAATTAATTCGGAATGCGCAATCAACCACTGTACATGTCATAGGGTATGAAAGGCTAAAAGAATATACATAAGTAGAAATAAAGATACATCATCCTCCAAGAATCCATGATACAAAGTACAATAAAATAAATGAAACCATATACCATACATGATACATCCATCCATCATAAAAGATATAAACATCCAACATAAAATACAACTATCCATCTATCATAAAACACAACTAATCTAAGTGCGTGGTTCCTCCCAACCATCAATAGCATCATTAGACCATCATGAGTCCTAGCCATCCCCCACACATAACATCCCAAATCACCAAAGAGATCATAGGTACTATAGTAATAGGGACATCACTCCTAAAACATACTACATCATATGCATAAAGAAATATAACATACTAGAATAAAGCATAGTAAACAACATCATCTATACATGATAAAAAAGCATACCAAGAAGCTACAACCATGGTAGCAATAGACGGATCTCAAATGGTAAGAGTGAAAAGCACTACCACCCGACCACATGGAACCTAAATGGTCCACTCCCACCACGCTGAGGAGATAGTCTCAAGTCCCAAATAGGATATCAAATCACATAATCAAAAGTACTCTCTAAGTCTAGGAAATCTTAAAAGTATACTAACTCAAAGGTTCCAACACATAGATCGACATCTAGACCCAGAGGCACCACACAGACACATAGGAAACCTACTATGCAAGTGGGAAAGTGTCATCATATGAATAACGTTGGAAGTTACCTGAGCAATCCCCTAGGAATCTCAGGTCCCCTGTATTCCTGCGGCCACTAGTATCCTCTCGTACTGATGAGGCATACTACGAAATGCAAGGTCGTAACCAAGCATTCTCTCTACCCCATCCTAGCCTGTACTAGCACTCGAGGCATGGGAGAGAACATACAATTATCTTATTAGGTTCATTTTAATCCCCATTTAGAGTAAATGTTTTCACTTATTAAAACAACTTACAATGAGTTACCCTGGAAGCCACTTAGGGCCCCGACCCCCATTGTAAGCCACTTTCTGACACTACACATAGATAACCTACCCTAGGCTCATGAAATCACAAATCTTGAAATTACCTCAGCCCTATACAAGCGACTGGAAAGCATCACAAGTATAATCCACAATAACCACATCAGTTCTCCACGAGCAACTGGAAAGTATCAAATAATAATCATAATGATCACAACAGTTCTCTATCAGCAAATGAAGGCATCCATGATAAATAACAATATCCAATGGTTCTCCAACGAGCAACCAGAAAGTATCCCAATAATAAATCACAATACTGATCGAAGACTCCAAAATGGTCAAGTCAAACATGTTACAACATGACATCATCAAGAACAAATCATACACTTCAGTCCTCCCAAAGCGACTGGAAAGAAAATCAAATATAACTGATCGATGACTCAAAAATGGTTAAGTCACGTAACTCAATACATACATCTCAGCTTCACACAAGGAAACTGGAAAGCAATAACAATCAATAATCCACACACATCATAGAGCATGCCATCGTATTACCATGGTTGGGTTAAAAAGATCAAGAACAAATCATCATAACATCACATTCATATAACTCCCAAACCTCTGGTAAACAACCTAAATTGGTCAAAGCTAAGTCAACCCCAAAACATAAATAGTACATGAAAACATCATAATCTCACAATTTGGTTTGATTCAAAAACACATAGTTTTGAGTTTAACAATAAGGTTTAAGTTTTCCAGTGTTTGTGTTCAAGTAATAGTCTCATAGTTCAATTTGATTGATAATATATTGTTGAGTTAATGTGAGGTTTCCATTTCTAGTTGAACATATGTTTTAAACAGACAGAATCCATGGTTTACCCTTACAAATTATCCCATTCCTATATCCAAATGAAACACACAATTACCCCTAATTGATTATAGTAAATTTTTCCAAAAATAGTCAAAGGTAATAATTTATTTAAATTATTAAATAATAATTAAACAAATTAAAACTTCATTTTACAACATCCTTTATTAATTAACCTTAATTAAACTAAATTTAATTAAGTTAATTATTAAATATAAAACTATATCAATATTATTTAATTAATTAATAATATGTATTAATAAAATTTATTAACAATATTAATAATTAATAATTTAAATTCATTATAAATTAAATTTAATAACATTAATAATTAATTATTTAAATTAAATACAATTTAAATAAGATTAACATTTAACAAATTATATTAAATATAATTTATTTTTGTAAATTAATAATAAAAAAAATCATAATAATTTTTTTTTATAAAAACAAACAATGTATATTTGAAAAGCCCATCAGCTTTTTAATAAAATCCCATCAGCTTTTTAATGAAAGTCGTGCGGCCTTCTGCATCCGTAGACGGCCTGCTATCGTAGGTAGTAGTTATTACTGCTGTCGTGTACAACAGTACGTTTGCGTACGCAGAGTACAGTATGCCGTGGGGAAGGTAAGAAGTGGGATGGGGGGGTTGGTGGCCCCCACCCTCCCAATCAATTTTATTTTTATTTTTATATTTTTAATTTTGTTTTGCTTTTAAAATTTTATTTTGTATTTTTTTTTTATAAAATAATACCCCTCACAATATATATATATATATATATATATATATATATATATATATATAAGAACATTTGTAACCATAGTCTGATAGGAGAAATACAGACAACCATACAAATTTCCAACTTAGAATATTCAATTTTCAATTTCAATTCTTTCCCAAGTTATCTGATAGGAAGATTCGATTAACCGTTTTAATTTCTAAGTTAAATTTTCTTTTAAATCTCAAACCCTCCCAGAAAAAATACAATTTTCTTTTACCTATGGAAGAGTTTTTCAAATTAATTTATTTTCTTTCAACCATAATATAAGATGGGATATAATACAGACATCATAGATTTAGAACAAGAGAGCAAAAGATTCATGCAACGAAATTCAGAGAATCAATTTCAACAATCACAAAGAGGATAGGATTATCTAATTGCATAATTCGACCAATGATCAAAACACAAGACCGTACCTGAACCTGATGCTAACACACAACCACCCAAATATTGTGAGAAGATTCGCTTCTTTCCAAAAACTTCTCTCTGTAAATTTTTCCAAATTCCCTTCCAAAATTCACTTCCAAAATTCTCATCCAAATTCCTGTCTCTAAAATTCCTTCCCAAAATTCGTGTCTAAAATTCATCTCCAAATTTCATCCCCCTCAAAAATGAACCCCAAAGTTGTGATAAGGAGTTTTCTCCTCAAATCAGGGCACTAGTTGTGCGTTCACCCGAGAGGACTCCTTGCTCACCAGTCTCAAACTCCAAATTAACTTTTATTAATCTTTGCTTTAACTTGCATTTATCTTTTTCATGCACGTTAGAAGAATTAATAAATAACTTTATTTAATTTTCCTCTTGACTTCTATTTTTAATCTTTATTACTTTTAATCCCATGCGCACTTTATGAAATTAAAGTAACATTATTATTTTCACTTATTTTATCTTTTAATTAATCTTCTTCTATTTTCAACTAATGAGTGCATCATGCAAACTTGAATCTTTTAATAGCTTAATATCTTTTTACTTTTAATTTATTTTAGGAATGTAATTGATAAAAAATTTATTAACTTAAATAACAATAATATTTAGCATTTATGAACTCTAAATATATTATTATTAAATTAAATAAATATTATCACGTTCTAAATTTATACTTAAAATTTTATCTCCAAATTCAATTCTTTTTATTTAATTAATTTCTCAATTAATTAAATATTAAAGATATCATATTAATTTTTTTATTAGATTAAATCATTAATTAATCCTTTAGTTAGACTTAAATAATAGAAAATACCCCAAGACTCATAAAACAACATACGAAAACCCATCATAGAAAAACACATACTAAATCAAACAAAATGGTTATAATCATGAATTAACGTCATTCGACACATTCGGAGGGTACTGACTCAGATACTTGTCCTAATTTTCAATTAGGACAAATGGCTTAAAGGTATGAGATTTGGACTTAAGAATTTATCTCCCCTCTCTTACCATTGAGATAATGCGATAGGGTACGCTCATCCTGGCAATTCAGGGAAGTCGATACCCGGTACCTGCAACCTGCATAAAATCCATGCATGTACAAACACAATATTCTAAGCTAAACAAGTAATGGTAGGAAGTGGTGCATCATGTAGATCCCGACTAGCAGGTGACTATGACTCCCTTCCTTAACCACATCAAAAATGCCATACATAAAGAAAATAAACATGCACACCATACATATGCAAGTATGGGGTAAGTATCCATAAGAAAACACGTACAATAACCATCTAGCTAATCATCATCAATAACGACAAACACTATGATAATCATCATACATACATGAAGTATAGAGTATCAAGTAATCTCATCATATAATCAACTGAATGTAAAACAATATTTGATAATCTAAGAGTAATGCTACTAAACATCATGCATAAAACTGGGCTAAAAAAGATCAACAATGATAAAAGAAATGCGAACTAGGAGCAGGCACTACAAAAGTCTAATTAACACCATTCAAAATGCATTAGAAAGATATTGAAGAGATATAAAACATGATGTATATAAATAATTCCTATGACATAATTTTTTTATTTACCATGAATTTTAATTAAACATAGTCTAAAACAAGTAGTCATTTTTTCTAAATAAACAATCAATAGGTAAAAATGAATTCTAACATATCTCTCTCTTAATAAATCATAACCTATTGCATTATTTCACTAACTCCTAACCTCTCTCTCTCTCTAACTTGTAACCCTTTAATGTTGTCTCTCTTTGAGTAACCCCTAAGCTTCCTCTCTCTGACTAATTGTAAAATCTCTCTCTCTCTCTCTCTCTCTCTCTCTCACACACACACACACACACACACACACTCCAAAATCTCTCTCAAATCCTAACCTCTCTCTCTCTCTCTCTCTAACTTGTCACATTGAACCTTTGTCTCTCTCTAGGTAACCCCTAAACCCCCCTTTCTCTGCATCATATTCTCTCTCTCTCTCTCTCTCTCTCTCTCTCTCTCTCTCTCTCTCTCTCTCATAATCTCTCTTTTCCACATCTCTCCCTTCCTTCCTCCATCCCCTCCCCCCCCCACTCTCTCTCCCTCTCCCTCTCTCCCCCTATCTTCCTTTGTATAGTAGAAATAGATAACTCGATCAAGTTATTCTTTGATATACATAATTTAGCTAGGACTCAATAACTCGACTAGGTTATCAAAAACTATAAATAAAACAACATGTCAATAGTTATTACATTGTTTCAGTGATCATGATATTCTACTATTGTTTCACATGTATTTTTGTACTAGGTATGCAAGTATCAGGGATTTTTGTGCTCAAGGATGCTAAATTTGATCTATTTTTAGGTGCCAAAATCTTAGTGTATGTTTAATTTTGTATCTTGTGATTTAACATAAAATAATAATGCAAATTTGTTCTATTTTGTATTTCATCATGTATTTTGTTCATGTTATTGTTTATAGGGTAATTTTCTTAGAAATGATGAATTTGTTCTACTAAATCTTATTCCCACATGTTAGTTTATGTTTATATCTTGTGATTGAGCATAATGTAATTTTATTTAGTTTTGTATTTTTTGTGTATTTTATTCATGTTATTATTGTTGGAAATATTCAAGATATAACAGGTTACTGAGAGGGGAGGGGTGAATCAGTAACAATACACCTTTTAATCAATTCAACATAAACCAGTAAAGTATTCATTCACCTAATCTATAGCATGTAAGAGATAAATAAACATCCAAAACATATATACACAAAGATTTTGGTGACCCAGAAACCTTCCAAAATAGAAAGTAAAACTAGGGTGGGGATGAAACCCACAAATCTTCTTTACTGCAGTAGGAAGTTAGTCGGTTAAGGCATACAATGATCACTTCTGGTGATCTGCCCTGTTAAGAGCATGAAGGATTGCTAGATCCACCTTGTTAAAGGATTTGAAACACACTTTATAAGTATGCACTCTGTTAGGAGATTTTATACAAAGACTGTTAAGTCTACCTGGTTAGAGGATTTACAAGATGATTCACCTGTTAGGATGAACCAATCAGATCTATATATGACTTGATTAGATCTTTTACAATTGATCACCTCTTGTGATTGATGAAGTCTTTGCTGCACCTTGTACACCTTGCTAATATACTGTTCTGCTGCTATATTCGCATCACACATCCTTTCATTGTTATTATTATTGTTGTTTCCTTTTTACAAAATGTAAAGCATTATTTATACCATTCCAATAATAATAGATGCAAGGTTGGCTGAACACAAGTAAAAAAAATACAACTAAGTTGGCCAAATAGTAAAATAAACTCGAGTTCTTCAGACAGACATGATGACCTTCTGATACACGGCAACCACCATGTTACACAGCATCGTCATGCACTAGGTAGAGGTAGGGGTGCGGTTCATACTAGTCATACAACGTTGCCTGGAACTCGATAACCATTGGTGACTCGGTAGATATAGTGTCACTCGGCAGAAACTAACTTCTTTGCTTACCGACTGAGCTCGGTTAACTTTGAGTCCTTATTTACTCGGTTAATACTACTTCCGTCTTCACTCGGTTAACACTACTTCCATCTTCACTTGGTTAATACTACACTCGGTTAACACTAAGTGCATTTTCACTCGGTTAACACTAAGTGAAACTTCACTCGGTTAACACTAAGTGCAACTTTACTCGGTTAACACTAAGTGCAACTTTACTCGGTTAACACTCCTTCCATCTTCACTCAGTTAACACTAAGTTCTTAATTAACCGACTGAACTCGGTTAATACTGAGTCCATCTGCTTGGTTTGAACTATTGTCACTGACGCTCGGTTTGAACTGAGTCTTCAACACTCGGTTTGAACTGTGTCTTCGATGCTCAGTTTGGACTGTGAGAAAAGTGTTGTCACTAATGGCAAATAACTTTATGCCAACAATCTTCCCCTTTGGCATTAATGACAAAAATAATTATGAATCAAAGTTTATGTACAGAAATTGACATACAGTTCAAAATGCAAATCTTATTAGATGTGTCTACATATATGTCTCCCCATACAATATGCACAGTATTTACAAGTCAATACATATGTCTTTGCACAGTTAGCTCTTGAAGTTCTATCTCCCCTTTTTGAAAATAATGCCAAAAAATTTACACAGAGATTCCAAAATGAGAGATAAATCCTGAATGTACCTTGAGAATAAGAGCCAAAGTCTTATCCCAATTTTCTTGCAAAATTTTGCTGGTGGAGAGTGCTATTTGAATTTCTGCAGAAAGTTCAATCATATGATCTGCAATTGAGAAGTTGTTGTCATGGATCAATGTTTTGGAATGGGCAATATGCTTCTGCATTGTATCCATGATAGGAAGAATCATATTCTGGATATCAATCAGAGTAGACCTTATTCTTACTTCCTCTCTCAACAATTCTGCCTATTTCTTTGACAAAAATCTTATTTTATGATGATGGGATGAACTTGCACTGTGGTCAGATTGCAGCATTTGGGCACTGACCTTCATGTCCTCATCAATTTTATTCAACTTTTCTTTGATTTCTTTGGTATACTCGGTAACATCACAAAGTTTTCCAAAAAGTGAAGTTACATTACTAAAAGAATTCTCAAAATTACTCAGAATTGTAGACAATTCTACTTTTTTTAATGCAATATGCTGAGCAATGTGCTCAAGCACCTTATTGTCAAATTTCTTCTCTGCCTTTTCAATCAATTTTTCTTGGCCGAAGGTATCCTCATGGAATTTATATAAAGCCTCTTTCAACTGAATCAAAATGTGTTTAGTAGAATCTACTTCAACACCTATAGCCTCTGTTATTATATTTTTAGCACTTTCAATAGTGCTATATTCCTGGTCTCTTTCATGCTTGAGCTATTTTTTCCTAGCCTTCTGCTCTAATAGCTGACTGAGCATTCTAATTTCATCAAGAGATGCTGTATCTAGATCTATTTTAGGAATGACAATGTCCTTATCCAAGTCAATTTCCTCATCCATTGTCTTGTTGGAAAACATGTATATTTTTGCTTTTCCTGCAAAGACTTCACCTTGACCCTTGGAAACTGAGATTATAGTTGATGAGGCAGGGCTGGCTGACAAAACTAGAATAGGACTAAGTAGAGGAAGACTGAGAGATGTGCTAATAGTATCAAAAATTGATGTTACTCCCAAAATTGCTGTACAGGATGGAGTGGGAGAACTAACAGTTGCCAAAATTGGAGCAGGAGAAGTCAAAATTGTAGTACCTATAGGTACACTTACTATACACTCTGTAGTAGAAGTTGATGTGCTTGATGATCTTACTACTGTGACTGAGGAAGACTCGGTCAATGAAGGTGGCTACAGCTCGGTTGATGAAGTGGTTGGCACTTGCATAGATGGTACCCGAAGTTGAGAGGAGATAGGTGAAGATTGATCAATTGATGAGGTCAATGAGCTCACAATCTCACCAGTAGAAGCTGTAACTGTTTTAGGTGGAGAGTGTGGAAGAGATGCAATGACTTCAGCTGCAATTTTTTCTAGATCTTCTTCCTCTTTGTCTTGTTCATCTTCTTCTTCCTCCATTTCTCTTTTAGCTTCTTCTTCCTCAATTTATTTTCTAGCTTCTTCTTCAACTTCTAACATTATTGAATGGAGATCCCTTGGAATATCTTCAATATCATCATCATCATCATCATCACTGTTGTCAATGTCCTTGATTTCAATAGTATCATCACTGGATTTGTGTAGATGATAGATGTTTTTCCACATGTTTGTTGCATCATTTACCACATGCTCAATATCTTTGACAAGTATCAAGCAGGTGTGGAATCTAATCATCATGTTACCTTCGTGGTCTTTCAGTGATGTCTTCACTTCAGCATCAGTGAGACTCGGCAGGAGATTCCTCAGGGTCTGCTCATAGATGTCTTTGATAGTCTTGGTTGCAGCTTCCCATCTTGATTGCAACCTCTCCAATAGTTCTTTGGAGATCTGAGAGGCTATTTGATCCAGTGAGTATTTCCATTTACCCATCTTTTTCAGTACCAGTTCCTCAATCTGCATCTTTTCCTATTCTGTTCTGGTTTAAAACTTCAATGCTTTGAAGTTTGTGAAGCTAGCACCTGCTTCTAATTGCTTCAATCTTGCCTCAAATGTGAGTGGAGGCTTAACGAGTATAGGTTCCTTCTTCCCCTGTCTTGTTCTCCTGGAGAAAACTACAGAAGTTTCCCTTTTAGGTTTGTTGATGATCACCTTACCTTTCTTTCGTTGAGGCTCTTTTTCTTTTTCTAACTCGATTTCCTCTTCTTCTTCATCATCTTCTCCTTTGCCTTCTGTTATCATAAGAGAACCAACTTCTGTTTTTAGTTGGGCTACCCTTCTCTTTCCTTTGCTAATGGCCTGAGGGATTTTAATTTGAAGCTCAATTCTGGCCTTAGCTTGATCATATGTTCCAAAAACTAGTTGCCTTGGGTCTACTGGTTCATTCACCAGTGCTTCTATGATGTCCCTGGTTTCATCAATATTTACCTCATAGGGAAGAGGTTTCACCCATGCTACCCAAGGCCTGACTGCCTGTATGTATACCTTGTTGCAGTCTACCATGAAGCATACTTCTTCCTTGTATTCTTCAACAAGTCTGGGTGGAATTCGGAACCTATGGTTCATTCTTTCCTTAAAATCTTCAAAATAGTTATCCAAAACACTGTCAAAATTTTTGCCTAATTCTGCAATGAACTCATTTATCTGATAAAGAATTGGAATATCTTTACTCCATACTACTGACCCCTTTGATGGAAAAGACTTTTGAATATAGAAAAATAAAAAAATCAAAAGCGAACCGAATTTGCAGGGATTGTTTTTGGAGGTTCTTATGCTTTCCATATTCTTATTGAATTGGGACAAAAGCAATTCCAATAAATCAAATTCTACATTCTTCTTTACTACTTTGTATGCCAAATCCATAGCTTCATAGGATACACTATTTGGATGGCTTGAACTGTAGATTTTGTGAGCAATGACGTGAATACCAAATCTCAATTCAACGTCAGCTACTGTACTGAGCTTAAGTCCCCTACCATCCCATTCTGCTTGGGTCAGTCTCTGCAATTCTTCCTGACCTAGGGTTTTGGTAGTCTTGGCTTTGCTCAACATGGAGAGTCCAGTAATTTTGCTAATCATTTTCTTTGTGATGGGCACTGGTTTCTCTAACCACAATTGGCCATTGTGAACCCGACTGAGTACATACCTAACCCATTTTACATGAAATTTCCTTGGCAAGTACGAAATGTGGGTTAACCCTTTTGTTTCAAGATGTTTATGTTTGGGTTTCAGGTTTCCATTTATGCTCATTTCACCTAGGGCATTATCAATTTCTAGGTTTCCAAGTTCTTGAATGGAGCATTTGAAATGAGAGCGGATATCATTAATAAGAAGTACCTTTGTAGGGATTTGAGATTGAGCACCGTTAGGGTCCAGTGATTCTACAATAGTTGGTGCCAATTTGAAGTTTGGTGCCTTCCATTCTTCTCCTTTAACCAGCATTTTTGAACCTTTCTTGGTCTTGGAGCTGCCACTTCTGGATGCCATTGCTACTCAGTAGGTGTAGAAGAATTCTGAACTGATTCTTTCGCTCTTTTGAAAAATTTGCTCGAGAATGTTTTAAGCTCATTCTGAAATCCCAGAAGATAACTTAGCTCTTTGTTCACAGTAAAAATTAAGATCAAATTTTGCCCCTTTTGATAAAAAATTTGCCATAAATGTTTTGGTACGATGGTAGATGAAATGACAGGTTGTCATCCACTAGCTCGGTAGATATTATCAACTCGACGATCGAATGAAAATATTGAAGTACCGACCTAACTCGGTTAGGTCACGAACCAACCTCGCTTGGTTGGCACAACTTGGTTAATGAAACTTTGTTGCGTCTGACCAAACTCAGTAAAGTCTCTTACCAACTCAACTCGGTAACTGCTACTCGGTTAATGAAGCTTTGTTACAACCGATCGAACTCAGTAAAGTGTTGAACAGACCTGGAATCAAAGTGTATTTGAAATACTAATTTGATCATTCTTCTTCCTTTGGAGCTGCTTAGGATAAATATTGGAGGATGCAGTTCCAATATTTCTTATATGAATATTAATTGGAAATGGTGGAGTCACCCATTTCTTGAGTGACATTTCTATCTAACTTATCTTGCTCGGTAGATTTTGGAATCCATTGCTGTTTCATTTGCTTTCGAATGTTGTCTGCTTTGATTTTCTTCTTATCTTCAATTCTTTTGATATTCATGCAATTTTTTGCTATATGACCAAGTTCTGTACATGTATAGAACCTTACAGTAGTGTCCTTCTTCCTTAGGTGATGTCTAGCACAATTTATGCTAGTATGTCCATATTCTCCACAATAGTGACATCTGCACCAGGTGTTGTAGTCCCATCTAAATATAGCTTTGACAAGTTGTTCAACTAGATTGAATGATTTGGATTTGCACTAGAATGCCTTATGACCATGCTTTTTGCATTTGTGACAATTGCCCTCAAATTTTGGTTTTTCTTTACACTCATTTGCCTTGTGACCATGCTGATTGCAGTTGAAGCATTTACCATTGAATTTTGCTTTCCCATTGCTCCAGAATTTGTTTGATGTATGACCTAACTTGCCACAGTGATTACAAGTGAGTCTTTTATTCCTTTGTTCACCTTGTTTGGAGGATTCACCAGCTTCCTTGTATCCAAGACCAGCTTTTCCTGTTTGTCTGTGAAGATTCTGCTCATTTAATTGATTCACATCTGCCTGAGATTTCATCATCCTTTCATTGACTTGACTTTCAGAGATTAGGTCATTTTCCAAGCTTTCATTGATTTTTCTCTCAGATCTTAAGTCACTCTGTAGACTTTCATTGATTTCCTTTTCAGTGTTTAAATCATTCCTTATTCTTTCATTTTGTGCTCTGAGAATCCTGATTTCTTCATTTGCATTGGAAAGTTGGTATATAAGATCATCATGCTGATGAGATTGATTGTAGATTTCATGACTTCTATCTTCCAGTTCTTCTTGTGCTTTGTTTCTTTTATCCAAAACTTCACATAGCCTGATTGACTGTATTTCTTGTTCTCTCTTAAGCTTTCTTACCTCTTCTTGCAAAGATCCATTCTTTTCTAGAAGTTCTTTGATTGCTTTGTCAGCTTCTTCTAAATTTCTTGATGGTAACAGATCTTCAATCCTTTCTTCAACATAAAAATGGTCATTCATTTGTTTTTCAAGTTCCTTTCTTCTTTTTAGGGATTGAGAAAGATGTTCCTTTGCTTCTTTGAGTTGAACCATGGCCATTTCTAGATCTAACTTTTCATTTTCTATAACTTTCTCCAGTCTGAATATCTCCATTGACTTTGATCTTTGCTCAAGCTGTCAAGCTTTGTCCTGAGAACCAAAAAAGCTCTGATACCAATTGTTGGAAATATTCAAGATATAACAGGTTACTGAGAGGGGAGGGGTGTATCAGTAACAATACACCTTTTAATCAATTCAACATAAACCAGTAAAGTATTCATTCACCTAATTTGTAGCATGTAAGAGATAAATAAACATCCAAAACATATATACACAAAGATTTTGGTGACCCAGAAACCTTCCAAAATAGAAAGTAAAACTGGGGTGGGGATGAAACCCACAAATCTTCTTTACTGCAGTAGGAAGTTAGCCGTTTAAGGCATACAATGATCACTTCTGGTGATCTACCCTGTTAAGAGCATGAAGGATTGCTAGATCCACCTTGTTAAAGGATTTGAAACACACTTTATAAGTATGCACTCTGTTAGGAGATTTTATACAAAGACTGTTAAGTCTACCTGGTTAGAGGATTTACAAGATGATTCACCTGTTAGGATGAACCAATCAGATCTATATATGACTTGATTAGATCTTTTACAATTGATCACCTCTTGTGATTGATGAAGTCTTTGCTACACCTTGTACACCTTGCTAATATACTGTTTTGCTGCTATATTCGCATCACACATCCTTTCATTGTTATTATTATTGTTGTTTCCTTTTAACAAAATGTAAAGCATTATTTATACCATTCCAATAATAATAGATGCAAGGTCGGCTGAACACAAGTAAACAAAATACAATTGAGTCGGCCAAATGGTAAAATAAACTTGGGTTCTTCAGACAGACATGATGACCTTTTGATAGACGACAACCACCACGTTACACGGCATCGTCATGCACTAGGTAGAGGTAGGGGCGTGGTTCATACTAGTCATACAACATTGCCTGGAACTCGGTAACCATTGGTGACTCGGTAGATATAGTGTCACTCGGCAGAAACTAACTTCTTTGCTTACCGACTGAGGTCGGTTAACGTTGAGTCCTTCTTTACTCGGTTAATATTGCTTTCATCTTCACTTGGTTAATACTACACTCGGTTAACACTACTTCCATCTTCACTCGGTTAATACTACACTCAGTTAACACTAAGTGCATTTTCACTCGGTTAACACTAAGTGCAACTTCACTCGGTTAACACTAAGTGCAACTTTACTCGGTTAACACTAAGTGCAACTTTACTCGGGTAACACTGCTTCCATCTTCACTCAATTAACACTAATTTCTTAATTAACTGACTAAACTCAGTTAATACTGAGTCCATCTTCTCAGTTTGAACTGTTGTCACCGACGCTCGATTTGAACTGAGTCTTCAACACTCAGTTTGAACTGTGTCTTCGATGCTCGGTTTGGACTGTGAGAAAAGTGTTGTCACTAATGGAAAATAAATTTATGCCAACAATTATTTGTAGGGTAATCTACATCTACAATCATGGGAAAGAACAAGAGAGGAATGCTTGAAAAATGAGAGGTATCAAAGGCACACACAAGGGAGTATATGATGAGATTACGTGAAGGTACATCATCAAATGCCTCCAACGTAAGTGATGAAAATATACCTATTGATGTTGATGTAACAAATGCACCTAATTTAACAAATGAAAATATTCAACATACCCCAATTGAAATGATTGTGACAAATAGACTTACGTCACCTAATGCCCCTAACACAAAATCTCAATTTGAAATGATGAATGCACATAATGTGAGTAATAAAAATATAAAGCATGCATGCATATCAATATATCCTAGAATAATTTTTAGAAAACCAAAATTTTTAATTGACATTGATGAAAATCTTTTGAAGCCAATGCACGATAAAATGTCAGAAAGAAATTCTAGAAGAATTGTTCAAAAGATTTGGAATAACTATTTTAAAAATTTAAATCAAAGGAAGATGCCAATTTGTTGTTGAAATGGTTAAAAATATGAGATAAATAAAGAAAATGAAAACTTTGGGGTTAAGAACATTTGAAAATATTAGTGAAATAAATATTGTTAGAAAACTCTTTGATGCTTACCAATATATTTGTTCAAAAGTACATACTAAAGATACTAATTCAAGTCTACATGTCCTAACATCAACCCTAATGGGAAAGGAAATGGAAAAAACTTGTATGGTAAGCAGAAAAAGTAAATAATTAAGGATAAGTAGAACAACATTAGTCAAAGCCTTAGTGAGGTGAGAGAAAATTGAGAATTCTAATGAGAGTTCCTTTTGGTCATTCCAAGGTAGACTCCTAGATAAGGATAAAATTATTGTTGATGTACTAATAACATTAATAGAAATTTTTTGCAATGACAACACAAGGGCTTCACTAGACCAAAAAAATGTTGTCAAAAGAAGAATTGGAAAAAAAAAATCGTAAGCCACATGCAAAATACTTTTTGGATATGACTCAAAGACAATTTTATGAAATGTTTCTTCAAAGGTTTCCTCAAATTAAAATCAGCCAAAGGTCTTTTGAGATGACAAAACAATTCTATGTTAAGATAAATCATACATGCACTACATGTTGAGTTGTCTATGCATTATGATGTTTATTGTTATATATGTTGTACTTTGCATACTAACAAAATATTGTAGGAATGTGGTCTAGAATTATCTCCTAAGTCACTGGGAGAATTTATTGCAAGTGTACTATGTAAGTGAGATGATGGGTGCTTTTATTATAAGACCATGTGTTTGAAAGGTTTTTGCCCTCAATGTGGTGGTTTACAAAAATTGTGTATATCTAGATAGCACACATGAAATTGGCAAAACACTAGTTTGTCTTGGAAAGTACAAGTCATTTATATATGGTGTTAAAGATGGAAAAGAATTAAAGATGTGTGAATTAGTGAAAAATGATGTATGTGTAGCTGATTTTATGAAATTATTTCAAGAGAAAATAGTCTATGAGTACATAGGTCATATGCATAGAGCTAGGTGGTTAGATAAGAAATTCAAGTTGTGTAAGGACACTTTTCCCTTGGCATGATTGTGTCATTTTTTGACTTTGCTGAAAAAAATGCACTAAAACCTCAAAATGAATGCAACCAATGTATTGCAACTCTATAGAAGTTTCAATACTTATACACATAGAATTTATTCATGCACATGATAGAAAAAGGAGGACATGAAGGTATTAAGAATGCATCACTTATATATTAGTGATGATTGAACTCTTTTGACAAAGTTTGTGAAATGATGTTTTAGAGTTTTCTATAAAAATTTGAGGGAAAGAGATGTAAGATACAATCAACACATTATATGGGTAGACAATTACACCATATAATTCAAGAATGCAGGGATGTTGTATTGGTTGAGTAGGATACATGTAACAAGTGGAGTGCAACATTTTTGGGATTTCATTGAGGTAGGACATGGAAAGGGAGAGCATGATGGTGCTGGAGCATGTGTGAAAATAGCCCTTAGTAGAGAGGAATTAAAGTATGATACATTAACCTAACACTAAAAATTTGCAATATTTTTGTACACTTGTAGGATCAAGTGAGATGCATCCATTTGAAAGTTCAAATGTAGCATCACTAGCTATTCATACTAGAAAGATTGCATACTTTTTCTCTTCTCATCATTTATGAGATGAATGCGAATCAAAAGAGTGGGCTGACAAATGGTCTTGTAGACCTTTGGATCCAATTGATTCATATCAACTTCCTACAACACTACAACTCAACTCAATTGAAGCATCAACAATTTTTGAGCATGTATCTGACCTTGTTGAACTAGGTACTAAGTTATATATTTAATACTTGGCTAAAATAGTGTTAGCCCTAGTCTTGAGTCACCATTTTAACTTTTAGTTCCTTTTGTTTGAAACCCAAAATCTTATGTCAAGCAAGTTCCTCTCATTTTCTTATTTTCAAGAGCCATCATACTCTATATATGGAAGTCAGTCATGTGATGTCTTTAACAAATCTTTTACTTGAACCACTTCAAACCTCTTTGAACCTTGGTTCAAAGTAGTTCAAAGTAGTTCAACCAAACTAGCTTGATATTAATCTTTTTCTATAGGTGGGAACTACTCATCATAATGGAGACAATTACTTGAACCTCTTTGAACTTTGGTTCAAAGTAGTTCAAAACAGTTCTATCACAGAAGATTTTGCACATAGATGTTAATAATTTTAAAAAGAATGGATGGTAGTTCTTGAGAAATTAAATGAGGTGTTAGAATAATGAATAAAGGGTCTTTTTTAATTTATCATTGCTTGGGGAAAAGGATGAGTTGTCATCATGATTAAAAGGAAGGTAAATCTTTCATTTGAGGTCTGATTCAGATGTTAGGAATTTATAATTATTACAAGGACATTCATGAAGGGTGATCATTTAATGAAGGTGTCCTATCATAGTTTCAAGTATACAAATGAAGCTACAAAAAAATTTTCATGAATACATCATTATGAGGTGATACTTTCGCCAGTATGTTCCCTTAACTTTAAAACATCAGTTTCCCACATAATTGTTTTATCATGTGCAAAGGTGAATCAAAAGCAGAGCAACAATAAGTAAAGAGAAGAGGTATGGTTTTCATTCAGCTGATTATAGGTGAGAATACAAGAAATCCCTTATCCTTTCTTCTATGTGTTACTTTGAAGAAAAAGAATGGTGTTGGATTTTCCTTTCCTTTGTTTAGAATGAGGACTATTCTACATTTCTTTGGAAACATTTCCAGTCTTTAGTGTAAGAGACCCATCATTTCTAACACTAATTTAGAAGGAGTCAAGGTTTAGAAGCCCTAACAAGTGGTCTATGAAGCTACTACTTTTCCTTCCACCCTTTTAAGTCTTGAACTACTTCAATTGTGCATTGATCCCTATGATGTGAGTACGAAGAGTATTTTGAACAATGATGGGGAATCAATATTGTCCATCTCTAGGGAGACTATCTCATTAGTGTTGTGTCTACCCGAGTGTACCTTTTCTACTTTTAGTTGTACCCAATCTTTGATTGAATACTAAGTGAAACCAAACAAGTATCATAACATGTTGGCTAGGAAATGGACAAAGACTAATTATAAAGTTTGTTCAAGATTGCCCAAAATAATCACTAAAGATCACATGAAGCCTCATATTCATGATCTAATGGTTTTATTACACTAGGTTAAAGGGTCTACAAATGTTTCCCTTTTTGAAGACTAGATGTACCACTACATAGATATTATCCTAAAAGGAGAATAGTTTTTAGATTGGGTAGAATTGATAGCTAGTTCATTGAGGATTCAAATCAAACATTCTAAGATATCCAAACAGGATTTCCATATGTCTTCCTAGCTAACCTATTACATTGCATGTGTTAGCAATATTACTTCCCTTCCCCATGAACCTTGGAATGAAGCAATAAACTGTCTATCAATATTTCCCCCTACTACAAAAATATAGAGTGTTAGAAGAATTCAAGAAAACACACAATGTTCTAAAAGAAAGTGTACATTTGAACCTTAGAAAAGCACCAATACTGAGGATATCCCCAAAGGCTCAAAAGCTGATTCAAACATACAAAAGCTATTTCATTCAATTTTCTATGTTTATATACCTACAAATAGGGGGATTTGAAGAAGAACTAGTGAAGCTACCTTAGTATGCTTTAGATTTTTTATTATAGCTGAGATATGTAGGAAATTATTTTATGTGACTAATGATAATTTTCCCTAGGAGGAGTGGCAGTCTATTTTCATTATTAGACTCAGTCATTTAGCTTGCAATAATATGATTAATGCCTCTATGATTGGAAGTAACTTTCTCAATTTAAACTTTGGATCCTACCAGGGAAGGAGAAATTTTGATAGCAAAGGTTTTGCAGCAAAGGTATTCGGCCTAAAGGGTCAATCACCAACAATTCCTCATTTAGAAGATTTGTGGGAGGATTACAATGATAAGAAAGAGGTGGTCAAAAGGAACCATTCAGTATTAACACTTCCTCAAGTTAATTCCTTGAAATTGAAGTTCAAATGGTAAGGAATAATTGAAGATGGTTCAAATATTGTTGAACTGGGATGGGAAGAAGCAAGTGAAAAAAAGCAATTAAAAGTGGACTAGAGCCAGGGTGAAGAACACAATATAAACCTGAGAACTAGATCCATTCTAACCCATACAGATAATCGGTTAAGTAAAATAAATATTAAAATAGTTAATGAAAAATAAAATACAAAATATCCAAAGGCAGTTTCTTTCTCTAAAACATTAACTAATAACATCCAAATTTCAGCTCATGTTGCAGGTGGTACCAAGAAGTAGAAAGGAGTAGCATCTCCTAAAAAAATCATAGCTCCTAGAACTAGGTCCAAGACCAAATATGAAGTGCTTATACAAAAAAAGGTTCAAAAAGAGAAAATGATGAGTCAAGGATAAAATCAAGGGGAAGAGCTTACCTTTTTAGAATTAAGATGGTGATGTAGAGTTAATAGAGGCTTCAAAGTTAGATCAGCCTAGTTTCATGACTCCTCCCAAAGGAAATCAAGGGATGATAACCACTTCCACTATTACACCATGGTTATCAAATTTAGTAAGAAAGAAACACAACCTTCAACCAGTGTCTATACCAGTCAAGGACATTGTCAAAAAATATGCATCCCACAGTTCTAAGAGCAAGAAGATGAAAAGTGATGCATAGTTGATCAAAGACCTCGTGATTGGAAATGTGATAATAGAAGTGGCTACTTATAAACAAAAGGAAGAATATGGGGAGATTGACACAGAAGATTTCAAAGTTACTACTGTGTAATTGGGGGCCATCAATAGAGATAATGGGAACCAATTCTTCAAATTTTCTATGGATCATATGCTAACTTAGTCTGAAAGGGATAGAAAAGAAAAGAAAAAGCTAAAAATGCTAGTAATCACTATGGCTAAGTACATAGGTTCTCTGATGAATTTGGGTGCCCTTCCATTAACTCAAACTCCACAGTCCTTTGATCCTAATTCATCAGATAACCAATAATTGGTTAAACAAATGCAAAAGGGAAAATTACTCTCAGATGTAGTGCATGAGTGAGTAGATTCCATAGTCAAAGAAGGTGGTAAATTTATCCTAGATTTGACTACCATCTACATTGAAGGAGAAGTACTATTGGGTAAGGTCCAAACTCTCATCTCAGGGTGGGAAGCTGATCAAAGCCAGTACTAAGACATTTTTTTTATGTCCATGAAGTTGAAAAATATAGCATGTTGAAGTTTTTGAGTGAGATCCCATGAAAAATGTAGAATCATGCATGCTGTTCATTGTAAAAAATAATATGAGTTGGAAGGACTCAATTTATGAGAGAGCCATTGAAGAGATGTGGGCAGTGGAATTCAAAGTTGCTAGGATGCATAAAGAGATCCTAAAGGATATGTAAATTGTCAAACCTATAGGCATTCTATAGTTTGAGGATGGCAACATGGACTCTGAGGTTTTAACTAAGAGTTTCAATGACACCATATCTAGGATAAAGATAGTGATACACCTACTATTGGAGAATTTACCACTCTAGCCAACATTGAATCAATGTTGTATTTGAATAGGGACCTTATGCGAAGGCAAAGCTACAGGATTAGAGAGCTCAAGTGATAGAAAGATGCCTATAGATCAAAACTACTTAGCCTAAAAAATACTCACTCCCACGTGATGTAGGAATTTGTGAGAGCCTTTACAAGCTAGAAATTAGTCAAGCAGACCATGGTATATAGAGAAAAGACTAGTGAAGGTATTTAGTTGCAAGTAGTTATTTTTGACTTTTGAATTTTCAAAATAGTTTTAAAAATTGTTTATTGTTCCTAACTATTTTTAACTGAAAGGTTAGGTTTTGATGGAGGCCTTTTCAGGTTTGTAAAAGACTATAAATGTTGGAGCATTGGGGTAGAATAGGGTTAGATTTTGGCCCCTTAAAATTAATCTAATAAAGCTTAGTACTATTAAAATTAGTTGGATGGAAATAGTAATATATACAAAAGCTCTCTTAATGACTTTGTCCTTGGGAAGTATTTTTGAATATATATCTATCATATTTTTCTATGCTTCAAAACTTAGTGTTTGAGAAGAATCAATTATGGTTACTTTGTGAGCCATGATGATCAATATTGTATGACATCTACTACTATTTTTGTTTCTATTTGTATTTATCTTTCATTTCTAAAAATTTGATTTAAGTCACTATAGAGTTTAAGTTCATATTTAAGTCTTGTTTACTTGTGGAAAGACTATGAGATTTTCATTCATTGTTAAATTTCTAAAGTTGTAAATTATTACCTTAGTACTCAAGAGTATGTGAGTTTCCCTTAAGCACTTTTTGGAAAAAGTTTGTATTTTGTTTGTTCTGATCTTTTGAATTTGTTGATAAATCATTCATAAAGGGAGCTATACCTATAAAAATTTAGAGGGAAATGTTTAACACAAAGTTTACTTGATTGCTATGAACTTTATTGGATTTTCCAGCCTTGGGCATAGATTGAATTGTTGATTTTTGTGGGAAAAGACAATCTATTCACTAACAAATTTTTGGTGACTCTACTAGGGAGAGTCCCTAAAGGAAGAGGATTAAGCCCTTTTGAAGCAGTAATGAATTACAATGGTCCTCTAGCACAATCATATTTTTCCTATTTTGCAACCTAATTTAAGGTTTGAAGGCACAAAGGAGGAAATAATTTCTAATTTAACTTTGGCTGCTTGGACACTAGACTAAAATAATCAACAATTTCAACAAGTTTTGACTATCCTTGAAAGAGAAGAAGAACATGTCAAGCGGATAAGAGATGTGCCTAAAGTCCAAGAAGAGGTAGTGCTTAATAGAATTAATTAAGCCCTTGTAAGACCCTAAGTAGAAGGATAGGAATGTAGATTTGGATGATAGAAGATACACAAGAGGAGAAAGAGAAAAAGACATTCTAGATGAGAATTTTGAACCTTTAAAGAATTTGAGTTTTCTTCCCAACTTCAATACTCCTAGTAAGCATAAAACTAAATCTTGTAGTAGACCTAGTTCTCCTCCGAAACATTCCTCTATGTCACCTCTAGTGTAGTCTCTACTCCCACTAAATGCTTTGGCTCCTTCTCATTTGAATATCCAACCTTTGCAATTTATATTACCAACCATGGATATCAACTAACCCTAGGGATAGAATATAGGGCCATTGAACCTTGGAGTCAACCTCATTATGTTGCCCAAATGTACAACAATTTTTTTTCCCAAGTTTAGTGGTGACAAAAAAATCTCTATTGAAGATCACTTAAGTGCCTTCCACACAACATGTGGAATTATAGGTATCCTGACTCAAGAGATAGCTATGAGGCTATTTGTTCAAATGTTGATAGATTATACTATCAATTGGTTTAATCACTTGCCCAAACATTCCATTACCAATTGGAATGACATGAAGATGACATCTAAAAATAGATTCAAAACCGTTGACAATGAGTGCTCCTTGTTGCTTCAGCTAAGCCAATTGAAGAAA